>WOXC01009692.1:477500-1138322 GCA_011680675.1 Gymnobelideus leadbeateri | reverse complement strand
ATTCTCATTTCTCTTCCCAATTTTTCCCCTACTTCTCTTATGTGGTTTTCAAAATCCTTCTTAAGCTCCTCTATAGTCTGTAACCAATTCATAGTTTTCTTGGAAGCTTTTGGTACAGGAGTTCTGATTTTGTTTTCTTCCTCCTGTTCCATGCTTTGATCATTTTTGTCCCCCAAAAAAGGAATCCAAAGTTGGATTGCTATGCTTGCTTTTCTTCCTTTACTTGCTCATGTTGCGACTCAATTACTTGACTTTTGAGCTTTTTGCCACAGTAGAACTCTGCTTCCAGAGGGGAGAGCTTTGTCCCAAATTGCTGGGGTTTTCAAGGCTGCCTGAGGTTTTAGTTGGGTGCCCGCTTTGAAGCCTCCATAGGCTCTGGCACCTGGTCACACACCCCAGAACTTCCACTCAAGACAGCAATCCAGATCCAAGCAGGTTAAAGCAATAACAATTACCCCTCAGACTGGTTTCTTGGTCCCCCTACAGTCTGTAGGCCAGGAGCTCTGAAGCAACCACATAGCAGCAGCTCCGTGGCTGTGGCACCTCAGCTTCTTCTCCCTCTGGGGGTAAAGGCTGGGCCCCTCTATCAGTTCCCCTATTCCCAAAGTCCACACTAACCTTTTACTTTGCCTTTGGCATTTATGGGTTAATAATTCTGGAAACCTCCACAGCTGCTGGTGATCCACTCTCCCAAAGTCCTTCCAGCCACAGCTGGTTGGGCCACCTTGAGGCTATAACTGCAGTCTCACACGGGGTTGGGCTCTACTCCCAGCATGCTGTGATGAACCCTTCCTGCCAGCCTGTCAGGCTGCCTTCTGTGGGAGATTTGTTTCTCTCTGTCACTTTGTGGGTTCTGTAGCCCTAAAGTTTGTTTTGACTCATGTTTTATAGGTATTTGAGGTAGTTATTGGGGGAGGGCACGGAGTTTTCCTGCTTCTATGCAGCCATCTTGGCTCCACCTAGGGAGAGCAAATTTTAATAGCCCCCATTTATAGAAGAGGAAATTAGAAGTTTGGACAAGTGACTTGCCTATGGTCACACAGCTAGGAAGTGGGAGAGCCCCAGGAGTTCAGATTGTCCAATGTTCTTTTCCACTATTGAGTAACATCATCCATACTCTGAAATGAAGGAACTCTTCTAGAAAGTGCAAGGATGCCATGGACATTGGTGGAGAGGGCTATCAGCCCTAGATGGTACCGAAGGTTTTACCTCAGTACTAACCCCTTTCTTGCCATTGGCATTGATAGTTACTTGTTCTTCACATTTCACTCTCGAAGCAAGCTTTTTTCCCCCTTTTTTTCTTTTTGGGGAGCAACTGGGGTTAAGTGACTTACCCAAAGTCACATGGCTAGTTTTTGTGTTAAGTGTCTGAGGTCATATTTGAACTCGGGTCCTCTTGACTCCAGGGCTGGTGCTCTATTCACTGCACCACCTAGAGGCCCCCAAAGCAAGCTTTTGATCTCTCTTTTCTCTGAATTCTCTTTTCTCTTTTCTCTCTTTTCTCTGAAGTGTACCTTTAGTTTGATAATTTCCAATCAATACCAGAAAGACTTCTAGATGTGAAAAGAGGCATCCTGGGTTCAAATCTGGCCTCAAATAGTTACTAGCTGTGTTACCTGGGGCAAGTCACTTAATCTATATCTTCCTCAGTTTCTTAATCTATAAAATGGGGATAATAATAGCACCAGATTTTAATGAGGATCATAGGAGATAATTTCTGTAAAGGACTTTGAAATACTTAAATTATCTTATAAGTGTTAGCTATTAATATTTCCCATTATTACTATATATATATATTATCTGTATATTGCATTCATGATACTATTATATAGTCATCATTATAGATAATATGTAATATTATTTCAATATATTATATTCTATTCAACATATATGTATTTAATGTAATGTTATTTTATTATTTTTATATACTATAAACATCATGTAATATTTATACTTGGACACTTAGCTCTGTGATCTTGGGAAAGTTTTTTTTTAACCAAAAAAACTTGGTTTGTTCATCTGTATAATGGGGACAAAAATATACTACTTCAGAGTGTTATGAGGAAATTGCATTGTTAACCTTAAAGCATCATATGAAGCTGAATTATTCTTAATTCATGCGTGCTTTTTGTAATGTTGTTCTGACCAATGTCATTTGGAAAAACATTTTTTACATCCCATATTCCACCCTCCTGCCCCATATACCTTTAGGACTAGAACAGTGATTCATTGATTTAGGGAATTCCTGGTATGGAAACTCCCTCTACCATTCTAGATGAGAGGAGAATTATCTGGGAGCAAGATTAGCTCCTAGATCATGGCTGCACAGCTAGAGTGTATCTGAGTGGGGATTATTAATCTGCTATAACTACACTTCATTGTAACATAAGGGAATCCTGCTTACTGTATTTATAACATCATATCTAATTGGTTCAAATAAATCTTTGTCTAAAGCTGAGCTTCCTTAGTACCAACTAATGGTGTTATATGAGGTATGCCTATACGGTTTTGCTTTATTTTCTAATTGCTTCACGATTTTTAGGCTTATATTTCCTAGGATGGTGGAATTTAGAGTTGAAATGGATTTTATAGATCATCTAATCTCACCTGGGCAAAGCACTTAACTCTGTTTGACTCAGTTTCCTCATCTGTAAAATCAACTGGAGAAGGAAATGCTAAACCACTCCAGTATCCTTGCCAAGAAAACCCCAAATGGGATCACAAAGAGTCAGATTTGACTGAAATGAATAAACAGCAACAAAAATAACCATAGGCAAGCTATTTAACTTCTTAGTTACCTAATCTGTAAAATGGGGATAATCATATCTGTAGTATTTACTTCATAAGGCTGTTGTGAAGACTAAACAAGATATTTTATATAAAGCATTTTGCAAACCTTAGAGAGGAACCAGAGAAGTAAAGGGACCTGCCATATGGCATATAGCTAGTAAGCGACAGAATCTGAATTTGAACTTGGGTCACTTGACTCCAAATCCAGTGCTCTCCTTTCTACATTACACTGTTCACTTCCTTAGAAAGGAGGCAAGTCCTTCCAAGGATGGAAGGGTCATGGATATCATCTATTTCCACCCCCTTGCATAGCACGTTGTTGAACACACTATAGGAATTTAATAAATACATGTCTAGAGAACTGAAGAATTTCAAGAGATCCTCTCATTTCTTCATCTATTCTGATAATCACAGGATCATAGACTGACAAAGCACGTGCTGTCATTCATCCTTTCGTAGGTCTTCTATCTGTCTTTTCACTTGGATCACAAAAATATTGTTTCTCCAGCTGCTGCTTAGCCAAGGCATATGGATTTCCATATTAGTAATGGCCACTCTCACCTCTGTGTTGGCAAGAAGTGATGTGGAGGCATTGCTGGTATGTTCTAGTGGAACTTGTAATAGAGAGAAATTTAATTTTTATCTTAGGCTGGCGGGTCTAACTGACTTTCTCTGGTCTTTGCTTTTGGCCAAAGCATATCAGTGTTTCTGTTGTTGTTGTTTATTAATAATAATTCATAAAGCACTTTAAGGTTTACAAAGTGCTTTACACAGATTATCTTGTTTAATCATCACAACAGCCCTATCAAGTACTGCAGATATGATCATTCCCATTTTTCAGGTTAGGTAACTGAGAGGTTGAATAATTTGCCTAGGGGTGATTTGTTGTTGCTGTTCAGTAAATTCAGTTGTGATGACTCTTTGTAACCCTGTTTGGGGTTTTCTTGGTAAAGATCCTGGAGTTTGCCATTTCCTTCTCCAGCTCATTTTACAGAGGAAGAAACTGAGGCAAACAGGGTCAAATGACTTGTTTGGGGTAACACAGCTAGTAAATGTTTGAGGCAGAATTTGAATTCAGGTCTTTCTGACTCCAGGGCCTGGTGCTCGGATAGAGCCATTTCAAGGCCCCTGTGGTTAACTAGTAAGTGTCAAATTTAGAACTCGAACCCAGGTCTGTTTCTAACCCCAGTGCTATTTCTACTAGACCACATTGCTTATTATTTAGTTTGGTAGGACACTAAAGTTTATAGCCCATATACAACAATGGAGATAGTCTTGATTTGGGAGTTGGGAGACTCAGATTCTAGTCACTTTTCTCTCACTGGTTAGATTTCCTTAAGATCACATTGTATGGTAAAGAATTGGAAATTAAGGGGATGCCCATCAATTGGGGAGTGGCTAAACAAGTTGTGGTATATGAATGTAATGGAATACTATTGTGCCATTAGAAACAAAGAGCAGATGGACTTCATATCTACCTGGAGAGGCTTATACAAACTGATGCTGAGTGAGAAGAGCAGAACCAGGAAAAAATTGTACACAATTACAGACACAACGTATGTGTGATGACCAACTTTGATAGACTGGACTCTTCTCAGAAATGTAGGGCTGTAAGTAAACTCCAAAGACTCATGATGGAGAGAGATGTCTACATTCAGAGAAAGAACAAGATAGTACAGAGTTTGAATGCAGATTGAAGCAAATTACCTGCTCTCTTGCTTTTTCTTGTTTGGTTTTGTTTCCTCTTTTCCATTGTTCATTCCATCCAATACAATCCTTCTTTACAACCTGACCAATATCTAATGCGAAAGTATCTGCAGATCCTATACCTGATTGTATGCTGCCATGGGGGGAAGGGAGGGAAGGGAGGGGGAGAAAATTTAAAACTCAAAGAACTGGGGAAGGGAATCTTTTAAACTCAAAGTAAACAAACAAATTAATAAAGACTAAAAAAAGACCACATTGCATAGTTGAATGGTAATAGAGCTGAACTTGGCTTTAAGAGGACCTTGGTTTGAGTTCTGTCTTTGCTATTCACTCTCTATATAACCTTAGGCAGATTATTTAATCTCTCTATACATCACCATGCCTATCTATAAAATGGAGGCATCATGGGGGTCAAAATCCTGCTTGGCTGGTTGTATGACACAAAATTCCAAAGGGCGGGTAAGAATCTGACTAAAATATAATTGAGAAATGTTTAACAAAATAAATAAAAACATAATACAACATAGATAATGTTAATTTGTGGTGTTCTAAGTCAACATGCAGCTCTAGGTATTCATTTCTATATGAGTCTGACCCCAGTGGCTTAGATGGTCTCTAAGGTATCTAGCATTTCTATGACTCTTAGGGCCATAGCTTTAGAGCTGAAAGGTCCTTAGGGGTAATTTACCCCAATGCTTTCATTTTATAGATTAGGAAACTAAGGCATAAAGAAGTTAGGTTACTTGTTTAAAGTCACACAAAAGTGGCAGAGAGAAAATTTATACCCAGGTCCTCTTACTCCAAATGCAGGAATGTCCTGCTTGTACCACACTGCCTATCTATCTTGGTAGTTCTAAGGCATCTAGTGTTAATTGGTTTTCCTCCTCTGTATATAAAAACAGAGGTGGAAAATTAATATGATTTTCCAGAACAGTCAGGCTAAAAACCCACTTTTGTCTCAATAATCTGAATATTTCAGGTGAAAGATGTTTTGGGCCCAATTTACTCAGGTATTTAATTGCCTCAATTTTCCCACTTCCTTTTATATTTACAGATCCAGGCAAACTTCTTAAAGGTATTTTGTCGGGAAATATTTTTCTTTCCTAGATAGCAGCAGAGACTCTCATCATAGAATTTAGACTATAGAATCCCTCTCTAAATTGTTTTATTTTTTGTGGGTCTCCCCAGTTTTTTCTAAAGCTTATGCTTTAGAAAATTTATTAATATTAAAACATTAAATTTAATATACCTTATGGTATATTACAGAGCTTAAAAAGCTCCCCCCATCCCAAGCTATTTATCCTACAGGATTTACTTGTCCACTTGAACAATAGTAAAGTCAATTCTTGACTAGCTTTTTAATTCCCTATTTTTGATTTGGGATGAATTGAAGTATATTTTCATGTTAGTGAAAAACAATAAATGGAAAGAATCCAGGTCAATAAAGGGAGGATTTCAGGATGTTCTTCCTGGATCATGGCTGCAGAGTTCTGCTTGAGTATTTGAGATCAATTCATTTGTTTCAGCTGTCGACAAAAGTCAAAAACCCTGAATTGATTGCTTTTTATTTCCTGGTGTTTTTCATTATATAAATATCACATCTCATGCCCCTTTCCCACTGATATCCATAGTATGAAAGAAGAATTAGCAAATTTAACGAATTAGGTTCCTGTTTCTACTTCTTTGGTCAAGAAGAAACATCATCTAAAATCATCTATTTGTGGACCTTAGAGATGACAACGGAACTTGAAAATTGTTCCTGAGTGAGCCAGAAGATGAAATCTGGTTTAGCAGCTTGCCTTCAGACAGTCAAAGTAAGGTACATCGAGATAGGTGAGGCAATTGATCATAAAAAAGGTTAAATTAGGCTCCTAGATTTTGGGCTCTAAGGGACCATTAGAAGGGACCATCTTCCAACCCTCTAATTTCACAGATAAAGGAATGACTTGTCCAGGGTCACACAGGTATGAAATGGTACAACCAGGAATCAATCCCGGTTCCTTGGACCCCAAATCCTTTTGACCCCTGTATTCTTTTCACAATTTTATGCTGCTGAAACGTTCCAGGAATTGAAGATGTCTAGAACGTTGGTCTTCTTACTATGAAGAGTTCCTTTAATTCTATTTCAAAGCCTTCATTGAGGTCATTAGTGTCTGTGAATAAATGATAATGTATTTAAAGTTTCACACTTCTTCATTGTAACCCTGAATGAACAGGTCACTTTACAGCAGAGACTTGGGGTCAATTGACATCCTTGTATAGTGAACAAATAGATATGTGCTGGAGCTAGCTTGAGACTTGGTTTGAGAGCTGATTATTAAATTTTTATTGTGAGGAATTTGACCGAAGAAAAGGACAAAAGCTACAAATCAGTGCTTGGTTTATTGTTTGGTTAATTGTCTAGATTTAATGGTGAATGGTGAAAACTTTAAAATGCAATTTAAATTTAAAAGTGTGATCTCTACTCTCCAACCCTGTTGTTAAACATTTATCAGCACACCAATTGTAGACATCTATAATCAGAGACAATGGTCTTAAGAAATGATTATCTCTCCTACCAAAGTACAAGTAGGATCCTAATTAATGAATATGGCTAATTATACTTTCTTATTGCAGGCATTATATTTGTTTATAGATAATGCCCGTTTTGTTGCATTGTTGGATTGGCAGTTCAAGTGCAGGCATTCTCATGAACTTTAGTCTTTACTAGTTAGACAATAATGGCTTGCTTGAGTAATTAAGGGATGGCAAGAAATTATACTGAAACTCGGACATTTATTTCACTAATAACTAGATAACACATCTCTCTAATGCTTTAATGCCGAAAGCTATTCCCTCATAATGACCTGGTGTAATAAGGGAGATACTTTAGCTTAGTATCTTCTTAAACTACCTTTCACTTACAGCTCTAGATCTGATCCCATTTTTACAGATGAGGAAACTGAGTCTCAGAGAGGTTAAATTACTTGTCCATGTTCATACAGTCTTCCTATTCAGAAAGCACACTGCTGAGGAACTGCACAAAGGAGCTGTACTGCTCTACTTACTGTATCTGGGTGACCATAAAATACACTAAATAAATATTCTGAAAAGAGTAATTGATTATTGAAATCTACAGGGCTTTGGCAGGCTGAGGATTATTAACTCTAACTTACCTGAAAAGAAATACTAACTCTTCCCTTGGTTAGACAGTTGGCTGACTTTAAGGCACCTTCAATCTTGGAAAAGCAAAAACCTCTTCAGGTAGAAGCCTGAACCATCAGGTCGCTCCTAAAGTATATTCTGTTACAGCAGCACAGTTGTTTTTTATGATTATATCCATCATGCTGTCAAAAAAGAAATCTTATCTTCACTCATTACTAAATATACAAAGGACTGGGATTTCCACTTGGCAAATGTTCCTGTTTACCTGAAGGCTTGATCTCCCTGCAGTCTAATAAAGTTCATTTACAGCTATTTGCAGGGACAGACCAAACTTTCTAATCCTTAGATTTTGTGAGTTCCCATACTGAGTTCTGTGTGAAGTTGGCCAAGCTGTCTATGGAGCAGGAGTAGTAGCTCAGAGATGAAGAGCTCTGATGATAGACATAGTCAGAAAGTCTTAAGAGTATGTTTTCCTTCTGTGGAATTTAACTGTCTTCTCTCCTTCCTTTATCCCCAGCTTCCCTGTCTCTAAAACTTCCATCTTTCTCTCCCAGCTTCCTTCCCTCTTGTCTCTCTCTCCTTCCTTCCCTTTTCTCTCTCTCCTTTCCTCTTTCCTTCTGCCTCTCTCTTTCTCCCCCTCCTTCCTTCCCTTTCTCTCTCTCCTCTTCCTTCCCTTCTCTCTCTCCTGCTCTTTCCTTACCCCCCTCTCCTCCTCCCTTCCTCTCTCTCTCTCTCTCTCTCTCTCTCTCTCTCTCTCTCTCTCTCTCTTCCTCCTCCTCTTCCTTCTTCTTCTTCTTCTTCTGCTTTTTTTTGGAGGGCAATTGGGGTTAAGTGACTTGCCCAAGGTCACATGGCTAGTAAGTGTTAAGTGTCTAAGGCCAGATTTGAACTCAGGTTCTCCTGACTCCAGGGCCAGTGCTCTATTCCCTGCACCACCTACCCTCCCTCTTCTTTCCCGTAGGTTATACAGGTAGTATACATATACACATATATATCTTTTTGGAGGGGGGAAGGCAGGGCAATTGGGATTAAGTGATTTGCCCAAGGTCACATGGCTAATAAGTGTTAAGTGTCTGAGGCCAGATTTAAACTCAGGTCCCCCTGACTCCAGGGCCAGGTGCTCTAATCACTGTGCTACCTAGCTGCCCCACAGCTAGTATATTTCAAAGTTAAGACTTGAACCCATGTTTGGCTGACTCTCTATCCACATTGACTCTCAATTTCTTGTTATTTAGAAAACCAGAAAAGTTCATTTGCATTTATTCTCAGTATTTCTACTTAGCAATCACAGCATTTTTAAAGATAAGGGGACAAAGTGGATACAGAGCTATCCTCAAAGTCAGAAAGACCTGAGTTTAAGTCCTATCTCTGAGACATAATAGCTGTGTGACCCTGGACAAGTTACTTTACTTCCCAATGTTCTAGGAAACTCTCTAAAATTGTAGATTGAAGAGAGGGAGTGATTTGTCTTGGTAGAGGGATTTCATTCTAATGAAAACACAAGTATAGACTCTCCATTCCTTTCCCTATCTAATATCTATATGTATTTCCCACAAACACAGGAGGGGATCCCAATTTCAACAAACTTGGGGTACTAAAAATCCAGAGTTAAAAACTATCTGATTTGAAAAGGATTCTCTAGTTTATAATTTATTTAATTGATTTTAATATTCCTTTAAACAGTGAGCTGTTAAAGTATGTTTTGGTGTAATACAGTCAATAAAAGTCCATTTCATTTGTACCTTTGCAGGAACACATCCATAGCATCTCTCAGGATTTACCCATGCAGCTAAATGTCTCCAGTTCTAAAAATTGGTAACTCCAGAGAATAGCAGATAAAATCCTACTGTACTTCCTGATGAAAATGTGGAAATAGATTTAGTGTGATGTGAATGTAATTTGAGTCTGGTCCTTGAACAAATTTGCCAGAAGTTATACATCCAAAGGCTTGCTGTTCCCTTCCAAGTAGGCCTCTTGGGAGGCTCTGAACTTATAATAATGATGCCCAGAGCACATAACATAGTCAAAACTTCTCTTTTTGGAATTTTCCCCAGAGCCACACAAAAAAATCCATTTCATGACTACCACTAGGGACACCTTATTTTTGTTCAAAATTTACTCAAAAATTCTATCATCCAGTGTGAGCATCTCCATTATTCACCAGAATTGGCTCTGAGCAACTGTTTACTGCTACCAAAAAGCAATCTGTCTCTAAAGGATGAATTTTTGTCATCATTGAGGATATTCAGAGGAATATATCACAGGCTCTAAAGGGGATTAAGTCAGCAAGAGAAACACTGGATTTTTTGGGTAAACAGTGCCAGATAGAGTCATTGTAATACTCTAGTCTCCTAATGTGGCTATTTTGAAGGATGACCCTCATTCTGTTCCTTTGCACAACTCATGTCCTCTGTGACCAGAATAGATTCCCTTTTCACCTGTGCTTTTAAACCTCCCTTCCCCACTCCTTCAAAGCTTAGCTGAAGCACTACTTTCTATATTTCTGATATCCCTCCCCCACTTCTATTTCCTTCTGCCTCCCCAAAGTACCTTCTATTTATTTTGGATATATTTCTATATGTATATGTTGAGCCCCCAATAGAATGCAAGCTCTCTGAGGGCAAGGGCTTTTTCATTTCTTTCTATACCTAGCAACCATCCCAATGGCTGCTGCATTGGAAGCATGTAATACATGCATGTCGGTGGATTGATCCAGAGCTATACATTCTTGTATATTAAAATAAAAAAATTCATAGTTATTGTGTGTGTGTGTGTGTGTGTGTGTGTGTGTGTGAGTGTGTGAGAGAGAGAGATACGGTAGCATGTGACTCCACCTTTAAAGTAGTCTCCATTTCAGTGTGAATGAGAAGTCACTTCTCCCCCAACCCACCATGTTTGTTTTCACCTTTCTTCAGTACCTCTACCATGCTAGTCATAGAACAAAATGGGTGCCTTACTTGGCTCCTGGGAAGTCAATGAGAGATTAGCAAGCCTCTGTCCCATCTCCCAGGTCAACTGTACATCTGGACTGACTACCCTCCATTTCTTTTGATTCTTACAGTCTCTGTATTGGTAGGGAACTGTTTTCAGAACTCATTCTCTAACAGAAGAATGCTACCTATAGACTCATTTTCCATGTCATGGTTTATAATAACAATAAACGTCCTGTCCCTAACTTTGACCCAAATTTATATGAACTGTAGCTATACTACTTCTGCCATGAGACTGTTTTGGATAATATCTATCACCTAAACAATGTCCATTACACACCAGCATATTGGAAGATTGTTCCTGTGTTGGCCCTTTTATTCCCAATACAACGGCTTGTTCATTTAAAAAACTTCTTCAGGGGAAATTAGCACATCAGAAATGATGTCTATTCAGCCCCAAAATGTGATCAATTTTACGTTTCTGTTCCTTTGACTCTAACATCAGTTTTTGCTTTTCTAATGCCTCTTTGATTGCTAAGAACTCCCACTGATAAACAAATTGTTAGATGAAAAGAAAAGTGTCAAAACAGGTACTATCACTTGGTTGATGATGATTGTGAAGCAATGACATACATACCATAATTTCCCATTTATCTCAATTGTGTGATTTCCTTCAGCTCTACTCAGCTGCATATACGTAAGTAGAGGAAGTAGAAGGTGGGAATAATCCAACTTTGGGGTATAACAAGTTATGAGCACTATCAGTAGGTCCAGATGTAAGAGAATAGAGGGCAGAAGACAGTGTACAATTGAACTTGTTAACTCTAGTGTTAAGATTGGCAAGAGAAGAAGGAGAGATTAGGTCAGGGGGAATGGCCTTAGAGACAATGAGAGGGATAGACATTCAAGGTCTGGCAAGGACCAATAATAAATTTAGGAAGAGTAAGACATAGGGATAAGTGGAATAATAGTAGGCTATGATCTGATAAAAATATGGGTTTTTTCAGTTTTTTTTCTTTTTTTAGCATTTTTGATCATTGAAGTGTAACACTTGTAGGCAATGATAAGATAAAGGGTATGGATAGTTGAGGTGGAGTTGGAGAGTAGGTCATGAGAACTGAGGAGACTGAGGAATTGGGAGGTTAGGGTACTAGAGGGGAGAGTGCCCTGAATGCAGAAGTGCCCTGATCTGAGGGCAGGAGTTGGGTAAGAGAAGACCTTAAGAGCGCAGTCTAGGTACATGCTGGTTGTTCAATAAACATTTGTTGAATTGAACTAGACAGGGTCACACAACTAGTCAGTGATGGGACAAGGTCTAGAATTCCCTTCTCCTAGCCCCCATTCCAAGGGCTTTCCCCATTTCACTGCCATTTAAAAAGCACATATATATTCTTTCATTTGATTCTGATTTTTTTTGAGATAGGATAGAGATTATTTCCATTTTTACAAATGAAGGGTAGAAAGATTTAAGGCACTTATCCAAGGTATACAACTGGAGAGTGATATTGTTAGGGCCAGAGGTTTGCAAACTTATTTAGCCTGCGGACCCCTTTTCAAAAAAAAAAAAGAAATACCCAGTGCCCCACTGGAAATTTACTTTCTTTAACCCTTTAATGTTTTTTTTTAACATTTGCATCATTTCAAAAAATATATATATATTTTTAAAAAGGATGCATTTTAAATTTAATAATTTATTGCAAATTTGTAGGGTTTTTCCTGCATTGAAATTTTGATGACATAATATTGAGTCATGTACATGTATAGTGTCATATTGTAAATAAGTCATTAGGTTGGATGCATGCTGATGCATGCTGGACTTCCCAGCAATGTATGACATGTTCACTTGCCAACACTTGCTTGTTGACCACTGATCAGCTATAACTTTCATTTTGTGTATTTATTTGGGAAATAATGTAATCACAACAGATGAAGAATGCACAAATGGTATTTCAAAGTTTTCTTCCCTTCTTTCCTCATGCTCCCACCGCCCCCTTACCTTTACTCAACGCCCTCCAATTGCACCCGATGCTACCACTGCCCCACCTCGTTCCAGCGTCCCATGGGGGGGGGTACCACCCTCTTCGGGAACCTATGGTTAGGACTGTCATTTGAGATATTTAGAACAGACAGAATTTTATGTAAGGATTCATGAGCCCAATGCAATCTTAATGAGTAGTCTGAAAAAGTCAATATTATATGACTTGGGAGCTCCTAGGACTTGTTATTTCACTAGTATCAAGAATTCCCAGATAAGAAAACACCCTCCACCAATTCATGTTTTTGCAACTTTTAGCCTAAGAGAGTTGCCTAGATCACTGAGAAGCAGAGATTTGTAATAGTTAATTTTGATATAGTATTTATTGTGTGCTAGGTACTTGACAACTATTTCATTTGATTCTCATAACAATCCTGGGGGCACCAGAGAGTTTTCTCACACAATTACTTCCATTTTAAAGGTAAGAAAACTGAGGCAAACAGAGATTAAGTGATTCAGTGTCACATAGCTAGTAAGTGTCTGTGGCTGGATTTGAACTTGGGTCTTGCTAACTGCAAATCTAGTACTCCATCTATTATGCCACCTAGCTGTTGAATGAATGAATGAATGAAAGCTCTCCAGTGGTATGTCATGAAATCACCCTCATTCTTATGGGGTGAAAGAAATACATGATATAGTGAAAGAAATTATGATCTGGGAAGAGTGACAGTGATTAGGTTATCTAGGCTGTGTGTCATGATGGAAAGAATATTATATTTGGAGTCAGGCTTGACCTATCTCAATAGTTTTCCTTCAACTCTAACTTGTGGTGTGACCAAGAAGTCCCTTCCACCCACTCTGCGTATTCCTTGTACGAACCTAGTTGTTTATGTGTTATCTTCTCCATTAGACTGTAAGCTCCCTGAAGGCAGGCACTGTGTTTTTTACTTTTCTTTGTAGCCTCATCACTTAGCACAGTGTCTGGCATATAGTTAGCATTTAACAAATGCTTATTGACTTGATTCAACAAACTATTTACTTTCAATGAGCTTGAGTTTCCTTCTTTGTCAAATGGGAATAATACTTCTGTTGGTCTGTTGTTTTCGAGTGTTTGTGACCCCATTTGGAATTTTCTTGGCAAAGATACTTCTGGTGTCTTCCATATGCGGGATTGTTGTGATGATCTAATGATGTGGCCCTTGGTAAACCTTAAAGCGCTAGATAAATGCCAGCTATTAGTGTATGACTCAAACCATTAGCAGATACTGTCACCCCAAAGAAAGCAGGGCCTCAGAGACCCAGAATTAATGAGTTTTGATTGGAGGAAGATAAGAGAGAAGTCTGACCCAAACTTTGGCCTTGGATGCCCATAATAGGGGCCCTGGAAAGCCAAGGGAAACAGGAGGCCACTGGGTTGAGTGGGATACTTCAAAAGGAGAAAGAAAGAGTACAAAAGACATCTATCTCTGCAGAGGACTCTTTTGCTGATAGCTAGCTCAGCCTACAACGGTGGCAGGTCATTAGTCTGGGGCCTGCCTGAGCACTTTACCTTAGGTTCTAATATTTAATCTCCACTCCCCACCTTCCCATCCCTGGGATGTCTAGTGTCATGGTATTTAGAGCTAGAGGGGAATTTTGAAGTCAACTGGTCTAGCCCTCTTATTTTACTGATAAGGAAACTGAGGCCCAGGGAGGCAAGATACCTTGTTCAAAGTCACAAAGGTAGTGATCGGTGGAGTTGAGATTTGAACCAGCCCTCAGACTCTAAACCCAGGGCTTGGACTTTCAGAATCTAAAGGGACTTGAGAGATCAGCCCCTGCTCAATGCATTCATCTATGCTACAACATCCCCAAGTGGTCATTCAGCCTTTCCTTAAATACTCCTACAACACAGAAGTCATTACCTAATTTAGTCCTCGACTTTGTTCTTGAGAATATTTTTGAACTCCGAAGACTCAGAGGAAATTCTTAGTATCATTCACTTTCTCTAATGTTTTGTTGATGTTTTAAAATTTTTTTACACTACACTTACTTTCCAATACTGCTCCTTCCCCCAACCTCCCTTATAACAAAGAAAACAAGTTAAACCCAACTGTGATGACTGCTTCTGATAACACATCCCATGCTGTAGCCATAGCACACCACCTCTCTATCTATCTAGAAGACACAAGTGCCTGTACATTTTTTTTAGTCTTTTGACCCCAGTCTTAGCCCATTGCCATAGGACTTCTCACTAAGCCCCACCTTAGACATATTGGAGAGGTACATTGAGTGCACTGGGGCCAGTTAACTTCCTAGAAGTGCTTACATATCCTGAGTCATTCATTGCAGGCCCATGCCCAATGTCAATAATGGCCTCTGTGGCATGCCATAAGTCACCTCCTCTGACCCCACATTCCTTTTCACTCACCTCTGCTTTTGATCTCTGAACCACCTCTCTATCCAAAATGTGGTTCGCCCACAGTGAAATAGACACAGTCCATCTCTGCAGAGGTGGGTGGCTCTTTGGTGTGGGGTGGTATGCAAGATATTTAAGAAGACCAGTCACTGTAACTCATGCCAACAACTTCCTCTTTGCTACTTCCTTTAAAAACACTTTATTGGGCCTTGGCATGGTTTCCCTGAAACACATGCTGGCCATCAATGATTAACCAGTAGAGTTTCTAGGTGTTCCCTCTATGTAGACTTCGAAGGCCTTTGTTCATTCCCTTCCCCATTCTCAAAGCAGAGCTGAAATAACTTCCTGAAAGTAATCTCAGGCTCCTCTGGAGCTTTGCTATAACATGCTAAGACATAGCATGCCATTTAGTATATATCAGACCCCTGCCAAGACCTCTGCTCAAAGAAAATGTAGTTTTGCAAGTAGCCAATGTCCTGGTACCTGATACCTGGTATGGCTCCCCAAAGAAAATTATCAAAAGACACTGCTGTAGCTGCTTGCCACTGATGTGTCTTTTTAATGGTCTATGTAACCAGACATTAATATAATTTCCATTATGTAGAGTCAGCAAAATAGTGAAGTGGATAGAGAACAGGACTTAGAATCAAAAAAACGGGAGCTCAGATCAGAGTGTGTTTCAGATACTTGCTAGCTGTGTGGTCCTCAGCAAATAACTCCTCTTGGCTTCAGTTTCCTCATCTGTAAAATGGGAATAATAATAGCATTTATTTCATAGCGCTTGTGAAGTTAAAATGAGATAATCTCTACAAGGCACTTTGTAAACCTAAAAAGTGTTGTTATTATATCGTGGAATCTTGGAGTTGGAAGGGAGCTTGGGAATTGTTTGGCCAACTCCTACCCACAAAATGTATTCCATTTTTAATCCTGAGAAGTTATTGTCCAGTCTCCTCTTAAAGATCTCTAGTGTTATAGAACTCCCATTTTCCTCTTAAGGCATTTCATTCCATTAAAATCAAATATTTCATTTTCCCCCAATTACATGTAAAAACGATTTTATCATTCTTTTTTCAAGTTTTGTTTCCAATTTCTCTCTCTCTCTCCTTACTCCCCCTCCCCCTCATTGAGAAGGCAAGCAATTTGACATAGGTTATATATGTGTAGCCGTGAAAAACACATTTCCATGTAAGTCATTCATTTTTGGATGATCATAATTGTTAAGTATATTTCTCTTACATTGCTCCAAAGTCTGCTTCCCTAGGTCCTAGTCCCCATTGATCCTAGTTATAGTAATATTTGTTCTGCTCTCTGGGACAAGCAGAAAAATCTAAATTATTCTTTTGGATTGATTAATACTACAGACCTCATTAGAGTATTGTGTTTAGTTTTGGACACCATGGTTTAAGAATGACATTGATAAACTGGAGAGTGTCCAGAGAGAAACAGCCTTCTAGAGTATAGGATAGTGAAGGGCCTTGAGTCTATAGCATAGGAATATCAGTTGAAGGAAGTGGACCTGTTTAGCATGGAGAAAAGAGGACTTGGGAGATCATTGAGTATTTAAATGGCTGTCATGTGAAGGAGAGATTAGATTTGTTTTCCTTGGCATTGGGGAATTCAACCAGGGACAATGGGTAGAAGTTGCAAAGAGAACAAGCCGGGAAAAAGCTTCCTACCAACTAATCACTGCTTACACAAAGTGGAATGACCTACCTTGAGAAGAAGCAGGTTTTTCCTCCTTGGAGATCTTCAAACAGAGGCTGGACAATCACCTGCTGGGTAAGTTAGAACATGAATTCCTTTCACGTATGGGTTAGCCTAGATGACCAGTGAGGTTCTTTCCAACTTTTAAATGACTGTTGATTGGATTGCTGATTCTTCCATATGATAGCCCTTCAAATATTGAAGACTACTATTATATCCTTCCCACCAACTGTCTTATCTTTTCAAGATAAATATCTTGAGTTCCTTCAACCCATTCTTGTACAGCATGGTTTGGAATTAGCTCACCATTCTCTGGATGTGGGTTAGCTTGTCTATGTTCCTTTTAAAATAAGATTTTCAGGATTGAATATGATATTCTAGACATGGTCTGTTTGCATCTCTCATTGGTCCTTGCCTTCCTGCACCATCTTGACTAGGTAGAAATCTCACTGGGGTGGGTTACTAGGTTGTTTAATTTGAGGATATAAGCGACTTGAGGGCATCTGACTGTATTATTTGGGACCTTTGTAAAATCTTTGGACCTTCATCAAATCCTATGATCTCACAGGGCTCTATGATATAGGAAAGTGAGCACTGGGCTTAGATGCAAGAAACCTGTATTTAAGGAGCTCTGACACTTACTAAACTGTGTGTCCCTGACCAAATTACTTAACCCCATGTGCACCTCAGTTTCCTCATCTTTAAAAAAGGAAAGACATTTGCATTACCTTCTTCACATAGTTGTTTTAAGGAAAGAACTTTGCAAATCTTAATGTACTATATAAATGTGAGTTATTATTCTTATTTTTATTATCTCCATTCTAACTTTTTCTCATCACTTTTTGGTAGGGTTCAGAAAGACATGAATCAAGGGGAAGTCACTATCCTGCTATATTCTTATATATTGAATTTTCTGAGGACTCAATCCAAGTGGATAAAATAACTACATTTTGGAATTGACTAAGAGAGTCAGGATATAAGCTCTTCTTTAAACTCACTGAAAACATCTTTTGGATGACTCCAGCAGCAGCAGACAGGGTAATGGAGAAGATTTGTATCTCTTCCTGCGCCCACATAATTTTAATATTTTCCACTGAGTCTCTGTGCTTTGTTTTATTTTGTTTATAATTATGTGTGTGTATATATACATATATACAGACACACACATATTGAGCAAAAATCTACTTTCTTGGGTTGCTATATTTTGAAACCTTTTATTTCCATGTGGTTTGGAGATTAGGAGTATTTGGTATGGCAACATCTATTAATCACATTGTTCTTAAATGTTTGTGGTTTTCTGTTATATGGGAAACAGTTCTAAGTGCAATGGTTCTCTGATTCCAATATGGTTTCTTTACTGAAGTCTTAAGCTATTTTGTGATTTTTATTTGTCATATGGAAGTTGATTGTCTGTTAGTTTATAAATGATAGCAAGCTTCTGGTGTGAAATTCTGGTCATTGGATCACGTCTTTTTAGGCATCTGGTAGAAGCTAATTTTTTGTTTTGTGTGGTTTTTTT
This sequence comes from Gymnobelideus leadbeateri, assembly GCA_011680675.1. Classification (NCBI taxonomy): domain Eukaryota; kingdom Metazoa; phylum Chordata; class Mammalia; order Diprotodontia; family Petauridae; genus Gymnobelideus; species Gymnobelideus leadbeateri. The sequence continues at coordinate 1,120,155 of WOXC01009692.1, read as the reverse complement.
TTTTTTTTTTGAGGCTGAAGGCAGGGCAGTTGGGGTTTAAGTGACTTGCCCAATGTCACACAGTTCATAAGTGTTAAGTGTATTGAGGTCGGATTTGAACTCAGGTCCTCCTGACTCCAGGGCTAGTGCTCTATTCATTGCACCACCTAGCTGCCTCTAGAAGCTAAATTTTTACAAACTGCATTGATATGTTGCACAATTACAACTACTTGATTGCATAATTTGCGTTGATCAGTAAATCTGGGCTCCTTAAGCACAGATAACCTTTCTGTAATTTTTTAGTGGTAATGACTTGACATTGAATTAGAATTATGAGCCCTTTGTTTCTATAAATATATCTGCATGGCTCAGTGATTCGTTCAACAATTCTTTGTTGGTTGACCATGACATCAAAGAAACTATGACGTTTCTTTTGATTCTACTCTTGGATCTTAATTCTTTCATGGGCTCCATTTGGAGATAGATCGCTTTCTATTAGATTTGCTAAATCCAGTGACCTATAGCTGTTGGCAACTTTTACTAATATATTGTGAAGTCAATTCTGTTAATTCCAGAAGTATTTCTATAAATTTTAAATCTGTATTATTATGTGTTCCGAGAACACTTGTCAATCTTCTTACTTTTCCATGAAGAAATATTAATCTTTCTATAGCTGCCTTGGGGAGATGAGCCCTATGTTTCATCAGCATTATATGGGTCTAAAAAATCTCTGCTATCCATTTCACCACACTCAAAGTATATATGTTGGTATTGCATAGTTGTTAATTCATCTAAATGTGTTCTTCCTGGTAAGCTCTAACTTCAGGATGCCAGTCAGTCTCTTAACATACACTCTCTCCTTGTCATTATTCCACAACATGAAATACCTGTTTAATATGCTTTTCCGTGTATTTGTACAACTTGATGCTATCCATATACATCAGATGACTAGTATGATGTTGAGTGTCTTGAGGGTAGGGGTTACTTAATTTGCTTGTATTTATATCCTAGTGCTTGGTACAGTGCCTGAAACATAGTTGGCACTTAATAAATTAATCTGTCTTTTCTTCTTTAATCTGAAATCTATACTTAGTACTATTTAGAAGTGACAGTATTGGATTTAAGGCCAAGCAGAGGCACAGCAGGTTTGAACTAACTCCCTGGAAGATACTACATTTTGTATTGATTATTCCTGACATTATTGTTTTGGTGGTGTATTTTAAGTAGAGAAGAAGTAGTCTATGTGGACATAAACTTTGATGTTCTCGATATGTATGAGCTTTTTTACATAATTGCAGTATGTGAGTGAGACATGAGTATGGAACTGAGTCAAAGGCTTTGCAATAATCAGTCAAGGTGGTATAAATGTTACCAAACTTTTGGGTAGCTTGTTTAATAATCATCTTTTATTTTGTGTCTACATTGCACATGGCTGAGAGGAAGTCATGAAACTGTGCTGACGCAAATTTATGAATGTTACAAATTTATGTTGTCTGATATCAACTGGGGCATTATAGGAAGACATTTTTTTTTCTGCTCCTGCTTGTTAATTCTCTATCCCTTTCACCACAGTGGCTGTTCCAAAACTTCTCTCCTTATGTCTTCCATGTCATTCTTCACCCAAACCATCTCAGCTGAGGCCCTAATCTCATAATTCACTGAAAAAATTGAGGTCATTCACATTGAACTCCCTCTTCTCCCCTTTTTTTTCACCTCACATTCGTCAGTATGGTACAATGGAAAGGAAATTGGCCCTAGAGTCAGAGGACCTGGGTTCTAATTTTGCCTCTCATGACTAGTAATTATGAGACTAGAAATATGTGAAATTAGCAATTAGATAGCATATGTAAAGTGTTTTGTAATGCTTCAAGCATTGTAAAGGCTACTATTATCATTATATTATTATTACTCTTTCTATGACCTTGGGCAACTTATTAAACCTTGTTGGACCTCACTTTCTTCATGTTTCAAAAGAGAAAGCTGTACTAGATGGCTTCAGAGGTCATTTCCAGCTCTAGGTCTTTTCTCTCCTCCTTTATTCCAGTCTGTGATGATGGGCCTTGAAGGCCAGTCCTTGAAGGCCAGTCCTTCTATATGTACCCTTGACCCTTCAGTCTTTCCCAGCAGATTCCCCCCCCATTCCTGCCACTTTCTCTCTAACCATTAATTTCTCCCTGTCTACTGTTTTCTTTCATGTTGCCTATAAACACACCCATCTCCACCATCCTTAAAAAGCCCTTGCTCTATCCTACCATCCACACTAGCTGTCATCTCTCATTTGCTTTTCAGCTAAACTGCTTAAAGAGCCATCTACATTAGGTACTCCTCTTCTTAACTTGTCTGAAATCTGGTTTCTGATCTCATTCAAATGAAACTTTTCTCTTCAAAGCTACCAATGATTTTTTCATTGACAAATGGAATGGGCTTTTCTGAGAGTTCATCCTTCTTGATTTCTCTGTAATATCTGCAACTGTTGATCACCACCTCCTCCTGGATCTTCTGTCTGTCCTCTCTGTTTCCATGGCTCGAATCTTGCTTGAGTCTCTTACTTGTCCAACCCCTCCTCATTCTCCTTGGCTGGATCTTTATGTAATTCCCACTAATTGTGAATGTCCCTTAAGGCTTTTTCCTGGGTCCTTTTCTCTTTTTTTTCTCATTTGGTGACCTTATCAGCTTCCATGGATTTCACTATCATCTCCACCGATGAATTTCAAATCTTCTACATAGAACCCTAGTCTTTCTCCTGAGCTCTGGTCCTACATTATCAATTGCCTGTTAGATACTTCTAACTGGATGTCCTGTAGGTATCTCAAATTCAACACGTCCAACAGAGAATTAATTATCTTTTCCCTAAACTCACTTTGATTATGAACTTCCTTATTATTGTTGAGGGTACCACCACCCTTCCAGTTACCCAGGTTTATAATCTTGGTATCATATTTGATTTCTCACCATCCTTCATTCTGTCTATCTAATCAATTATCAAATTTTGACATTTCTCCCTTCGTGGCATCCCTCATATATATTCTCATCGTTCTAATCATTCAGCCAAAACCCTAGTTCAGGTACTCATCACTTTTCACTTGGACTATTGCAATAGCCTCCTAATTGATTTCCCAGCCCCAAGTCTTTGCTTATTCCAATGCATCCTCCATAAAGCAAGCAAAGAGATTTCCCTAAAGCATCTGTTGTGGTTGCCATTCAATCATTTATCAGTTGTGTCCAACTCTTTGTGACCCCTTTTGGGGTTTTCTTGGCAACCTATATTTCCAGTCAACAGATTCCAGTGGCCCCTACTATCTCTAGGGTCAAAACAATGCTCTTTGGGCATTTAAAATTCTTTGCAAGCTGGTAATTTCCTACCTTTCCAGTAAATTACTCTTCCTTGTATATTCTATGGACTAGCCTGACTACTTGCTCCTTACATGTGATGCTCCAACTCCCCTCTCCATAACTTTCCCTTAGCTGTCGCCTATGCTAAAACATTCTGTTTCCTCAACCTCACTTCTTTGAATCTCTTGCCTTCTTCAAGACTCTGCTTAAACACCATACCTGTTAGTGCCATCTCCTCTAAAATTTGTTTCATTCACTCTTTATGTGTGGAAAGTAAGCTGCTTAAAAGTAAGGACTATTTTTATTTTTTCTTTGTATTTCTAGCACTCAGCTTGTTACCTGGCACAGAGTAGAAATTTGCTGATTGATGAATCATCCAAGGAACCAGGACCCCCTACTATCTTTCTCGTATCATATGCTTGCCAGGCATGCCCTGGTCTCTACTGAAGTCCCCAACATCTAGCATGGTGTGGTGAACATAAAAGCTATTAGGATATGCTTGTTGAACTGAATTGGAATTCTCATTTTCTCCCCACCTTTACCTCCAATCTCTAGTAAACATTTGGGAGGCATTCCTCTCTTGGATAACATTTCAACCAATGAGTCTTGACATAAATATAACCAAAGGGGATTTATCTTTCTAGGAGCTCATATCCTAAACAGATAACCCAGCTAAATAAGGGCTAATGGAAGGCAGTTAAAATGACCAGAAAAACTGGGTGTTGGTATGGAGGTTTGTTACATGGGGCTAGACTTAAACGAGAAAGAAAAGTGAAGGCTGTAGGATCATGACAGGTTTTAAAATTATTAAAAATAGGAGGAATTAGGCACCAGATCTAAGAATAGTACTAATAGAAGGTATTTCCTGCTCTTTGAAAAAAAAAACTGGGCTTATTTTCCATCAGAGATATAATCTTTAAACAGAAATATATTCAAGAAGAGTTGAGATATGTCAATGAATGACAGGTTTTTAATAGATTATTTTTTTAAATTTAAACAAATTCTTTATTAAGTTCTGTTTTACATCATTCATTTCCGTCAGATTTTGAGTTACAATCATTTTCCCCCCGTTTTTCCCCTACCCACCCTCCCAGAACAGCAGTCCCTCAAGACATCGCTTCCTCCAATCTGCTCTCTCCCCTATCCTCTCCCACATCCCCTTCGACCTCTCCATTAGAGGAAGGTGAAATCTTTGTGTCCCAAAGCCTGCCCATCTTATCTCCCAATTACAAGCAAAAGAGTATTAATAATAGATTTATATATATTTGAAAGATTTAATCTTAAGACCTTGAATTTCAGATCCATTTCCTTCCTCCCTTGTCACCCATTCCCTCTGGGGAGATAAGTAATTCAGTATATGTTGTACATGTCTAGCTATGCAAAACATTATCATAGTAGATATATTGTACAAGGCTGCTTATAATTCCCTCCCACTCATCCCACCCCCCACCTGGTCCATTCCCCACTTGATCCTGTCCCTCTTCCATAGTGGGTACCTCCAACCTCCCCTCCCCCCAAGGATGCCCTCCCATCCATCATCCCTCCTCTCCTCCCCCTTCCCCCCATTCTGCTGTAGGTTGAGATGTCCCACCTAGTATGTATGTCATTCTCTCCCTGAACCAAATTCAATGAGAATGTGGTTTTGCCTTTTTGCCTTCCTATTCTTCCCCTCCCTTGTAAGCACTTCCCCTTGCTTCTTCTACATGAGATAGTTTACCCTACCCTGTCTCTCCCCATCTCCTCTTGCCACTTTTCTCTCTCACCTCATAATTTCACCCCTTGAGTATCCTCCCTTCCAAACAAATTCAACCTATGCCCTCTATCCATGTATAACTGTAAACATATATACACACATTCACATATGTATTCCTATGTCCATATACCCTCCTTCCATTATTTTCATACTGAGAAAGGTTTCATCAGTCACAGTTATTGTTTTTCCATGTAGGAATGTAAATAGGTCAACTTTGATAAGTTCCTTTTGATTTCTTTTCCCTGATTACCTTTTCAGGCATCTCCTGCTTCTTGTGTCTGGATGTCAAATTTTCTATTTAGCTCTGGTTTTTTCCTCAAGAATGCTTGAAAGTCCTCTATTCCACTGAATGACCATATTTTCCCCTGAAACAAAATACTCAGTTTTGCTGGGTAGGTGACCCTTGGCTTCAATCCCAGCTCTTTTGCCCTCTGGAATATCATATTCCATGCCCTTCCATCCCTCAATGTAGAAGCTGCCAGGTCCTGTGCTATTCTGATTGTGTTTCCACAATATTGAAATTGTTTCTTCCTGGCTGCTTGTAGTATTTTCTCCTTGATCTGGGGATTCTGGAACCTGGCTATAATATTCCTGGGAGTTTTCTTTTTGGGATCTTTTTCAGGAGGTAATCGGTGGATTCTTTCAACCTCTATTTTGCCCTCTGGATCTAAAACATCAGGGCAATTTTCCTTGAGAATTTCTTGAAGGGTGATTTCTAGGTTCTTTCTTTGATCATGGCTTTCAGGTAGTCCAATAATTTTTAAATTGTCTCTCCTGGATCTATTTTCCAGGTCAGTGGTTTTTCCCATGAGATATATCACATTGCCTTCTAATCTTTCATTTGTTTGGATCTGCTTAACAGCATCTTGATTTCTCATAAAGTCATTAGCTTCCATTTGCTCCAGTCTAACTCTGAAGGAATGAATCTCCTCAGTGAACTTTTGAGATTCTTTTTCCATCTGGCAAATTCGACTTTTTAAGGCATTCTTCTCCTCATTGCCCTTTTGGGCCTCCTTTGCCATTTGAGTTAGTCTATTTTTTAAGGTGTTGTTTTCCTCAGTCAGGCTGTTGACCCTCATTTCATACTTTTCCTGCATCCTTCTCATTTCTCTTTCCAATTTTTCCTCCACTTCTCTTATTTGATTTTTAAAGTCCTTCTTAAGGTCCTCTATGGCCTGCAACCCACTCATGTTTTCCCTTGGGGCTTTTGGAACAGAACTTCTGACCTCACAGTCCTCTTCCCACTCCATGCTTTGACCCTCCTTGCCCCCAAAATAGGAGTCTAGGGTTTCATTTTTCTGTTTAATTTGTTTCCTTTGCCTTGGCATGTTGCCACTTAATTACTTGACTTTTGGGCTTGTTGTCACACTATGGCTTTGCGGTCAGATAGAGGAATTTTCGTCCTGAACGTGTGTGGGGGCAACTTCCATTTCTGGCAAGCTGGAAACCCACCCACAACCTCCACCCCAGATCACAATCCAGATCCCAGGAGCTTAAAGCAAGAGTGATTACCCCCCAAGACTGATTGCTGGATCGCCCTACAGTTCACAGGCCAGGAGCTGGAGCTGCCTCTGAAAACTACAAAATGGTGTGTCTCCTCAGTGGCTTCTAGCCCCCAGGGGAGGAAGCCTATGCGTTCCCCAAATACTGGTCCCAAAGTCCATAGGGCACTAACCTCTCACTTTGTCCTAGGCATGTCTATGTTGATAATTCTGGAATTGCCACAGCTGCTGGTGTTCTGGGGTCCCTCCAGCCAGCTGCTGGCCCTGCTGCCCTGGGGCTAAAACCACAACTCAGGCGGACTGGACCTGTGCTCGGCTCCCTGCGTGCTGTGCTGCCGGCTCCCAGACCACTGCACTGGTCTTTCCTGCAGGGCTGCTGGGCTGTCCTCAGTGGGAGGTTAGCTTCTCTGTGTCGTTGTGTGGGTGATGGGGCTCCAGAAGTTGTTCAGAGTCCCCTTTTACATAGTTTGGAGGAAATCTGGGGGAAGAGTGGCTTGGACGAGCTGTTTCTACTCCGCCATCTTGGCTCCGCCCCTTTAATGGATTATTAAAAGAAACTAAGATGTTAGGGGCATGTTCCTAATCTTAGAGTTTGATGACCAGATGGACAAATGAACTTTCCCAAATCATAGCATTTGATACCCCACTTAAGATACTAGGAATCACGAGCTGTGGGACTAGCCCATTCTAGCAATTTTTATATTCTGTTAGAGATGAAGGGATTTAGGCTAAATCATCATAACAGGTACTTATAGAGTGCTTCAAAGTTCGCAAAGCACTCTAGATTAGTTATCTCATTTGAGTCTCACAACAGCCCTGTGAGATGGTTGCTATAGGCATTACTATTCCTATTTTTGCAGATGACAAAACTGAGACTGAGATTAAGCAACTTTCCCGTGACTACACAGTCAGCAATTGTCAGAGGTAGGATTTCATAGTATCATAAGATTTTACAGAGCAGGAAGAGATCTTGGAGATCAGTGAATTTGACTCCATTGCTTCACAAGTGAGGAGCTGGAGACTGAAAGAGGTTAGAACACCTGCTTAGTATCATACTAGTAAGTCCCTGGGGCAAGACTTGAACCCCGTTCTTCCTGACTCCAAGTCCAGGGCCCTGTCGTCTCTGCCATGTTGCTCCTTAATGACCATCACTCTCATCTCTTGTGCAATGCTGTTATTCATCAATGAAGTCCCTTCAGTTTCTAAGATAGAATGATTCTCTAAAGAAAAAGAGATATAAGGCAACAGTACAGAGCCTAAGCAAATATTTTTCAGCCTGTCTTTCAGGAGTAAGCAGGAAGGTCAGTGTTTGGGGCAATTTTTAGGCCCAGACATCTCAGAAACCTCATGTGGGGAGACTCTCCCAGGCACTAATTCCTGACATTCTTTTATTTCTCCCCAGATGATGATATATTTCATGGCTGAAAGCTCCTCAGTGCTCCTTTTAACTGCTGTTCCTTTCCTCTTTATGAATTTTCTGTCTTATCTGAGCCAGGGGTCACATAAATCTCCCCCATATTTCTGCCTCATCTTTATTTTCTGTCATTGGGGAAAGGACTGCCTGGGATGATAGGAAACTACTAAATCTTGGCAATAGAAACATGAGCTTGGAATCCCAAGAACCCAAGTCATAGGTCCATTGGTCAGACCCTAGAAACATCTCCCTGGGGTCCTGGAACCCTATTTCCTTTTTTCCATTGGGCAGTGGCCACACCCATGCTTGGAGAAAATGCTTAAAACTTACCCTTTCTTTGGAGGATGCTATCTCCAATATGGAGGTCAGTCAATGCCAGTAGGATATGATCCGCTTACATGCCAAAGGTTGTGGTTTCTCATTCCCTGGCTCCTTAATAAGCATGGAGATAAAAATGGACTATTACCGTCTAGGAAAAATGTAAAGGACAGTTTTCTAATCTTGAGTCAAATAAGTAAAGCTAGGTAGCATTGTGGATAAAGTGTTGGACTTTGAATCAGGAAGACCTGAGTTCAGATCCTGACTTAAATAATTATTCGTTAGCATGTGACCCCTCATTTATAAAATGGGAATAATAAGCAGCTACTTCACAGGGTTGTTGGATCACAAGATCAAATGAGATAAATGACATATGTATTCTTTAATAATATATGTATAATTTAATAATATATATAATTATAATACATATAATAACATATGTATCATTTAATAAATGATAAATGTATCATATAAATCAAATGATATACGTAAAGCACTTTACAAACGTTAAAGAGATATAAAAATGCTAGCTAATATTGTTATTATATATAATATATAAATTATTATTAGGCAAAACCCCCCACAGATCTAAAGTCATTGGATGCCCTTTCTCATGATGTCAGAGTAGAATGGTAGGACTGTCCCCAAAAAGAACTGCTTCAAAAGGGCAGAGATGGTTTGGGATGTTGGCAAATGGTAGTAGTTGCAGTTGTGGTGGTAGTGGTAGGGAAATCAATGTTTGTTTTTTTTCTTCTCAGGAAAGCAGGAAATTTTAAAAAACTGAATAGAGTCCAGACCAGGGATGGGGAACCTGTAGCTTTGAGGTGACATATGACCTTCTAGGTCCTTGGGTGTGGTCTTTTGACTGAGTCCAAGTTTTATAAAACAAATCCTTTTAAGGATTTGTTCTATGAAGTTTGGATTCAATCAAATGACCATACTTGAAGACTTAGAAGGCCACATGTGACCTCAAGGCTGCAGGTTCCCCACCCCTTTCAGAGTTTGGCCCCTTTCTGCACTTGTCACAAACTTGACCACAGTTATCTATCTGATGAGTCAGGATCAAAGATTTTGAAAGGTTCAGTGCAAGGGCCTTGATCAGGTAGAAAAATACATTTCTCCTGGCACGTGTCTCTCTGCCTGACAGACCAGTAGAAAACTTGGCCCCACCTGCGTCTCCTCTAGAGTTTATGTCACTCTGATGATTTGTGAGTGGGTTCTTCCTGTAGAGGGTATTCATTTCCAGACCATCAATCCCATACCTTGGCTAATTAACATCACTTTGCTTTTATGAGGTTGAGCTTTTGTTAGCTGGATTTCAGCCATCTATCCCCCACCAGTCATCCCCCCTTAGAAGCCCTAATATGTCTAGGTGCTTTGAGTCAGGAGAGAGAGAGAGAGAGAGAGAGAGAGAGAGAGAGAGAGAGAGAGAGAGAGAGAGAGAGAGAGAGAACGCATTTCAATGATATAGGATGCCTGTATCGTACATCAGTTTCTTTGTGAAGAATAAGGCAGGTAGATGACAAGACCATGTACAGTGGTAACTGTTCATTCCTGTACACATTTTCTAGGTTCTTTATAAATGACTTCAATAGATTTTCCTGAGAGAATAAAAAAACATAATAATAAAAATGGACTTTCCATGCTATGCATGTCAAATCTTCCCTAACCCATTTCCCAATACACCAAAGACATTTCTACAAATACTCTTCAGCTTCCAATTCAAATGTCAATTCTTTTTATTCTTGATCTCTAAGCCTCTTTCTAGCTCTAAAAATTCATGGTAATATTCCTTTTTAATTATTGAGTTCTACTCTACTCAGAGCCCTGTAGGTTTCATCTCGGATCTTAGTTTTGGAAAGGACCTTGGGAATAATCCAGGTCAACCCTTTATTTTATTTGATGAGGAAACTGTAAAATGAGGTGATCTGCCCCAAAGCTCATAGATAGAGGCAGAATTGGGAATAGAACTAATTTCTAATGACTCACTTGCCCAGTGTTCTTCCATTCCAACATATTCTAATTTCCATATTCTTTCACTATTAATGGCTGCCCAAAGACATAGGTTAGATTGGCTAGTGCTTTGTAAACCCTAAGGTCCCGTATAAACGTGAACTTTAGAGGCAATGTACTATGACAGCACGAGCACTGGAGTTTGAGTCAAGGACCTAGATTCAATTCCCCTCTCTGTCACTACCCAAGTGACCTTCAGCAAATCTCTGAGCCTCAGATTCCACATATGTAAAATGAGGGGTCCTACACTAGATGGACTCTTGGCTGACTTGTACCTCCAAATCAATAAACCTATGATCTCCAAATGGAAAACTGAGGGGCAAAGGCTTGTCACAAAATTTTTGTTTATTACAATTGTTCCTTTAGTATGTCTAAGTCTTGTAGAAGCCTGCAGCCAACTCTCAATGCAAGGACTCTCTACTCTATGTATAACCTCCCATAGTTTTAACGTTCATCCCCAAACAAATCTGATAGCACTCTACTGACCCACAGGGACTTCAGGACCCCTCAAAATTTTATAACCATCATCACAACAGGTTATATCTATTACTAAGGCTATGGTTGGTCCATATTTAAAAGCATTTTGTGATACTACAAGGTATCTCATTTCATTTTTGTATGAAACCTATCTGGGTATAGATGTATCCTGGTGTGTTTTGTGGGGAACATGGTGGTACATTTCTCTCATAAGTAAGCCTTATCTGCCAAGTTATTTGTAAGGACATTTAATAGTTGAATATTTTTGTTGATGTTTTTGTAGGGACATTTTTGTAGTGTACTAAGGTTTACAAAATGCTATCCCCACAACCCTTTGGGGTAGGTAGGGCAAGTATTATTTTCCCTTTACAGATGAGCCTCAGAGAAGTTAAATATTTTTTGAGGGTCACATAAGTAATGTCAGAGTCAACCCAAGTCTTCTGACTCAAAGACTGGTGTTCTTTCCATCAGATCAGAGAGCATCAATGCTCTCTGTAATTGATATATATTTTCCATTTCTCTTATGAGAGACTGGTCTTGGGCTGAGAAGTCCCTTATTTATGGTCTTTGTATCAGTGACATCTTGTGGAGTGACCATCACATAGTATACTCTGAATGTATGCTTAAGGATTGATTGATTGGGGATAATTGAGATGTTTTCCATTTTGCTAAACTGAAGATTAGGTTTAGAGGAGATGAAGATTGAACACCGAGTGGTGACCAAAGAAAGAACAATTACAAAGTCTTGAAATGCAGCCAATCAAAGTAAAGGTGCAACTTCACCTGAGTGCAGAGTAGAAAGGAATGTGGGTTTCATTATTGTACGTCTCAGCAGTAATCAGTTCAATCTAATGAGATAAACATTAATAAGGACCTACAACATTCAAGACATTATTCTATGATTTGGAAATACAAGATGGGAAATGACACAATTTCTGCCTTCCAAAACTTATTGTCCCTTCAATAAGTGTCTGCTGATGATGCCTCCTTTCTGGCCTTCCATGTCTGTGATTTAGACTGTCCTCAGTGATTGGAATGTGCTCCCTCCACACCTCTGCTACTCAGAATTCCTAGAATCATTTAAGTCTCAACTAATATATCACTTCTTTTCTCAAATTATGTTGCATTTGTTTATTTGTAATAGAATGTAAGCTCCTTGAGAGCAGGGACAGTTTCTCATTTTGTCTTTGTATCCATTCCAGCACCTAGGACAGTGCCTTACACATGGGGTGGAATGAAATGGATGAGTGATTTCTTTGGTATTTTGTTATTATTGTCTACTATTATCTACCAGGGTAGGCCTTATCACTTTATATAATTGACTGGGATACTGAGATGTTAAGTAATTTTCCCAGGGTCATACAGATGTGTCAGAGGGAATCAAACCTTTCTTGACTCTGACTGACTCTCTCTCTACTCTGTCACATTTCCTCTTGCATATAGTAGGTACTTAATAAATGCTTACTGGATGAATGAATGAATGAAGAGGAGGAGACATAGGCAGGAATCACTTTCTAGTGAGGTATCTAGGTGGTGCAATGGATAAAGCACTGGACCTGGAGTCGGGAAGACCTGAGTTCAAATTCTGTCTCGGATACTAACTGTGTGACTCTGAGTCACTTGGCCTCTATTTGCCTCAGTTTCCTGAACTCTAAAATGGAGATAATAATAGAATATATCTTTGGGAGTTATGAAGATAAAATGATGTATTTGCAAAGTAAACCTTGAAGTGCTATATAAATGCTAGTTATCATTATCATCTTTATTATTAATGGCATTTCCAAAAGTGCAGTACAATGGCATGTCTGCATGGTTAAAATCATAGTAACTGCTGTGTACCCAGGCAGGGGTAGGAGGAGGAAGAGTGTGAAATCTTGGGTCAAGAAACCAGAGGTATTGTAGTCTATAACCAAGACTTTAAGACAGCAAGTTTCAAGAGCCTGCTACTGGATTTGACAGCATCTGGTGAATATAGGTAGGAAGTATTATATGGTGAATGAGGTAAGAGCTCCATGGGTAAGCTGGATCGTGATTCATTTTGGAAGACTTGCCACCATCTCGCACTGCGTCAGACATGTCTAGCTTATTGTTGGTGTTCAATATATATTAAATATTAATAACAAGGATAATAATCACGGTAATAACTATGTGTTCCAGACCTCACTGTTCTTGGCATAGTCACTGTTATGATTTATTGGGTCTCTTAGAGGTTGTCTAGCATACCAAGTTATTAAAACCTGCCAACCTACCTTTAGAGGTATTTTACAAGCTAGTGCTGCAATGTATCCCTTTGTGTTTGGATGATTTCCTGGAAGAACCAAGGATTTGGGAATATCTCTCACTGGGCTTGATGGGAATCCAGCTCATAAAGGAAACCTAAGGTTGCTTGCATCTGCAGAAACCTTCCTTTTTCTGAGATCTGGCTAATGGAATGAGTTAGTGCTCTCAGGCCCCTTCTTCCCAGTGCCATGTATTCGAGAGCCAAAACCACCGTCTCTCCCTAGCTAACATTTTGGATCCTTGTCATCGGACATTTTAGATTTTATCAGCATTAAGAACCAAAGTAACCTTGTTAATAGAAGCTTCTTTAATTTGGTCTTCCAGGAACATTTCCCTCATTTCCCTAGACAATGACATCGTACAAAGCAAGATTCTAACAAATTGCATTGACTTTCCTCTTAATAATCTCTTCAAGGTTGAGGAGAGAGACTTTATGGCAGAGTGGATAGACAGCTGGCCTTGGAGTAGGGAAGACGAGCTTAAGCCCTACCTCTGACACATACCTCTTGTGTGGCCCTGAACAAGTCCCTGGGTACCTCTCTAAGACTATAAGTTGTGAACTAGTTGCAGATCTACACTGGTAGAGAAAGTTTCCTCATTGGGAGTTTCTTTTTTTTTTTTTTTTAAAGCAATTGGGGTTAAGTGACTTGCTCAGGGTTACACGGCTAGTCATTATTTATGCGTGGGTGCTCATTTTCTGAGGCTGGATCTGATCTCGGGTCATCCCAACTCCAAGGCCGGCGCTCTTACTCACTGCGCCACCTAGCCGCCCCTTTAGGGCAATTGGGGTTAAGTAACTTGCCCAAGGTTACACGGCTAGGTTTTTGTTTGTGTGGATTAAGTGTCGCAGGCCGGCTCCGAACTCAGGTCCTTCTGATTCCAGGGCCGGCGCTCTATTCACTGCGCCACCTAGCCGCCCCTCATTGGGAGTTTCTTTACCAATAAAATCACAGGTTCAGTCTCATAGCATCCAAAGGTTGAAAAAATGCTTTCCTCCCAACAATTTTGTTAGGGTGGTCATGAATATATTATTTTCCCTATCTAACTGATGAAGAATCTGAGGTTTAGAGAGCTAAGGGGACATGCCTATGGTCCTATAGCTGCTAAGTATGAAGGTTGTGATTCAAACTTGGGTCTTAGCCTCCAAGTCCTGTGCTCTTTCCTCTATGCTAAGCTGTATCTTCTTGAATTTACTTTGTGGGGTACCTAGTTCTTCTTCTTCTTCTTCTCCTTCTTCTTCTTTTTTTTTACTTTTTGGCAGGGGAAGGCAGGGCAGTTGGGGTTAAGTGACTTGCCCAAGGTCCCATGACTAATAAGTGTTAAGTGTCTAAGGCAGTATTTGAACTTGGGTCCTCCTGACTCCAGGGCTGGTGCTCTATTCACTGCCCCACCTAGCGGCCCCAGGATCCCTAGTTCTTGACTAGTTTGTATCACATTGTCTTTTCCCTACCATTGTCTCCTCTATCTTTACAGGCAGTGCCTCCATTTCTAAGTCTTCTTCCACCTCACTCCTCAGACATGGCTTCTTTGATCCAGTGACACTGGCTTTTTGGTTGTTCCATCCCTTGGCTCCCAGCATTCTCTTTGGCTGGCTCTCATGTCTGGAATTCTCTCCCTCCTCCACTCTGACCACTGACGTCCCTGGTTTCCTTAGTCTCAATTAAAATCTCTCCTCCTACAGGAAGTATTCCCCATTTAATTCCAGTGCTTTCCCTCTGCTAACAATTTCCTATTTATACTGTATATAGCTTGCCTTGCATATATTTGTTTGCTCATTATCTCCCGCATTAGATTTTCAGCTCTATGAGGATAGGAACTTTAGCACAGTGCCAGGCATGTAGTAGGCACTTAATAATGTTTATTGACTTGAATATATGGTGTAGTGGATAGATCACTGGTCCCAGAGTTAGGAAGACCTGAGTTCAAATCTGGTCTCAGATACTTACTAGCTGTGTGATCCTGGGCAAGTTACTTAACTTTGCCTCAGTTTCCTCAACTGTAAAACTGGGATAATAATAGCATCTAACTTGAAATGTTGAGAGGATCAAAAGAGATAATATTTATAAGAAGTACTTGATACAGTGTCTGGCATACAGTAGGTACTATATAAATGCTTATTTCCTCTATGCCCACCTCCTCTTAGACTGTTGGTTAAAGTGCCGCACTAATGAGACCAAGGTTGTGGATCTACATACTATGTGCTGACAAAATGCCTTCCTCCTGACATTTTTAATATTTTATTGTCCTCACTTTACTGATGAGAAATCTGAGGCATAGACTCTAACCCCTTGTCCCATCCAGAATTCCACAAAAGCTTGTCATTGCTTACAAGGGAGCCTGGAGCATAAGGTTTCCAGGCAAAAAAAAAAAAAAACATCTCTTCAAGTGAAAAAATTACTCCCTACAATTATGCATTCCTACAATGATGGGTCAGTAGGAAGACCTGGGATGTGCAAACAGATGGTATATTTTTATTATTGGATATTTTTATTTCTTTATTGGAAGGTTTTTATTTTACTTGTGGGAAATTTTTAAATTTATTATTGGAAAAATTTTATTTGTTGGAAAATTCCTAGGTAAGCTTCTTTAGTATATAAAGGGAAGACAAAATATTGTTTTCTCTTCTTCCCTCTCTCCTTTCCCCCTAGTAGTTCCCTTTCATCAGGTTAGCACCTATCTCCCTAAATAATTCTTTATATCTGTCTTAGGCAGGAGAAGACAAAATGACTTTAAACTTGAAGGGGCTATATCCTTTCTTGCTATGAGAAGCCACTGGGACCCACAAAGACATTTTCGTGGTTTCTCGTGAGCTTTCTATTTTGTTTCCATTCTTCCCGAATTCTTTTCTGGAACATGTTAAGAAAACACCCAGAGTTCTGTGTTATCACACAGAGATCAAACAATTACCATTTCCCACTCCCAGAGCTTCCTTACCCTATGATAAAGTCAATTCTACCACAGTTCCTGGATGGTATGTGTCAGTCCAATAACTTTCCAAAAGTATCCCACCCTGACCATTTCCCTTTGCATATTGTACTTCTTCCATTGAAATATAAGCTTCTTGAGGGCAAGGAATATCTTTGCCTTTCATATTGTATCCCCAGTCCTTAGGGCAGTGTTTTGCATATTTTAAATGCTTAATAAATATTTTTTCATTCATTTATTTAGTCAGTAATTCACTAGTCTAACTGCATCCAAGGGGGTATGGGGCAGACTGCCTTTCCACCATCAGTCATGGAGACCTATGCAGTAGGGACACCCAGAATCAGATGTGGGATCATGGAGTTTTCTTGGGGTGACTTTCTCTCTCTCCACCTTTCACTGCCTGAAGAGGACTACATCTCATGACACAATACTGGAAGGGATAGCTAACATAGTAGGTGACTAAGTCAGGATCCAAAAGAATCTTGACAGGATAGAGAATAAGGCTGAATATAATAAGATGGAACTCAATAGGGACAAATGTAAAGTCTTGCACTTGGGTACAAAAAATCAACTTCTGAAGAACAAGATGGGAGGAGGCACGTATAAATAGCAGTTGTTTTCCAAAAGACCCAAGAATTTCAGTAGACTGAAAACTCACCATGAGTCAGCAGTGTGATGATGAAGCAGCCAAAATAAGCTAATGTGGTCTTGGGCTGTACTGAAGGACCTGGCTTCCAGGAATGGGCAGATGTGATAGTCCCATTGTACTCTGCCCTCATCAGACCTTATCTGCGGTATTGTGTTTGTTCTGGGTGCCACAGTTTTAGAAAGACTTTGATAAGCTGGAGGGTGTCCAGAGGAGGACAGCTAGGATGGTGGAGGCTTTGCCTTGAGTCCATGGCAGATGAAGATCATCTGAAGGGACTGGGCATGTTTAGCCTAGAGAAGAGAAGACTGGGGAGGGTATGACAGCTAACTTGCAGTATTCCAAGAGTGTCACATGAAGGAAGGATTCAATTTATCATTTGAAGTTTGGTCCTGGAGGGCAGAGCCAGGAACAATGGGAAGAAGTTGCAAAGAGAAAGATTTCGAGTTGATGTCAGGGAAAACTCCTTAACAATTAGAGTTGTTCAAAAGTGGAATGGCCTGCTTCAAGAGGCCATGGGGTCCCCATTCTTGGAGGCCTTCAGGCAGAAGCTGGGCAACCACCTATTGGCTATGTCATAGTGGGGATCCCTTTCATATAGGAGTTGGACTAAATGAATGCTGAGGTTTCTTCCATCTCTCACATTTAGTAATTCTATGAGTCTGTTATAGGGTGGGCTACCTCCATGCTGTTGGGTCAAAGGATCCAGATGTCTGGAGAGAGGCAGTGGCCATGTGAATCATCCTTAGGGTTTCTTAGGGTCTTTGTACCTAATTCTAACTTTGTTTTTTTGCTCTTTTTGGAGGGCAATTGGGGTTAAGTGACTTGCCCAAGGTCACATGACTAGTTTTTGTGTTAAGTGTCTGAGGCTGGATTTGAACTCAGGTCCTCCTGACTCCAGGGCTGGTGCTCTATTCACTGTGCCACCTAGCCATAGCCTAATTCTAACTTTGTACCAGGTGCTAAATTTTCCACTTATGAATATCATAATTTCTCTGATTTCTCATCTACTCCTCATCAATCTGATTACCTTTCATGGCCTACACTCTACTTTGTCAATATCCTCTCCACCAAAAGTGTTTCCCATAATCCAGCAAGATAAACTAGAGAACTAGAGCCTTGAGGCCGCATGTGGCCTTTTAGGTCTTTGGGTGTCGCCTTTTGACTGAGTCCAAGTTTTACAAGAACACATATTTTTATGAAGGGGATTTGTTCTGTGAAGTTTGGATTCAAGGACAGCACTTGAGGATCTAGAGGGCCACATTTGGCCTTGAGACCACAGGTTCTGCAGCCCTGACCTAGAGGCTAAGCAGGCAAGAGTATACTGGGACCATCCCTTCCCTTTTTATAGAAACCATACTTCTATTAATGCAGTCTAATTATGTATCTCTTTTTCATCCTGAAAATCCTTTTATTCTATGAATTGCTTTTAAACCAGGTCTTACACATCTTATGCTTGTGTAATTCTTTGTATGAATCTAAATGAAAAACTTTATATTTGTTTAAATATGTAATTGCTAGTTTGGTCCTACATTCTAACCAGTTGTAATCTTTTGGTATCCTAATAATTCCATCATCCATCCTCAGCATCATGTCATCTATCCATGTGAAAAAGTATGTGTTCTAGGCCTGGTTCTCCTTCATCCTATAACTCTTCTTCTCTCATTCCTTCCATCTCCTGGCACTAATTAAAACCTGACTTTCTGCTGTTTCAAAGCTGGCTGTTCCTTCTCTCATGCTTCCTGATTCACCTGGGCCAGGAGGAGGATTCTGCACACACTTTGTCTTTCCACTTCCAAATTCTCACTCTGGACCATTACTTCTAGTCTGTTTTATATTAGCATCACTCAAGGTCTCCTTTGAAATTCACACCATCTGATTTTATCACCAGACCTAGATGCTTGCCATTGTCATTTATGGACCCAAGGAAACAAATAATCAGGTCCTAATTTATATCTTATGTAAACCCAGACTCTCATATGCTACATTTGTTTAATGTGAGGTGATATGAACTTGATGGGAGGGGTTGCCCCCTCCCCTGCCACAGAAGTAGAACTCAATTTTCATTGACCCTATTCCCAGGAGGCAGGGTGGTGTAGTGGGAAAAGTAACAGCTTTAGACTCTAGGAACCTAGATTTGATGCCAGACTTTGCTACCTACTATGTGTATGACCTTGGGCAAATTACATCATCCCTCTTGTCCTCAGTTCCCTCATTTATAATATGAGGAGGTTCGAGACTGGCATTCTTTAAGGTTCTCTTTAGGTTTAAAATATGCTTCTTTAGAACCACCAGAATGTATTTGTGAGACACCTCTGCCTCTAGTGTGATATAAGAGCAAGGTCAGGGGGCTGTGAAATGGGGGCAAAGCTAGACCTAATTTCATTAAGATAAGGTGGCAACCTCTTGGGCCAATCGCTAAGCAGAAAAAAAACCCCAAACTTATCCAGGATTTTAATTCAGGATTTCTTGCACCCAAAACATGTCTCAGAGCACCCCTACAATTAAGTAAGTCAGTTTGAAAAAAGTAAATAATGAGAAAGAAAATAAATTCTCTTGTCTTCCATTTGAGAAGGTAGGAACTTTGGGGGAGGAAGTTTAAAAATTGCCTGGGAGAAACCCTTTTACTTTTAGATATTCACTGCTTTTGCTTCTTAGCTGAACTGTTAAATCTGTGGGTTTTGGTTTTTAATTTTTTTTAAATTTCAAGTAGCAAACACCAAATAAGATAAGCATTTCCATATACAAATTAGAACAGAGAAAATGGGTTATACATGGAACCACAAATCTTTCTAATTACAACTGGCTTTTACTTCTAAGTATATAATAATCCCAGTATGTACCTTTCAAAGCTGTCCTGTTTGTCTGTGTTTCCTTTTGGCTATCCTTCTGTTTGGTTCTGTGTATTTAAAAAAAGTGGGGAAAGTATTCCAAGGATCCTCTTTTCTTTCAGGAAGTTTACTAGTAGTTAATCCCTTCTCCAGCTCTGAGATTTAAAAAAAAAAGATGTTCCTTACTCCATTTTACCCTCAGAAAGACTTCTTCAAAATCCCAGAAAACCAGTTTTGGCTTGGGTTGGAAAAGGCTCTTTTCAAGAAGGCATGCCAAAATGCTGTCAGGAAAAAGATGGTATCTAGGAGCTTGACCTTAAGAACAGATTAAGGCTTCATTTTAAAGCATATGCCAAGGCTCACTTCCATTTGCTTCAGAAACTCATATTATATTGCATTATTTAAACACCTGCACTCACTCATATCAGCCTATGGAAGGTTATGCCTCCAAATTATCCCTATGTATTACTATAGTCTCTAAAATCCAAGAGCAAGTGCAATCTACTCTTGATTCAAGTCTATTGGCTATACAAGAAACCAGTGAATCAGGATTATGACTGATATTATGAGACAGCAGGATATGAGTTTTAATGACATTGGCTTAACAGATTTTTATTGTAGAATTTGCTAAAAAAAAAAAAAAACCCAACCCTTTAAGGGATATGATATCCTCTGCCTAACTTTGCTTTTGGAGTTGGGAGACTTGAGTTCAAATCCAAGCTCTTTGGCTTATTATTATTGGACAAATTACTTCCCTTTTCTAGGCTTCAGTTACCCAATCTATAAATGAAGTAATTAACTAAGTGATCCCTCAGGTCCCTTCCAGATCAAAATCCTAGGATCTTAAAAAGCCAGAGCCCTGCCTGATACACGGAGTCACTTGTCTTTGCTCAGTGGAGATTCATGAGCATGATTGGATGGTCTCTTTGGCACCCTGAAGAATCTTTACTTTGAGGTCTTTAGGTAGCATATCATCTCTCTTGGCCTTTTCTCATTTGTAAATGATGAGGCTGAACTTGATGATATTGAAACTCCCTTCCAACTCTAAATCTCATGGTCCTTTCTTTCTTTGTCAGGGTTTTAGTTTAATTGTCCACTGTAATGGTATCAAATGCACTTTACTATTGATAGGTTACCTCACTTTTGCAATGTAGAAACAGTTCAGGAATATTTTTAAGTAGTTTAAAATAAACTTGTTCAAAGAGTTAGAGATTATTTGAGGAGCCCATTTCATCAGATAGAAAAATCTCCCTATAAAAGCCCCTTGTTAATTTATAGAACCTTGTCCCTGACTTTCACATCCTTGGGATTAGAATAAAGCATCTCAATGTCTTAAGCAGGGGTCCAGACTTTTAGAGAGCGTAATATTTCTTTTAAAGGTTACGATTGGCTCCTGGTTTATGCCTAAGTGAGTGTAGCTAGTGAACGAAACCAGACTTCTAGCTTTCAGAAAAAGGACTTCTCTCTCAAGATCCTTTCTCATCCTGAGTAGCTAGCGAATGCTGCCATGGTTCTATTCCATGCTTTGTTTTGGTAGTAGTAATATGGGCAGAGCTACTTCTAGGGGACTGCAGGGTGAGGCAAATCACATGATGTCCTTCCTTTCCCCCAATTTGTTGCTACAGCTTCTAGCACCTTAGAATGGACATCAAGAACAGCTTACAAAAGAGTAATTGGAACCCTGGGAATGGGGAGCTGTTGTACCAGATTTGCTTTAGTTTAATGTGGGTAGGTTGAATGTAAGTTTCCTGAGCACAAGGATTGTTAGTGTAATACCCTGTAATAGGCATATGGAATAAGAACAATTTGAATTGGGTGGAATTAAATTGTTGTCTACTGCTTCCCAGGCACTGAGACCTTTGGTCTCTCCAGCAGGATGGAGCTTGGGTAGATCACCCTGACTTGGTGAATCCTAGGGTGGCCCTATGACTTTCTGCCTGGTGGAATGTAAGCTCCTTGAAGTCAAGGACTGTGTATTTTTATGTTTGTGTCCCCGGTAGTATACACAGAGTAGACTTTAAATTAAGTTTTGTTGAATTGGGTTGAATTGACTTTCACTGTGAGTCACTTAACCTGTCTCAGTCTCAGCTTCCGCAAGACCAGAATGGAAATAATTAAAGGGACCTGTTCCTAGAATTAGTCCAGTCAAACATCAAACATTAGTGAAACCTCTGCTATATGTTATAGTATGGAATATCTCTTTCAAAATGATTCTTAGGCACTTTGTAAGTGGAAAGTGAATAGAGTCTAGTCTTTTCTGTGTCTTTTCTTATGTGAGCTACTCGTTACTGAGAAAGTGCTTGGCTCCTGGAAAAATTGATATCCTAAAGCGTTCTATTTTTAAGCAGCTAGTGCTGTGTGAGATCTAAAATGTTCAGACTGATTTTCATTGGAGAAGCAGAGGCATCCAGAACCTGAGACAATGAAAGCCCCAAATGGCTAGCTCAGTTGTACTTCAAACCTATTAGCCTAAGCAGAGAGCACGGAACAAACCGAAACATGAAGAAATCTTAGCTTTGAGGCGATGTTAGTTCATCTATATGAACAGAAAAAAAATCTTGGCATGACAAGGGAAACAACTTTGATCTGACCCCTCCTGCCCCTAACTTTTAAAGCCCTTGACATATTTACAGTCATTTTTCTTCTTTCTTGCAAAACGATTCCTTTCTGATCTGGAGGTGTGGTTGGCAGCCAGCCCCATGCCCAACTTCTCAGGGACTAATCCATCATAAGGTATATTTTTTGAGTGCCCATTGGGTGGGAGATGCAGTAACTGTACTGGACAGTTCATGTCACTGGGGTGGTAAGTGAGACTCGGGGCACTTCCTGAGAACTGGTAGAATGAAGGCGTGTTAGAGGCAAGGTCATTTGGAGGCTTTGATGGTTGCTTTATGAAAATTCTAAAGAAGAAGGTAAGTGCTGGATCTTCTCCAACAATAAAAAGGGCTCCAAGGTAGATCATTGCCAGGTTCATTCCTATAGATAAGCTAAAAACACTGTCACACCCACTGAGCTGAGCTGTGACCTTGGCACGGCATTCCCCCAGTGAAGGAGTGCACGAAAGGGATGGGAAAGAGGAAGGAGAAAATCACAGGGATCACACCTCCCCCCATAGCCCCTCTCCCCAAACGGACTCTTTGGCTCTCTGCACCTGCCACCATCGGGTAGATGCTGTGATGCCAACAGGAACCTTGTGCCCTGCTGTGGAGTGATGTCATAAAGGCAGCCCAGCTGAACAGCAGGTTGTAATTCACAATAGAATCTAAACTCTGAGGAGCAGATCTAATTTTATAAGTGCACTTCTAGTTCAGGTTAGGTAAGAGCCTCCAGAACAGACATCCTTTAGTTGCCCTATAAATAGTGAGTTGTTAAATGTGTCACTCTGCTCACAGAGTACATGTCATTGATTGTGATGCAAAGCACATAGTCGGGAATAACCAACTTCATCGATGCCCCCAAGGTCCCTAGCAAGTGAAATGATGCATTATTATTATTACTGTTATTAATTGCAAATCAAAATAGCACTAAGAATATTAACACTAAATGAGAGTCCTTGGAGTTTTACCTTAAAAGGCCCTAGATTTTCCCTACTGGTATTCTTTCTATTCCCCACACCAAAGAGGGGATGTGTCTAAGACCCTTAAAGCCACTGTACTCTTAAGGACTTGAGTTCTTAAAAGAAAAGGCTCTATCAATTAATAAGCAGGAGTTAGCTATTGAAAACCTACTATGTTCAAAGCAATGTGCTAGTTATGGAGAATAGATCACCATCTTTCACTACACACACACACACACACACACACACACACACACACACACACACACACACACATATATATATATATATATATATATATAGAGAGAGAGAGAGAGAGAGAGAGAGAGAGAGAGAGAGAGAGAGAGAGAAACATTTTTAGATGCATTTCTAGAGCCACTTCCAGGGCATTGTTGGGGGGAAACCCCCCGATATCACCATAAACTAGAACACTGAAATTTGGGGATTGATACCCCTCAATGAAACGTGCTTTTCTTAAGTAAGACAGACTATATAACATTCTTATCTAGATGCCTGAGCTAAGGCCAGCAACCATGCTCCACCCAGCTATTGCTTAATTTCAGCAGTATTGATTTTATTGCTCATACTTTATAAATGAGCATGCTATTCTTAAAGACTGCAAACATTTGCTTTGTTGTGCTATTGTGTCAGGCTGAGCATAAACCTCTCACTTTTGATATATTCACATTGATTATTGTTCTTGTCATTGTTTCATGACTGGAGGCATTTTAACGATGATATACGGGGTTACATATTGTTGGACCATAAACTTCTGTTTGCAATTAAAAAACAGTTAAATGCAAACTTCAACTTGAAAACAGTTCTCGGCCTTGGCGTGACTGATAAACTCCAAGGGCCAAGCTCTGCCCCTTCTGAGGAATGTCATAGAGGAAGAATATTTTTCACCTGTTCTCCAATCAGGAAACTGACATTTGGGGTGTCAGGTTTCTGGGAGTGATGGATTCCCTTGTACCTAGTTCAAAGGTGTTGATGTAGTCCCTCTTCGTGGCTGTGTTCAAATTTGTATTGTGTTTTACCTAAGCCTGAAGCGACCGCAATCCTCTGTATTCCTGTGTGCCATCTTTAGCCCCATCTAATAGGATGCTAGGACACCATCTAACCCTATCCTTCCATTTTTGAGAAGAGGCAATGGAGCCTCAGCGGGGTCACAAAGTAGCAGAGGTGGATTTAAACTCAAGTCACCTGATCACCAACAACCCTATTCATCTCTGACCATTCTAATCCATAATGCTCTCCTTCTTTGAATTCCTACAGCGCCAACCATCTGTACCACTCATTTGGCTCCTGGCTACTGGTAGTTATTATTCCATGTGTCTCATTTCCCCAGATCCACTTCTATTAGCCCCCTGAGGGCAGGGAACATTTTTTCATTTGTATTTCTAGATGCTTAGCACAATGTCTTACATCATAGAGGCTTGGAAAATATTTGTTAATTGATTGAGAATCATGGGATTTAGAGCTGGAAGGAACCTTATCGATCACTTCAGTCCATGCCTTTTAGTTTATTATTGAGGAACCTGAGGTCCAGAGATCTGATATTACTTGCCCAAGGTCACACAGCTACAATGACTCTAAACTAAATGGTTTCAAAATCATCCTAACAAAATGCTGTGTCTTTCATCGAGCTCTTATTTCTTGTTCTTCAGAGCATGTTATTGGAACGATCTTTTTAATACTGACTAATCAAATACAGGATCAATGCTTTTTGGATGAGGGTGGGGCATGGGGCAGGTTTGAGGTCAATTCAATTCAAAGCTTTTACGGACCATCTATGGTTTATGTACTTGGCACCAGTGCTGGGATTTAGATGCAAGTAGAAAATGTTTCCTGCCCTCAGGGAGCTTTTATATCTGCTCCTCAGGGAGTAGAATAGATCATGTATATAGATAAATACACATTAGATCATTTGAGGGAGAAAGCCCTAGCAATAGGTTGGGTGGGTGGCATCCAGAAAACTTGGAATAGGAGCTGAGTTCCTTCCAACCCTGCAAATTCATGATTCTAGGATTGACCAATTTTTTTTACTTGCTCTCATGGGTCATTTTCATTAATGAATTTATGGTGTTTTCTTTTTCTAACAACAATGAAGATTATAAATAGGAACGTGTAAAAGTAAACAAATCTTTAAATATTAATGCCAAACCCTCAGTTCTCCATCTTTGTAGCCATCCCAGTATTAGTCATAAATCTCTCTTAATTTGTAGAGATGCCCCCCAACACACCTGTGGCAGTGCAAGTTCTGATCAGTGATTTCCACACTTCTCTTTTCTTACAAAATATGGTGAACAGGAATGGGATACAGCCAAGATCTCAAGTATAGGCTTCAGGCATGAGATGGACCTTACAGATGACCAAGATGACTAGATTTATGCTAGTAACTGACAGAATTGAGATTGGAACCCAGGTTTCCGAGCTCCAAATCCAGTGGGCTTTCTCCTCTTGATTCTCCTTATGGCCCCCACAGTTTGTGGTAAGAAGTGGGAAAACAGTGATAAACAAGAGACAGTACCTACCCTAACAGAACTTACATTCCAATAGGAGAAGACAACGTATATAGGGAAGAGATGGCTATGGAGGAATTCTTTGGACAGGGAACATAAAGGGAATGGGATTGGAATCATGGGGCAATTAATTGATCTTTCTCGGAATGGTAGTTTTCATTTAATTCCCTTTCTCTGAGCTGGAATTAGAAGTGTGTGTGTGTGTGTGTGTGTGTGTGTGTGTGTGTGTGTGTGTGTGTGTGTAGGGTAGTACTGTAGTACTCTTGTGGAGGTGACTGTAACTACACAGCCTGAGACTAGGACAAGACAAATGGACACTCCCTAATCAGAGACCCGGGGGACAGGGGTGAGAGCACATTCTGGGAGGGAACCCTCCAGAGGCACCCCATTCTACTTTTAGGTAGTTTTAATCCTAACTTGTTTTTTCCTTTCATTGACCTCACTACAATCAACCCTTTGCTTCTTCTTTGCTTTCTGAGGCCAAGTAGGATAAGTCTCTTCCTATGTCAGCCTTTCAAATATAATAAACAGATATTATATCTTCCCCGAAATTTTCTCATCTCCAGGAGAAACATTTCCATCTCCTTCAAATGATCCTTGTATGGTTTCAAAGTCTTCATATTAGCCTGGTTACCTCCCTCTGGAATGCTCTAATTTGTCGATATCTTTCCTAAAATATGATCCCTAATAAGAAATAGAATATTTTAGATATGGTCTGCCAGGGTAGCCAGGTGGACCATTACTTCCTGCCTTCTAGATACTGTGCTTCTATTAATATAGCCTAAGGTTACATTCATTATTTTGATTGCTGCATTACATTGTAGACTTATACCGAGCTTGCTATCTAATGAATATATATCCCAGGCCTTTGTCAAACAAGAAGAATTCTCTGTCCATATCTCTCCTATTCTTTTATTTTTGTTCTTTTTTGCATCACCCCTCAAATTTCACACAGTTGGTATCTACCTATAACTCAGGTCAAAACCTGCTAGCAGAAATTGAGTGTGCAGAGTTAACATTCTCATAATCCATTTATTCATCAAATATTTTTGGAGTACTTACTATCTGTAAGATCTGGGCTAGTATCTTTGTGAGAAATAAAGATGAAGAAGACATTATTCCCCCCCATAAGGAGTTTGTAATTACTATGGAGAGAAGACAAGGGCTCTTTAAAACCATGCTACAAGGCAGCACATTATAAGGAAGTATACACACACATATATACATATACATATATACATATACATATATATACTTATACATATATAAATATATATACACACATAGGATATATAAACACATATAAACATGTATATTTACAAATATGCATGTATATATACTTTCCATATATTACATGCATTATGAAAATATGAAAGTTCAGAGGAAATACCTTCACTTTTGACTTGGGAGAATCAGATGTCATAGAATCATAGATTATAGATTTAGAGCCAGGAAAGCTCTAAATCCTCTTAGAAGTCCAATCCTCTCATTTCATAGATGAGAAAACTGAGATTCAGAGAGGTCATTTGACTTGCCCAATATAGAGTAAGAAGCATAGTAGGAATTTGGAATCTAAACCTCTGATTACAAATCTAGGGTTTTGCAGGTGATTTTTTAAGAGATGTGGCATTTGAGTTGAATCTTTCCCTGTCGTTTAAGGAAATGAGGAAGTTTGCGAGCTAGTCCCTAGTCCCTAGTGGTTCTATCAAGGAGGACATGGTCACGTGCTCCTTTCACAGTATTTTCCTTGGTACCATTGTAGGCTGGGAACCTATCTGGATTTGAATATTGTCTCTGTTATGTCCAGGTTGTCTCCTCTGGTTTCCTTATCCATAAAATGGAGACAGTCTTACCTGCCTTGTTTACAACAGGGTATTGTGAGCATTAATGAATGTAAGGTAATGAATGTGAAAGTGCTTTGTGAACTATGGAAGTGTTGGAAATAGAAGGCTATTTGAATTTCCAGGAAGGCTGATTCAGAGTCTTCTTGGGGAAGAACTTCCTAACAGTTGGGCTGTCTCATGGTGGAACCATATGAAATGAAAGTATCTTATGACTGGTAGCATTCGGAGAGAGATGATTGGGTGACCACTTCTTGGGAAGGCAACTTAGAATACTAGTTCAGCAGCAATGCAGTGGAATGGAAGGTCCACTAGATTAAAAGTCTTTTAATTAAAAGTAGACTTTCCTCCTAGCTATGACTTCGCCACTAATTAACCATGGACCATAAGGTCATTTGCCTTCTCTGAGCTTTGATTTTTTCCTCTTTAAGAAGTCTGAGGTCCCTTTCAGCATAAAAAAGCTATGACTCCATGTTATAGGAGGAAATATTTTTTGCATTTGGAAGAGGGTTGGATTAGATAACCATGGAGGTCTCATTCAGTTTTTGAGATTCTATGGTTCTAATGCTACTAGAGGATTTGAAGAGAACAGATTATACTGACCCCACACAGAAATCCAAAAAGAGATAGGTTTTATTAGGTTCTGTTGCACACACAACATGTGACATTGGTCAAGTCATTTCATTTCTTTTTGGCCTCAGTTTTTTATTTTTAAAATGAAGGGGTTGGAGTAGATGGTCCCTATTCTGGTCTCTTCTGGTTCTGTTTTTCTGTGTTCTATGAATGCTGTGGGAGGCTAAACTATAGATTCAACCCAACATAGTATTATATGTGTTCTTAACAAACACAAAGCATGTTTGTTAAAATACATATGGGTATATGCATATATTTCTACACATACATAGCATATGATAAGATATATATTTATGATGCATAACACATATATACATAATATATACTATATATGTGTGTGACTACGATGCCCAACCACTTATAGGTTCAATTCACTGAAATGTGCAATGAATAAAAGGGATCATTCCAGGAGAGTCACAAACTTCCATGGAGATGGCTTAATCAAGAAAACTAGGATAAACTTGGGTTCTAGCCCTAGTTCTGTCACCAACCCGCTATGTAATCTGGGCAAATGACTCTCTGGACCTCGGTTTCCTGTTGTATGAAATGGGCAGGTTGGATTGTGTGACTGCTAAGGCCCAGTCCAGTTTTGATATTCGATGGTTCTTCTCTTGTCTGGCTTTGTGTCATATGGAGATGTGTGCCTTGACCTGGCTCCATTTCAGTTTCTTGTTTTACAGCCTGCACAAAAGCCCCATGAGGACTGGCTAGGCTGGTATTTCCCAAACCAATCTGCCCATGAAATACTTTGAAGCTTCAAACAGATTTACAGAATCCACAAATGTTGGTCTAGGTAGCTCAGGGGTATGGAATTCACCCAGGGACAGAGAAGCAGTCAGTGAAATTTTGGCTCAAAATAGAATAAACTTAGCCTATGTTCACACTGAAAACTATTCTGACTCTTTTAAATATTTACTACATACATCATTTCCTACTAAACGTAATAAGTTCCTAACCTGTGTGACCTTGGGGAAGTCACTGGACCTCTTTGAGCCCCAGTTTCTTTACTTGTAAAATTAGGGGGTCTGACAAGATGGTCTCAGAGCTCCTTCTGGCTTAAGAGCCATTTTTGTTGTTGTATCTTCCTATACCTAGTGCCTGTCACATAATAAATACCTGATGGAATAGACTGAAGCAATATTTTTTACTGTATTGTTAGTTCCAACATTTTCTCGAGAAAGTACAAACTTTGAGGTTCCATGGAATAGAGTTTGGGAAATGCTAGGTTAGACACGTCTCTCTTCCTCTGTGTCTTGAATACAGAATGAACCATAGCTATAATCGCTGAGTTTGGGATTAGACATTCTTCCCTTTCCTGTGTTCCCACTGGGACAGATACCTAATTAATGTACCCTAAGACTCCTGGGCTTTAACACCCTCCCTTGGGGACTCTGGCCTCTCCATTTGAATCCCCCCATATGTGTTCTCTTCCTGTCTTAGAGGGTGAGCTCCTTAAGAGTAGGGACTATGCCATTTTTCTATTTGCATTCTTAGTGTTTAGCACAGTGCTTGGCCTTCCCTCCTTCCATCCCTCTTTCCCTCTCTCATTTCTTCCCTTCCTCCTTCCCTCCCTCCATTGTTCCTTCTTTCTCTCCTTCTTTTTCTACTTCCCAATCAATAGAGATTTCTGCTCCTTGCCATCAACATTGTGAGTCATGAGAGCTTGCTTAAAAGAACTCAGAACACGATTGTTCTCCCTTATGTGGACTCATGTACAAGTCTCGTGCTGTGTCTCACACCACCAACCAGAACCTTGCACCCATGAAAAAGTGAGGGCAAAAGAGATTCCCTGAGGGCCCTGGCCTCCCTTCATTGCACAGGTATAACTCTGATAAATATTAAATGGAGTTATTCATGCAGAGCTGGGGGAGAATAGACCCCCATTGTCGGACTCCTATTCCTGGGCCTCGTATTAATTAACTCTGAATTTTGTAGAGAATAGTCTTGCAATGGAACACCCTAGGGGTTTCGATCTTATCATGATTTTGTGAGCTAACAGGGTTGGGCCTGATCAGTAAGGAAGGACATAGATTCCTAGGAAAACTCAGGTGCTGCAGGTGATTCAATACAAACCCTCTTCCTCCAAAGTCAGTCCTGATTCAGTGCCCCACTCCAGAGAGAGAAGGAAATGTTGAATATGAGCATAAGAAATGCCCCTTGGACTCCAACTGGTGGTCTGTCCAGTCTAGTAGATGGGATCTGATGAGGGGCATCAAACGATATACACATATGTGTTGTAGGACAGCATGATTCTTCTCTCTGATGTCTACTTCTAAAAGTTAGGGATAAGATGCTCTGACACTTTTTAAATGTGTGACCTGGGGCAAATCACAAACAATCACAGAGTCTGAGACAAAAAGGCTCTTAGTTCAACCCTTTCATCTGTAGAAATGGATGAGAAAACCAAAGCCCAAGAAGTAAAAGAAGTTACCCAAAGGTCCCAGGGTAAATGTCAGAGCTTGGTGTCAGACACAAGACCCCTGACTCCAGATGCAACATTCTTTCCAGAACAGTGTGCTGTTCCTTTCCAAGCCTCAGTTTCCCCATTTGTACAATGAAAGATGATGCACCACCTATTTTAGTGAAGAAAGTACTTTGTAAACCTAAAAGTACTATTCAATACAACCAGTATTTTTTAAACTCTCACGAAGTACAAAGCAGTATGGAATGGTGAGTTATTTTAATCGTTACTAAACCTGTTTTAATATTTCAAATATTTCACCTCATCAAGGTGAGTGCACTATCCATTGGTGCAGGTCACAACCCATCTGTGATTTCTTGTCTTGTGCAGATTTTTATCTATGTTGTCCCAAAGATCCTACTCAGAAGACGCACCACATGGGCTGGAGGCCTTCCTCGAGGTTTTGTAAGATTTGATGCTTCCATCGTAGCACCCGATATGTTCATCTGACACCCCCCACTCTCAGTACATGACTCATACACTTTCGTGTAATTCTCAGATCACCAGGGGTTGAGGTGAGAATTGAGGTGGCACAATGGACAGGAGGCTGGAGCTGGAGTCAGGACCTAAATCAAATCTGGTCTCAGACACTAATATGTGGGCCTGGAAAGATCACTTAGCCTTTGTCTGCCTCAGTTTCCTCTTTTATAAAATGGGGATAATAAAGAACACCTATTATTAAGGAAAATAACAATAGCTGAGAGGTGGCATGGCATAGTGGGAAGCTGGCCTACAAGTCTGGAAGACCTGGATTCAAATGCTGCCTCTGAAATATACTGCCTATATGACCCTGGGCAAGTCCCTTACCTTCTCTCAGTGCTCCAGGCAACTTAAGACTGTAAGTAGCAGATCAGCTAGAAATGTGTATAAACAGAGCAGTTTCCTTACCAGGTGTTAGTTCCCTGTATCAATGAAATCCTAGGGCTGGCCTAACCTTCTGATTCAATAAACTCCAGTGACTCTCTGATTACGTTGCACATACAAGTCAAAACATCCCCTGTGATGTCACTGGTCCTCTCCAAAAACAAAGGAGGAACAACAATCACTTCTAGCATAAAAGCTAAAAGTCCTCTGTTTAAGCTCTTCATAACCTTGTCTGCCCTCCCCTTTCCAGTTTTCTTTTCTCCCCTCTCCTTTCTCTGTGAGCCAGTTACTCTGACCCACATGCTGTTCTTCCTGAAGCACTTTCCATCCCCAATCTCCTGCCCCTTTGCAGTGACTGGCTTACATGCCTGGAATGCTCTCCCTCTTTGTCTCCACCTCTTTGCTTCCCTGACTCAGTTTGTATGCTGCCCTTTTCTCCCCAGGAGGTTCCCCAGCAGCCTTCCCCTTTGAGATTCCCTTCCATTTATTCTATATAAATCGGTTTTTTTTGCTTTTTGGAGGGGGGAAGCCTGGGCAGTTGGGGTTAAGTGACTTGCCCAAGGCCACACAGTTAGTAAGTGTTAAGTGTATGAGGCCAAATTTGAACTCAGGTCCTCCTGACTCAGGGCAGGTGCTCTATTCACTGCACCACCTAGCCGCCCCATACTATATAGATTTTATGTGTACCTAGTAATTTATATGTTGTCTCCACCCACACATCTATTAGAATATAAGCTCTTTGAAGGAAGGGAGCTTGTTGTTTTTTTTTTTAAGACTGGATCTTCCTATCTTACCCAGGCTGGGTCAATCATAGGCCCAATCCTACTCCTGATTAGCACAGATTTGATTTGCTTATTCCAGACCTGGGCCAGTTGGCCTCTCCTGAGGCAATGTGATGTACTCTCACTTCCTCCTTCTCCCCCATTACTCCTGAAGATTCATCATATTAATGCTAAATTTAGTGTGGACATTATACCGATCAGTATAGACCACTGCAGTTAGGAGCCCACAAGCTCAAGAAATCCACTAACCTTAGCCTTCCTCATAGCTAAGATTCCATCAGTGCCAATGGGCTGTTTTCACTCTTTGTATCCCCAACATTTAGCAAATGCCTGGCAATATTAAATAATTAATTCATACCTATTGGCAGATGACATAAATTTGAGCCATAAGTGGTATATTATCCTTTCTCAACAGCTTTCCTGACAGCAGAATATTTTTTAAAAAATGGAAGATCTTCCTGCCTATTTCTTGGTACTTTGCAATAGACTTACTATTTATTCCCTTTATAATCAAGCAACCTACATGAACTACAGATATGTACAGCACTCCCCCCACACCCCACCCTCTGTACGTTCATTCTAGAATGATTCAAAATTGTAGGTTAGCTATTTGTGTTAATATAGTTCTAGAATTTCTGTAAAACGATCACTGGTTATTCTTCCTTTGCCATAAAGGCACTAGATTAGCACTTTGGGCCATAGCCTTAGTAGCTGTTTCAGCCCAGAACTATCATTGAGTCCTGGGGACTAAAGTTGGTTTGAAGAACAATATCAGCCACATTCTCCTTTCAGCAAGGATATGGGTATATTTATATATTTACAACTTTAACATTTCCTTAGTTCAAAAGATAGTGTTATTTTTGTCCTGAAAATTTAGCCTTCCTATTAATATCAAATGCAAAGCCAGGCCTATATCCTGCCCCTTTTCCGTGCTTGGATCGATGGCAGGATATGGCTTGCACTGTATTTGTAATTTCTGTACTGATGAAAGGTCTCTTGCACATGGATTAGTTTTGTGTATGATTTTTCCCAACAAGACTTGGAAAATGGCCCTGATGTCTTCTCTGGATTGGTTATAGCACTGCAGATGATCCCCAAGTGATTCATTTGCACCTGCCCTGTGACACTTGCAGCAGCATCTGCTCTCTTACTTTGAAATTTGTGAAGGGATTTCCATTCTACCAACACACATTAAATGGTACCTAGTAGGGACATAACTAGAAATGTTCTAACTTAGGGGCAAGCTTCAGATGCAGATGGGAGGGGATAGGTTCATTTGGGGTGCAATTACTTCAGGGAAGAAGTGAGCCCTGGGTCACCAGGGACTTTTTAAGCTGTTGAAATAGGGAAAAGCTCTCCATGAATGCGGAGGTTAATCTTATAGAGGTTGAGTTGGTCTGATAAGGAAAGATGGTCCTGGATGGATATCTGTGCCTTCTAAATTCCCTACCCTGGGGCAAAGTCCTAGTGGCCTCATCCCAGCCAAGACTTGGTTTCAGATGAAAGTAATGAAACCAGAGGTGTATTGAATGACTCTGGTAATTGCTTTGGGAAATACCTGGTCGCCATTTTGTTTTGAGTTAACTTACTTTCACATTTTGTTACTGTTGGTTTTGGCTTTTCATATATGAATTCAACTGGCACAGATTGTACTGTTCCATCAAAGAAGAAAAAAAAGCTAGCTACATGTGAAAAATATGATTAGATACTTAAGAAAAACAGCAGCCAGTAGTGCCCCCCTCCCCAGAAGTCTTCCTTTGTACAAACCAAATAGGAAATAATCTTAAAGAAATCTGAAAATGTGCACAAGCCCACTGACTGTTACTCAGAGCAAAGAATTATTGATCCTGGGCTGCTTCTATTGATTTAATGTCACCTCTGTGATTTAATCATGTTTTCCTTGTTATCTGTTTGCAGTCTTTCTTCTATTGTCTGGCATGAAACAGCCAAGGCCCCTCAGCCTCTGGGGCTGGTCAAAATAACTTTGCTCTCTACTTGCATTGTTTTCAAGAAATGATTAAACTGACCATCCTAGGTAAGAGGTGGGTCATGTTACCTACAGTACAGAGTCCACAGCAGAAATTCCAAATGTCATCCTTGGACCAGCAGCCAAGGGAAGGAAGGATGCTGCTCTGTGCCAATGTAGGCAACATCACCTAGAACAAAGGCAGTGTGGGAGAAAGGCAGCTTCATTCAAACATATGCACAAACTCTTCCAATCCTGGGAAATGCATTGCTTCTGTAGCACCTTCGGTTCTATTCTCTCTCCTTATGTTTAGCAAGCATAGGACAGAGCTATTTTATCCCCTCTGGGCCTCAGGATGGTGAGAGGAAAAATGAGCACAAGGGGAGGAAAGGACAGAATACCTACAAACAAAACATAGTTTGATTCAAAACCACAGATCACCTCTTTGAAGCAATGGAGAAGTGTATGATGGGTTTGAACAAGTTGAAACATAGAACAAATAAGGAACTAGGAAGAACTGGAACATGTGTCAGGGAAATGTATGAATGAAGAAGATGAGATAGATCCATCAAATGGTGGGAATGAGCACAGATAGGTGGGAGGGCCCAACTCTCCCCGTGGGAAGAGGGAATAAGCATTTATTAAGCATCTATTGTATGTCAGCAACTGTGCTAAGGGCTTTATAAATATCTCATTTGATCTAGTATCTTCATGATGACAGGATGACTTGAGGAGAGTCCCTGGCATGTCAAGTGGATTGTGCCTAAAAGAGTGGTACAGGATGGCCAGGCATGGGATGGGGTGCAATCTGCATCATTAAAGGGAATATTCCAATCAGCAAGATCACAGATCTATTTGAGCATTCGAGTATTACTCTGTAGGTCCTTGAAGGTAGGGATTGCTTTTCTTTTTTGAGCTGGTATCCTTAGCACTAAGCATCCTACTTTCTACATTATGGGTTTAGTAATTGTTAGTTAAATTGAACTGGATTGGTCAAGGCTGGATTGTCATCTCCCATATTTCTGGCATGTTAGGGCTGAGCAACACATTTTAATTATATCAAAATTATTATCTGATTAGGGGTTTCTAGTTTCCAATATTCACTCCCTTTTGGCCTCCCTACTGCTTCTCCTGGGGTTGCTGCTATTACTGTCAATTCCCCTATTATTAATAATAATGGATTTCATTTATATAATGCTTTGAGGTTTACAACATGCTTTATATACATGATTTTACTTGAGCCTCATAGCCACTCTGTGAGATGGGTAATATAGGCATTATTACAGATGAAGAAACTGAAGGTCAGAGAGGTGATGTGGTCACAGAGCTAGTAAGGGTCAGAACTGGATCTGAATACAGATCTTGTTTGCTCTGAGTCCAGCATGCTTTCCACTGTGTCTTGACAAGACAAATCACTGATCTCAGTGAGAAAGGAAAGTGGGAGGTGTTTCTAGAAGGCAGCATGAAATAGTGGAAAGTGCTGGCTTGGAAGTCAGGAGAATCGGAGAAAGAACCTGGCTTTGGCACTTAGAGCTGTGTGCCTAAGGGCATTACTTAACCCCTCTCACCCTCAGTTTCCTCCACTATAAAATAGAAAACATATTAATTGAATTAACTACCACACAGGAGTCTTGTAAGAAAAAGTGCTTTGTAAGTCTTAAAGTGGTAGATAAATGTAAACTATATAGAAACCAGTATAGTTTGCATATAAAATTCTGGGATTGATTCATATTCTAAAAAGATACATACAAAAGTTGTAAGGAGTGGCCTGTAACAAGGATGAATACAAAGGACAAAATGAAACTCTAAGAGTAGTTTTAGTAATACCCCAAACCCACAGTTTTCCCCTCACACTCAACAAATTTGATTTAACAAACAGTTATTAGATACCTACTATGTGCAACATACCATTTAAGGTGCTGGGGATACAGAGACAAAAACATAACAGAACCTGCCCTCATGGAGCTTCTGTCCTCCTGGGAAGATGCAACATGAACAGAGAAGTAAATGCAACGGAATCAATGAGTATCTATCTATCTATTTATTTATTTATTTACTTATTTACTTACAACTATTGCAAACATTTTAATAAGTGTTCTCTGCAAGGCATTTAAGACACCAGTTTGTGAGGATAAGCTCCATTGGAGAGAGAGAAGACAGAACGCAGGTAGCCATGGAGCTGAGGAATTTTCTTGATTTGGGGTTGGATCTGAGAGTCTACTTCTGATCAGCCTTGCACTTCTCTGTAATCTCGTATTTCTCTTTTTCTGTGTCAAATATCTCTCCTTCTTGGTGTCTAGGTTTATGGAGCCTCTTCTTCTTGAAGTAAGCATCAGTAAGATGATTTGGAATTTTCACACCTGAAAGGTTACCTGGGTAGAAGTGGCAATGACACATTTCTGATGGGTCCTTCTCAGAGGAGCACAGTGGATTGTCAGAGGTCCCCTCACCAGTAGCAAGCCACTAACCAGTTGCTTTAGGAAGACCACGCTTGCCCCTGTGGCGGCCAGTGAGCATGATCAGAACGGTACCGGGCTTGATGCTAGCTCAAAGTCTCCTCACATGCAGGCTAAAGGGCTTTTTGCCATGACTTAGCAGCTTTCGAGGCACATCCTCAGTAGGGTAATACCTAGGCATTTTGCGAATCTTTACCACTCAAGTTCCTCCATTCCTCTACCACCAACAGGCTTTGAGATGGTAGCAGGCACTTTGTCTTTCTTCTTCTTTCAATCCGTGTTTTCGGGGCAGCGTATTTCCGCTTACACATGGCTCTCCCAGAATACATTGCAGACCTGGAGTATCTACCAATCCCTCGGGCCAGGACTGGGTTCCGACTGTAATGCTTTCTAGGTTTTTTGGCCTTTTCAGCTACATCTTCCTTTTCTCTCTCTTTTTTTCCTTTCTGACCTTTTCCTTGGGTGGCTTTTTGTCTGCCATCTTGAGAGATGGGAAAGAGCTGAGCACTTATTTATTAAACACCTACTGTTTCCAGGTACTGTGCTGAGTGCTGGGGATACAAAGAGAGGCTGAAACCAGATGGATGATCCTTGCTCTCCTCCGGAAGGAGGAGAGAGCATTAGCTATGGGGGATCTCTAAGGCTTCATAGAGGCGATGGTATCTGAACTGAGATTTGAAGACACATAAAAATTCTGAGCAGAGATGAGGAAACAATGCGTTCCAGCCTTGGGGTGTGCTCATTTGAATGCACGCAGGCTGAGCTCAGGGGACAGTTCGGTTTAGGGGGAAGACAAAGGGTGTGAAGCGGGGTGAGAATAATATGAAGTGACCTTTAAATAATAGTTTGATGAATTTACATTTTTCCCCAGGAGTAAAAGGGAGCTACTGAAAGTTTTTGACCAGAAAGTGCCACATAGTGAGCTCTATACCTTAGGGAGATTTAACTTGTCAACTGTAGATTGGAGAGGGGGTGAATCTGCAAATAGGAGGGCTATCATGACAAATACAGTAAAAAGAACTTCCTCAGTTTCCTTTTCTTTAAAATAAAGGATTTGGATATGATGATCTCTAAGGTCCCTTCCAGATCTGAATTCCTATCTTTCCTCTAGGTTGACATTGAACCATTTAATGAAAATCCTTTAGGGACAATTGGTCAGTGAGCTTTGGCTCCATCTAACTGAGATTATCATCTAGCCCCATATTTCCCCATCTTGTCACAGAGAACAGAGAAAAAGCAGAATCATTCCACTTCTGCTTTGCTTCTGCCTTCTCTATCAATCTAAATATTCTCTTCATTCATACTGGAAGGCCAAACAACTTAGAGAATGATTATACATGATAGATAGAGTTTATATTCTCCTTTATTATCTTCTCCCTTGGTGGGTTCATCAGCTCCCATGTGCCTCTATGAAGAGGGCCTCCAAATCTATATATCCAGTCCCATTTTCTCTTTTGAGCTCTAGTCCTACATCTCTAATGGCCAACTGGATGTCTTGATGGGATGTACATCTCTTTTTTAAGATGTGCCTCAAACAAAGCACATCCCAAACTGAATTTAGCATCTTTTCTCCTAAATCTCTTAGTTTTCCCAACTTCCCTGCTTCTGTTTATGGTACCACCATCCTCTTAGTCATGGAGGCTCAAAGGCTTACAGTCATCTTTGGCTCTTTCTTCTCTCTCACCCTTCCCACTACATCCAATCTGTTGTCTACCTCCACAATGTCTCTCCCATCCACCTCCTCCTTCCAATTCATGCTGCCATCACCATTGTAGTTCAAATATTCCCAACTTCTTCCCCAGATTATTGTATTAGCTTTATAACTGGTCCCCCTGCTTTCAGTTCCTTTCTGTTCTCAATTCATCCTTTACACAAATGTCTAAATAATGACCCTAATATACATGACACTAAATATGTCACTGTCCTGCTAAAAATTTGTTCAGAGGCTCTTTGTGTCTGAAGTATAAAATACAAGTTACTCAGCCTACCATTTGAGGCTCTTTACAATGTGACTCCAGTCTACTTTTCCAGCCATTTTTTTATATTCCTTTCTTCATGTACTCATTCTACATTCCAACCTAACTGCATCACCTGCTGAACTCAACCTGGCATCTTCCACTGCTGTACAGTCATCCATGATGCCTGAAAGGTACTTCTCATCTTTGACTGTTAATATCCTTCCTTTCCTTTAAGACGTGGCTTTGGTTTCTCCTCTTCCATGAAGATCTCCCTTCTCTTACTTTCATCCCAGTTGAATCTATTCTTCTCCCACCTTGAATTTTGCATGAATTAGATCTCACCTTAGCCTGTATCACATTTTACTTTCTATTATAATTCTATTTTATTTTATTGCTTTTTGGAAGGGGGAAGGCAGGGCAATTGGGGTTAAGTGACTTCCCCAAGGTCACATGGCTAGTAAGTATTAAGTGTCTGAGGTCGGATTTGAACTCAGGTCCTCCTGACTCCAGGGCTGGTGCTCTATTCACCGAGCCACCTAGCCGCCCCTTCTATTATAATTCTAACAATGATACTTGCTGCTGGGTGCCATGGGATGGTTCCTATTACATATTCATTTATATACATGTTGTCAACACCTTGGGAGGCAGCGTGGTGTAACAAGTAGAGAACTGGACTTGGAGTTAAGAAGACCTGGCTATATGACTTCTGAGCAAGCCTCTTAACCTATTTGTGCCTCAGTTTCCTTATCTTAAAAAAGAGAAGGCTGGGCTTTATGGCTTCTAAAATTCTTTCCAACTCTAAATCTCTGATCCTATAAATCATATTGTTTTTCTTTTTTGTATCTCCAGTATGTCGCACATAGTACTGAATTTGTGAAACTGAATTTGATTCTGTTCCAAATTGGTTTACATGAAGATAGAAGGAGAGGAGAAGAAAGACCTCCCAACAATACCCAGAATGCCAAATAACTAACCAATTTAAAGGTTTGGAACATTCTGCCTAGTTTGCCCCAGATGATTTTTACCTTCTGCATCCTTGATTTCCCAATTGCATTTGCTATTCAATCTTTGAAAGCATTGCCTCCTTAAGGACCTGAAACTTCCTAAGCCCACAGGGTAGGAGACTGTTATCAATGTACTTTAAACACTGTTAGATCACTGGGTGAATCTCTGATGTGACCAAAGCATTGTATACAGGTTGCTGTTGTCTAAGCACTTAGAATATTTTGAGTTTTCCCTGAGAGGTGTTGACTTAACATTAAGTATTCCAGTCACGTCCTGGTTGCCAGTGCACTTAGAAAACAGTTTACTCTACCTTTCAGCCTTCCCCAGGCATTATCTTCTGAACCCTGGCTTAGGGAGGCACTTTGCAAACAGAGGAATCCTTTTCTGTGTCATGAAAACACCTGCATATGTACAACCTTTTGCTGTGTTCTGAGATTCCCAGACAATACTAAAGATGGATTCCAGCCTGGATTCTTGGAAACACCCCATTTGAGATATGCACCTTAACCTTTGCCTGGCCTTTCCCTTGACAAACAAGGCTTTTTTCTTTTCCCCCCTTTTTTTTCTCTAGAGGAACTTTCATCATGAAAACTGAAGATTTCTCATAAAATCAGATCCACCATCATCATCTCAAATTTTGTTTGGCACGAAGGACAAGAATGAGACTGGCAGCTGCGTCTCTGTGTTGGGAACACATTAGATAGGGGAAGAACTGTGGTGATGCTTGGTGACTTGGAGATATCTATCAATCAATCAATATTTATTGAACACTTGCTGGTACAAGGCACTGTGCTGAGGGCTGTGGGGTCAACAAAAAAGTATAAGATATCTTCTCTCTTCTCAAGGAGCTTTCCATCTAGCTAGGGAGATAAGATCTACATACATAAAAAAGATAACCCAGGATACAAGGCTGTAGCTAAGTGCCACAGGAGTGGTACAGATGACAAAGTCTGAAGGGTTTTAGAGAAGGAAGAGAGATTTCTAGGGGTTGTAGTGGTCAGTGATAAAAGCCTTTAAGGAGGAGGCAGGGTCTTAAGGAAAACTATGATGGTGAAAACAGTCTTACAGCATGGTTTAAGGCAGGGTTTTTAAAAACAAGTTTTATGTGATGGACTCTTTTGGAAGTCTGGTGAAGCCTATGGACCCATTCTCAGAATAATGTTTTAAAATTGATAAATTAAAGGAATTACCTAGATTTATAATGGAATCGAAATTATATTGAAATGGTTATCAAAATATTTTTTAAAATTCATGGACCCTAGATTAAAAACCCATGGTTTAGAAGAAAGAGGCTCTGGCTGAGAATCCCAAGACTTGGGTTCTATTTCTGGTTCTTCCACTAATTTGCTTCCTCTATGACTTCAGGCAACTCACTTTCCCTCTCAGGCTCTCCCTCTCCTCCAATGACCTTAGGGTCCCTAGAAGATAATTTGGTTCTAAGGCTGGGCATGATGGAGTCTAGGAGTCAAAGCTGAAAAGATGTTTCATGTAAATGATCATTATCAATCTCTCAAGACCTTCTATTGACCCAAACGGGATACTGGGAGGATTGACTTAGAAACATACAACTAAAAAGCATGACATAAAGTCCAAGTATCTGTATTCTTACTCTAAGCAATAATAACAATGCAGAGTGAAAATGGACAGACTCCAAAACCCTATCCTCTTAGAGTTAGTTGGAAATGATTTCAGAAGAAATTTACCCAAACTGGTTAAATAGTTTCACAAGAAGAATTGAAAGGGGTTAAGGGAGGGTTTCTTTGGAGGTTTTGACCAATTTATTCTCAGTGGATATATGGTGAATTCAAATGTATCACCTTTCAAGGTTTAGAAAAGGTTTTTCCTATGACATTGTGGGAGTAAGTAGTGTAGCTATTGTTACCCCCAATTTGCAAATGAAGAAAAGACACAGATTAAGTGACTTGCTTAGGAGCACACAGCTAAATCAAATCTAGTACTCATTAAAAAAAAATTAAATTCATTGGATCCCAACTTCCTTATTTTGTAGATGAGGAAGTTCAGAAAAATTAAGAGACTTGAACTAAGTTAAACAGGGAGTACGTAATAAAACTAGGATCTGAACTTAGGCTCCCTGATTCCAAAAGTGCTCATTCCACTGCCCCATGTTGTTTCCATTTAATTCACTTGAGTGAGTATCTATTAAACAACTAATGTGTGTAGATCACCATGCTAAGCAGTGGAGGGACATGCATAATTTTTCATAAGACACTCTATTTGCCCTCATGAAGCTTCTAGTCTAGTAGGGTGAAGAAGACATAATCAGAGATAACTATAATAATCAAAACTTCATGACTAAATACATTTGAGTTGTGCCAAACCAAACTCAACAAGATGTTGGGGGAAGAAGGTTGGTACTAAACAGGGGAAGCTTCCTGAATGGTGGATCTTAAAGAATGGTGGGTAGAAATTCAACAGGCAAAGGAGTGAGGAGGATTGGCTTTCTGGGTATAGGGAACAGTGTGCATTAATACTTTGTGGCAGGGAATAGATGCCTTTGGCTGGGGTACAGAGGTTGTTAAGGGGTAGCTATTTGTTGTTTGGGTCATTTAGTTAGAAGAGAGCTAACCTATTAGCTAAGGAGGCAGCTCTTCACAAAGCCAGAGGTAAGTATTCTAGGAAAAGTTGACTTTGATGGAGAACTGAGAATGGCAAGCTGAAGATATGCGGGAGCAATAGTTCTGCTGATGACCTTCTGGGCTGGGGAAGTGCAGGGTTCTTTTTTTGTTAAGACATATACATGTGTGGAGATGCTGTGATGCCTTCTTAGTTTTAAGTGATCAAGAAAATTTGCCTTGTTAAGGAAATTGCAAGAGGATAAAGGTGATTGCTCTCAAAGATCTGTGCAGGGGTTATAGGCAGAGGATGCAGGCCATTTTTGAGAGGCCATAGAGTTTTTGTTCAGGAGCTTTTCACAGTTGGCGTGTCTCTTCTGTTTCTTGGCATTTTCTTCCTTCCAACTGTAAGAATGAAAGGCAAAAGCCTACCCTATGCTGTTTTTTATCCCTTCACTGGTGATTCACACTGGATGTCTGGAGGCAGGGATGGCATTCAAGCAGGTTGGAGGGAGCAGTTTTGAAGCAAGGACAAACAGGGAGAAATGTCATTCCCCCATCCACCACACAGTCATGAGGCCAGTTGGCCACCCACAGTGAGTATTTTTCATAATTTTAATTCCTTGGAGATAGTTACAGAAAGCAGCAGTACTAAGAAGTACTGGGGTTTACTTCATTCTAGGCACATTATCTCCTCCATCCTTTGCATTCAGAGCCATAACTAGCAATTTTGGCACTGGGGCCAAGCACAGTTAGAGGCAGGATGATTGGGAGAGACCTTATACCTAGGTGGGAAAAAGGCCTTGAAGCTTAGCACATATTTCTCTGTAGTCAGTCAATAAATATTTATTAAGCATTTAGGATGTTCCAGGAACTGTGTTAAACACTGTGGATACAAAGAAAGACAGTAATGATTCCTGCCCTTAAGGAGTATACATTCTAATGGTGGAGACAACATGTCACACTAGGTACACATAAGATATAAACAGA
Source organism: Gymnobelideus leadbeateri (assembly GCA_011680675.1). Classification (NCBI taxonomy): domain Eukaryota; kingdom Metazoa; phylum Chordata; class Mammalia; order Diprotodontia; family Petauridae; genus Gymnobelideus; species Gymnobelideus leadbeateri. The sequence goes on along the minus strand of WOXC01009692.1, from coordinate 1,077,077 downwards.
GTAGGAAAAAAGGAATCTAAGAAGGGAATTTGGATGGATTGATTATTTCATGGAGTTAGTACATCCTGCCAGAAAAGGGCATGCTGCTCAGTGAGAGATCCTTGGTTACTGTTGGTCTGGATTACAGACTCAGTTTGAGGCCTGTTTGGAGATCCCCCTCTCTCCTGTGGTCTAGGTGGTTCTGGCCCCATTTGAAGTGACTTTTGGAGAATTTGTAGAATCCTAAGTACCTTGCAGAGGGGATGGAGTATATACTCGGAGCCCTCAAGGCTCCTTCTCTGGTGCTTAGGATGATGATGATAGGCATTTGCATCTCTGTCATATCAGCTGGTGGTGGGCAGGGCTGCTAAAGGGAATAGTAAATTTATGAAATTTGAAATTGGATTGAATTTGAAATTCACATATGAAATATGAAATTGGGTCATTGTGGAATTTTTTTCTAGGTGTCATAGAATCAGCTATGTAGTAGTGAGAAGAACACTGGATTTGCACTCAGAGGACCTGGGATAAAATTCCATTGATGGTTTCCACTATCTATGTGAACCTGGGGCCAATTATCTAACTTCCCTAGCCCTTGTGTATAAAATGGGGAGGGAGGTACTTGGATTAAAAGATTCCTAAGGTACCTTTAAGCTCTATAAAACTGTAATTGCAGCCAAAGATTGCCTCTGAAGTCATTTCCTCTTTATCTATGATCTTATGGTTTTACATTGAGGTACTCTTTCTCCCTAACTCCTAGTATTTCCCCATAGCCTGCCACAATCAATTAATCAATAAGCATTTATTAATTACCAGCTAATTTCCAGGCGCTGTGCTAAATTCTAGGGATATAATTACCAAAAGAAGAGAACATTGTGGGCTATGGAATTTCAGGAACGAACTCAAGAGATGAGCTGGGATTTAAACTGGGTTCTCAACTTGGGGCCTGTGAATTTGCTTTTTTAATATTTTGATAATTGTATTTCAATCCTATATACTTTATTTTATTCACTTAATATTATTCTGAAAAGGGTTACATAGGCTTCATCAGACTTCCAGAGAGGTTGACAACACAAAAAGGTTTAGAACCCCAGGCTAGGAGAATGGGCAATAAAAAAAAAAAAACAAACAAACTAGAATTATAGAGCATTTGAAGGTTTGCTTAATGGCAGGGTAGGGTAGTGGTGATAGTAGGGGAAGAGAGATCTCGTCAATGACACTCATTAGGAGGGTGAGGTTAGGCCAGTAGCTTACCCTTCAAGTACCTTAGGAAATTTCCTAGTATTTTTCTATTAAGTTCAATGTCTTCAATGTCATCCCACAGCTTGCAGGTGTCTAAAAGGAAATTCCAGCTCAGGTCTCCTAGCTCTTAAGTACAGCATTCTACTCCCAAGTCCAGCTCTCTGTGGACCAGGCAATAATGACTTACTTGCCATAGCATCTTTCCACTTCCTAGTTTTTGAGTGCTTGGTACATGAGTTGAGTATTGGCACAAGGATTTTTCTTCTTTTTTTTTTTTCAGAACTTCATAAGTTCACTTGCCACAAGAAGGGATCTCCAATAGTGGGATAACTTTTGGGTCCTACTCACTAAGGGACTTGTCCCTTTCCCTAGGAGTTGGTCTTCCTCTGTGCCCTCCAGTTGGGTTGCAGCTACACAGAGAAGCATTGTTCTGCATAGAGCACAGATCACTGTCCTGCCAGCCAGAAATGATAACAACAATAAAGCTACCCCAGCTTGAGTCATTGCCTGACCAGGGCTGTTCCCTTCCTCTTGGAGTTGTGAGGTCATCCAGGCTCCCACACTTGTTTCCCAAAGCTCTGAGCATTTAATTCTTGAGTAATCTTCTAATTTTTTGAGGGATGTAGTGAGGGTAAGAAAAGTTTCCTGGGAGTTTCGAAAAAGCATTGTCTGCATCCTTTTTAATGGTGAGAAAAGGGCATAAGGTGAAAATGGGTACTCTGAGCACTGGGCAGAGGATTCAGGAGCACCAGGAAGGATAAACATTGTTTAGATTTCCTCCCAGATCCACCACTGACTTGTGTGCCTTCGTTTGAGGTTGTATGTCTACAACTGGCCTCTCCTGTGAGAGAAGGAGATGTTCATCTGTGCGGGGTCAACAAATTTACCAACAATCACGGATTTCCTATTTTTATTTTAATTTTTTTTTCTAATTTATTTTGTTACTTTGTCACCTTCATTTCCAAATACATCCTTTTCCTGTCCCCTTCTCAAAGAACATTCCCTTGAAACAAAAATTTATAAAAGGGGAAAAAAGCAGTTCAGGAGCACTAACCAACACACCAAACAAGTCAAATTGTATGTGCATAGTCCGATGCACACCCATGGTCCCCCCAACCTGTGCAAAGAGAGGAGGTAGGTCCCTTTTCTAATTTCTTCTTTGGTACCAGGATTATAATTATATTACAATGATACATTATCGTTTATCAACACATAGTCAAATGCCTACAATGTTCCAGCCACAAGATGCAAAGCAGGAAATAAAATAGGCCCGGCCTTCAAGGAAACTTCATGTGATTTGCAGCACAGTGGAAGAGCCTGTATGGAAGATTCATTCTTGCCTTCTCTTTCCCACTTCAGTGTCTTCAGTTTTAGTGACTGTAGAACATAGCCAGCATTCACAAGGAGTCTCAGTAATTCAGCAGGCTCTAAGGTCCTCGAGAGCAGAAACTGTGCCATTTTTATCTTCATATCCCCAGCCCCTAATAAATGTTAGTTGAATTTAATTTAATTCAATTTAATTCCACCATTAGCACTTAATGCCTTCTCTTAAAATATAGATTCTCCAGGGAGAGAAAACACATTGTTTCTAATATTCCAATGTGAGTGAATATCTCAATGCTTTCTCCATTGACAGGAGAGGCTGGATTATGAGAATACTGGGCATCTGGAGAGGAAGGGGACATAGAAAGGAGGGCAAAGGCTTTAGGAAGCAGAGGGGAAGGGATGAACTGAAGATGGCATTTGCTGACTTCATAATTCTATCTCCCACTAGGTTCTGGCTCACCTATCTGGGTTTTGCCCTCCCTTGTAGAATGAATTTTGGGGGAAGGGAGTAGTATAACCTGTGGAAAACAGTTAGCTATCAGTCAAAGTTCTAGGGATCCAGAAAGAGTTTTTATTATCCATGATCACCAGGCAGGAAAGAAGAGCAGAGAAGGGTTTATGTTACATTACAGCCAAAGGTATAAATAATAGGTCAATAACATGGAGCTGAGCATGGACTGACACAATAGGCAAGGAGGACTGCATTGGGCAGCCTTTGGGCCTCTCCTTTGCTAGTACCAGTATGGCCAAGTCTTTACCATTCTGCTAGATAACCTGCAGCTGCTATTTATGGCAACATATAGATGGGAAAGACTTGGGTCCAAAGGTTTTAGCCACTCTGAAGTTGGAGGACTGGTGCTTCTCATTCTCCTGGGGGCAAAGTTCTGGTATAGAGGAGTCATGGTAAATCAGATCATTGAGTTCAGTCTAGACAGAAGCATGAAGGGTCTCTGATTGAGTCTCACATTACTGTACTCTGCCTCAGTTTCCATTTGTGGAATGGAAATCAGAAGGATATGACATAACTTCTCTTATTCCAGGGGATTTGAGGCTAGTTTTTTTGAGTGACACTTTTTGCTAAAAACAAAACAAAAAACTTCGAACTTCTTGGGGGAAAAGTACTTCAAAAGAACAAAATGTTTTCTTTTTCTCTTTCTTTTTTTTAAGTTGCTGAGGAAATGGGAGTTTTATTCCATTGTATTCTACTTGTTGAGTTCTGAGAACTGACATAGTGTTCCCAAAACGTCTTCGTTTCCCCACTTAATAGCCATCAAGCTAACCGTTATAGCTTGCTAATAACACGCTGTTCTCTTCCCTCCCGGCTGCCAGCCTGGCCATAACATAGGGCTGGAGCTGATGCTGTTATCTGCTCAGAACTCAGGATAGATCAGGATATAGTCTTTTCTCTTGACCACCTCACTCATCTCACCACAGTCTTTCTGCTCCCGCAACTGCTTCCCAGGACAACTGGGCTTATTCCCTTCTTATTTTTATTTTTCCTGAATGCTTAAAATGCTTGGTTTTTAATACTGGAGGTTGGCTTTCCCCAACATCTTTGGGTCAGGGATATAATAAAAAATGAAGCTTCTTTATCCATAGAGAAACTTGAAGCAGCCTGGTCCCCAGACCAATCCAATCCAATCAACCAACCAAAAAGCATTTATTAAGCACCTGCTTTGTCCCACTTGCTGGATATTCAAAGACAAAAATACAACAGTTCCTGCCCTCAGGGAGTTTCCATTTTGTCAGGAAAACAGCAGGTAAACATGTAAGTATTATAAAGTAGATACAAAGTTTTGTATAAATAGTTGCTAAACAGAAGATTTAAAAAATGTTGTCCTAGGTCCAATAGGGATCATTGGTGCTTCTCAAGCAAGGTTGTGATACAGTCATAATTGTGCTCTTGGAATACTATTATGGCACTTTTAATTCTCTTACTATGTGCTAGACATTGGGGATACACTAACACATAGTGAACAAATGAAACACAGTCCCTGACCCCAAGGAACTTATATTTACTGTATCACATAGGAAGTCAACAGAAGAATCAGGTTTTTAATTTTTGTCTTCAAATATCAGGGATTGGCAAAATGGTGTGCTAGGTTTCTGACCTCTGTTCTTCTTGAGTGCTGGCAGTGGTGGTGATTGGGCTGATTTTTTTTTTTTTTTTTTTGCAGAGAGAGTGTAGACTGGATCTGTGCTTACAGATAAAAGAGGTGATAGAAGGTGGTGACTCTCACGTATACATATAGGGTGGGAGATACTCTGGGGAGTGGGGATATAGCAGCAGTGATTGACCTGGGGCTGGCATGCATGCTAATAGGGTGCCAATTGCATGACATACATTTCAAGCTGTGGAGTGTGTGGGACTAAAAAGAACCAATGGTTTATTTTATGCTGTCGATAAGGGAGAACCTATCTTTGGTTTGCCTCTATGAGCATTACAAAAAAGATTCCTTTTGTGTTTTCTTTTACATAATAGTCATTTCATTACCCTCCCCATCCCCAAGATTGAGCCCTTCCCTATAACAAATAAAAACAGTTAAGCAAAACCTATTGACAAAGTACCTGTGTCTGACAATATATGTAAAATTCCATTTCACCAGTACCTTACTTCTCTGTTAGAAGGGATACATGTTTCATCCTCTGTCTTTAGAATCCCTGATTTCAACTAAATTGAGTTTTGGTGTCCTTTAGTGTTGTTTTCCTGTATATTATTGTAGTCTCTGTGTATATTGGTCTTCACTTTGCATCACTTAATATGCCTTCCCATGTTTCTCCAAATTCCTCACATTTATTATTTCTTCCTGCAAAACAGTATTCTACTATATCCATATACCATAATTCCTTCAGCCATTCTCCAATTGATGGGCACTCACTTTGTTTCCAGTTTTTTTGCCACCTGTATTTCAGGGGCTTCCTGCTGAGTGCTCCTCCCTCCCCTTCCCCCATCTTATCGCCTCTAGCCTAGACTATTACAATAGCTTTCTATTTGGTCTCCCTTCGGAAAGCCTTCTGCTTCAATCCATCCTCCACTTCAATCTATCTTCCACTCAGCTGTCAATGTTATTTTTCTAAATTTTGGATCTGATCATGTCACTTTCATACTCAATAGACTCCTTTTTAGCTTTCAGATGAAATATAAACTCCTCTGTTTGACATTTAAAGCTTTTCACCACCTGGACCCATCCTACCTCTCTGTCTTCTTACACTTCACTCCCCTTCATGTACTTGTGGCCAGTCATATTGGCCTACTTGTTCCTCACACCTGACATGCCACCTCCTGTCTTTGTACTTTTGTACTGGCTGTTCTCCCCATAGTTGGAATGCATTCTCTCCTCACCTCCCCCTCATGGAATTCCTGATTTCTTTTAAAATGAACTCAGGTGCCATCTTCTATATGGAACTTTTTATGGTTTTCCCTTCCTCCCACCAGTTGTTAATTCTCTCCCTATCAAAAGTACCTTGTATTCATTTGCAAATATTCTTTATATGCTTATACATACATATGTTCTCTTATTAAAAGGTAAGTTCCCAAAGGGCAGGAGTTGTTTTAATTTTGTCTTTGTATCCTGACTGCCTAGTACAGTGCCTTGAATTTTTGTTTAGTTATTTTTTCAGTCATATCTGACTCTTCGTGACCCCATCTGGGGTTTTGTTGGCAAAGATACTGGAGTGGTTTGCTGTTTCCTTCTCCAGCTCACTGTACCAGATGAGGAACTGAGGCAACCAGGGTTAAGTGACTTGCCCAGGATCACACAGCTAGTAAGTGTCTGAGGCCAGATTAGAATTCAAGAGGAGGAATCTTCCTGATTTCAAGCCTGACTCTCTACCCTCCCAGATGCCCACCTTGCACTTAGTGAATTGATTTCTTAGTGATTGATTTAATCTTTGACCTCCTTGGGATATGAGCCCAGTAATGGTATTACATATCAAAGCTTCAGGATAGTTTAGGGCCTATAGATAACCTTTTCAGGACTTGTCTCTGGTCTTGTAGAATTGAAGTTGTGCTGATGCCTTTACTTACAAAGAATTTCATACTCCTGATTTACCAGGATATTATGTGATTTGGGCTGTTTGTCATGCAAATCATGAGGCTTTCTGGTGTCTCCTGAAAGCTTGATCTTTCCTCTCCACCATAAAGCTAAGAGCTGTCCTATGCTGGCTCAAAGAAGAATGTATAAACTGTATAACCTACTTCCCTTTGAGAATGCCTTCCTCTTACACTGTATATATCTGTATAAACATAATTATTTCCATATTGTCTCCCTCATTAGAATGTAATCTACTTGAGGAAAGGGATTTTTGCTTCTCTCTGCATCCCTAGAGCTTAGTAGGACTCTTGGCACATAGTAAGCTCTTAATAAGTAAATGCTTGTTGATTGACTAACCCAGGGGATTCCTTTGGGGCTTTTGGAAAGGGTTATTTACAATCCAAGTTTCTTAACCTGGGAACATAGACTCCTCTTTTAAAAAGTTTGATTGGTTTCCTTTGTAATTCCGTGTATTTTATTCATGTAAAAGCATTATTTTTAGGCAGGGTCAGTAGGCTTCACCAGACTGCCAAAGGGGTCCAAAATCCCCCCCAAAAGGTTAAGCATTTATGGTCTAGATCGTCACTCCTACGGAATAACTTGAAGTTGGTCAAACTCTTATTTCTGTGTCCTACTATCTAAATATTTAAGACTCCACTTTAATATGGCAAAAACTTGATTAACCAGAATGGGCAGGGAATGGGGGCGGGGCACTTCCTAGGTAACTCAGGGTTAACCAGGACTTCTTTTTGTTTCAGCTCCCACGGTTGAAAATTTTTATGTAATTAAGTAAAAAAGGCCTGATCAGGCTTGCAAAAGTAATTTTTTAAAAATGGCAGCAGCATTCGGGTAATTTTTATTAGTGAGCCTTTAAAAATATGGTGGGGAGAATAAAGTTCTGGGTTCATCCCCACTGGGCTTTTTGCCTCAGTTGCTGCCGCACCCCAATGGTGGCCGTCTGGGTCTGGGTAGCTTTCTTTCTGTCCCCTAGAGAGACCTCAATGTTGTACTTCCGGTGGGCCTTCCTTCCCAGCCTCGTTTGGGATTATTATTGGCTCTTGCACCACAGCAGCCCTCTGAAACTTTAAAGCCCCGCCCACCGGAAGCCCCACCCCCATTGCCAAGGCTACGACTTCAGCCTTTCCTGATTGGCTACTCTCTGGAAGTTTCCGATGCGCCTGAGCTCTAGAGCCTTGGGAAATCACATTCTACCATAAACTTCGAAAGCTCCAGCTCAAAGGGAAATCAGAAGGTGCATTGTGGAGCTGAGTGACCGCAGTGAAGACTTGAGTGTGTGGAATGGGGTAAAGATCATCCACAGCAGGTGCCGGAATAGGTGGGCCAGACCTCCTTCCCAGCCCCCTGTTAAGTATTTCCTGTTGATCCTCTATGTAGCCTGCCTGTGTGTATGTTTGCTTGTTGTCTTCTCCCATAGAGTATAAGCGCCCTGAGGGCAGGCATTGTCTTTTGCCTCATATAAATGAGCCATATGTAACACATATGTACACACATATATGTATGCCCCTATATACACACATATGCATCCATCCATCCATCCATATGTGTACATGTGTATACATACATATATGTAAAATATACACATTTATATAATATGCTAAATATTACTAATACTAGTTATTGACTACTAATATTACTAAAATGCTTCATAATGTAATTTATGCTATATTACGTCATGTGATAATATAGTATATGTTACATAAAACATACTTTAATAACATGCAAAATATATATATATATATATATATATAAATGCTTTCTCTTTTTCTCTGTTTCTATGCTAATCCTAGGCCAAATAACAGGAATGTTAAGATTTTCTTTTATTCTAAATTTCTTATAAATTTTCTTGGATTATTTAATTCTGTTGCCTCTTCTGCTTCCACCTTTGTTGCTTCTTTTTTCCCTACCAAAAACAAACACCCCCCCCCCCCCCATCTACCCACCCAAAAAGCTTCCCTTTATGGATCTACGCTCTCTGTAAAGTGAAGGTGACTCTAGATTTTCAAAAGTCATACCAGCCAGTTCTGGGAAAATTTCAGATTTGAGCTTGCCCTGGCAACAGATTTTTTTCTATATTGCCAATAGAATAGGCCAATTGGTGATGAATGATTTGACTGTGGTAGAAAAGAAAATTATAAAATATCTCTTAGTTCTGAATGGCCTTTGGATGCTGCATGGATAGAGACAGAATTGTGGGAAAGGGGGCAAAGCAGTGAAGCATCATAGTTTTTATTTTGTCTGAAAAAACATTAATTTAATTGCTGGTACTCTAAATGTGAGACTCTTGTTCAGTGAGCAAAGAGTTGAAATGAATTGGAAATAACAAATACTAAATAATATCACCAAAATGAAATTATATTTTAATAGACAGGAAATAACTTATTACTTATGTAGGAGTTGTTTATGAATCAATATATTTTTATTACTACTTTGTCAAGAGCAAGTCTTAAATTAATAGAAAACTAGGAGAATAAAAACAAAAAAGCAATATAAGTATAGAATACAAACAATTCCAATCTGACTTATTTAAACAAGTTATTGTATAAAAATAAGATGGAGAAAATGACATGAACATCTGTTATAATAATAGTGTCATATAGAAGTTTAAGCAGTGTTAATATAATAAAGAGATTAAAAAAAGCCTAAAGCTGCTTTAATCAGTAAACAGTTGCTAACCAAAAGGATATGGCCATCAGGAGACTTATATGTTAGAATGTAAACTCATTCATAAGATACATAGAGAAGGATAGAGGAAAATTAAGCACATTATTTCCTCAAAAAACACTGAGTAGTGGAAGGAAAGACTAATTTAAATAAATCTTGATCAGCAACCCAACTAATTAAAATTATTCCAAAGTCATTTAAGGATGAAACTGAAAGGAGGGCAATAAATGGGTGAAAGATGGAAAAGATCTGCAAAGATTTTTGTAACAAACCTTTCACTCTCAAACACAATGGTGCCACCACATTTGGACTTTTAACATTTCCTTTCTAGATGTGCTTATAGAGTAAAAGGAAATGACAGCAAACAAAAATGGAAAGCAGCTATATTAGACTTAGTATATACAAAGGAGGCCTATTTTGGAAATATAGGTTTTGGGGTATTGAGGGATCAATTCTTAAGGTATTTGAGGAAGTGGAAGATACAAAAAGCATGAAAAAAAAAACCCTCAGGATCTATTACTATGAGGAATGAGACTTAAATACCATGAATATCAATTACTCTACTATTCTCACAAGAATATAAAAATTTTGTGAGAATGTTATATGTATTCATTGAGTATCCTTGCTGAAGGTAAAGGAAATAGGAAGGTATTGGCAGGTGATATTCCACAACAGGCCATATCTTTGCCATCACAGAATTGTCTGGAAAGCAAATACAAGATCTCATTGGGCTTCTTGTTGATTGACTATAAAAAAGCATTTGATTCTGTAGGGTAAAATGCTACCTTTAATACTTTCCTTCAGCAAAGTGTCTCCCATGCATATGTAAAAATTATACAAGATTCATGGAAAGAGAACAGCTAGGCACAAACTGGTACACGACCATAATCCCTACTAATGGCTGGCAGATCTGAGCTCTCGAGTTCTCAGTTGGTGTGGGCTAAATTGAATGGATGTCTCTATTAAGTCTGGAATGAATTCGGTAAACTCCTGTGAGCTAGAGGTGGTGACACACTAGGTTATTAAAGAAGGGGTGAATGGAACTTTGCATATATTTGTTTGTATGTTGTCTACCCTATTAGACTGTAAGCTCCTTGAGGGTAGGGACTGTCTTTTGCTCTTTTTGTATCCTCAGCACAGTGTTTGCCACATACACTCTTACTAAATGTTTATTGATAGGTTGATTTCAGAACCTCGGCTTTTGTCTTTTGTTAAATAGGAATAAAACTTACCGTATAGGGTTATTGTGCTATGGATCAGATGAGACAATATGTAAAGTACATAGCAAATACTAAAATGCTGTATAAATGTGAGCTATTATAATATCTTATAATTTCCTGCCACATCTTAAACTCTTTGAGGGAAGGGATCAGGTCTTATCTATTATCTGTCTCCTAACACCTAGCACCATGTTTAATCAGCATTGAATGAATGAATTCATGTTAGCCTCCTGTTATTTTGCTTTCTCCATCTTTCTGCAGAACCATCACCCCCCTCTTCTCATAACACTGGGCCATGAGAGCTTTAGGATATTCCTACAACTGGTACTTAAGTGCATCTTCCATCCAGGAGTGCCAAAATGGGCCTGAAAGAAAAAAAAAAAGAAAAGCTTTTAGTTTCTTCCTAGGCTCACAGTATCATCTTGGATCAGGGAGGCTTACCCATTGTCCTGTAGATGGAGTGAACCCATTGTCCTGTGGATGGAGTGAGGAGATGATCCTTTGTGTGGATTAGGTGGGAATGGGCCTTTGAACCAAACACATCTCTCCACAGTTCTCTTTCCTCCTTTCTCTTCAGACTTAGTGTTTATAGTCACTCTTTTGATTTTTCCCATTGAAAGTAAAATGCTGGAGACTCATTTTCATAAGAGGTTTGTGAAATCAGGTGACTTGAGACTGTTTTCCTTCCTCCTGATCATAGGCTTATGAATCCAGGGAAAGGAATCTCAGCAGTCATCTAGGCCAACCCCCTAATTTTACAAGTGAGTAAACATGTCCAGTTGAGGCAGTGAGGTAACTCAGTAAATAGAACACTGGGCCTGGGGTCAAGGAGACCTGAGTTCAAATGTTATCACAGACACTTACTAACTGTGTGACCCTGGATAAGTCACTTAGCCTCAGTTTCTTCATCTGTAAAATGAACTGGAGAAGGAAATGGCAAACTGCCAGTATCTTTGGCAAGAAAACCCCATGGATGGTATTGGTGTGCTATGGTCCTGGGGTCATGTTGAGTCAGACATGACTAAACAACAGCAAAACATACCTAGTGGCTTGGCCAAGGTCACAGAGCAGGAAGCATTTGAACTCATGTCCTGGAACTCCAGGACCAGTGTTCTTTTCACTGTTTCAAGCTGGTTCCCACATGCATACCCTCAAGTTGTGTAGGAGCTAAAGGCATCAGGCCACAGGCAAAGAGATGTTTTCTCTTTGTTTACTTCTTTAATGCTAACTCCCATTTCACTCTAGCTCAATTCCTTTTTTGTCTGAGAAATGCAGGTTGGTATTTATTTTCATGGTTTAGGGAGTCAGGGACAATGGCTATGATTGCTTAGTGGTGGTGGGACAGTCTGGCAAAGTAGCATTCAGGGCCTCACACTCAAGAAACCTGGGTTCAAACGTACCTTTGAGACTTACTAGCTCTGTTATCTTGGACAAATTATTTGAACTTTTTGGGGCTTGAGGAGAGGAAGGACTCAACTTCTGTGTCCCAGACAGGTTGTGTTCTGCTTTGGTGAAATGAATTTCTTGTTGGCCTTCACTCCCCCACGGGACAGAAGGTCTCGTCCTTGGCCTTTGTAGGGTCAGCAATGCTCTGTGGAATAGTCATAATGATAATTCTTATCTCTGTTTTACAGATCATAATCTGGAGTTGATAGGACCTCAAAGTCATATGATCCAAGCTTCTCGTCTTGCCCATGGTGAAACCGAGATGGCGGAGAAGTGATTTATTTACAGTTGTACAGCTAGTAAGGAACTGAGACTGTGGACTCGAACCCAAGTTCTTTGACTTTAAATCCAGTTTTCTTTCCAGTACAGAAATGATTTTGCTTCCTGCAAACATTCAAAAAGCTCCCAGGCTTTGCTACCTTCTAATTATTTTGGTGCCTTGCCCTTTTTTCCAGCCTTGAATACAGCTCTGCCCCTCAATAAAAGTGGTTGCTACTTGTGAGATACAAAAGAAACATTGTGAGGGGGGAGGAACACTGGGTTCCTCAGCTCAGACCTCACTTATCTTTATCTCTATTTTCCATCAAGTAACTGGAAAAGAAACAAAGGTCTGTGGCCTAGGAACATCTTTTAAGAGAGAATTTGTTCACTCTTCGCTTTGTTTGAATGGGTAAACCTCCTCACTGTTTGCCCTTGAAGCTGTCCTAACAGAGCAGGGCTGTTTTATCAATCTGAGCAGCTTAGTAAATGGAAGGATTTCCCTCACCTTCCACCAGTTTTCTGTGACATCGGTGGGGGTGGGTGGCAGGGCGAGCCAAGGGTTGGTGGGGGAAGGGTGGTGGGAAGTTGACCTCCCATAGACCCTCAAGACAAAGACTGTGGTTGGGGGGTGGGGCCAGGCCTTGAAGCCAAGACAAACATTAGAGGTTGGTTACCATCTTCAGAGTACATGGTACAAGAATCTGAGAAATCTCTCAGAAGGGCTGAAGAATGGGCTCTGTGCATTAGTGCATAATTTGCAGGGATTTAGATTTTTTTTAAGGGGAAGGGGAACTGAAAAGGATCTATGAGGGCATCCAGCTTCATTTTACAGAGGAGGAATTGGTGACCCAGAGAGGTTCTATAATTTGTCCAATTAGGTTGTAGAGCTGAGATTGGAAAGTCTTGTAAATTGCAGACAAGAGCTCTGTCCAGTATACCATACTGCTTCTGATGAAGTAGGTAGAATCAGGGATATCTAGGTTCAACCCTGCCCTTTATATTTAACCAATACTCTGATCTTGGGCACATCAGTTCATGTGTCTGAGCCTCAGTTTCCTTATCTGTAAAATGGGGATAATGGTTCTTCTAGTATTTCCCTCAGTGGTTGTTCTGAGGCTTGGGTGATATGATGTGTATAAAAAGCACTTTGCAAACTTCAAAGGGCTATATAAAATTTCAGTTATTATTAGAAGCCAATTATTAATCACTAAGGGAACTGTCAATGGCCTGTGGAGACCATGGATTAGTGTTACTAGAATTAAAATCCATTAGCAGTCTCCAAATCTGACAGGCTAGGTGGGCAGAGAATTGTATGGAATTTAGAATTGTGCAAGTTCAAATTTCTTGCGAATTATATGGAATTTATCCCTTCAGTCTTCTGGGCCCTGATGACTCCTTCCAAGGAATAATATTGTCCAGTGAACAAAAAAGAGGTTTGAAAACCACTGCTTTAGTCAGTGGTTTTGCATTTCACCCGCACCCTCAGCAGGAGGGCCAAGATGCATTGAAATGAACAGAAGACCAGGAGTAGGACATAGGGTAAGAAGGAGAGGAGGACTTAGCTAGAGCTCTTCTGGATGAATCATCAGCCCTGGAGTCATGGATTGGCTTTACCCACCTGGAAAGAATGCATATCACAATGAAAAAAGTTCTGAGTTTGGAGTCTACAGCTTTGAATTTCTGCTTGTCACTTAGGTGACCTTAGACAAGTCACCACCTCTCTGGGCCTTTGTTTTTTCCTATATAAAATGATAAGATTGGATTAGGTTATCTCTTTTTTTTTCCTAATAATAAAACCTGCAATCTGAATTCTTATTTAAGGAACAAAACAATAGGCCTTGAGGGGGTGTAGTGACACTCTGGAGTAAGTTAGGTAATGGCAAAAGGTAAGCTAGGTAATGACAAATCTGGGACTAGAACCCAGGTCTTTCACCTCTTCGGCAGTGCTTTATTTTTTTCTGTGACATTACATTGAAAGTTGGTTATATTCAGGAATTCCTTTCAACAAGCATGTATTAAATGCCTTCTTTGTATAAGGCACTGTGCTAGGCATTGGGTATACAAAAACAAAAACAAAACAAACCCCAGCCTTCTGAAAGATCCTTGCCTTCAAGAAGCTTGCACTCTACTGGAGAGGTGCCTTATATATGTAATCAAATATATAGCAATTGATTGCTTACAGAACTGAGAAGGGGCCAGAGTTTTGAGGGGGAAAAAAAGACTTTCTTCAATCCTAGTTTTCTACCGCCATCCCCTGGCACCTACCATTTTGAGGAAGATAGGAAAAAAGAGGAGAAGGAAGAAGGAGTTACCCAGAAGTTTATATCCCTCTCAGTGGTGGGGAAGAAATTTTAAGGGACTTCTGAAGAACCAAATATTTGACCCTCTCCTTTAGTCAAGCAACAAGTATTTATTGAAGAGCTCCTCTGTTAACTAAATGCATTGTCCAAGAACTGACTATAGTGATCACTTTGTATAAAACGATATTGAATAACTTTGTTGTTTACTTCAATTTCTATATTTTTATTGAGACCTTGACTCAGGTGGTAGCATTTCAGTGTCCCCATGAGTCAAATGGGAATCCTGCTTAAAATTCCCAAGCATCCTCTATTCAAATCCTCTCCTGATATCTCATCACAAAGTGTTCAGGACCCATTTCATTCCTTCCTTTTTATACTAAAACAACAAAAAAAAAGGTTTAGAAGGTTGGTCCCAAGGGTTATGCCACTGAAACCCAGGTTATATAAGGCTCTACCAATGGCATATGTGTTTGTCATCTGAGGCCTAGCCTACATTGTAAGAGACCATCATCCCTGGAAGGAATAAGATGCTTTTTTTTTTTTTGGCCACAGCAACTTCTAGAAACTATTTATAAAGTCATAGAAGAATTGGGATCTGCATTGGTAGAGTAACCATATTGATGACATCATGGATCATTTGAGATATCACTGTTAAAGGAATCCTACTGTATGGTTAAAGAGAGAAAGTATCTTTAACTTTTACTGCCAATGAATAATGAGTTTGTGACTAGATTATATTTCAGTGCTATAGATCTGTAAGGGATCTTAGAACCGTAATTCTAGGGGGTTTTGTGTGTGTGTCGTGGCTCTCTGTGGTAGTTTAGTGAAATCTACGGACCCTTTCTCAGAATAATATACAGAATAATACCTGAATGTAACTAGAAGAATATAAAATAAAATATGTAGGCTACCAGGAAAACCAATTATATTGAAATTCAGTTATCAAAATATTTTTAAAAAACTTATGGACCCCTGAAATCTATCAGTGTACCACCTGTGGACACCAGTTTAAAAATACTTGTTTTAGTCCAACTTCTTCATTTTGCAGGTGAGGAAAATGGGATCAAGAAGAAGTGACTTGCCCAAGGTAAAATATGAAATTCACAGGAGAACTGGGACTAGAACCCAGGTCTTCTGACTTTTAGTTCAGTGCTCTGTATGACCTTGAGGAGGACACTTAATCTTCTGGGTCTTAGTTTTCTCATCTGTGAAATGAAGAGATTGATAGGTGAACTCTGAGCTTTCTGAGACTGTCAGTACTCCATAGTAACTGTAAAGAACAGTGCCTGGCACATAGTAAGTGTTTTAGAAATGTTAGCTATTTTTATTATTGTTACTATAAGAAAGCACATTGACAGGAAGAAAACACATAGTCTGTGTTTCTAGGAGGTTGACCTTCTAGTTACCCACCAAGCCTGACCTTGCTTAGTTTAGATACAGGGTAAAATTTGGATTCAATCAAAGGGTTGCACTTGAGGACCTAGAAGGCCACATGTGGCCTCAAGGCCGCAGGTTCCCCTCCCTGGACTAGATCTTATATATTCTAATGCAAGGAAAAATAGTTCCATGAGCAATGGAACTTTAAAGACATAGCTTTTAGCAAATTTTCCAAGGATGAATGTTCTGTTTCTTTTTTTATTTTTGAAAGGATGTTGTTCAGGCAGCTAGGTGGTGCAGAGATTAGAATGCATGGCCTGGAGTCAGGAAGACCTGAGTTCAAATGTAGCTTCAGATGCTTATTAGCTGTGTGACCCTGGGCAAGTCACAACTCAGTTTGCCTCAGTTTCCTCATCTATTAAATGAGCCGGAGAAGGGAATGGCAAACTACTTTGCCAAGAAAACCCCAAATGGGGTCACAAAGAGTTGAAGACACATTCTTTAGCAAGTTTTCTAAACATAAACATTCTTCCTATTTATTTATTTATTTTTTTAATAAAAATGCTTCAAAGACTATTATCACTTTTGACTGACTTAGACTTACACAAACAATAGCCCTAACCAGACAATGAAGGAGTCTTTACTGGTTAAGGAACTAAGTGCAGGATTCTAAATTAAAGGTCAACAGGAAGGATTTTTTAACGATTTTATTAGGTAGACACACCATTCATTTCTTAGAAGTTTGCTTTAACTTACCCTTGTAAATCTATGAGGTAAAGTTTCCTGGTCACATAATGTAGTGAGTTCATAGACTCATGGAATCCTCTATGGCTTGAAGGATTCTTCGTTGTCATCCATCCCAATACTCTCATTTAACAAATGAGGAAACAGATTCCAGAAAGCTACATGACTCGCCCAAGATCACACAGATGATAAGTGGCAGAATGTGCATAGCAGGGATCTGTGAATCAGACTAGCTCGGCAGTGCTATAAGCAGAGCCAGTGGAACTGGTGATCTTCTTATGCTAAGACAGGGTTGTGATGAAGCATGCCAAAGGGCAGGTAGTCTAAGAAACGTGTGTACTGATGACAGAGAGAAGACTGGAAGCTCACAACCAAGTAAGCAGGCCCAAACTGGAGAATAATCAAATCCAAAGGCGAAACAGAGGGCCACAAACTAGGTGAATTATCAGGAGTGAGGCGAGACCCAAAATTCCAGGAATGGAGACAAAGCAGAGAGCAGTCAGGATGGGGAGCATGAGGCAGTATTGACAAGGTGGCTGATAAGGAGGTCTTATCTTCCTCAGCTAGGGAACTTCTGACATGCTTCTTTCCAGGCCAGTTGCCAGTCCTAGGGTATGGACAGCCTAAGATCTGTTGGTGATAGCAGTTGTATCGGAGCCTAGGTCTTTCAGCCTAGACAATTGTGGGAGTGTCCTATCTGATTTCCTTCCCTCCATTCTCTCTACCTTTTTTCTCTCTTTTCTCTAATTGCTTTTCTGCATCCCTTCCAAAATAATCTTTCTAATATACATGCCTAGTCATGCCACTCCCCTGGCTCAAAAGTCCTCAGTGCCTACTGAATGAAATACAAAGTTTGAAGAGCATTCAAGGCCCTCTACAATGACTCCAGATTATCATTCTATCCTTACTTCATATTACTCATCTTTTGCATGTGTTATACTCCAGCCAAATTGGATTATTGCTGCTACCTGTTGGCCTTTCTCAGTGTGTTTGTATGATCCCTATGCCTGGGATGGACTCTAACCATCTTCTCTGTCTGTTCAAACCCTTAACTTTGTTCAAGGCCCATCACAGGTGACCTTAAATTTCTTTTGTACTTTTTTTGACTCCACTTAATCCTACTTTAACTTCTATTATGACTAAATGTATCCATATCTTTTCAGTACTCTCTATCCCCAAGTAGAAAGAAGATCCTTAAAGGCAGAGACTATGTCTTTTTATTTCAAATATCTTTATATCTCTAGCACTTAGCATATATTTTAATGGAACTGAATTGAAGCTTTGGTGGAAGATAGGAAGTTAATCATCAGGTCAAGACTAGGGATTTCGGAGAGTCCCTGCATGAAGCAAGTTTGAACTGAAGATGTCAGTGAGTAACCAGATGGAGTTAAGGAAGAAGTTGGGTAAAGAACTGAAATCATCAATCCAAGCAGACAGATGTGGGAACCAAGTATGAACTGAGACAACTGCATTGGTATCCTTGGACAAGATCAAGATGAATGAGCAAAATTAGAATTGAGACGCCAAGGGCAAAACAAAGGGAGGGTAGGCAAGAATATATGAAACCAGGTCATTCTGCAGTTATCAAGTAAAAAGGAGCTCAGGGGTGTTGCCATTTGGTGACTTTACCCTGTTGTTGTCTTTCGGAGATTACCTTAGGAATTTGGTAAGTATGTTAACCTGGTTGAAATAGGGAGAATAGATCCTGATAATCCTTCAGCTTGAATTTAGAGTCAGCAAAGTGATGAGGTAGCTGTAAAGCGGAGGCTCAGATCATCTTCTTTCCTTTACCATCATTCTGTACCTAATTACCATTTATCATACCCCTGGTGTTTCAGGCCAAGGGAACACTATGTCCAGAGAGAATTCCAATTTAGGTAATTAGATTCCTTTGACATAATGGAAAGCTCCCACTTGGGAGCTTTGTTTGAACTTTGGATTCTTTTAAAATGGCTGTGTGTAGATCTTGGTGGAATAGCTACCATGTTGACATCTAAAATGAGGCTAAATTATGAGCGGTAGGTCAGTCATACTTGACATTGGTTTTGACCTGTTTATGTACTCACTAACTGACTTTTTTACTCTTCCTTATTCATGACCCTCCATTTTCCTTCTCTGTGTCTTTGCATTGACTGTCCCCCATATTTGGAATCATCTGTTCACCTCTGGCTTGGAATCTCTAGTGTTAAAGATTCAACCTACACATATCTTCTGAAGAAGATCTTTTCTGATCCTCTTGGCTGCTAGTACCTCCTCCTAAAAACACCTAATGGCTATTTTATATTTCTATTTTATATGCATATGTTGTCTCTCCCTGTAGAATGTAAGTCTTGAACTCAGGCATTGTTTTATTTTGTCTTTATATCTCTGGCACATAATATGGTGCCTGACAAAGAGTTGGTGCTTTAACAACTTCTTGGCAATTGATCGATTGGTTGATCAATAAAGGCATTCAACATTGATTTATGGATTAATTCACTCAACAAATATTTGTTAAATCCTTTGCATAAAGCAGTGCATTAGGTTCTTGGGGAGAAAATTCAGGTAAAATAGATAGATCCCTGCCCTCCTAGAGATAGGACAAGGGTTCTTTACCTAATGTCTGTGAACTTGGTTTAACAAAAATATTTTGATAGCTACAGTTAAATATAATATCTTTCCTTTGTAATCTTACGTATTTCATTTTGTGAATTTAAAGATAGTATTCTGGGAAGGGGTCCATAGACTTTACCATTCTACCATGGCATTCCATGACCAAAAAGAAGTTAAGAATCCTTGGTTTAGTAGATCATAAACAGATAATTAAAATATATGGTATTATATAATAAATGTATTATAGAGTTACAAAACAAAGTATTATAGAATGTCAGGGGAAGAGGAGCTGAAGGAAAGTTTTATGGAGGAAATAGTTCCAAACCTGAACATTTGAATGGTCTCATGTCTGCAGTTAATCTCTTTGCTTTCTACTTTTTTGATCTCTCTCTCTCTCTCTCTCTCCCTCTCCCTCTCCCTCTCCCTCTCCCTCTCCCTCTCCCTCTCCCTCTCCCTCTCTTCTCTGGGTCTCCCTGTCTTTCTCAGGCTGGAAGTATATCTGTCACTTAGAGGCCCAACCCAATGGGATTTCATGCTGATTAGAATGGAAATTTTGATCTATTCTATTTCTAACTTGGGTTGGTTTGCCCCTCTCTAGGCAACCTGCTCCCCAAGGGCTTACCATATTGGTTCTGGACTTAGTACAGATACCCAGTTGGATTTAGCCCAACTGCATCTCAGAACTCCTGACCTCAAGTGATCCATCAGCCTGAATCTCCCCTAGTCTCAGAGATTATAGGTATGCACTATTATGCCTGGCTTTTGAAGGTAGGATCACAATGTCTTCCTGATTAGTTTGGCAGTGGAAAACCTCCTTTGGATTAGGGGAGCCCTAACTGTGACAGTGTTTTCTTCTTTCTTTATCCTTTTACATTTTAGGCTTTATTTCCATCCCATGTTTATTTATTTATTTATTTTTTGTTCTTCAAGAAGGTAGGCTGGAGAAAGTGATGTTGGGGGCTCTGGAGGCTTCCATGGGAGAGGATGCAAAGAAAGATATTGAATAAATAGTCTTTGGTTTTCAGTTGTAGTCTTTCAGTGTTAATTTTTGGTCCACTTGAATTTTCTCTAAAGAAATTTGTTACCTCTTTGTTGAAGTTAAATTCTTCAAGGAATTTTCTAGTCCACTTTCAGTTCCTCCTTGATAGTCAAAGGAGCAGAAAGTATTAGTGAATTTGAACTTCTGTCATGCCATCTTATTGCCCTCATCCATCCCTTGCCATATTCTATGATTTCATATAACACACGGAGAACATAATTAGCATTCAGATACTGACTTGAGGGTCAGAGGAATTTAGTATGGTCTAGAAGCCAAATAGTAGACTAGAAATTCAGGATCTTGGAGCTTAATCCTCTATTGAGCAAATCATGTAACCTTTTAGCTTCTTGACTACAAAGTGGATTTAATAGAATTAAATAGTGCCTTGGATTTTATTGTTGTTTTGAGTATTTTACTATAGTAATCTTTGACTTCCCCCTCTACTTCACCCCAGTAAATATCCAATCTGTTGCTAAATCCTGTGGCTTCTTTCTCCAAAATAGCTGTCACAGCTCCTCATTTTCAGGACTATCATCCTGCTACAGGTCCCCCTATGCTCTGCTGTTATGTTGGGAAGTTTCTGGTGAGGAAACTCACTCAGATAAGCAGCTTGTGCACATTTTAGTGTTAGAGAGTTGCCTAGGGTCCTGGGAGGGTAAGTATGCAGCCAGTATGGGTCAGAGGCAGGCCCTGGCCTTAGGCCATGCTGACTCCGGCTAGTTCTCTTTCTGTTAAGCCATGCTGCCTTTCTCCTGATGGTCTTTCCCCTGGACTAATGACTGCAGTACTCTCTTAATCTTAATCCGAGCCTTTCTCTCTCTAATACATCTAAAGGTTCTAATCAGAAGAATCTTCCTAAAGCTATGTCTGATCATGCCTTTTTTGAATAAAGCCTAATTGTTTGGTCTCAAATTTTAGGTCTCCCATAGTTAGTTTTTAACCTACTTTCCTAGTTTTAGCTCACTTGTATTACTTCATTTCATGTACCATTTGATCCATTTGGTTCTTTATGTCAGAAATGAATTCCTTTTCCCTGTCCTTCACTCCACATCCCCATGCCAATCTTTGTTGAAATCCCACCTCTCTTTGAAGGCTCAGCATAATTAACATCTCATCCATGAAAACTTACAGAATTCCTTCTGTCCCCACTCAGATATGAATTTTGTCTGCATTTAATTCTTAAATAACTTTGTAACCACATTATGTACTTATCATACTCTTCATTAATATAGGATCATAGATTTGAAGTTATATAATACCTTTAGAGGTCATCCAGTTCAACTTTATTTTTTTTTTTTGCTTATTGTGGACACCTTTGGCAGGCTGGACCTCTTCTTATAACAGTGTTTTTCAGTGAATAAAATGATGTCCATAGGATTACAAAGGAAGCCAACTATGTTGAAATAAAATTACTGTCTACTTTGAATGCCCTGCCACTGGAAGATCTCAGCTTTCTTGGTTCACCAGATACTAGTCTTGCTACTGCTGCCTTAACTGCCCTCTCCAGCCCAGTCCTCTGTGGCTATGGTCATTGCCAAAGCATATACTTCAACATGGCCATTGATAATAAACCCCAGGCTGAGTTCTTTTGAGCCCTTGGTAGTTAAGGCTCCAGAGACGGCAGACAACTTTCATGCTCTGAGAATTGGAGAGAACAAATCCCTTTGGTTCTGCTTTCACAGAATCATTCCTGGGTTCATGTGCCAGGGTGTTGCCTTCATGTGCCTTAATGGCACTGGCAGCAATTCAGTCTATGGAGAGAAATTTGCTAATGAGAACTTCACCCTGAAGTGTACTGGTCCTGGTATCTTGTCCATGGCAAATCCTCAACCCAACACAAATGGTTCCCAATTTTTCATCTCTGTCACTAACACTAACTGATTAGATGGCAAGCATGTTGCCTTTGACTAGGTGAAAGAAGACATGAAGGTCATGGAAGCCATGGAAACTTTTGGGTCTTTGATTAGCAAGATCAACAAAAAGATCACCATTGTTGATTGTGGGCAAGTGTCATAAGTCTTTTGGCTTTATTTTTGTTTTAATCACCAAACCCATCTTTTGTTTCTGGAAGGACCCCTCTTGGTCTTATTCTGTAATCCTTCCATTCTTACTTGCTGCAGTTCTCTTTGTGTTCCTTATCCAAGTCTGGTTAGTTTTTAGTTAAGTTTATGATTATGAAATAAAAACCCAAACCATAAAAAAGAAAAAAAAGTTCTCTAAGGACTCCTGCTTAGTCTGAACTCCTTCATTTTCTAGAGGCAGACTGGCATTGTAGGTAGAAAGCCAACCTCAGACACAGAACTCTTTGTATCATAGATGTACAGCTGAGACGGATCTGAGAGATTATCAAGGCAAGCACGGGAGCTTACCTGGCTTGCTGAGGGTCTCAGAGATAGTATTTGAAATGGATTTGTGTCTTTCCTGACAACAGTTCTAGCACCCTATCCACTCTGCCATGCTATCTGTCCAGGGAATTCCTTCATTCAAGACCTGCCTCTGAAAAACACTGACTCTGTGACCCTGAGCAAATCACTGCATCTCACAGTGCCCCCAGTCACTCTTATAAGATACACATTTGCAGAACAGGTGCCAATCTACCCTGAGAATTCTTTGTGCCAATTAAATCATAGGACTTGTCCAAAAGAAATCCCACAGGTCATCGATAAATTGCAAAATCACTTTCCATGCTTTCCAGATAAAAAGGAGTAAAGAATAGTAGTGATTTAGGCCAGCAGTTGGCATACATGTGATGTTGAGTGGCTTGCAGCTATACAGAGACACTTGTTTAGATGCCAGCACTAGGGCCCTTAGCAAAATTATAAAGTAGGGGAAATTTATTTTTTTTATTCTGTGCCCACCCCCCCCCAACTCCTGGCCCTGACCCTATTTATCCCATCTCTCCTTTCCCCTTCCTATTCATGCTAATAAAGTATCACTTAAGGATTATAATAGCTTACTCCTGCTTAAGGGCCTTCCTAGGGGTATTTGTATTTTACCAGGGTACTCTTGAGGACCATTTTTTCTTCCTACTTATCCAGAGAAAACTTAAGAGATCAATCAGAGCTCACATAGTTCCTCCTCACTCCCCAAAGTGAATAAATGAAGATTTGGAATGTGAAACAGTCCCATTGCTATAAGACTTTCTCTTCCTTCCCCACTCTTTCCATCCCCCCCCCCCATGTCCTTGGGTACCTCCTGGCACTAGATGTTTATCAGACTATATAGAGATTGAAGGCCTTCTGAATAAATGCCCTTTTCAGAGCAGAGTGCTATTAGCTAGCTGTGTGACCTTGGGCAAGACTCTCTAGGCCTCAGTTTCCTCACCCATAAAATGAGGGGGTTAGACTAGATGACCTCTAGTGTCCCTTCTCACTTTGACATTCTGTAATTCTCTTGCCCAATCACAATAAGATCTGTTTGGGGAACCCGGAGCTCTTGCTTCCTGGGCCTCCTTCACAATGGCATGACTTGTCAATGGCAGTGCTGCTGACTTCCTTCCCAAATGCTGTCACCTTTACGGGGGTGGACTCTGTGCTAGTCTAGGCAATCTCAAATGGCAATTTTTGACCTTCCAGCTGGACAACAAAAGGATTTTCATTTCCCAGAGCATTGTGGGCTTCCCCATGTTTGTCCTTCGCTTTGTCACATTGCTTAGTGACATTCAAGCCACTGACCACTTGGAGGTTTTGGGCACCAGGGCACCAAGGCAAATGCCCACCCGGAACAATTGAAATTCTCAGGGCCAGATTTTCTCAATACCCTACTTTTGTATTTGTACAATTCAAAACCTGTAGGAGTCTGGGATATACTGTATTGCAACAAGTGGGCCTTTAAAACCAGCTATTGAAAATGCATATGTTTTGATGAGATAGCACATAAAACAGTGAATGGCGGGCGTCCACGGACTATTTGCAAGTGTTCATGCTTGTTGGCACGGCTCTGGGCTCTACTGACCCTCCAAGGTCACTTCTCCAGATCTCTCTCTCAGATGCGTCATGGGGGCTTTTGTGTATGTTGAGATCCTGGGAGGGGCAGAGTGGGCCTGGCCCCTATCGCTTCTCTCTGTTCTGGCTGGCAACACCCCAAATGTGAGCAGCAGAATTTCCGGAACTGCCATCGGGGCCCCTCTGACCTTTGCCCGGTGGTTGCTGCTGCTGCTGCTCCTGCTGTTTGCGTGGCTCTCAGGGAAATAGAAAGGGAGTGAGTAAAAACTCACCCACTTGCAACATTATGAAACTGTCTAGGCTGCTGGAATGTCACGAGGTAGAGAAAAATGTGACAAATTCCCTGCACATACAGTTTGTAAGCACTGTGGCATTGAGACTGAAGCAGCCCCAGCCGGTTTGCTTTCAAGTTTCATCTGAGTGTACTGGCAGGCTGGAAGGGAGAGGAAGGTCAAGGGCTGGGAGGCTGATGAGAACAGCTTTTTTGTTTTTGTTTTTAGGGTACTAAATTCTCCTTCCCTCATGTCACCCAAGAGACCATTTCTTAGCTTTCCCCTATACCCATGTATTAATAGTGATGGGTCCAAAAGGGATCGTACCCATGGACAGAATAGGCAGCAAACTATGTTTTTTGCTTTCAGGGACTTTGGGATTCTGGTTCCCTCTCTGTTTTCTTTGCCTTAAGGTTCTGATCAGGGTTCAAGTGCACATCTTCTTGGGAGGGAAACACTTTAAGCTTTCATGTAGCACATCAGATTAGATGGAATGATTCTTCACAATTCCTTTGCTACTTAGGGAGGGTGTAGGGGAAAGAGTATGAATTCTTGGATGCTTGAAGAAATCGAAAGGACAAGAGGCACCATTAAGAGAGAAAAAGGGGAGCAAGCTAATAGGCAGCTGGAGGTGCTGAAAATAGCCTTTTTTCTCCCAGAAATTTGCTGAGGTCTGGTGCTGTTTCATATTACTTCCCTTCATACACTCTGATCTCATCAGGCTGGCCTGGTGGCTTGCTCTCTATGCAAAATTCCATCTCTTGCCTCCATGCCTTTCTTTGTACTTTGCTGTGTCTAGAATATATGTTCTCTCCTCATGGCCACCTCTTAGAATCCATCTGTTCCTTTAAAGAGTTGTTTATGTGCTGCCTCTCCCAGGAGGCATTTCTTCCTTCCCTGAGTAATTAGTACTCTGTCTCCCTCTTAAAATTACTTTATATAACTTTGTATATATTTTGCATTGTTACGTGTACATGCTGTATCTCCCACATGGAATGTATGCACCTTGAGGGCAAGGATTGTTCTGTTTTTGGTTATTGTTGTTTTCCTCCAGTATAATGCCTTAGACATGAAATGCTTGTTAATAAGCACTGGATTGCATTGCATTGAATTGAACAGATTTGAGAAACGTTAGAGCTAGTTAGAACTGTCTATGCTGGGACAAGAGAATTTTGAAATAGATCATGTTAGCTCAGTGGCAACGTGAGAACATTTTGTAATGGGGGATGGATGAACAGGATAGTTTTGGAGACAGTTCTATTATTTAGAGGGACTTTGGAGGTTGAAAAAATACCTTTTGCCCTGATAAGAAAAGAGGGAGAGGTGATGTGCTACATTTCGTCTTTCATGATCAGCACAATTTCTGGTCCTTCCAGATTGAATGAGTGGATTATGCCAAAATGCCAAGAAGAATCTGAAGGTGCCCCCAAAGAGCACTCATCTTCAAAATGAGGCAGTTAGCCTGAATAATTTCCAAGGTCATTTTCATCTCCAAAGTTCCTTTTAAAGAAAAGGGAAGTGCCATTGAGGGGTAGCAGGAATCATCTATGGATTGATTACCACCAATAGTCTATTTCCATAGATATGTGGTCCTATGTCAGACCAAGCAGGTTATGCTGTACCATACCCACTGAGGGTACAGGTGACAGAATAGATAAGTGAAGTGCATTCTGGGAGTTCAGAGAGGTGGACTCCAGCAAAAATGTAATCCAAGTAGGAGAAGAAAAAGGTAGTGGGGGTGATTGAGGCAAAGTAGACATCAGTACATGGTTTTTCCTTTTGTAAATGCATATCTGTCGGTGAACATTCATTCAGGAAATTCAGCAAACATTTGTTCTAGAGCATAATGTTAGGTTCTGAGGAAGATAGAGGCTTAGATCAGATTTGGCACCTGCTGCTCGTGAAGTCTGTAGTCTGGTTATGAAACACACACTTCAAAAATTCAAGGATCTGTGACTTTATTGGCTAGGCATCCCTTATGCCAGTGGAGATCATAGACATTCAACAATTTGGTAGATGGTCTTGGAGAGTTGTGGCTGAAAAAATTCATCCCCTGCAGCAACCAAGGGAAAAACCTGTTTGAACTTAGCTAGACTGGACCTTGGACAGCAGATACACACCTAACAGCCGTCATTCTTGCTCATATGGGAAACTGACTCAGCGTGTTCAGAATTTCCAGGGCTTGTGATCTGCTGGTATAGCTATCAGGTACCTGGAGTCATGTTTCCACAATGATGAGGCATCAAAAGAAGTCTTTTGTAGAGTACTTCATAATGTTGCAAGATAAATGTATGGGGAAGTTGCAAAGCAACAAGGTTTCATAAGGTATAGAACCAGAAGGCACCTTAGGGATCATTTAGTCAAACCATCTCATTTTACATATCAGGAAACAGCCCTAGATAATGGAGGTGATGTGTTCAAGGTCACACTACTGTGTGTTTG
This sequence comes from Gymnobelideus leadbeateri, assembly GCA_011680675.1. Taxonomy (NCBI): domain Eukaryota; kingdom Metazoa; phylum Chordata; class Mammalia; order Diprotodontia; family Petauridae; genus Gymnobelideus; species Gymnobelideus leadbeateri. The sequence goes on along the minus strand of WOXC01009692.1, from coordinate 1,050,177 downwards.
GGGAAACTCATGTCTTTTGACCTTAGATACAATGTTCTTTTGACTACATGAAGGTGCCCAAGGGGAAAAGCGTGTGACTAGTCCTGAGAGATCAGAGCAGGATTTCTTGGATACTTGCCATGTGCAGTATAGGAGATATACCAATATATAAGAGGGGACTCCTAACCTCAAGTGGTCTTGATGGTCTGATTTAGGTGACAGTACTTCCACATATGAGGCAGTTAGAAGGGGCAGTAGCTAGGAAGAACTGGGCTTGGATTCTCCCTTAGATACATGCTAGCTGTGCTGCACTGGACAAGTCACAATCTCTGCCAAACTCAAAAGGGGGCCGGTAATAGCACCTATCTAGATGAGTTGTTCTAAGGATCAAATGAGATAATGTATGTAATATGCTTTGCAAACATCAAAGGGCTACATTGGTATTAGGTATTATTCTATGAAATGATTGGCAAACAGTATGTGGCTGTTTAATCAAGGATGCTTTATGTGGTACTCTCAGTATGGGTTGCAGTAATCAGGGGATGCTTCATGGAGGAGGCTGGACTTGTATATTTAAACATGTTAGGATGGGTGGTGTAATTACATCACCAGAAAAGGGGTGAACAGTAGGGATGGACAAAAGGAGCCATTGCCTCTTTGGTGGTATAGGATGCTGTTCTTTCTCAGTTCGACAAACTTTTATTAAATTCCTTCTATGTGCAAGAAATTATTCTAAGTGCTGGGGATATAAAGAAAAGAGAAATAGTGCCCATCATCAGATAGCTTACATTGTACTGAGTAAGAGGAGGAGGAATCCAACATGTACACAGATATGTAAATATGAAACATATGCAGAGTTGTTAAGGGTAGGGAGCACTAACTGGGGGTGAGGGGGAAGGCAGTGGGAATCAATAAAGGCACAAGTAGAGAGAGGCTCTTGAGCTGAGCCTTGAAGGGAACTAGAGATTCTCAAAGAGAGGGGTGAGGAGGAAGAATGTTCCTGGTGGCAGGACAACTTATGCAAAGATGCAGAGGCAGGAGAAGGATGCCAAGGAACCTTCAGTGGGCTGCTTTCCTTGGGAAGAATTCTGTGGTAACAGGATACTCGGGAATACAGATCATCAATCTGATGACACTTGGAGGTGTTGGAATCTTGGAAAAGTAGATTTGGTGTTCAGATAAGGGAGTATGCTCTCGTTCAGGCAGGCCTATATTTAGGCAGAATAAGTGGTTACCTACTTGATGGGTATGAGGGATATCCCCAAATCTCCTACCAATCTGCTGTAGAGTCTGAAATTCTATTAGTCACCCTTCTATGTTAAAGCTTTAACACAATACAAAATAAAACACAAAAGTTCTCTGGGAAAGCAAATATATTAATCCTTTATTAGCCTTTACTCTCTTAGTATAGATTAATTTTTATCAGGTCAGATTAAGTTATCCCAAGGTTGTGAGGAAATGGGGAACATGGTAAGGAAGTTAAAAAGCAAGGAAGGTGGGGATTGTAATGAAGACAGAATTATGTAGGGTTTTGGAGAAACTATTTGGACTCAGTATCACTTGGGAACAATTAACTTGATGTGACCAGCATAATGGAATAGAAGGCCCTGCTGATGAGTATGACCTGAGTGAAGGTTTGGAAATAAAGATAAATCTGGAGTTGGTGAGACATTAGCAAAAACATTGTATGTTGACCCTAATGACTCCAGTGGCAAAGGCAGCCCTTTGTGTTGTAGGTTCCATGTAAGAAGGTGAGCTTACAGTGAACAGAAAGAAGGGAATGATAATTCCACTGAACTCCATCTTGACATTAACAATAATGTTGCGTGGTAACCCTAGTGACTCAAATGACAAAAGTCACTCTTTGTAGCTTCCACGTAGTGGGAAGGGCTTGAAGTGAACAGAAGGAAAGTAATGATAATTCCGCTGTACTCCCATCTTGACCAGGACACATCCAGCATATCATATCATGTCCAGTTCTTAGTGCCATATTCCATGAAGGGCACTGACAGATTGGACCTTGTCCAAAGGAATAGTGACTAGGATGGTGAGGACAATAGAAACCATATCTTAAAAGAGTCAGTTGAAGAAATGGGGGTTGTTTTGGCTAGAGAAGAAAACACTTGTGGGGGGGATAGGCATGACTACTACCTTTGAATGTTTTAAATGTTGTCAAGTAGGTGAGGGATTATATTGTTCTCCTTGCTCCCAAAGGGCAGAACTAAGGACCAATAGGCAGAAGTTATAAGGAGGCAGACTTGGTTCAGTATGAGGACAATGTAGGTGACAGTTGGAGTTGTCTAAGAATTTTGAGCTGCCACTGGAGGGCTTCAGGTACATGGGATGACCACTTGTTGGAGATAGTATAGGAGAGACATGACTCTGGGGGATAGCTTCTGAAACTGAGATGCTAGGATTCTGATTTAGGCATTTTGTAAAGAAACCATTGCAGGAAGGAAGGGGCTGGCTCTTGGAGTGATACCTTGGCCTCAGCCCCATGTAATATTTTCCTTTACATTGGATGGCAGTGGTGGGCTGTGACCTGCCCTGAAGATACGATAAAAAGAATCTCTGCATGGCTCTGGGTCTGGTACAAGAGCCAATTCACTTATTCTTGGGAGTCACTTTTTTTTTTTTTTTTTTGCAAATGGGTAGAAGAATAAGAAATAGATTTGATCTTGTTCTACCCTAGTCTAGTGGCCTCCTTATTATCTCTAGGATCAAACATAAACTTCCCTGTTTGGTATTTAAAGCTCTTCGTAACTTGATCCTTTCCTTTACAGTCTTCTTATATTCTACCTCCTTCCACAAACTTGATCCAAACAAATGAACCTATTTGCTGTTCCTGGTGCACAACCCTCCACCTCCCATCTCTGCACCTTTATCCTGGCTGTTCTCCATGCCAGGAATGCTTTGTCTTCCCTGGTTTCCTAGAAGAGTCAACTCAATCTCTCCTTCCTCCAGAAAGTCTTTCCTGCTCTTTCATTCATCCCCTACCCCATAGCTGCTAGTGCCATCCCCTCCAAGGTCATTTTCCATCTACTCTTTATCTCCTGTCTTCTGGTTTACATATATTGTCCCTCTCATGAGAATGTAAACATTTTGAGGGAGGGGACTAGTTTTGCTTTTCCTGTATTACCCAGGTACCCAGAAGCTCCCACTTCCCAGTGGTTCTGGTTGATAGAAGTTTCAGAGTCTCCTCCTTGGTTTATATGGACTGTATCCAGTGAGCTGCCTTCTGTTATGTTAGACTTTTACTATACACAGCTTCTGCTTCTGTAGCTGATAACTTTAATTGCCTGCTGAAGAATTTACATACACCATTATGAAAGTCCTACAGGGAAAGGAGCATGCATTGGGTGCCCTCACTGACAGTCAAATATAAACATCACAGCAAGCTGCGACTTCTAATAATAATACTGTACATTTGTTCTGAGCTTCGCACACTCTAAAGTTCTTCCACGTTACTGTGTCTGAGATTCACAATAAGTCTGTGAGAGGAGGGTAGGTATTGTTATCTTCCTTTTACCAGTGAGGAAATTGGGGTTTAGAGTGGTTAAGGTCTGCTTAAGGTCACATAGTAGGCTAGTCCAGATTAGAATTTGGCCCTCCTGACCACTGACCCAGTCTAATGCTCAATTCAGTGGAAAGGGCAAAAGGTTTGAAGTCAGAGGCCTTGGATTAATATCCCAGCCATGCCACTGGTTATGTGGTGCTAGGTGAGTCATACAGCCTCTCTGGGCTTCAGCCACCTCATTGGTAAGAGGAGGGAGTTGGACTCCATGACCTTTAAGGTCCCTTCAGGACCTAAATCTATGGCTCCATGACCTGTACCACAAGTGCCTGGCTGGCCCTATGACATGAGATTGCCACAAGGAGATTGCTTTTTTCCTCACGACAAAGGAACTCATATCTATGGTGATTTGTTTCTGAGGAGGAGATTGGATGTAGTGCCCCCCTTCAGAATTGGAAATTTTGTTTCCAGCCTCAGGATTTGGTTCAATTATAAAAATATCCTGAATCAGTGGAGGGCAGATGCCGGAAAAGAGGATTCTTCAGACTGTCCCTTGCTTGCAGTATTGGATTGTACAATAATAGCTCTTTAGAAGTTTCATAATGTGCCACAAGATGTCAAGGAACAACACCAAGATTAATACCTTCTTTAATGACTTCGACTTTGACTTTGACCTTGAAGTAAACTAGGGATCTGGAAGCTCCGTTTTTTTTATTTTTTCCCCCTCAGACCACTTTACTTCTTCCATAGTCTGAAAGATTAGCTCCTGATGTTCATCCCAGACTCTCCAAAGTGGTGTGGTTTTTTTTTTTCTGTCTTTTACTTTGAGCCAGACCTTTAAAAACATAAGCAAACAAATTGCTCTTTTAATGGCTGAGGATTTTGATGCTAGTTTGATCAGGATAATCTTGCTTGCACTCCAGGTTTCATGCCAGCTTTGCAAGTTCCCCTCTCTGAGAGCTGTCCCCATTAACATTTACTTCTGACTTCTGGTACCTGCTTTTCTCAGCTATCTCTGTTGCCACTCTTCTCTGTGTCTGCCATTTCTTGGGCATCTGCTCTCTCTCTTCCTCCTTCCCTCCCTCCCCCTATGGTCATTTAAAACTCTTTAGACTACCTAACTTTCTTATGCTGAATAAGATGCTAGGAAGCCTAGTATTTGACTCCAAGGGAAACATTTGCCATTTTTATGTGGTGTGCATTTTTGGGTGATGGGGGTAGGGGAAAGAGGATGTGAGAGGAAGGGAAGGAGATGGAAATGGTGAGATCAATACTAGAGTATCTACTTTTAAAAGGGTGTTTTCATAAATGTACTAGTTAGATTTCAAACTTTCCAACAAGATTTCTCCTTTTCTGGATGCTAGTTAAACTCTAGCCCACTGTGGTATACATATAGTAAGGTGGTAGTAGGATTTCTGGATGTAAGTCAGAAGCCCTAGGTCTAGTTCCTGGCTCAATCATTTCCTAGCTATGTAGCCTTGGGCAGATCATTGGATATTGGTGAGCCTCAGTTTCTTCATTTGTAAAGTGCAGATAATAAGACTTGGACTTACCTTTTAAAAAAAAACCCTTTATTTGATTTTTTTTTTGTTCTGCATTTGACAAGCACCATCAAACATTGAGTATTTACATATACATGGAACAGAAGTAGGATTATTTATGAAATGATGAATGTCTGTCATGTACAGATTGCAGTTTTCCAAACAAATACAATACATGTAACAAATCAATTTAAAAAGCTTTCCTGCTTCTCTGTTTATAGAACCTGTCTCAAAAGAGGCTTGTGAAAATAGTGTTTTGCAAACCTTTAAAGCTTCATAGAAATATGGGCTATTATTACAGGGAAAGTAGAGGAAGAGTGATTAGGACATTAGAATATGGGATAGAGAATGGTGTGAAGATGGTGGCCAAGTGGAGTGTACAATGGTCTAGAAGCCAGGAGCTGTGGATTCTGGTACCACCCTTGTCCTCATTTAGATCTGTGATTGAATTTGGGGAAGTTATTTAATCTCTCTGGGTCTCGGTTTCCTCAGCTGTAGCATTGGGGTAAATAATTGTTTCTCTAGCTTACTTCACAAGAGTGTTACAACTGGGGGCCTAAGTGAAATAATGCTGCTTTCTTCTCTGTCATCATTTCCCTGATGCCATGATCCTCTTCGAAAATAAAGGATAAACATAACAAAAACATGTAGCATAGTTGATAGAGCACTAGCCCCGAAGTCAGGAGGAGCTGAGTTCAAATCCAGCCTCAGACACTTTACTAGCTGTGTGAGCCTGGGCAAGTCAATTAATTCTGATTTCCTCCAAAAAAAAAAACAAAAAAAACCAAAACCCTTTTTCTGCATCTTCATTTCCTCATTTCTTAAATGAAAGGGTTGCTTTAGATGATCTTCAGAAATTCCCTCTTAAAATGTGTATATCATTTCTTGGGAAGTACTGCTATCAAACTGGGACCTCTTTGGGAGCAAGGTCTGTTTTTGTAACCTTTTTTTGTATCCCCAGTGCTTAGCACAGTTATGGGCACATAGTAGGTACTTAATAACTGTTTGTTGACTGCCTTATTGGACATTACTAGCTGAGCAGAGATTTTTATACTGAACTTTCTCACTCTCCCACCAAATACCTTGCACAATTAAAAAAAATTTTTCCACAAAATCCTCTCCACCTTTGTCCTTTCATACCCTGTTATCCATTTGGGAAGTACTAGAGAAGAGTAGGGGCAAGGCAAAAAAGGGATAAAGAAAATAAGGAGACATTGTACCTATTTGAGTTTCTTTGCCTGTCAGGCTAAGGTATTTAATTTTCTAAATAAATATTTTTATTTCAAAAAATATTTCACAAATATAATCTATAAATATATGTGATAATAAATATACAAATATAAAATATTTTTTAAAATATCATATGTACATTGTAGGGGACACCTGAACTTAAACTAACTCTCTCTCTCAATATATGTATATACTTTCTGTTGTTTGTAGAAAGAGGTTCAAACAGGTTCATCCTTTTTAAAAGACCTCTCTCTTTGGACATTGAGTTGTGTAGTGGTAAGAACACAGGGACAATAGGTCCCCAGAACTGGATTCTGTCTAGTCTAGCTTGGTGATTTTGGGTAAACTATTTTACTTCTCTGGTCCTCCATTTCCTCATGTATAAAATGAGGATGTTGGATTAGATACCTTGATAATCCCTTTCTGCTTTAACATTCTTAATATAATATAAAAAGGTAGCTTTAAGTTAAACCAAAAAAAAAGTGGGGGGTGGAGAAGAGGGAAACCCTACAGAGTGTGTTCACTAGCAAACCAAGTCTTTGAGCAGTCTGGTTAATGGTTTTACTAAACCACCTCAGTTTACATAGCCTGCCTCCACCAAGGGGTGCTTTTAAAACCCTACTTAATTGGCTCTCTGAGCATACCTGGGTGGTACATGGTGCATATTATTGTCCTCAGGATGAGGCTCTTGTCACATAGACAAATGCCACCATCTAGGTTGAAATTTATTACTTTACCCATTAGGGCACATACCATCCCTACTGTAAAAGAAGTTTGAAAATCTAATAAAGTGTCCAGGTTTTAGTTTAATTCATTATTCTCGCACTTGCCATACCCACTAGTCAAAGGTCACTTATTAGTGCACTGATAATTGGTATCCCTAGCATATTGATTTAAAAAAATTTTTACTGTTTGATTTTACATCATATCTTTTGCTTTTTTTTAACCCAAACAGCAATATTTTATTTTTTTCCAATTACATGTAAAGACAGTTTTCAATATTCATTTTTTTATTTTAACAAATGCTTTATTAACTTCTGGTTTATATCATTCATTTTCAGCCAGATTTTGAGTTACAGTTTTTCCCCATTTTCCCCCTACCCACCACCCCAGAATAGCAGTCCCACAAGATATCCCCTCATCTAATCTCTCTCCCATATCTTCTCCCATACCCCCTTTGACTTTGCCATTAGGGCAAGGTGAATCTCTGTGCCCCAATGTGTGCACATCTTATCTCCCAATTACATGCAAAATGGTATTAATAATAGTGTTTATATACATTTGAAACATTTAATTTTAAAACTTCAAATTTCAGATCCATTCCCTTCCTCCCTTGTCACCCACTCCCTCTGGGAAGATAAGCAGTTCAGTATGTGTTGTACATGTATAGCTATGCAAAACATTACCATAGTAGATATATTGTAAAAGGCTGCTTATATTTCCCTCCCACCCATCCCACCCCCCACCTGGTCCATTCCCTACTTTGATCCTGTCCCTCTTCGGAAGTGGGTACCTCCAACCTCTCCTCCCCCCAGAATGCCCTCTCCTCCATCATCCCCCCTCTCATCCCCTTCCCCCTACCCTCCTGCAGGGTGAGATATCCCATTTAGTATGTATGTCATTCTCTCCCTGAGACAAATTCAATGAGAATATGGTTTTGCCTTTTTGCTTTCCTGTTCTTCCCCTCCCCTGCAACTACTTCCACTTGCCTCTTCTACATGAGATAGTTTACCCTACCCTGTTTCTCCCCATCTCCTCTTGCCACTTTCCTTTCTCACCTCTTAGCTTCACCCCTTAAGTATCATCCCTTCCCACCAAATTCAACCTGTGCCCTCTATCCATTTATACCTGTAAACATATATACACACATTCACATATGTATTCATATGCCCATATACCCTTCTTCAACTATTTTCATAATGAGGAAGGTTTCATCAGTTACAGTTATTTTTTTTTCCATGCAGGCATGTAAATAGTTCAACTTTGATAAGTTCCTTTTGATTTCTTTTCCTTGATTACCTTCTCAAGCATCTCTTGCTTCTTGTGTCTGAATGTCACATTTTCTATTCAACTCAGGTTTTTTCCTCAAGAATGCTTGAAAGTCCTCTATTCCACTGAATGACCATATTTTCCCCTGAAACAAGATACTCAGTTTTGCTGGGTAGGTGATTCTTGGTTTTATTCCCAGATCTTTTGCCCTGTGCAATATCATATTCGATGCCCTTTGATCCCTCAGTGTAGAAGCTGCCATGTCCTGTGCTATTCTGATTGCGTTTCCACAATATTAAAATTGTTTCTTCCTGGCTTCTATTTTCTCCTTGATCTGGGAATTCTGGAAACTGGCTGTAATATTCCTAGGAGTTTTCTTTTTGGGATCTTTTTCAGGAGGTCATCTATTGTTTATTCTTTCAACCTCTATTTTGCCCTCTGGGTCTAACACATCAGGGCAATTTTCCTTGAGAATTTCTTGAAGGATGATTTCTAGGTTCTTTCTTTGATCATGGCTTTCAGGTAGTCCAATAATTTTTAAATTATCTCTCCTGGATCTATTTTCCAGGTCAGTGGTTTTTCCCTTGAGATATTTCACATTGCCTTCTACTCTTTCAATTTCTTGGATCTGTTTAACAGCATCTTGATTTCTCATAAAGTCACTAGCTTCCATTTGCTCCAGTCTAACTCTGAGGGAATGAATCTCCTCATTGAGCTTTTGAGATTCTTTTTCCATCTGGCAAATTCGGATTTTTAAGGCATTCTTCTCCTCATTGCCATTTTGAGCCTCCTTTGCCATTTGAGTTAGTCTATTTTTTAAGGTGTTATTTTCCTCAGTCAGGCTGTTGGCTCTCATTTCATACTTTTCCTGCATCCTTCTAATTTCTCTTCCCAATTTTTCCTCCACTTATCTGCTTCTTAAGGTCCTATGTGGCCTGTAACCAGCTCATATTTTCATTTGGGGCTTTTGGTGCAGGATTTCTGACCTCACAGTCCTCCTCCCAAAATAGGAGTCTAATGTTGAATTTTTCTGTTTATTTTGTTTCCTTTGCCTAGGCATGTTGCCACTCACTTACTTGACTTTTGGGCTTGTTGCCACAGTAGGACTCTGCCACCAGACAGGGGAGCTTCCATCCCAAACGTTGGGGTCTTCACAATTTCCGGAGGTATTAGTTGGGTGGCCTCTGTAAAGCCTCCATACGCTCTGGCAAGCTGGATACCCACCCCAGACCTCCCCCACCCGACCACATTCCAGATCCCAGCAGGTTAAAGCAAGAGCGATTAACCCCCAGACTAATTGCTGGATCTCCCTACAGTTCGAAGACCAGGAGCTGAAGCTGCCACTGAAGCTGCAAAATGGCTTCTGTGCTGTGGCTCCTCAGCCACTTCTTGCCCCCAGGGGAAGAAGCCAACACATTCCCCAAATACTGGTCCCAAAGTCCATAGGGCACTAACCTCTCACTTTGTCCGAGGCATATCTGTGTTGATAATTCTGGAATCACTATAGCTGCTGGTGTTCTGGGGTCCCTCCAGCTAGCTGCTGGCCCGGCTGCCCTGGGGCTAAAACCGCGGCTCATGTGGGCCTGGGCTCAACTCCCAGAGAGTTGTGCTGGGCTCCCAGAGCATTGCGCTGTGCTGCGCTGGCCGCTCCCTGCAGGGCTGCTGGGCTGTTCTCAGTGGGAGGTTAGCTTCTCTGTGTCGTTCTGTGGGTGCTGGGGCTCCAGAAGTTGTTCAGAGTCCACCTTTTACTTTGTTTGGAAGTGGTGTGGGGGAGAGCACCTTGGAAGTGCTGTTTCTACTCTGCCATCTTGGCTCTGCCCCCACATCTTTTGCTTTTAAATCACTTTAATTCCCACATACATCTCTCACTCCTCCTTTCCCCAGAGAACCATCCTTTATGAGTAATAAAATTTAAGAGAAAAAAAGAAATTCAGCAACTAACACAATTGCACACCTCTATGAAGAAGGGAGGTTGATACATTTTCTCCTATCTTCTTTAGGGATAAACTTGGTCATTAAATTAAATGATGTTCAGAATTGTTGTTTTCATTTATATTATTGTAGTCATCATGTATGTTGTTTTCCTGGTTCTCCTTATTTTATTTTGCAACTGTTAGTACAAGCCTTCTCATGCTCTCTCTGAGTTCTTCATATTCATTGTTTTTATGTCACAGTGACATCCTTAGTATATTATTTGGTATTAGACTCAACTCTTCCCATCTATCCTGACAATGTTATCTCTACTTCATCCATCATCTTCCCTCCTACTCCCCTGCCCTCTGTTTTCCTCCCTTCCCATTGGTACCTTGGACTCTGACACTGGATCTCTGAGCTCTTATAGAGGAACCTTCACTTTTTCTACCCTAGAGCCAGACTTCTATGAGAGCTCTTGGCCATCTCCATACCATACTTCCCTCCTGTCCTCCATTTGCAAAGTACTCTTCATATGTTGTATTCCCTCACTTAGAACACATGCTCCTCGAGGACTGGGATTGTCTTACTTACAGTTGTGGCCCCAGTGCTTATCACAGTGCCTGGCACATGGTAACTTATTAATACTCTCTCTCTGTCTCTGTCTCTTTCTTTCTCATACTTCATTCGCTCAGGAAGATTTCCTTGGCCATTCCAATGGCCAGTGATTTTTTCCCCCTCTCTCAAATCACCACACTTCCTCTTTGTATCACTCAATTGGTATTTAATTTTATATTGCCTTATGATAATCATAGGACTTAAGAGCTAGAAAGGACCTTAGAAATTATATGATTCAGCTCTTTAATTTTATTATTTTATTTTATTTTATTTTATTTTGCTTTTTGGAGGGCAATTGGGGTTAAGTAACTTGCCCAAGGTTACACAGCTAGGTTTTTGTTTGTGTATGTTAAGTGTCTGAGGCTGGATCTGAACTCAGGTCCTTCTGACTCCAGGGCTGGTTCTCTATTCACTGGGCCACCTAGCCGCCCCTAAGCTCTTTAATTTTATAGATGAGGAAACTCAGACTTATAGAAGTGTTGCTCTGAAAACCTCACAGAAAGTTACGAGGAGACCCTAACTCCTAAATAATTAGGATCACTTCATTTGTTTGGACTTAGTCATGAAGTCTCTAATTTACTACTCTGACTTCATGACTAAGTTCAAACAAATGAAATGATCCTAATTATTTGAAGGCAAGAGTTTCAGTTTGTGGCATTGTCTGATTGTCTTGTCTTGTTATAGGGTAAGGATTAGGACTGGACCTGTGATTTTATTAGTCTAGGGAAATGCCATGTGATGAAACTCCCTCCACCAAAGCAGGCCAACACCATATAACTGATATAACTGTGTGTGTGTGTGTGTGTGTGTGTGTGTGTGTGTGTGTGTGTGTATGCATTTTATCTCTTCACTTAGATTGTAAACTTCTTGCTTCTTATATATCCATGCATCCCCATAATAGCTAACACAGAATTGAGAATATAATAGATGCTTTATGAATATTTGATGAATAAACTGAGGTAGCTTCTTTTATCTGTTCTAATAATATTTATTTAATACCTTCTATGTAACTAGCACTTGGCTAGACAGAACATAAATGGGGCCCTATGCCCCAGGGTGCTAATATTTCCTCCTCTGTGCCATGTTTCATAGTCTTCTAGAGATACTGGCTATAACTGTCGTCGGCCACCTGTCCAACATTCCGTGTTGTCCCTCCTAGGCAGACCTTCCCTTCTAACTTCAATGGGAGTAAGGACTGGGATTCTTTGGGGATGAGCCCCTTCTCCTGGATCAGGCACTCTGGTGGTAGGATTTTTCTTTTCTATCATTTCATAACACCCTCCATCCCCTCCCTTATTCCCACTCTAATGAATTTGTCCAAATTTCCATTACTTATGGTTCTCAGGACAGGCATTGGAGGAAGACACAAAAGAAGTAATAAGGTTTAGAATGCATAGTACCTTGCTATTCTTGTATTATAAACATTTATGTATGTATATATATACACATATATAATAAGTTTAAAATATCATCTAGTATACATTATATATTTATATCATGAGCTTGAAATAAGCTAACACTCAGCTGTTAAATGACATGATGAAGTAACTAGTGAGTGACATCTTTGCTCCCATGGAGGCTTTGCAGAAATACACCCCTCAGACATGGGGGAAGGAAGCGGAACTCTGGGTGCGGCTCAGGGGCATCTTCTGACATTGTCTTGGTCTACATATTTGCTAGGTCACCCCAGCTCTTAACTGCTGCATTCTTTTCTGCCAGGATCCCACCCCAGTGAGGAAAGAATCCTAGCGCACAGTTAAAGGTCTGCTCGGTGGGAGTACTTATGAAAAGCCACAGCAAAGCACTTTGTGAGAGTACAAAGTGCTGTGGATGGGTTATGTTTCCTGACCCAAAATAACCCTTTATTCAGCCATATCAATGAACAAGGCACAGGGATCTACAGGAAATTAGGTCAGGCCTCAAAGAAATTGTCCTGGGGGCAAGTGATAATGGGGAAATAAGAAATGAGAACGTGGTCCACTGCTTTGATACTGAACCTGGGCCTGAGCCTGGCTTCCTGATGCAGTAGCCTTCAGACACTGGTGGTCTTGGGAGGCACTGGGAATTATTTGATTGGCTGGTAATTTTCTTCATAGGTAGCTTATAAATCAATCAATTAACAAGTGTTCCCTGAGTTCCTGGTATTTGCTTAACACTGCCTTCAGGGAGAATACAATCTTTTTTTTCTTTCTTTTTGGTCCAGTCTTCCATGCTATGATTTTATTAATGTAGAGAGATAACTCCTTATACCAATGAAATTGGTAACTATTTTGCAATTTATAGTCTTAGAGGGTTGTCTGGGCCATTGAGAGATTAAGTGGTTTGTCCAGGGTCATACAGGAAGTATGTATCAAAGGGAAGATTTCAGTCCAGATCATACTGACGCTAGCACCAAGGGCAGTCCCGGGTCTATCCATATTGCCATGTTGCATCTCACTCTTGTTAGAGGCATAAAATTGATTTATGAAAAGCAAGCAAAGAACCTAAGGCAATATATAAATATATAGCTGTTAGCTTGTGAAAGGCAGTGTCTGTGAAGGGAATAGAAAGGCAGCCTTGGAGTAAAGATGTGTACTCAGTTCCTTCCTCCTAACAGATACTGGCTATGTGACCACTTCTTAGTGCACCAGGTATTTTTCTAAAACTCTTCATTATGGAGTTGCTGTTCAGTATTGCTATAAAGAATAGCTTCCACTGATGAAATTGTAGGTTTGGACTCAAAACAAATAGGAAAAAAATGGTCCAAACTACTTAAGTATGGTTGCTATTTTTAGAAGAGAAAGATCAGGGACCCAGGTGTCGAACAGTCAGGAAATCCCTCATGAAGGAGTGTGTGGCAAAGCAGAAAGAGCGCTGGAACTGTAGCCAGAGGGCCTGGGTTTGAGTTTTGTCTTGAGACTTCAATTTCCTTATCTATAAAGTGAGAGGAGAAGGTTGGACCAGATGATTTTTCATTTCTAAGTCTTATGATCCTATGTATAACTTGAGCTGGTCCTTGAAGGGTGAGACTTCAAAGAATCTATGATTTCATTTGCTTGAACATTGCTTCCTCTTCTAAAAAAGGTTGCAAACTCTTCATGCTGCAGTGTATGGTCATCAGGAGTATCTGATTCCCACTACACACACATGCACAGCACTGGGTGTCCAGGGTTCTGGTGATAAGCCTCTCTGTACTTAGCTAAGCTTGCCCCTGGACACACATGCTTGCTTATTGGACCAGAAGCCTTTCTAGTTTGGCAGAGTGGCTAGAGCTTGTGGGCTTCTAGCTTAGCTTTCAGGCACCCTGCGGATGATGAGAAATTGCATTAGAACTTGAGCAGAGAAGGCTGAGTCATCATAATACACATTCTTAGAGCACTTTCAGTTTTATATGGGTAGGAACAGTAACTCTATAATGAAGAATTTTAGGAATATCCCTAGTGCAGTGAGAACATCCCCAAAGGGCAGGAAGAGGACAGTGACAGGGAGGCTGAAGAGCCTCGGTTCCCTAGTCAGTAATCTGCAGGAGTTGGCCTAGATCATCTCCAGAATCCCTGTCCTGGAGACCAGTGTGACAAGAGCAGAGGATGAGAACTTGCTCAGTGATACGGGGATATGGGGATAGAGTAGACTCTAAGGATGGACAGGGGAGGTGCACTGAGGTTACCAAAGATTTTGAAATCCAGCTTAAAGGGAAGTCCAGAGAAGTTATTAAATTTGCCCAAAGTCACATAGGTAATAAGTTTGTGATGAGGGATTTGAACCTAGATCCTCTGACTCCAGAGGCAGCACTCTAGTTTTCATCCTTAATTCAGTGCTCAGGACTCCCCAAGTATCCTTAGTTTTATATTTTATGTGTGTGGGCATTCTCTCTGTCTCTGTGGATATGTCTGTCTGTCTGTCTCTGTTTATTTGTCTGTCTGTCTATCTTATCTTATCTCAGGGCCCTGATTGTAGCAAGGCAGTTCTTTTATTTATTGCTAGTTGATTCTCTATCCCACTCCCTACAGAAGCCAAGTGGTGTTTAGAAGTTTATCTTGAACCTGAAAACCACAATCCTAAACTAATAAACCATATTCATTAACTAATAATATTTTAAGGTAGGATAGAAATAATTCTAGCCTGGCACCCATTTTCTCTAAGGAGAGCAGAGTGACTGAGCTTCTGGCCCCAACCTCCTGGTTCCCCTCCTGGCAGGAATTAGTCTTCTTTGGAGAAGAGTGAGGGGAGAAGACACTAGAGATGTCTATTCCACCTCCCTTTGAGTAACACAACAATACCTCCCATGCTTCATGTGGAGGACAGCTTCACTACATTAAGGATGGGAGAGCCTTGGGGATGTTTGAAGGCAGTAGGGAAAGAAACAGTAGATAGGGAGAGGTTGAAAATTCAAGAGAGGGGCGGAGCCAAGATGGCGGAGTAGAAACAGCTCCTCCAAGCCTCTCTGCCCCCAGATTCCCCCCAAACTATGTAAAAGGGGACTCTGAACAACTTTTGGAGCCCCAGCACCCACAGAACGACACAGAGAAGCTAACCTCCCTCTGAGGACAGCCCAGCAGCCCTGCAGGAAGGACCAGCACAGGGGTCTGGGACCTGGCAGCGTGCAGAGCGCAGGAGCCGAGCCGAGCCCAGGTCCCTGTGAGCCGAGGTTTTAGCCCCAGGGCGGCAGGGCCAGCAGCCGGCTGGAGGAACCCCAGAACACCAGGAGCTGTGGAGACTCCAGAATTATCAACATAGACATGCCTAGGACAAAGTAAGAGGTTAGTGTCCTATGGACTTTGGGACCTGTATTTGGGGAATGCGTCAGCTCCCTCCCCTGGGGGCTAGAAGCCGCTGAGGAGACACGCCATTTTGTAGTTTTCAGAGGCAGCTCTGGCTCCCAGCCTACAAATCGTGGGGAGATACAGTGATCAGTCTTGGGGGGTAATCGCTCTTGCTTTAACCTCCCTGGATCTGGATTGTGATCTAGGGTGGAAGTTGTGGGTGGGTTTACAGCTTGCCAGAAACGGAAGTTGCCCCCCACACGTTCGGGACGAAAATTCCTCTATCTGGCCTTAAAGCCATAGTGTGGCAACAAGCCCAAAAGTCAAGCAATTAAGTGGCAACATGCCAAGGCAAAGGAAACAGAAAAATGCAACCCTAGACTCCTATTTTGGGGGCATAGAGCGGGAAAAGGACTGTGAGGTCAGAAGTCCTGCTCCAAAAGCCCCAGGGGAAAACATGAGCGGGTTGCAGGCCATAGAGGACCTTAAGAAGGACTTTAAAAATCAAATAAGAGAAGTGGAGGAAAAATTGGAAAGAGAAATGAGAAGGATGCAGGAAAAGTATGAAATGAGGGTCAACAGCCTGACTGAGGAAAACAACACCTTAAAAAATAGACTAACTCAAATGGCAAAGGAGGCCCAAAAGGGCAATGAGGAGAAGAATGCCTTAAAAAGTCGAATTTGCCAGATGGAAAAAGAATCTCAAAAGTTCACTGAGGAGATTCATTCCTTCAGAGTTAGACTGGAGCAAATGGAAGCTAGTGACTCTATGAGAAATCAAGATGCTGTTAAACAGATCCAAACAAATGAAAGATTAGAAGGCAATGTGAAATATCTCATGTGAAAAACCACTGACCTGGAAAATAGATCCAGGAGAGACAATTTAAAAATTATTGGACTACCTGAAAGCCATGATCAAAGAAAGAACCTAGAAATCACCCTTCAAGAAATTCTCAAGGAAAACTGCCCTGATGTTTTAGATCCAGAGGGCAAAATAGAGGTTGAAAGAATCCACTGATCACCTCCTGAAAAAGATCCCAAAAAGAAAACTCCCAGAAACATTATAGCCAGGTTCCAGAATCCCTAGATCAAGGAGAAAATACTACAAGCAGCCAGGAAGAAACAATTTCAATATTGTGGAAACACAATCAGAATAGCACAGGACCTGGCAGCTTCTACACTGAGGGATTGAAGGGCATGGAATATGATATTCCAGAGGGCAAAAGATCTGGGAATGAACCCAAGGGTCACCTACCCAACAAAACTGAGTATTTTGTTTCAGGGGAAAATATGGTCATTCAGTGGAACAGAGGACTTTCAAGCATTCTTGAGGAAAAAACCAGAATTGAATAGAAAATTTGATATCCAGACACAGGAAGGAAGAGATGCCTGAGAAGGTAATCAGGGAAGAGAGATCAAGGGGAACTTATCAAAGTTGAACTATTTTCATTCCTATATGGAAAAGCAATAACTGTGACTGATGATACCTTTCTCACTATGAAAATAATGGAAGAAGGGGGTATGGTCATATGAATACATATGTGAATGTGTGTGTATATGGTTACAGTTATATATGGGTAGAGGGCATAGGTTGAATTTGTTGGGAAGGGAGAATACTCAAGGGATGAAATTATGAGGTGAGAGAGGAAAGTGGCAAGAGGAGATGGGGAGAGACAGGGTAGGGTAAACTATCCCATGTAGAAGAAGCAAGGGGAAGTGGTTGAAAAGGAGGGGGAGAATAAGGAAGGCTAAAAAGGCAAAACCACATTCACATTGAATTTGGTTCAGGGAGAAAATGACATACATACTAAATAGGATATCTCAACCTGCAGCAGGAAAGGGGGAAGGGGGATGAGAGGAGGGATGATGGATGGGAGGGCATCCTTGGGGTGAGGGGAGGTTGGAAGTACCCACTATAGAAGAGGGACAGGATCATGTAGGGAATGGACCAGGTGGGGGGTGGGATGAGTGGGAGGGAATTATAAGCAGTCTTGTACAATATATCTATTATGATAATGTTTTGCATAGCCAGACATGTACAACATATACTGAATTACTTATCTCCCAAGAGGGAATGGGTGACAAGGGAGGAAGGAAATGGATCTGAAATTCAAGGTCTTAACATTAAATGTTTCAAATATATATAAATACTATTATTAATACTCTTTTGCTTGTAATAGGGAGATAAGATGTGCAGGCATTGGGACACAAAGACTCACCTTCCTCTAATGGAAAAGTCGATGGGGGTATGAGAGAAGGTATGGGAGAGAGCAGATTGGAGGAAGCGATATCTTGTGGGACTACTATTCTGGGAGGTTGGGTAGGGGAATAATGGGGGGAAAATGATTGTAACTCAAAATCTGGCAGAAATGAATGATGTAAAACAGAAGTTAATAAAGCATTTGTTAAAAAAAAAAATTCAAGAGAGATGGTGATGATTAAGATTGCAGCCTGCAGAGAAGATAGGAGAAGATCAAGGGCATGTAGAGATGGGTTGGCCTTGGCCAGTTACAGTAGGGCTGCCTCATTGTGAGAGAGGGGTTGAAGAAGAGAGGGTGGGTGATGATGTTAAGAGCATTTGAGATGAAGAGATGAGGAGGCAAGGAGGCTCACAACATCTAAGGGCCTCCCTTTTCTCAATTAAGAGGTGATGTCCTCCACCAAGAGAGGGGAGGTGTTAGGGCTTGCCTCTCTGCTACCACCATTGTTGGACTGTCCTAGGTTGGGTCATGTGCTCTTGGCCACTGATCTCCTCCCCTTCCCTAGCTGGCGTCTCCCAGTTGTGAGCCATTAAGTCCATCAACCATTCATCCAGATTGCTGCTGCCCTCTGCTGGGCTCACAGTGACCTGGCACTGCCTAGATTGCGGCCCACATGTATGGGGGTCCCCCCTTGGGTAACAGCATTTGTTGATGATGATAATCAGCATGTAGTTCCTAACTAATATATAATTCATTAAAATTCAGAAGGCACTTTCCCCATAACAACCCTGTAAATGTTTCAAACGTTATGCCCATTTTATAGATGAGGAAACTGAGGGTCAAAAAGGAAAAGTGATTTGCCAAAGGTCAAATAGTAAATGTGAACACTGAGATTGAATTTAAGTCTTCTGGCTTAAAGTTCAGTGCTATTTCCATCAAACTGTGGGAATTTAAGTATAGATGGTGGGGAATAATGAAAGGTAGAGATAAGCAGCAACTGTTGGAGATAATCCTCTTTTCATTATCTGTGATGCAACTATATTTCCTGATGAATTGACAGTTTCTCAGTGGAGCTTACCATAATATGTTACCTTGGAAAATCTATCAGAGTTATGGAAGGAGAGCCCTTTAGAATCATAAATCGGAGTGGAGGGGGACTTCAGAGATCATTAGAGTTCTGTTTATATTATTGTTTAAACTTTTTAGTCATTTCCTGATATCTACCCCTTTTTGGCCCCCCCGAATGAATCTTCTCTTGGAGCAAAAAAAAAAAAACCCACACCCCCCCAAAAAAACCTAAAACAGTTAAACAAAACCAATAAACATTGTGATTGTGCCTGAAGCATGTCTAACTTTCAGCATTGATAGTCCCCTTCCCCTCCAAGGGAAAGAAGGGTAGGAGATTACTTGTCTTCTCAGGGCCAAGATTGGTCATTGCAGTGATAGATGGGGGTATTAGTGTTCTTTCACTTACTTTTTTGTTACCACTGAATATATTGTTTTCTTGGTTCTGCTTACTTCACTTTGCATCTGTCTGGACAAGCTTTCCCATGTTTCTAGGAATTCTTCAAATTTGTCATTTCTTATGCTGCAGAAAATATGCATATATTCCATTTTGTTCAGTTGTTCTCTAAGGAGTGAGTACTCACTTTGTTTCCTATTTTATACTACCACAAAAAGTGTCGCTATGAATATTTAAAAATATATACATATATATATATATATATATATATATATATATATATGTAGTAAGGCTGAGCTGGCCAATGAGGGGTGAAGTGAGGGGAGATTAATCCTTGAAGCATGTGTAAATATTCTTTTCCTAGTTTCAGTCCTTAGGGAATGCACAAATATTCTTTGGATGCTTCCAGTTCCATCATGTTTCCACATCTAAAATTTTGTGAGCTGGTTTCTAGTCATGATATTTCAGGGTTTGGTACTATGTGATGACTAAGTCTTGTAATTGGCCGAGGAGTCAGTAGAATTCATTACCTAGAATGTGCTGTGTTAGAACTGACTTCACCTACAAAAGATGTAGCCTGCCCATCTCTCAGTTTCTTTTCTTGGCATTTTCAAGTGAGTACTGCTTTGAGCTGTGTAGAGTCAGGCAGCTGGCCTCATTCCCTAGCCCAGTCATGAACCTGATGTATCCATGAATACTTGACACCTTGGTTTCTTTCATGTTTATTACTTCCTAATGTTAGGTAAATAACTGGTCCAAGACTGGAATTGTCAAATGCTATGGTGAGTTTAATTGATCCAGAGGTTCCAATCAGAGATCCTGTCAGCATCATTTGGTTGTAGTATCTGTTAGATATGGTACAAGTAGCAACAAGAGTTGGGAGGTGACTAAACAGCCACCTTGAAATGAAACTGTTCAGGTAATGATCTTATGGGCACTACCAAACCTGGAGAGAATGTAGGGCAGCAGTCAGTGTCTTCCATTCTCTTGGCATCTGAGCGGAAGGGAGTCAGAGAGTACCAATAGTGCTAGTGGAGAGGTGGCCTAACCTAGTAGAGGAGGGGCCCAACTCCACTGAGGAGCTTACTAGTCCAGAAGCAATGGATAAGTCAGACTCAGAAGCAGGTGATCCACCCAGAAGAGAGCTAAAGGAAACTTCATTGAGACTCTTTGAATAAAGATAACTAATATTTCTTACTCTTGTGCATTGTACTTTAAATTTGATCCCACTATGCCCAGGGATCTTGTGTATATGAAGGGAGAGTGTTCCCCTGCTTTTTTGGGGGAATATCTTTGTAACTATTCTTCCTGCTATGTTTTCTTATATATCCTTTCCCCCAAAACTAATGGAAGTCAGTTGGTTGATTGATAACTGGAAGTATGCCAAAGAGGGCTCATGAGTGACAGTACTAGAAACCCCCACGCCTCAGGTTTACCTTGAAAACCTTGAGAGTATAGTAGTATCTGCCCCCAATTGGAGAGCCCAAACTACAAATGTGAGTTCAAGGTAGGGGTGTGACTCCATAAGTCTACTACATATGTAAACCCTGCCTCCTCTCCCATTTTACAGATAAGGAAATTGAGGCTCAAAGAGATCCAGCCTGCCTGAGGTCATGTAGGTAATTAATGACAAATCCAGGAGTAGAACTTGCGTCTCACAAACTGTAGTCCAGTACAGTTTTGGTCATATTTCTTTTAATTGAATTCACAGACTCCACATGGCCTCAGGGACAAACTACAGTGTCAAACCTGATCACTTGTAGTAGACCATCTTCCATTGAATTCCCTGTCCAGACAAAGTTGTTTGATGATGGCACAGAGCACACTCGAATGGTTTGGCTATGAGAACTGCCCATTCTGCATGACTTCACTTGAAGGATGATATTTCTCACATCTTTTAGCATGTTGGTGCATGGGAGCAAGTTAAAGCAATGCAAGCAGGAGATACTCTGGATGCAAATCCTTGGCAGATCTAATACTTTGCCAAACCTGAAACATGAACCAGATGAGTTTTTCTGTGGATCATAGAATTAGAGGACATTAGAGCTAGAAGGGCCTTTGAAGTAATTTAGTCTAAACTCTTCCTGGAAACAGAAATACCTCTACAACAATTTGACAGGGGGTTATCTAGTCTTTGCTTGAATACTTCTGGTGATAGGGGGTTCACTGCTTCCCCATGTAATGGTAATGGGGGTTTGAAGATCTTCCCTACCCCTTGTATTGGTGAGCAAACATGTAGTTAGAACCTTGTTTCAAGTTTGTTAAGAAACAGAACTTGTGAGTCCCACAGTGGGAGGAACTTGCTGATGTAACAGGAAGGGGTGGGTCAGGGAGGAGCTAATGATCATATATAAGGAAAGACCCAGTCTGGAGAAGAATTGAGAGCAGAATTGAGAACTGAGAACTGAGAAGAACCGAGAAGAACTAAGAGATAAGAGAGGAGAGCTGGGAGGAAGCATGGTTGTGGTACTGGTATTTTGTCTGTCTGTTTTGATATTACTTTGTCAGATTTGTCTGCTGATAGAGGATGTTGCTGTTGTTACAGAAGCCCTGGGACCTTACTTCTGGTTCAGAAGCTCTGAAAGAGGATTTTCTTGTTGTATGTTTACAGAAATCCTAGAGGAGGGTCTTATTCATGTTTTCAGAGGTCTTGGGACTATACTGATGATTTGTGTTGATTTCTCAGACCTTGTTGTTGGGTCTATGTTGATTTCACAGGCAGAAAGTGAATTGATGATGGCACGTGTTCTTTTCTTGGCATTTTTGAGTGAGTACTGCTTTGAGCTGTGTAGAGTCAGGCAGCTGGCCTCATTCCCTAGCCCAGTCATGAACTTGATGTATCCATGAACACTTGACACCTTGGTTTCTTTCATGTTTATTACTTCCTAATGTTAGGTAAATAACTGTTCCAAGATTGGAATTGTCAAATGCTATGGTGAGTTTAGTTGATCCAGAGGTTCCAATCAGAGATCCTGTCAGCATCATTTGGTTGTAGTATCTGTTAGATATGGTACAAGTAGCAATGTATATGAATGTTATTGTGGCTCTTTTAAGCTTCATCTTCCCAGAAATAGAAATTGTGAAGGACTTGAGGTGGACTGGACACTTTGAATTTCAGTATGGAACGGGAACTTGACAAGGAACTGGATGAAGAACTGGACGAGGAGCTGGATGAGGAACTGGGAGCTGCCTGCCTTTTAACTCAGGTGACAGTTGTGTAGATTTGGACAGGAGCTGGGACCATGGAGGAGGAACCATGGAAGCTGAGAGCCAGCCTTGAGTCAAGATGAAAAAATCTCTTCTTGGATATCTGATGCTGACTGAGAAGATTATTATTTACTGTGACCTAGGGGTGGAGAACTTTGACCTTTCTACTTTTGTGTCCATTAAGGAGACAAGCCTCTTTAAGGATGATTGAATTAAGGACTTACTGAATGATGTACTTTGTGTCCCTTAAGGATGATTGAATTAAGGACTTACTAAATGATTGAGTTACTAAATGATTGTACTTTGTTTAAAACTATGTGGCCACTTTGGTGAAAACTATGTGGCCATTTTAGTGATAAGTTTTTATGTCATAACATTGTGAATGCTGTACTTTGATTTCTATGAATGTTTTGCCTTAATTTACTGCTGAATAAATAGAGAGTTCACTATACTATGTAATCAGAATCTTGAAGATGTTCACAGCAGCAGCCCTCTGGGAAGCTGCTTGTGCTCCTATCATTTAATTTATGGGCAGCTCTGTTTATTAAAAAAATTCTTTCTAATATCCAAGTGAAATCTGACTCTAACTTTTTTCTACTCATCCTTCTTTTATCTGCTGGGGCTACATGGAATTAGCCTAATGCCTTTTCCACATCATAGTCCATAAAGATCTAAAGCTAGCAATCATGTCTCCCTTACATTTTCTTTTTTTCTGAGCTAAGGGGTAGGGAGGAGAGAGAGGGGGAGAAAATTTGGAACTCAAGGGACTTCACTATTTGTTGTATGACACAGTTTCATTACCCTTTACCATTCTGAGTGCCCTATTCTGGGATACTTTTCAGGGTTTGTGTCCTTCTTAAAACATGGCATCTAGAATTTAGTATTTCACAGATGTGCAGAGTGGTATGAGAAGAGTAGAGTGCTATTCCATTCCTTACACCAGACACTGTATGGAATCCAAGTGATATTAGCTTATTTTGTATCAGCTACATCAATCTATTGATATGACTATGTGTTGATCATGTAGTCAGTTAAGATCTTCTGAATTTTTTTCTCTCATATGAATTGATATTAAGCTATGTCTTTTTTATCCTGTCCTTGTGTAGTTAACTTTTTAAACTTAATTTCAGGACTTAATATTTATCTCTATTAAGTTTCATCCCATTAGAATTATTTGGTCATTCCAACTTGTCAAGACATTTTTTTTTGATTTTATTATTCAGTGTATTAACTATTTATTAACTATTTAAATTTGTAAGGTGATTTCAGGTGGTATGCCACATTTTAATGGATGTATTAGTAATTATTATGTATTAATATTTTTGAGTCTGCTCATTCAGCCAGCTATGAATCTGCCAGATTCAGTTCATCATTCATTTTCTGTTTCTACAGCTGATCTACAAGGATGTCTGATGAGAGCAACAGAGTCTGTAGTAATAAAAACAAAGCTTTATGGAGAAGGTAGGACTTGTGCTGGACTTTGAAGGATGGGTGGGATTTGGATAGTTGATGAGAACATATCAGGGGAGGGGAACAACACAAGTGAAAGAGTAAAGGGTAGCATGGGCAAATGTATTTGCTACAAGTCATTAAGACCTACCTTGCTAGTTGTGGGGGTACATGTTGAAGATTAGTGGGAAATAAGGTTAGATTAGTATAAGGCCTGCTTACAGAAGGTCTTGAAAGTTGCCCAAAATACTCTTCATGACAACCTTGGGAAGTAGGTGCTATTATTTTCCCCATTTTACAGATGAGGAAACTGAATTAGACTGAGGTTAAGTGACTTGCCCAAGGTTATACAGCTAGTAAGTTTATGAGGCTAAATTTGTACTCAGCTCTTCCTGACTCTAGGTCCAGTTTTCTATCTACTGCATCATATAGGTGCCTAATGATCCCCTTGCTTATTACCCCCTGTACTTTCTTTTGGAATCAATGGGAGATTTAGACACAAGTTAAGTAATCTACAGTTTGTTATTTCATTTTATTATATTTTTGTTGCTGAGTTTCCTTATTTTGCCTAGGTTGGAAGTTCAGTGGCTACTCAGAGGCCCAATTCCAAGACTGATTGACACAGAAGCTTTAACCTGCTCCATTATTTGGACCTGGCAGCCTGGTAGCCCTCTGCTACTGGGAGAGCATTGGCATTAGATTTAGTGCAAAAACCTGATTGACCTTAAGCTTAGATTATTGACCTATTACAGCTTTAATTCTTGAACACAAGTGCTGCCTCCATGCCTGGTTTGAGCTGTTATTGGTAGGCTCAGCTTATGGGGAGAGGAATGTCTTTAAATTATCCACCCACCCACCACCCCAACTTACTAAGTTTCAAGATTTGCCTAACTGATTACATGGAAAAAAGGCTGCTAGGAACTAATTCAAATCATCATCCAAAGTAAGTTGTGACTTTTTGTAAATCACTTTACTGCTCTGAGCAACAGTTTCCTCATCTGTAAAATGGAAGGTTTGGACTAGATGGTCTCCAATGTCCTTTCCCCTTAAAAGTCTGTGAACTAGATTCAATGATTTTTTTCCAGTAGAAGATGTGTGTGTGTGTGTGTGTGTGTGTGTGTGTGTGTGTGTGTGTGTGTGTGTAATAAATGAAATAATAAATGCTACATATACTATAGACTGCTCAGAAAAAGGTAATTTTTTGACACTGACAAAACCCAATGATGAATTGAAAAGAAGAGCCCTAAAAGAAGAGTTTATCTGCATTAAACTGTGTACATGTAGGACAGGCTAAATTTCCTAGTTTAGGGTTTTTAATATTATGTTGTATAGAGCACAGAGTATAGATTCTATTATGTTTTCTATATCTAGTAGATAGTAAGTGATATAATTGCTTTTGTGTTGCTTATCAAGTATTCTCTTATGCTAAAAAAGAAATCAATAGGTATTTTCATTTAAAAACATTTCTAATGTCAATAGACTTATTGAAAACATATCTGTTCATTAGACTGTATATGATGGGGAAAAAAAGATAGGGTGGTATAATAATAATGGGAATTTGAAGTCTTCCCTGTCCCTTAATAAACCTAAGGAAATTTGAAGACCTTCCCTGCTTCAAAGATTTCCCCTGCCCCCTAATAGTCTGCGTGTAATCACATGGAGCCTGTGGTGGGAGGAGTTTTCAGTTTGCATATTTACTTGTTGATTTGACTGTTAGAATAAATGACTTGCACTGGAATAATGGAAGAATATGACTATTTTCCCCTTTGTAAACCAGTGTGATGTTACACCTTACCACATATACAATTCAATAGCGATTGGCAGGGATCAAAAACAAAAATCTTTTTAATTTAATGAGACATGATTAAACATTAAAGACCAGTGACCTCATGAAATGCCCTGTAGAGCAGAGCCCACAGGAATCTGGGAGTCAGAGCAGTTAGAACTGGAGGGAGGAGAGGATGCCCTCAGGCAGACAGACTTGTGAGTGTTGATTTGTGAGAAGACTAAAGGATAGGGTGGCTCCCTGCTGTATTATGGCTTATTAACTTCTTTGCTACTATGATGGATTTGACTTTCTGGTGTTGGGATTTGGTTTTCTAGCATCTGAATAAATGTTTTGCTTCTGTCTTATATATGGAGAGTTTGTTATATTTTGCAATTGAGCACTATGCCAGCATATTTACAGTTGCCATTGGTGCTATGAATATTACATTGGTGCTACAGCTGGGAATATGAGAGCAAGGGACAATTAACGGGCAGCTTGATTACTCAGCTGGTATCCTGCCAATGGTAGGAGAAAGCAAAGAAGCCCTCCAGCATGTTGGATGCACATCTTGAACTTGTGAGAGGACACAGCCAAAAGTTACATTGGATAGGCAGACATGGATGGGTTATGATCTGCATTATTAGAGGGAACAAACATACCCAGATCCATAAAAGTACTTTGGAGTATTTGAGGTACTTTTTACTTGCAACTTCTCCTAAACATTGTTAGAGGTGTAGTAAAACTTTGGAAGGGTCCATTTATTATTATTATTTTTTTATTTCCAGCTTCCAATATAATGCTTTATGCATAGTAGGTACTTTTTTACTCTATTGAATTTAATTTTAATTTTTGTTAGAATACGTAGACCTTTTTGGGGAGAGGGGTAAGACTATAGAGTCTCAAACTTTGCAAAGTTTTGATCACTTTTGCAAAGTCTTTTTAAAATTAGTTTCTTGGGGTGGCTAGGTGGTACAGTGAATAGAGCACCAGCCCTGGAGTCAGGAGAATCTGAGTTCAAATCTGGCCTCAGACACTTAACACACACACACACACACACACACACACACACACACACACACACACAACTAGCCATGTGACCTCAGGCAAGTTACTTAACTCCAATTGCCCTACCTTACCCCCTCCAAAAAGCAAAAAAAAAAAAAAAATAAATAAAATAAAATTAGTTTCTTTTCAATTACCAGGCATTTGTCTCCCTCTTGTCTTCCCTCCCCATTAAAAAACAAAAATGAAAATTTAAACAAAATCTTGTCACCGATCTGCATAGTCAAGTAAAACAAATTCATACATTGGCTATATCTAAAACTGTATGTCTCATTTTGCATCATTGAACTTTCTGGAGTTGGGTAGAACAGTTGTATGTTTCCGTATCATTCTTTTGGAAATCCTTTTCATCATATCTTAATAGGGTCTTACCTGGAAAACCCTTTCTACTCTTCCTGGGGACCTACCTGCTTCTGTCCAGATACTCCCAATACTTCAAGACTTAGGCCAAGACCTTCAACAAAACTTTATTTTTTTTACTATTCTAGGCCTCATCTATTTTCCCTTCTCTCAATCACCATAGCATTTAAAGTTTGCAGCATACAATTGAACATTTAATTGCAGATTATTTTGTGTAGTTCACTGTTGGTTCTTAGTTTTATTTTCCTCACCATACTGGACATTCGTTGATGGAAAGGACTCTGTCTTATGCACCTTCTTTGTCCTGATAGCATCTGTCTAGCACAATACTGGGCACAGAGGACATGCTTAATAAGAACTTGCTGATTTGACTGTTAGAATAAATGACTTGCACTGGAATAATGGAATAATATGACTATCTTCCCCTTTGTAAACCAATGTGATGTTACACCTTACCACGTGCACAATTCAGTAGCAATTGGCAGGGATCAAAAACAAAAATCTTTTTATTTTAATGAGACATGATTAAACATTAAAGACCAGTGACCTCACGAAATGTCCATATAATGCAATTTACCAATCTGTGCTTATACATACCTTCTGGGTATTAGAAAAGTACATAATTAAGTATAGATTACTACAGGCATGTTATTACGCATTTTATTGTTCCTTAGTGACTTAATAATAATGCTCTGTATTTATATAGTGCTTTTCATCAGATTATCTCCAATCACTTTACAAACATTATCTCATTAATCCTCCAAACAGCTCTGGAGGCACATAATAAGTCTTAGTATCCCCATTTGACAGATCAAGAAACCACAATCTGATGTGATTAAATGACATGTATAATATCACATTTACATAGGGAAGAGCAGAGGCAGGAAACCAGGACAATGGAGTAGCCAGTGCTCTAACCACCAGACTATAGAGTTTCTTGCAGATGATATAACCTGATTCAGTGAGAATCATGCCTAAAGATGATACTTGCATTGGTAAGTTTATATTTAAAAAAAATCAAAGTAAAATTGTACATTGGAGGTAGAATGAACCCTGAATCTTGTTCCTTGTATTTTGAAGTTCTGGAATCTGTGCTCCCTCTCTATTTTCACTTCTGAATGAGAGTGTGTGTTACAAAGCTATGCAGGGCTATGTGTTTCAGATCTACTTTGTGGACTTTAATCATCCGGAATTTGAGTTCTTAGATATTCTTTTGATAAAATGTGATAAGTCCTATATATTTGGTGGTTCTGTTTGTTGCATCCCACTTCTCCATGGTTCCACAAGTTGTAGAGATTCAGAAATTCTGTTCCTTCTATTTTTTGGATCCTTATTAATTAACTAAAACCACTGGATCTCTTTTTTGTATCTAATTCTGTTGCATGTTTGACATGTTAAGGACCAAAAACTGGTCCATTCATGAACTAGTGCCTTGTATGTACTTCTGTTGTCAAGGTTAATCAATTATTTGTTTTAACTAAGAAATCTGGCTTTCATTAAAGCCACCAGTGCCCATGCATACATAATAAATATGTTTGAATTCCTTCTGATCTTATATTTCACAGTTCAGTGAATCCTTTCCGGTCTAACTCAAGTTAACAAATGTTTGTCTTTCATAGTAGAACTATAAACAGAATACTGATTCATGAATTTGCTAATTGTTTTTCCTTGCTATGTATATTGGCCATTGCTCCATCTTTAGATATGCTACAAATAGTCAAAGAATATTTTAGGTCTGGAAGGGCCTTGACTTGGTAGTGTAGTCACTGGACTTGGAATGAGAGGATCTAGATTCAGATTCAGGCTGTGCTATTTACAGCCTCTGTGATCTTGAGCAAATCACTTGATTTTTCTAGATCTCATATATAGAATGAGGATGTCAGATAAAATGATCACCAGGCCCCCTTTTAATTTAAAATTCTATGATCCTTTAACCTTATAGTATAAAACTATTGTTTTGTACATGAGAAAACAGTCTCAGAGAGACTTAATTTAGTTAGCATTTATTAAGTACTTAACATGGGCTGATCACTGCATTGGTATTAGAAGATAGTGTGGCTAAGTGAAAGGAGCACTGGGTTCACAGTCAGTGCTGGAAGAGATCCTGGAAGTCCCCTAGTCCCACCAGGGAACTGTGGCCCAGAGAGGCTATTAACTTGTCCAGGGTCACACAAGAAGTAAGTGGCGGATCTGGTCTGATGATGCTAAGTTTAGCACTCAAAGTTGAATGACATTTAGACTGTACTACACTATCTCTCCTAAATGTGAAATATAATCACAGTTAACCTGATGATTACTAATTTCCTAAAGGCTCTCAGTCATATTGCAAGAATGATCCAATTAGATGCCAATTTTCTCCTCCTTTTCTTCTCCTTTCCCCTCCTTCTCAACAAAACACATTGTTCTGTGTTTCCTGAATACATATGAACCTAATCTAATTTGAATTTTTCCCAGAGTGGGTAATTATTCTCAACAAGTACTTGGATACTTTAGGCAGTCCAATAATCTCTGCCCTAAGAATATTTAGTTGAGGGGACCAGAATGACTTGAAAAGGTTACTGCTTCCTTCTGTTTGTTTTCCTGAACTCTCTTATGTGAAGGCTATGTCTGCTGGATATCATTGGTGCAGTGCCTAGTGTAACTTCCACTATAGGTGACACCAATTGCCTCTACATAGTCTGAGAATTTTTTTCAATATGAGAATGCCTTCTACCAGGGCAGATTGCAACCCATCTCTAATTTAGTAAATAAGTCTTAAGGAGTTTTCTGAGGCTCTGAGAAGTTATTTGCTTGTGGTCACACAGCCTGTATGTGTCAGACCCAGGATTTGAACTTAACTTCTTACCTCCAAGTCCATCACTCTGTCCACTATACCTCACTGACTCTCAAATCAATATCACTTTTATTCGCTCACTATTCAGCACTTTTTATTGCTAAATAAATTAAGGAGAGCGTGGTTAGGTGGCACAGTGAATAGAGCACTGGCCCTGGAGTTAGGAGGACCTGAGTTCAAATATGGCCTCAGACACTTAGCATTTACCCATGTGACTTTGGGCAAGTCACTTAACCCCAATTGCCCTGCCCTCCCCCCTCCAAAAAGCAACAAACAAACAAATAAACAAAGGAGGACAGTGCCCTTTATGTACAGAGATACTGGTTTCATGCTATGTAGGATACAAAGAGATATGAAACATAGTTCCTGTCCTCTAGTAGCTTACTGTCCATTTGGAGAGAGAAGACATATATACTTAAAAAGCCAAACTGACAATCAAGGAAGTGTATCAGAAAGCATCAAATGAGTATATAGACAGGAAGAAGAGTTTAGAGGAGCTAAAGTTTAGGGGTAGTAACATGGGTTGCAGTGGTCCTGAAAGACTTTGGAGAAAGCAGGATTTGTTTACTTTGAAGAATGAATGGTATTTAGATAGGTAGAAAGAATGGAACTCTAGACTCAGAGACCAGAAATTATAAGATATCTTGGAGAAGGAGATAGAAGAATTCATGGAGCAGGGTGATTGGAAATGAGTCTAGAAAAGTAGGGTGAGGACAAATTGTGGGAGACCTGGCTAAGGTATATATGCCAGACTAGGCCAGTGCAAGTGGTTCCTGTGGTTCCTGGGAATGTTACTTACACAGTAATGTACTGCCTCAGGAGTTGGTGGGTGCCATTTTCTTCCCCCTTTCCTTTCTTCCTAGAATTGTGATAGTTCAGAACAAAACTATGTGGAAAATGTCTACGATTTTTTGTTTGGAAATTGAAAAAAGGAAAGGAAGAACAAGTTTTTTGATCTACACTTCCCTCCTTCCCCCTCACTCAGCCTTCATATTTTTCTTTTGTCCTCTGCATATTCTTCTTTGTATTCCCTGAAAACTTTTCCCTGGTTGGATCATCTCTTTTCTTTTTGAAAGGGGCTCATTGTGAGTGTTTAGATCCCAGAAGGTCAGGAGGCTGGTTGATTCCTAAACCAACTCATTTCTGAGGTGATATTAAGACCCAAACACTCCCACTTCTATGAAGGCTTCTGTCCTTCAACTCTCAAAATATAATAGTAGAATTCAGATAATACCTACATATTAGTTAGAAAGAAAAATATGTACTCCAAGGTTTGAAACCTGTTCTCCTCAGATTTTTTGGGTTTCTTGAGTCAAAAATAGAACTTATTCATCCATGCATCTCAGTTTTTCCAGTAGAAAAATGGGAAGAACCCTTGCTTTGTTGGAGATTTGGTTGTTTGGAAGAAAGCAGGGTGGGGTTGCATGGGGATTGTAGAATACAAAGCTTAGTAAAGTTTGCAAATTGTTTGGGGCTCCCAAGAGGAAAAGTACTATGGAAATGTAATCTATTATTATGTGTAATTATCATTAATTGACCATTTCAGCTTAATGGTGCAGAAGAATATTATGGGCATCAGATCTTTACTTAATGGGCAGCTCATGTGGCAGCTCTTACAGAAACAAATTACATAATTGGTTTGGCGAAATTGGACTTTGTGAGTTTTTATGATTATTCTGTTTGCCTTCAATAGCTTAATAAAGCAACAGTTAATAGTAACAAAGAAATTAACCTTTCATTTACAGTCGTATCAGATTGAAGGACTAGAAGCTGGGTTGGGAAGGAAAGAGCTCCTAGTCATCAGTGCAGCAAAGGGAGCCTTGAAGCCTAATTTTGAATAGAGAGATGTGTCTTATCCTATCTGGATATTGGAGAACTGGAGAGATGGGATGGAATGGCCAGAGAAGGCTGGGCAGTAGGCAGGCTGATCTTCATAGAGTCTGGGAAAGTGGCACCCAGCACAGGAGCTTTAATCAGCCCAAAGTTGCAAATTTCCTTTATAGTTGCCAACTTCAAGTCAGCTGACATATTGGGGGAAAATTGCTGGTTTGGAACTGGCCTTTTCAGCCCTATTTGAGCATACCTGTTTGAACAACATCAAGGGCATCATCAATAACAGTGGCCAATACAATATAGTGACAAATCTTGTTTGCATAAACAGTAGTGTGGTGAATACAATGTTAGACTAGGAAGACCTAGATTCTAGTCCCACCTCCAACATTCACTGCCTATATTGGACTATGGATAACTCACTAAATAAACCTCTCTTTAGTTTTCTCATCTTTAAAATGGGGCCATAATAGTTAACTTTACTACATGGGATTGTTGTAATGTTCAAGCAAGAAAGTGTATATAAAACACTTTGCAAATATGAAAATTGGATGTAAATGTTAGGTATTATTATTGTGATCATTTGAAAGTTTGTTTAGTCAGTTTTCAGGCTTGTCCAACTCTTTCTGACCCCATTTGGGGTTTTCTTGGCAATGATACTGGAGTGGTTTGCCTTTTTCTTCTCCAACTCAATTTACAGATGAGGAAACTAAGGGAAACAAGGTTAAGTGACTTGGCCAGGGTCTCTCAGCTACTAAGTGTCTGAGGCCAGATTTGAACTCAGATGAGTCCTACCTACTCCAGGCCTGGCATTCTCCATTGTGCCACCTAGCTGTCCCCACTCAAATGTTTACAGAATGCTTTATTTTCTCACAACACCCCTTTTGATATACGTAGTACAAGTATTATTACTTTCATTTTACAGATGAGGAAACTGAGACTCAGTAAGTTGATTTTATTAGGGCAAAATAATTAGTAAGTTTTGGGTCCAGAAGTAGAATCATTGCCCCTTTGCCTTTCTATACCATACCATCTCCAGTGGGGGAAAGTGGTATTTGACAATTGTATTGCTGCATGTTAATCATAGGAAAGTTGGTTTGTTTAGTCAACAAATATGTGTGTTAGCCTTATATAACCTTATATAACATATATTCTGTATTATGCTAGGTGTTAACAACTGGTCATTATTGGTTGATGTAACCAAAAATTTCTCTACTGACCACCCTATTGGGGACCATTTCTGGGTATAGCTAGACTAGCTCTCAGAGAGCAGACATAAACAGATACTGGGAAGGAAATTTTAGATTTGGGCAGTGCCTTCTTCCTGTGTTCCATCATTTCCCAGTGGTGGTCCTGTTCTCTCAAAGGCTATACCAGGACAGTTAGGGCTTTGAATATAGCTCTTTTGTCTTCAGAGCCTTTTGTCTCTTTCCACTGCTTCCCAGTGAAACGGGATGAGAACATTTACTAAGGAAATATGTCAGCACAGTTTCATGGCATTGCATGAGCAAATACATCACCAGAAGGCCAGTTCTTTCTGACCAGGTGCCCCATTGTGTTTCCTCTATCCTGAGTGAGAAATCCTTTCCTATTCTACAGAATGAGCTAGTTATAGAGGAGCTCTGAGGTCAGTATTTAGAACCAGTAGAACCAGTGGTAATATTTGCCTCAGCAACAGGACTTTCTCAGCTTAGGTGCTGCTTATAGGAAGGAGAAAATTGCTGTACTCATATTCTTAAATGTGAACCCACTTGTTTAGGAGAAATGCCTTCATTTTTAACACTTTAAATTTGTTTTTTTTGTTATGAACATTATGGTCATCAACAAAAAGAAACATTTCAGTATATGAAAAATGAAAAAGATGTATATGAAAGCATGCTTTTCTGTTATATGGTTTTTTAAAAGTAAGTTTAACATGGTAGTGACAAAATTCTCTGAACTCTTAAATTTTTTTTCTTTTTGGAGGGGAGAAGGCAGGGCAATTGGGGTTAAGTGACTTGCCCGAGGTCACAGGGCTAGTAAGTGTTAAGTGTCTGAGGCCGGATTTGAACTCAGGTCCTCCTGATTCCAGGGCCGGTGCTCTCTTCACTGAACCACCTAGTTGCCCCATCTGAACTCTTTTAAGCATCTTTTTGTTTTCTTCTCTGTACTTTAAAATTGTTTTTTTGATAGCCTTTTCTGTCTTTCTTTCTTTCTTGCATCTTTATCATTATTTACTAAGTACTCCACTCATATAGAAACTCTCCTTTGTAGCAAATAAATATAGTTAAGTATAGCTTAATATATTGATCATGTATGGAAATGTATGTTCATTCTGTACATTCCCTTTCTGTCCATAGTTGGACCGCATGTCATCAGTCATGACTGACCATTGAATGTCTGTAGTTTTTCAAAGTTGCTATCCTTTGCACTATTGTGATATAAATTGATTGACCTCTGCCCATTTTAGTTTGTATCAGGTCATAGAAATCTTTCTAGGTTTCTCTGAATTCCTTATCTTTGTTATTTCTTATGGTACAATAGTATTCCAATACATTTACATACTACAATTTGCTCAGCCATTTCCTAATTGAAGGCACCTGCTTGGTTCCTAATGTTATAACAAGAAGTACTACTATAATAATATTTGTACATATGAGTCCTTTCCATTTATCTTTGACCTCTTTGAAATATATGCCTAGTAGTGATATTAATGGGTCAAAGGGTATATACAACTTAGTGTTTTGGGGGATTTAGTTGCAAGTTGATTTCCAGGATGATTAGACCAATTTACAGTGCTACCAGTGGTGCTTAAATGGTGCCTTTCCTTTGCCCCTATTGCCATTTTCACCTTTTGTCATTTTTTGCCAATCTGATAAGTGTGAGGTAGGATCTCAGAATTGTGCATTTCTTTAAATATTAGTGACTTTAAGCATCTAAAAAATTTGGTCATTGCTTACTAGTATTACTTTATTTAAAAACTGCCCAGTTAAAACTTTTGATTACTTATCTATGTATTTTTCTCATATATTTGTGTCAGTTCCTCATTTAGCTTACATATTATACCTATGTCAGAAAAATTTACTATAAATATATTTCTTAGTTAACTATTTCCCTTCTGATTTTAATTGCATTGATTTAACTTGTACAAAAGTTTTCCAGTTTCATAGATGTCTTCATTTTTTTCTGGTTAGTTTGGAGCAGTGAGAAGATCCCAAAATGACAGCAGCTCATATTTTAACTCAAGTGGATCTGGGATATCATATATCTGGGAATTTTGTTCAATGATACAGATTGATGCATCTAACCCCTGCCCATCCAGTAAGTCTCTCATCTATATCAGCTCCAAATTTCTCCACTGGGTATCCACCCAAGGTACTGGAAGTTTTTCTTGCTTTCTCCTGACACCTGAGGATATCAGTAGAGCATCCTGGTCACATATTGTCACATACTTGATTTTTGCCATACAACTCTTTGATAGGCATCTCTTTCTCTCATTCTTCAGAGTTCCTAGTTGGTTGCATGTTGCAGCATGCTTGGACTTCCAGGTTCCTTTTCCATTGCCCTCTCTATAATGCTTATTCAGAGGCAGTGGTGTTTCAGATCCCACTGCTGCACGACATGGGAAAAGATGGGCTTTTGTTATTATGGGAAGCTTGGGTTAAGTGGAAGTACTTTTCTATCCAGCCCTATCTCTTCTTCCTTTTCAGCTCTGGGCCAAGCTTGCTGTAAATATGTATTGTCTGTTATAGATATTCATGCTGTTGGATGCACTCTCCTGGGAGTCTATTCAGACACATTTTAAAATCTGGGCAATAGGCAGTTGTTATCCATTTGGTCTTTCCTGTGTGAATAGATGAACCCAACTCTTCTGAGTAATTACAGATCTCTTACAGAAAGCTTGTCAATGTCTCAGGGCTTCATGTAATCAACATACTATCATCTGAATGTTAATTAGTGAATGGCTGAGCAAATTACAGCGCATGAATATAATGGAATACTATTGTACTGAAAGAAATGACAAAAGACACAGTTTTAGAGAAACCTGGGAATACTTGAATGACTTACTGCAGAATGAAGTAAGCAGAATTGTAATTTATAACAACATTGTAAAAATAAGCAATTAAAAAAAATTAAACAAATGCTTTATTAACTTCTGGTTTACATCATTCATTTCCACCAGATTATGAGTTACATTTTCCCCCCATTTTTTCCCTACCCACCACCCTA
This sequence comes from Gymnobelideus leadbeateri, assembly GCA_011680675.1. Lineage (NCBI taxonomy): Eukaryota > Metazoa > Chordata > Mammalia > Diprotodontia > Petauridae > Gymnobelideus > Gymnobelideus leadbeateri. The sequence continues at coordinate 1,014,272 of WOXC01009692.1, read as the reverse complement.
GAATAGCAGTCCCACTAGATATCCCCTCATCCAATCTGTTCTCTCCCATATCTTCTCCCATACCCCATTCGACTTTGCCATTAGGGCAAGGTGAATCTCTGAGCCCCACTGCCTGGACATCTTATGAAACATTTAATTTTAAAATTTCGATTTTCAGATCCATTCCCTTTCTCCTTTGTCACCCACTCCCTCTGAGAAGATAAGCAATTCAGTATGTGTTGTACATGTATATCTATGCAAAACATTACCATAGTAGATATATTGTAAAAGATTGCTTATATTTCCCTCCCACCTGGTCCATTCCCTACTTTGATCCTGTCCCTCTTTGATAGTGGGTACTTCTAACCTCCCCTCTCCCCAGAATGCCCTCCCCTCCATCATCCCCCTCTCATCCCCCTTTCCCCTACTCAGGAGAGTGAGTGAGGGTAAGATATTCCATTTAGTATGTATGTGATTTTCTCCTTGAGCCAACTTCAATGAGAATATGCTTTTGCCTTTTTGCCTTCCTATTCTTCCCCTCCCCTGCAACTACTTCCCCTTGCCTCTTCTACATGAGATAGTTTGCCCTACCCTGTCTCTCTCCATCTCCTCTTGCCTCTTTCCTCTCTCATCTCTTGACTTCACCCCTTAAGAATCATCCCTTCCCCATGTCGCAGCGAGCAGAGAGCCAGCCCTGGAGCCAGAAGGACCCGAGCTCGGATCCGGCCCCAGACACCCAACACACAAACAAAAACCCAGCCATGTGAACCCAGGCAAGTCACCCAACCCCAATTGCCCTCCAAAAAAAAATAATAATCATCCCTTCCCATCAAATTCAACCTGTGCCCTCTATCCATGTATACCTGTGAACATATGCCATGTACCCTTCTTCAATTATTTTCATAATGAGAAAGGTTTCATCAAACACAGTTATTGTTTTTCCATGTAGGACTTTAAATAGTCCAACTTTGATAAGTTCCTTTTGATTTCTTTTCCTTGATTACCTTCTCAAGCATCTCTTGCTTCCTGTGTCTGAATGTCAAATTTTCTATTCAACTCTGGTTTTTTCACCAAGAATGCTTGAAAGTCCTCTATTCCACTGAATGACCATATTTTCCCCTGAAACAAGATACTCAGTTTTGCTGGGTAGGTGACCCTTGGGTTCATTCCCAGCTCTTTTGCCCTCTGGAATATCATATTCCATGCCCTTCGATCCCTCAGTGTAGAAGCTGCCAGGTCCTGGGCTATTCTGATTGTGTTTCCACAATATTGAAATTGTTTCTTCCTGGCTGCTTGTAGTATTTTCTCCTTGATCTGGGGATTCTGGAACCTGGCTATAATATTCCTGGGAGTTTTCTTTTTGGGATCTTTTTCAGGAGGTGATCGGTGGATTCTTTCAACCTCTATTTTGCCCTCTGGATCTAAAACATCAGGGCAGTTTTCCTTGAGAATTTCTTGAAGGGTGATTTCTAGGTTCTTTCCTTGATCATGGCTTTCAGGTAGTCCAATAATTTTTAAATTGTCTCTCCTGGATCTATTTTCCAGGTCAGTGGTTTTTCCCATGAGATATTTCACATTGCCTTCTAATCTTTCATTTGTTTGGATCTGCTTAACAGCATCTTGATTTCTCATAAAGTCACTAGCTTCCATTTGCTCCAGTCTAACTCTGAAGGAATGAATCTCCTCAGTGAGCTTTTGAGATTCTTTTTCCATCTGGCAAATTCGACTTTTTAAGGCATTCTTCTCCTCATTGCCTTTCTGAGCCTCTTTTGCCATTTGAGTTAGTCTATTTTTTAAGGTGTTATTTTCCTCAGTCAGGCTGTTGACTGTCATTTCATGCTTTTCTTGCATCTTTTTCATTTCTCTTCCCAAATTTTCCCCCACTTCTCTTATCTGCTTCTTAAGGTCCTCTATGGCCTGTAGCCAGCTTGTATAAAAATAAGCAATTTTGAAAGGCTTAAAAACTCTAATCAATGCAGTGAACAACCATGATTCCATAGGATTGATGATGAAGAATGCTACCCATCTCCTGGCAGAGAGATATTAGAATAAATATGCAGAGCAAGTCACACTTTTTGGACATGACCAATGTAGGAATTAGTTTTGTTTAACTATGCATATTTATTACAAACTGTATTACAACTATGTATATTTGTGGTTTTGTTTTTCTTTTTTTAGGGGACAGGAGATGGGAGGGAGAAAAAGTAAATACTTGATACTTTATGAAAAACTACAATGTCATCTGTCAACAATAGAAGATAGAGTACTTCACTAACCATGGGAATTTCTCCTCCACCATGATGATGAGGTGAGCATTATTTCCCAGTTTTATGTATCTCCTAATTTTTACTCTCATTGAACCCTCTTTTGTTATTCTGTTGAAGGAACCTTAAATGATTTTGCTACATAGACTCCCAGAGGTAAGTGCTACAAAAGAATCTCTAAGACAGCATCTTAGTCTATATAGATAAATACTTTTTCATAATAAAACAATAAGCTTTGGGATATCTGATTTTTATTACATCTTATACTCAATTGTAATGGGGTAAGATTATTAAATATCGTGTGTAGAAGCCTCCTTGTTCCCTACTAATACTCTCATTGAGGATGTCTTCAATACATGTATAGATGTCCTTCACAAAGATTTTCTATAGATGGGAGAATAGGCAGATGTTGGTAGTTGTTGATGTTTTCTTAGTCATCTGTTTTTGGAATTAATAAGGTCTGAGACTTTCCCCACAACTTTGGTATCTTCCCCTCCTTTAGATATCTTGTCAGTCTCTTTGTGCCCTCACAATTCTATTATCCCCAGTACATATGAGGCCAATCATATGTGTCTATGCATATATATATGTATGTATTTATGTGTACATACACATTTATGTATATGTGTATTTATAGTGTGTATGTGTACACACATATGTATATATAATGTGTGTGTGTGTATATATATATATATATATATATATATATATATATATATATATATATATATATATATACACTCTCTATGCATACTCAAATGTGTGAATGTGTGTGTAGCACACAAACACACAGAGGCACATATACACTTGATCCAATCTGGCTGTTTCTCATATTTTTGTTTCCTTTATTGTCATTTTTGCATCTCAGGGACTGTGATTTTAGGGGCCAAGTGTGGTGGTTCTGCTGTCTTGAGGGACTTATTATAGGTTATTATAATAATGTTTGCAGATCTTTTTTATTTTTCTTCTGTTTTAAATTTTTAAAAAATTTAAATTTTGTTTAGTTGGCTGTCTTGCTAAGCTTTTGTTGGACTTGTCATTACCCTCCACTACTTCTCTCTGCTATATGAAGGCATGGCACTGTCCATCATTCTTCTTTCAAAAGATATTACACATGAATTCCTATTCTACTGTGGTGTTGTCTTTAGTAACCATCTCTGGGAAGTAAATAAAATGTTTTCTGGTTAAGGTACTCTCTTTAACGTTTTTAGAATGTTGCCCTGCCTCCTCCCCCGCTAAATTCTTGCAAGTTAGATAGTTTATTTTTATTCCCATAATACAGATCAGGAAATTGAGGTTTAGACAAATTATGTATTTTGCTCAGTAACATAGCTAGTAATTATTAGAGCTAGGACTCATATGTAGGTCTTTTTTTCATTCAAGCATATCTTATGTAGTAAGCTTTGAGAATACAAAGACAGAAATGAAACAATCCCTGCCCTCATGAAGCTTACATTATGTTGTGGCAGAAAGGAAGTAATACAGACACAAAGAGGGTATTAATAACTGTGCAGAGGTCCTTAGCAACTGAGAGATCATAATTGGCCTCATATAGAAGAAGGTATCAAGCTACAGCTTGAAGGAAGCAAGGGTATGGGAGGAGAGCATGCTTTTCAAACATGGAGAAATCACCTGAGCAAAGGCACAGACAGAAGTGGCTTTGCATTAATGAAGACTTTGCAAAGGAGAAAAAGTATAACAAGCTTAGAAAGGGAGGCACAACTGTTATGTTATGACAGGCCTTCCAAACAGAGGAGCTTTTATTTTATCTTAGAGGCAATGGGGAACCACTAGAGCTTCTTGAGCAGGGACATGACCTTTACAGACGTCAACTTTAGCAGTAGCAAATGGGCAACTACATGGAAAATAGATTGGAAAGGGAGAGACTTGAGACAGGGTATCATGGTAATCCTAGCAAGAGGTGGCGAGACCTTGAACTATGGGAGTGGGACAGATGTGGTAGATTGACTTAGTAAGTCTTGTCATGTGATAGATAGGGGTAGTCAGAAAGGGAAGAGCTGATAGTAACTCTGAAGTTTTGAACCTACCTGATTGAAAGAATAGTAGTACCCTCTTAATTAAAAATAAAATAAAATAAAATGAAATAAAATAAAATAAATGCCAAAGTTAGGAAGAGTGGCTGGTTTTGGATGAAAGTTAATGTGTTCTATTTTGACCGTGTTGAGTTTCAGGTACCTGAGGGACATGCAGTTGGAAAGGTGCAATAAGTAGCTGGTAACATTATATTGGAATTCAGAAAAGAAATGATTAAATCTAGATTTTCAGAGGGCAGCTAGGTAGTGTAGTTGATAGAACACTGGTCTGGAGTCAGGAAGACTGGAGTTCAAATCCAGCCTCAGACTTACTAGCTGTGTGACCCTAGGCAAGTCATTTAACTCTGTTTTTCTCTGTTTCCTCATCTGTAAAATGAGCTGGAGAAGGAAATGGAAAACCACAGCAGTGTCTCTGCCAAGAAAACCCCAGAGAGGGTCATGAAAAGTCAGACAAACCTATAATGACTCAACAGCAAGATTTTCAGATCTGAGAGTTGTGTTGGCTTCCTGATACTTGTAGATTAAGTCTGAATTCCTCTGCTTGGCTTTAAGATTCCTTCATATTTTGGTCTCCTGCTATCTATCCAATCTTACTTTTCATTACTCACTAATGAATACCTTTTGTTTAGTCAGGCCAGTTGCCTTGTCCCAGCAGCAGCCCATCCTTGCTATCCATGGCTTCTCCTACCTAGAATCTCATCCGTCTTCCTCTTTGTGTATCAGAGTTCTCCCCAATCTTGCAGGGCCCATCTAAAGTTCTCTCTCCTCCACGATGTCTCCTTCAGGTGTTCCAGTTCACTGCAGTCTTTCTCTTTCCTGCATTCCTAAGGTCACCACATACAGTTTAGCTTATGATAATAATAACCTGATAATAACAGTACCTGACCCTTCTGTGGTGTCTTAAAAGTTTGCAAGGCACTTTATATACATCCTCTCTCTTTATAGGCGCATCAGGTTTAATTTTCCCATTTTCCAGACAAGGTAACTTGAGTCCTAGGTAAAGTAGGTTGTCTTTGTTCACATAGGTAGTAAGTGTCTCAGGCAGGATTTGAATATATAGGCCTTCCGAACTCTAAGTTCAATACTCATAAGATTATATGGACTTTTTTGGTCCATTAATTATTTTGTGTATGTTAGTCTTGTCATCTCAGCTGGATTAAATCTCCCTGGGACAAGTGTTATCCTTTTTCTTCATTCCTTGTAGCACTTAGCACCATTAATGGGAACTTGGAAGACTCTTAATTAATACTTCGTAAATTGTTAGTTGATTGATTGAGCAGGTTGAGGCAGATCTTACGGATCTAACTCTCTCTCTATGTATAAATGTTTATGTGTGTATATACACACATACACATACACACACACACACACACACACTTTTTTCCCTGCTTATACTCTCTTTGCAGTAAACTCATTATTTTGAATTCATTCACATTCAACTAGTACTGGGATTCTGGGTAACCAGGAAAGTTTTATTAGTAAATCATAACTTGGTATGAAAATGTATTCTTTCCCATCTGGGGTCAGATTGCATTGTTGTGGTTTTTAAAATGCTTTTTATTATTTTAATTAAAGCAAACCTAGAGAAGATATAAAGGGTAGATATTCTAGGAACAGAGACAGCCCCGGGTCTGACTTTGAACAACTTATCGCCGAGACTTGAGTTGTCAGTGGATAAGTTGTAGCTTGTCAGTGACAAGTTAGTAGCTGCAACATGGCTCAATCTGAATGTGAAGAAGTTGGGGGAGGAGATGAAGGATGAATGGGATGAAAAAGGGAAATCTGGTGAATTATTTGTAGTTTTCTAGGGAAAAGGTGGCAAAGCTTTTGAAAGTCCTTTTTTTTACCAGCAGCAAATTTTGTATTATAATCAGATGGGCAGCATAAAGAGAACTGTCAAGGGCAACCCCCTTGTACATGGTACCAGGGGATGTGGAAAGCTTCTCAGGATCAGTGCTTTCCTTCATACAAAATTTTCATTCTTTCCAAAGTGCAAACAGCTATGCAGGAGAGATCTAGTTGATACTGCTTGCAGGTCTAGGGGGGATAGGTTTAGAGTGTAGGTGGGTGGGAGCATGAGCAAGAAAAGTATTAGTGGAAGACTGGATAAGATGTTCTCTCTGGTCTATGGGTGTGAGTGCCTCTGCTCACTTAAGGGTGGAGTGTGGTTGGAAGACAGTCTGATTCATCTGCATATGAGCTTTCTCTTGATTGAGAGGCCAGAGGTTGGGACTGCCTTACATCCTTCTTGTCTCAGGGATGGCTCTCAATAGACTATAAATAGTAATTTTTGCACCTGGAACAAATGGGACAATCATATCCTTAAACCAGCTCCTCTAGCTTATAGGGAGTTTGGGGGTCAGGGAAGATCAGGGAAGAATGTACACTGGGTGCAGCTGTGTGGAAGGCAGCACCATATGTTAGCTTCCTATTTTAAATCAGCTAGCTAGGTGCTAAACTTGTTTTTTCTACATTGTTGAAAGATGGCAAGTACTGTTAACAGTTCCTTCTAAATTTCAGAACCTGGGGAAAAGTCCCATTTTCCCAGCCCCAGTTCTAACTCTGCTTCTCAAATGGAAGCAGAGTTAGAACTTTCTATTCTTCTTAGACTCTCTTCCTTGCTTGGGGAATACAGACCAAGAGCTGAGGAAAAGCTTAAGGACAGAGGATAGAGTCTCAAATTTCTATCCTGATGTTGCCACTAACGGAGAAAGTCATTTAGCCCATTTGGGGCTTAGTGTTTTCATATGGAAAATGGTGCTAACAACATCTTCCATGCCCAGGCTACTTCACAGGGTTTTATGATAATTAAATGAAGTCATAGATGATAGAATCATAGATTTGGAGTTGGAAGGGACCTGAGAGGTCATTGAGTTTATTTCCTGAAAGGTGAGGAAACTGAGGCCCAGCAAAGTTGTGTGTTAACCAGGGTTACACAGTGTCTCAGGATTCAAACTCATCTCTTCCTGACTGCAAGTTCAGCGTTCTATATACTGTCATGTAATCTGCAAAGGTAAAGCAAATATATCCCCAAACCAATTATTATTCCTGAGAAAACATAGGACGAATAAAACACTAGCCACTTCTGAGGTCAGGCTAATTGCAGAACAGTCTTATTGATACAAAAGGTAATGAACTAAGTGGCAATCCTGTTTCTTTAAATCCCATTGAATCAATTTAATTCAGTAAACATTTATTAAGTTCTTGCTATTTGCCAGGGACTGTACTAAGTGCTGGGAATGTAAAAAAAGAGGCAAAAGAAAGTCCTAAGCGATGAAAGATGCCTTAGAGACTTTTAGTTCAAGCCCTTCATTTTGCAGATGAGGAAATGGAGGCACAGAATGAACTAAATGGCCTGCATAAAGGTCATGTGGCTAGTGTCAGAAAACAGACTAGAAGTCAGGTCACTTCCTTTTCAATTTAACCAAACTCTTTAAGTAACTTCATTTGAAGAGACCCTGCCCTGCTATTTAGGTTATTAAGGGGGCCAGAGAAGGCTCTTGAAAGGAATTTGTTTCTGGTTTGCTAAATAATCTGAATTTCAAAGGTCAGAGGTAGGTTTTATGACTTGTTTAAAGAGTAAGGCTAAAAATTTCATCCAAAGCTGTGAATTTCCCCCCATTTGACCTTAGACTCAATAAGATCAGTGAGCTCTCAGAGGTCTAGGGAAATTCTCCAGCATTTCTATTTAATTTTTGAGGTACCTTGCCAAAATAAAAAAAATGAGACATGAAAATAAAGCATTAAAATGAGACATAATCTGATTTTAAAAATTAACATAGTTTTTTCTAGACTTTTTTGTGCAAATACTCTAATTATTGAAGGAAAATATGGTGGTTTCAGCACTGATATTAAATAATGCAAGACCATGTTCTTACTCCATAGATAAACAGCTAAAGTCATTTGTGTGCTTAATGTTTGGGCCTTTCTGAGATGGAGGCCCAGGCCAAATGACTTTCCTGTTTTGCCTCTCTGACTGACCCCATATAATGAGCCATGCCTAAAAAATTCCCTAACATATCAGTACCACCGGACATTTGGTCTAGGAGTTTGTCCCTCAAAGGAGCACAAATGAGTATATGAACGAAGATTATGGTAGCATTAATTCCAGTCTCCAGAGGTTTGGGGAAAGGGATTATCAATGAAATCACAGCTCTAGTTTGTATCAGTTTCCTAGGGGAAATAAGTTCTCATGGTGAAATGGAAAGAATAAAGAAGAAAACTTTGGTTCAAATCCTGTCATTGATATTAATTAGTTTGGCCATTGACAAAGCATTTAAACTCTTGGAGCCCCAATTTTCTTACCTGTGAAATGGGAATAATTATAATAACGGTAGTGTGTACCTCACAGAGTGGTGTGAGACAAACGAGATACACACACAAGGAAGTTTGCACCTTAAAGGACAATATAAACATCACTTGTTTTTATTCATTAATGTGTCTTCCCATTTCTCGACATTGTTCATACAGCAGTTTTATTCTAGTAAACTTTTAGGTGCTTTTTTTTTTTGGATGCTCACTGCATCAAACTCCAGAAATACTTCAGGGCCTCCTTAATGAGATCTATAGTCATGTAAAAGAATTTGGCCTAACCTTTACACTGAAGAAGCCAAGTAAGTGGAAAATGCCTATTGTCCTCACTGTGAAACGCAGTTCGATAGAAAGCTTATTAGTTAATTCATCAGTGGGTGTCTTGGGCATTCACTATATATGGCCAGTGAGCGGGCCATATTCAAACTTGAATAGAGAAGAGAGTAAACGAGATTTAGGAAATGATGTAGCACTTTGAAAGATCCCAAAGATCCTTCAGACAAACAAGTAGAATAACCACATTTTAACACCAAATATTCTTACAGTGGTTCTATATGGCTACAAATCATGGAACATAGCCATCTTTGAAGAGTCAAAGGGAAATGGAAACCCAGAGAGTCACTGGGTCAGAGATTTGGACTGGAAAGAACCTTCAAGGTTATCTAGTACATCTCACTTCACAGGTAATGAAACTGAGAAATGCAATGACTTCTCCCAGGTCACACAGGTAGTAAGTGGTAGGGCTGAGGCTTGGACCCAGGTCCCCTGCCAACTAACAAACTTTCTTCCCATGCACCATTCTGCCTAGTAAGTATAAATAGCCCAGTGCTTATTATCAATGATCACTTGTAGTGAAATGATATCTATGTAACGTTTGATAGACTAAGAAGGTAAGCCAAGTGGGGTAAGAGAGAACATTGGTAGCCATGCAATCCTGCAAGACCTAGAGGAGGGCCTCCAGCACATTGCAGCCTTTATGGAAGATTTATGGGAGGAAATGGGAACCCAGGATGAGAATAAGTAGATGAGTTGTGATCTGTACCACCTCCTGAGGCAGCCGATCCTACTTTGGGATAGTTTGACTCATTGAATAGTTTTCCTTATATTGATCTGACATCTGCTCCCTGAAACTCCCACCTACCCATTGCTTTTAGTTTACTGCCTAGGGCCAAGTAAAACAAATCTAATCTGTCTTTTTCATGACAGCCCCTCAACAATTGAAAGACAGTTATGGCCCCACTAAGAAAGTTTTCCAGGCTGAACCTGCCTTGTTCTTTCACTTCATCCTTGGATGGGATGTTTTGAGAATGTTCACTGTTCTGGTCACCCCTTAGCTTGTCAAGGTTATACTACTATTTATATCAGGGGTCCCCAACCATTTGGGAGAAAGGGAGTCATGCACTTCCCCACTACAGGCAATGTCAGGCTAGAATTGGAGGTTCATGCCAGTGACTTCCAAACCCTCAATCTTCCTCTCTGTCCTGCTGATCATTAAGTTCCAGTAGGGAAAGGAAGTAATGCACTTAAAGTGTCTCTACTATTATACCTCTACATCTCTAGGACTAGTAGCTCAGCTAAAGGCTCTTTCATCCCTTATCTAAACTATTAAAAAATCTTTAACACTGCCCTTTGCCTCCTGTTAAGTCTGGCTTTTCCACATTATCCCTAACTATAACCCAATGTCCTAGTGGTTCCAGTCCCCTTCTTTCCCTCCCCTTCTCTCCAAAGTTTCAGAGTGGTTTTTTGCATGTCATTGCATCTCTATTCCAAGATCAGCTATTAGAAAGCTCTTCTATGCAGGCATCCAAGATTACCTCAGTCTTCTCATATATCCTACCCTATCCTCTTCAAATTGAGCACACCTACGCACCACCTGCTTTATCTGGTTATCCTACACCCGCACCTGAGCCTTCTCCTCAACTATAACACATGTGAATAATATTCTCTCCCTTTCTCTGCCAAATTTTCTCTCAAATAGCCCTAGAAATTCCATCCATAGAGTATGCCTTCTAAACTATACTGGTTGTGGTGTTGGAGGACTTGGGCTCCATGCAGTCTCTGCCACCTGTTAGCTGTGTGACCTTGAGATGTGATTTCACCTTTCTATGTCTCGATTTCCTGAGCTGTAAAGTGAAGGGGTTATACTAGATCAAGTCTGAGATTGCTTTCAGGTCTAACATTCTATGATTCTTTAATTCAATAAATATTCAGGTGCCTGCTATTTGATTAGAGGAGAGAAGACAAATTTCTCTGACCCTACTTCATGTACATTTATGTAACATTCTTACTTATCTCCCCTTCTTCACCATGACCAAGATGCAATGCATTTACCTTTGCTATGTATGACATACAGAACAGTCCAATTTCATTTGTCCCTCTTTGGGGAGGGAGCAATTTCACAGTAATGCAATTCTTCCCCTGAAGATTGAAGCTTCAATCTTTACATAGTAGTTTTTTGACTTGATTTGAAATTGTTGAAGTTTAAAAAAGTCAATTTCATGATTGGAATGTCACCATCACAATGATATTGACCAACCAATTTGACATAGGAATTTTGTTTACTCTGAATTGCTTTTGTTTGTTTGGTTTTGTTTTTGGGTGTCATGAAGATCCAGCCAGAGGAGACAAAATCTTTTTTTTTCCCTCCCAGTCTAGTCTTCCTTGACTGAAGCAAGGCTGAATTATTTTTATCCTCAGCAATAATCTTCAGGTTTGAAATTCCACAAACCTCTGCTGTCTTCCATTCATCAACATTTCCTGTTCGGAAGAAAAATATACACTCTCAACTACAGAGTGATAAAACTGTTCCTAGGAAAATTAGGAGAAAGCTTTTTAAGTGAACTCTCGGGGTTGGCTCATCCTGTGATCTTGCCTGGAAATAGTATCATTACATCTCAGTTTAGCGTTTTTCAACAAGGAACTCCTTTTTTGGCTCCTGGGGAAAGTACCTCTTTGCATCTGTGAGACAGTTCTTACATGTATTCTGGGGTGGGGACTGTAACAACCAAGAGAAGAGGAGGCATCCAGAGCAAGGAGCTTGATTCACTCAGTAGCTCACAGGGAACATAACTGATCATATTCATTCATTTCACCTGATCCCAGGAGTCACCTAGAATGTCTATTCAAAGGAGATGCAATCAATTCAACAAACATTTAGTCACTTCCTGTAATGTGCTTGGTACTGTTAGGTGCCAGGAGTATAGACAAAAATATAACAATCTTTGTCTTCAAAGAACTTACATTCTACTGGGAGGAAACAACTCAGACACTTTGTAGAAGAGATTCTTGTTTAGGCAGGTCTCTCTCAGGTCCCTTCCCACTCAGCCTGTGAAGTTCTTCATGATGTCAGAGGTCAAGAAGGATGAGGATTGAGAAAAAATCCATTAATTTTGGCAGTTCAGAGATCTTTGGTAACTTTGGAAAGAGCAGTTTCAGTTGAATGGAGGTTATAAAGCTGCACTACAGAGAATTAAGAAGAGAAAAAGAGGAAAGGAAGGGGAAGCACTAATTGTAGATGGATTTTTCATAGACTTCAGCCAGAAAAAGGAAGAAGAGATGTAGAATGATGGATAGTGGGGATGGATAGACCAAGTGAGGGTTTTTTTCACCAAGAGGGAGATGAGCGTATTTGTAGGCTGTAGGTAAGCAGCCAGTAGACAGGGAGAGATGGACAGTTAGTGAAAGGATGGGGATTATAGGGAGGCAATCTGCTGGAGAAGATGGAATGGAATGGGATCACTTGTTCTCATAGAGGAATTTTCTGTGGCAAGAGGAAGGACCAGGAGTAAAGGAAGAGACAGTGTTGGAAGGCACATGAGTGATGTGAGATGAGGAAGAGGAGAAAAAAGGGAACTCTCAGAGGACAGTCACAATTTTTTTTCAATGAAATATATAATAATATTTTCAACTGAGAGAGTTGGGAGAGGTTCAGTCATGGGAACTTTGAGGAGGGCTGAAAAGGTTTAGAAAAAGCCGCTGTGTGCTAAGCAAATTAAACAGGGAGTTGTAAAAGGATTGCTTTGCTGCAGTGAGGAATTAATTGAGATTATGTAGTATAAATTGTAGGGGACTCAGCAAAGTTTTGTGACTTTTCTCCAGCTTTGTTCAGCAGCATGTGAGTAGGAACAAAAGCAACATATAGGAGAAATAATCCAAGACTGAGTCTTGGCAGCACAAGGTCATCTATAGGATAAGGGTACAAGGAACTCAAGAAAAGTGGACAGAGTAGAGTTGAATGGGTTTACCACCAGGTCAAGTTGGGGCAGGGAGGAGAGTATAGGCAGTGTGGGGTGATGGCCTGGGAAATGAGTGATCCAATTGATGCTTAAAACCATATTGATTTTCTCATTCTCTAGATTCCTTTAGTACTTATTTTTGAACTGAATAATTTAGCACTTGATCATCTCTTATCTTATATTATCCTTGGATTAAGTTAACTACATTAATTTGACTGTTGTTCTCTAAATGGAAGATCCGTATACAGTGACCAGTGGGTTGATATATTACTGGAGAAACCCCAACCCAATTCATGCTCATTCAGAGCCAATTAGTAGGAGCAGGGTGAAGCTGACTAGGTCAGTTCATAATCCTTTCTTCCAAGGTCCTAGGACCACCCTGGGTCAATTCTGCCATCTCCCATCCCATCAGGATCTCCCATCCCAGTGGTAGTAGGCTTTGGCCCTTTGAGATTCCCATGGTATAAAATGGTCTGTCACACCACTTTGATGAGCAGAGAATCATCAACTACAATGTTTCTGGTAAGATGGGGAAACACCACACCTTAAATACCTTGCTGCTGCTCAACTCTAGGGATAATTGGGCCTTATCATCTGCCTTGCCATTGGGCCGTCTAAATCCCTGGCCATTGTTTCTACCTTGCTTCTACATCATAAGGACTCCTGAGTCTTGACATTAAGCCTGCTAGCATACCCTTAGGACCATCCAAATTTACCATCTACCCTATTACAGAACTTTCCTATATGTGCTATGTATCTCCAGTCAGAATGTGATATCTTGATCTCAAAGTGTGCCTGGTATTTTTTTTTTTTTGTATTCCCAAGTCATAGCACAGTGCTGAATGCAATGTTCTTAACTATTTCTGTTCCAAGCTCTTTATTCTACTTCAACTTTAATCTCTTGCTTCATTTCTTATAGGTATTCATATAGTTATTTTGGAAAATAATTATTTTCCTCTGAGTCTCTGCTTGTAGTTTTTTGGCCATAACTCTTCCCTAATTTGGACTTTTTTGATGTATTTCAGAAATGTGTGATGATGGCAGTTTTATCCTATTTACTCATTTTTTCAGTCTTAATTCCTAAATTGGGATTTAGTTCTAGGGCCAGTCTCTATTTCTCTGCTTTTTTATTTTATTCCATTTCATATTCTTGTTGACTTTTTTGCTATAAACAGACAAACAAATCCATAAGATCAGTGCCAATTCTAACATTTAGTGATACTCTGATTTAATGGACATCTTCTGGGTCTGAGTTATGTGCTTGCCCAACATACTCAACACTGTTTCACTGTCCTCTTTGAGTAGAGTAGAAAAGAAGAGTAGAGCACAGTAGAAGACTGGATTCTTAAAAAAAATTAAATGCAAGAACATTGAATAGCTTATGGATATCACCTATTTTTATCAGTTACTCTAGTGATATGTTATTATAATTAGAGCAAGGCATGTCTTAATTACATCAGTTAAGTGGGCATGATTTTGGTAGTGCTCATAAATGCCATTACATCAATTTCAACTGAAACAGACTTGTTGATTTATTAAATGATGATGAGCAAAGGAGATGTTGAAATATCTTCTATGGATTAACATATAGAGTTAAAATACCCGAGTCGTTAAGACCAACATTGTGTATACTTAAACACTATGGTAAAGGAAAAATGTTCCTGTCAAATTAATATATGTTGGAATCTGTTAATCCTGGGTTTAAAGACAGAAGATTGAGGTCAAGTTTGTATTTGTATTTGTTTCATGGGTAACCATGGTCAAAGAACTCATTATCAAGTGGCCAACCAGTTGTTGGTAAATTTCTTTGGACTTACTTAGAATGGTCTGTAGACAATAGAGAAATCAAGAGAAAGGATCACCTTTTTCTTGGGTCACAGTGTCACCTAGATATAACTTGAAGGTTCAAAACTGTTTATTTTGAAAATGAAAGCTGCCATAATATTTTGATAGCTAAATGGCATAAAATTTTCCCTCTTTCTCACCTCCTCTCTTCTTCCTTCCTTTTTTTCTTTCCTTTCTTCCTCCCTCCCTCCCTTCCCTCCTTCCTCCTTTTTCTTCTTCACTTATATATCATTCATTCTGAAAATAATATTGTCCCCTTTACACAAATTTCTTTTCTGAGATTACCTTGTGTGAACTGTAAATAAACTGACTATATAACCCACAGGGAAGGTAGTAAACTAACTCAGGTTAGAAGTCAGGCAGATTGTTTCCATCCTCCTTCCACATTTAATTTTGGTTTTTCTACTTAATCAGAGTTGAAATGGGAGTACAGAAAGCTACAAATAATGATAAGGTATTAGAGATTCACTATTATTATTTTTATTATCACCAATGCTATTATTTAAAAATCATTATTAATGTGTAGATACTTTTATATAGGTATTTAACATGTGGCTAATTTTCTTCTTTTGTAGGAAAACACTATAATTTTCTAATGTATGCATGTGCTCACATTAAAATTATGTAACCTGTGGCTCAGTATCCTAATTTCTGGGCTCACATGAACTAGGTTAAATCTTGTAGACTTCTCAAAAATCATCTCTCTTTGGCTCATTTTGCCCATATTTCCTCTTGGAACTTCAAAATACAGCTTTTTTTTCTTTAGGATTTGACAGATGTAGGCAAACATCTTATACAGACTGGCTTTTATACAGACACTCAAGCTAACAATATTGAATATAGGACAGCCTTTATTTTGTCCTACAGCCAGAATGCAAAAAAACCCACAAAGAACTCACAGGTGCCCACAAGCAATGCAGAGAGACACAAAATGCTTGAATCTATAAGCCTTGAGACACTCCTTTCCTTTTTACTGAGTCCTGATTTCCAACCCTGGGACCTTTGCAGGCCTCTCACTTTACAGTACTGAGGTTGCTAGCAAAGTACCACCTTCCATTCAAACCTACTCTGTCAAGCAACTCATGATAGTAGTGGGCAAAGGGCTGGTTTTCCCTCCCCTACATGTAACTTAGTCTCTTGGAGTTCCTTCAGCTTTGGGGTCACATGTTCAGGCTTCAGTTCAAGAACACTTGCTTTTCCCAGAGAAGATGGGGATCCAGGGACTCTCACCACTTAGTCATGTGACTAAACCACTTCATGGCTTCCATCAAGGTTCTCCCATTGCCTCTTCACAACTGGATCCAGGGCCTCTTGTCAGTTATTTTACTACTGCCTCCTGGCTGTTGACATCTCTTGGTCTGGGGAGCTCTACCATGCGTTCTCCATGGCTGTCTTTTCTGAGGCTGGATTGGGGTGGCACTGGGAATGTAGCCTATGGAAGGGGAAAGGTTTTGGCCCCTCAGGGATCCAGATCTCCCCTCTCAGTTCAGGCTCTCTATGATTTGGCTTCTCTTAGCCCTCAACTGTGCACTTTCCTCCACATCTCAGCTCTTTTTCTTTTTATAAACGGATGGTTCACATCTACACCATTTTGAGCCAATTAGAGCTTCCCCTATGGGGAAATTTAATCATCCCATGGAATATTCAGCTTATCAAGAAGATACAGTCAAAGTTTTTCACCAATTAATCCTTGTGGCTTTGAGATTTAATCATTGCTGGGGATGGGCCTGCTGATGAGACACTATCACAATTCTTCTCACATAGTCCTCAAAGAGCTGATTAGATTCTCCTTATCAACATTTTGACATTTAAACATATAAATGAATAGGTTTCAGTTTAACTATTTAGTTCAATAAGTGTTTATAGAGTACATGCACCGTTAAGTTCTCTACATGCCAATTTTCTTTACAGTTCAAATAAAGGGGTCTGGAATCATTAAAGATTAGGAAATGTAGATTTCCCAACCTTTAGTAATCTTATATGTTTTTAATCATTCAAAAATTAAGCACTTGAAACTACTTAAAATAACATTTATGAAAACACTATGGAGCTGAGGATAGTCAGGAAATTCACAGCTAAGACTGAAGTTGTCTTGACTCTTGGCATTGTGTTGGCTCTGTGTATTTTTTTTAAGGCTGTGAGTTACACAGTATCAGCCTGAACTTGGGAATTTCCTGGCTTTTGCCATTAAACTCTTTACAGTATTTGAACAAAGGGTGTGTGTGGGTTGGGGGAGTAGTAGGAGGGGGGGGATTGTTTGTATAGCATAGGATAAGGGATTAGGAGAGGCTGGTGAAAAAAATTGGGCCTGAATGTTGGACCTGTGTGACCATTTTATATTAAACAACAACAATACTGCCCCTTTTTATGAGGATTAAAAAAAATCAGACCAATTACAGACTCTAGTTTAAGACATGAGCTCAGGTACTTCCTGTTAATTAGGAATCCTTCTTTCCCTGCCTGTTATCCACAAACCACAGTGTTGTAGCATATTGGGAAGTCCTATCTGACTTAACCTTAAAATGGAACAAAAATTCTGGCTAGAGAAGTGGCAGCTAACAAGAATTATAGGCTCCTTCTAGACTGAGAACTAGAAGGGGCCCTTGCCTATCTGCAGAGCCATCCAGATGATTCTGTCATTTATTCGCTCCCTTTTTTTCAGACGTAAACTCACCTGCTTCATGGTGTGATCTTTATGGGCTGATTTGGAGCTACAGGTCCACAGCTGGAGTAGCTAGGAAAGCTTTCTCTTCTTCTGATAAAACAACAACAACAACAAGGACATTTATCTAGTGTTTTAAGAGCTCTCTACGTAAATTATCTCATCTGATGCTCACAACAATCCTGTGAGGGGGATCATCTCCATTTTACAGAGGAGGAAATCGAGGATGAGAAGGATTAAGTGACTTGTCCATGGACCCAGAGCTAGTAAGGATCTGAAAAAGGATTTTAATTCAGGTCATCTAGACTCTTAGGGCAACCAGGGGGTACAATGAATAGAATAGAGAGTGCTGGACCTGGAGGCAGGAAGATTCATCTTCCTGAGTTCAAATCAGGTCTCAGTTACTTCTTGGCTGTATGAGCTTTGGCAAGTCACTTAACCCTGTTTGCTTCAGTTTCCTCACCCATAAGATGAACTGGAGGAGGAAATGATAAACCACTTCAGTGTCTTTGCTAAGAAAACCCATATGGGGTCACAAAGAATCAGCCATTACTGAAATGACTCAGTAATAAATTAAAAATCATCCTGCTTCTAAGTACAGTGCTCGGCCCACTATACTATACTTCCTCTGGATAAATGGATCCATAGCATATTTCATACTTGGCCAGGTGGAATTCTGAGGACAGATCTGTCATTTTGACACCCTTATGAGGCTTTCTATAACATCAGAAGTTCAGATATTCTAGATCTCCAGTGGAAGAGTCTAATCTGAGCCAGGTTTTCATTATTATTACTCATGAATCTCAGTCTTTCCTGATAGAAAATCAATTTTATTTGTTTACTTGAAAAAAGAGCTCTTGCTGGGGGAATTATGCTGGCATTGATGCAAACAGTTCAACAAGCAGAGTTGAGGGTCTTAGAATGGCAGAAAATGAAGAAAATGAAGAAAAGGAGCTTGCCTCATATAGACTCCCTTTAGTCCTTGCTGTTTGAAAGCCAACTCAATTCAATGATATTTCCATTCACAAGATCATAGATGGGACTTTAGAGGTCTTTAGTTCAACTTCCTTATTTCACATTGAACCACCAGGTAGCAGTGATAGCCACCCCCCCATCCTGTTTGGAGGAGGAGCGGAGAGGAATCAAATACAAAACAATCCAAAAGGATAACTGTTCTTCATAGAGGAAAAGTATGGATGAGAGTGCCCAGGGTCACACAATAAACAACAGAGTCCAGCCCATCTTGGACTCTAGACGCTAGTGCTCTTCCCACTGTATGTACCACCCTTCTCAGGAGTACCTTTCTAGTTCAGTAACCAAACAATCTTTCAACAAGAATGTATAAGTATGATGTCCTACTCTGTGGGACATCAAAGATGAAAAGAGTAGGAACTCTTCTCAATGAACTTACATTCTTTTGAGGAAGAAACATGAACATATGTAACAATATACAGAATAATTAAATAAGCTTGAGGTAGTTTTAGAGGGAGTGCAGTAACATTGTTGGGAAAAGGCAGAGAAGGTACTACTTGGGTTGAGCTTTGAAGGAAGTAACGGATTCAGTAACACAGAGTTGAGGAGGGAGTGCCCATTTATGGGCATCAGCCATTACAAAGACATGGAGACCGGAGATGAAGTGTTACATGTGAGAAACAGCAAAAAGGTCCATTTGGCTGGATTATAAAGTTTGAGAAGGAGAATCTTGTATTTAAAATCCAATAAGCTTGACATTCAAGCAAGCCATATGGAGTGAGTGTTATGACAGCTGTTGTCTCTTGTTCTACTTCATTAGGCTTCCCAGTTGATCTTCTAGTCAGACTCCTAGTCTAAATTACCTTTTCTTGTTATGGTATACACTTGAATTGTATATTGTATATTGAATTGTATCTATGAAGTGAATGCTATACACTTGGGTTTTTTCTATTTATCTGTTCACCAGGTTTTAATATTAAAGAAGGAAGGCGATATAGTGGGACTTAAAGGTTATTTTCTTTATCAACTGAAAACATGATTCTCCTAGTAGATAAGTCAGTTCTTGGGAAGAGTTAGGCTTTTAGGTGGTGAATTAACTCTTTTGAACTATCTTGATACCACTTCATACTGTTGTTTTATGGTATCAAGAACCCCCAGACGATTCTTAAATTTAATTCTTTTAAGATGTGACTAGCCAGTGCTTTGGAAAAAAATCTGATTTGTATGTCATAGTTGTGGGTCATAAAGACTTTCCCTATTTTCAATCTCATGTAAAACAGTTATACCAGCCAAGGAGTTGAAAGGAAGGGAATGCTTTTTGATGCAGTGGCTTGAAATTGATGCCAATCCTTTTGCCAAGTCTTAAAGGAAAAGGCTGATTGAAGGTAAAGTTCAGTTCAGATTGATGTTTGCAAAATGTTCATGACTATATAATTACATTTGCAAAGACTTTGATCATATAAACTCCTCAGTCTGGAATTTGAAACTCTCTACTCTCTGACTCCCACCTACCTATTCAATCTTATTTTTTTATTATTCCTTTTCAGCTCTTCCCTACATACAACATGCTATTTACTCCCTCTGTACTTTCACATAAATGATGCCCCATGTTAGCCTCATGTCAGATACCCCTTCCTCAGTCTTGCCTCATATAATTCTTAGCTTCCCTCAAAGCACAGCTCAGGGGCCACCTTCTATCCCACACCCTTTCTGATTCTTCATATTATTAGCTCTTTCTCCCTTTCCTATTAATATTTATATACTTTGAATCTGCTTATTTGTATGTTGTATACCATGTTTGTATGTTATATACCATTTCATGTTTGTCCTGGAATTTCCAGAAATGAATACAGCACCTTACACATAATAAATGCTTAATACATTTTTGTTGAATTGAATCATCGTGTTGGTTTGGTCACATTGGTAGGAAAGAACAGATCTTATGGATTCTTTTATCTGGTCCCTCCATTGAAATATATCTTCATCAAAACTTTGAATTCACAATTGGACTATTAATTTCATGAATCATTGGACAGGACAGCAACACTGCCTACCATATACATCCCTATAGGAGAATCATGGAAGGAAATTATATTACATCCTTGCAAATATCAAAGAAATATGGAACTATTCATGTCCTTGGGCCAAGATACTGTGTCATGTATATCAAGAACTCTCTTCCTGCCTGCCTAGAACCACTTTTGCTTCATGGACCCTTTTGTTTTTCAGAAAAAATCATTAAAGGGTCAAGTATAGGATGTACAACAGTAGCCCAAACACATCCATTTTAGTATTTATATTTTGGAATTTTATATTTTAGTCTTTTCTTGGAGAGATAAGAATATTTTTTTTACTGTTCTACTTATTGCTGAGAAAGAAACAATCCTGAATGTAGAAGTTCTAAATTTTGATAGGGAGGAAATTTGAACCCATGATTTTATCAGTGTAGAGAGCTCCAATTTGTAAACTCTCTCACTCAATTCAGACCAACTATTCATTTGTTTGTCAATAAAAGTTAGAAAAAATGAAATTTCACTTAATCAGAGTGCTGATGGAATTGAATGTTCTGGTTAATTATATTAACATGATAGAACAATAACTCTCAGTGTAAATAGAGTGGGGTCTTGTAGGGAGGGGAGAAGGGAAAGAGAGATTTCTCAATTGGTCTGGAAGAAAGAGACTAAATACCTTTTGACTGGATGATGGCTTGGTGACTCTTTCTCTAAATAATATTAATATGAATCATGAACTCTTGGAAAGTTCTGTTGCTCACTTAAAGCCAAGTTAACAAGTGATATTATTGTCCATGCAGGACTCAACTTGATCTGGAATCTTGGGTATTGCTCTGATGGTACCAAGCCAGGAGTTTTATTTGTTTTTGTTTTTGGGTACAGATCTTAACCCTGCAAAATTGTGATATGCAAACATTGTAATATAGGTGCCATGTGTTAGAAGTTTCCATTAGAAAGGCTGGAAAAATACAGCCTAAAGTCACACATTGCTCAGTGTCTTTTCAACTCTTTACCCGAGGCCTTGCCTGTGCATCTCAGGGTACCCTTTGAACTCAGTGCCCTTCCCATCTGAATGTTTGTTCCTTTGTTTCTTTCCATTCCCCACTGACAAAGTATGGAAACCCTCAAGTGACTCATCACACCCCATAGAATTTCAGCACTAGAAGGGACTTCAGAGATCAAGCAATCCAGTACTCTCATTTTACAGATAATGAAACTGAGTCCCAGAGATGTTGACCGATTTGTTCAGGGTTACCTAGCTCATTCGTGGCAAAACTGATACTAGAACGGGGTCTCCTGACTTGAAGTCTAGAGTTATTTACATTGTACATGGCCCCAGATAGGATGTAGGAATTTTGGGAATTGTAACAAGTATAAAATTTTGTTCATTCATTTAGCATTCGCTGATCTGTGCTATACTGGGCTCTACTGACATGGACAGGGCAGGCCTCAGCAAAACTGTGAAGCTGGCAAAGTTTGTCTTGGGCATCTTCCATCTCTTTTTGTCCTCCTCTCTCTCCTTTTGGCAGTTTCCTTCTCAACTCCCCTGCCCCCATCCCCCCACATACCTGGTGCTTTTAAATTACTTGAGCCCCCCACGAGGGGGCTATCCTTCCCTCTCTCCTACATCAAACTTTACCTGTCCTCTGGCTCATGTGTTTGCTAGGTGATGGTGCACTAATCTCTTAATAAATTAATTCATTCTGGAGCCTTATGTGTTACCCGTCCAAGGGGCATTTGTACTTCACCAGGGGGTATAGGTTTAACTCAAAGGATTGAATCTCAGATGATATAATTTCAGACATTGAAGCAGTCTGGGGATGAGATTCTTGTCTAGGGAATTTTTCATCGGTGCCCTCCAAGTTACAATTAAGTAGATAACTACTTTATTTGAACTGGATATAAGGCCAGTCCTACTCAGTGCTGAACATCAATCTTCTAGTCTACTAGGAACCTTCAGAAACCTAGATCAGGGACCCCAGCTGATTGTAACAATATAGGTAAATGTTTGGAACCGAGGCTGGTAATAAGAATGTTGTAAAAAAAAGCTCCTTTTCTTTTTGAGCCTTTATCTGGAAAAGTCTCCTTCCTTAAGGAAAAGAGATTCTCCTAGTTACTCCCCTTCTCCCTCACTTCCCTCCCTCCTTTGTTTTGCTGGATGATGTCCTGTGTTTGTGCCCTTGTCTGCCAGTAATTGCTTAACTGGTCTAATGACTTCTCTTTCCACAACTGTGGCCAGTCTGGGAAGGTGATGATTAAAGTTTCTGAGGCTCCTGTTGGGGAAGGTGACTTCATTTGACCTTAACAGTATCATATCCCCTGGAGGACACAGTGAATTTAAAGGGTTCGTCAATTGATCTGTTCCTTTTGCCATTGAGGCTGCTTTGTGCTCAGGGGTTGCCCTTGATCAAAGATATTCCTGGGGAGGAATTTTCTGGAGTTACTGGTAACATGCACCAACCAGGTAACCGTGAGCTTATAACCTAATGGGTTTAAATGCTTTTTCTCTTTTTGTGCATACAACTTTCCTAGGCATCATTACTCCCAGTATTGTTCACCTTAGGCTATCATCACCCTGAAGGCCTGAGTGCTTCTTTAGACAGGAAATAGATGCTGAACAAAATTTTTGATGATGATGATGAGGAAGAGGAGGAATAACAATGGGATGTTTTATTGTGTCCAGTCTAAATATTACTATTACCCAAAAAAAAGGTTCAAATGAGAAAGCAAATTGGGTTTTGGATTAAAATGGATTTTTTCTCCAATCTGCTAAGGTAAGAGAGTAGTATTAAGGAATATAAACTTGAAAGCAAAGACTGCTTTATTTTTGTTTTTATCCTCAGTGGGAGCAGGACTGGATGAGTTTCTATTAGGGTTGAGGTATAAAGGGGAGAAACCTGAGCAGGATCTGGACTCTGAGTTTCAGTGGCATGGTCCAGAGGAATATTCCCTGAGAGGAATGAGATATAGAAAGGAGAGATGGGAAGGCACTCAAAAGAAACTTGGCTTACTTCAGTTTTACTAAGGGCCTATCTTGATCACTCCCTTGAGAAGGTGAGGTAGTGATGGAGATGGTTCTGATTCAGAAGCCACTGCTCAGGTTTGTGTGGGTTTCTTCAAGGTCTTCACCATAAGGGAGAAGTGGTACACACCCAAAGCCAGTCCATAGAAATGGGGAGCTGAGAGGAACTATAACTAGCCATTCTGGCCCTTGAAGGCATGAGCCACAAAATGTGTCTGGGGATAGTAGGAGGGGAGAAAGTACCCTACAATCAGTGTTTTAAAATAAAGTCACTTGGGGGTGAACATATCTCAGGGAGAGGCCTTGAATGCAAGGCCCTAGGGGGTGAGGTGTGATACAGAGGAATCAAGATATTGAAGCTGTTGTTGAAGAGGCAAGGTAGGGCCAGACCAGAAAGAAGCTTACCTGGGGTGAGGCTAATGGCAGAATCACAATCTGGTGGTTTACAATTTTAACAAATCATCCTCAGTAAGATGCTAAGCTCAGTTTTTTTCTGCCTGCTGAAGAAGTATAAACTATCCTTTTTGGTGCCTTGGAGGCACAGACCCTGTTTTCTTGCCCTGCAGAACAGGAAAGTGCAAAGGAATTAGGAGTAATGGCTTCTGCCCTCAGGTATGTAGTTATCTAGTTTTGGAGACAGAACATGTACATTGTGACATAACTGAAGAACACATTCACAGAACAATAAAAACAAGTTGATATGGCATCTGTATTACTGTAAGTGCTGAGCTTCTAAGTGCACATGTATATGTATATATATGTGTATATATGTATATATGTGTATATATATATATATATACACATATATACATACATACGGACAGACAGACATCTTTAAAGTTTACAAACAGCTTTCCTCCTCCTTGAATTGCTATGAGGCATCTGAAAAGGATGGGACTGTAGGCAATTATTCTAATTTTCTTCACAGAAAATGCCCTACTTTGTTCTTCTGGGCTCCCAGGCATAAAATTTAGAATGTGCCATGGCGTAAAACAGAATAACTTTTTAAAAAGTAAATGTTTCATTAGCACTTATTTTTTACTCACTTTTTAATGACTCTTTCCCCTAACTCCCCCAATAGGAGCCTCCCTTACAACAAAAAATATACTTAAGCAAAACAAGTCAACCCATTGTTCATGCCTGACAACAGATACATCCTGCACCCAAAGCTCCTCTTGGTTGAGAGGAATGAAGCATGCTTCGTTCACCAAGAGTTTGCTGATATCATGTTTCCTTACTACATAGATTAGAGTTCTGATGTTTTTCAATGCTTTTTTTGCTTTACATTATTATGGTCATTGCATGCATACACATATTTGTATGCATTTTATATATGCATAGGTATATATGTATATATATGAATGTAAATATAGATATGTAAGACCTGTGATTTTTTTAGTGTTGGGAACTCTCAGGAAGGTACTTCTATGACTACACAGATCAGCAGCACCTTCTCCACTTTGTACCTTCTCATTTGGGAGGGTTGCCTGGGCCACTGAGAGGCCAAGTGACTTGCCCAAGGCAACCCAGCCAGTATATGAAGAAAGACTTGAACTTGAGGCCTTACTGACTCTAAGTCTAACCCTAAAATCATTACATAGACTTCCCACTATTTTATGTTGCCTCTCCAGAAGTAAGATTACGTAGACCAAATAACAAAAATTAGACTTTCTAACAATTCCTAGATGAGTTTTGCCTATCATTAATAACATTTAGGGACCAATCAGAGGACTCCAGTTCACATCCTGGTTCCATTATTTACTCTCTGCAGCCATTTTCTCAGCTGTAAAAGAAGAGGATTAGATTTCTACCTGATTTCTTTTTTTTTTTTTAATGCTTTATTAACTTCTGGTTTATGCCATTCATTTCTGCCAGATTTTGAGTTAGAAATTTTCTCCCCGTTTTTCCCCTACCTCCCCAAAATAGCGGCTCCACAGGATATCCCCTCCTCCAATCTGTTGTCTCCCATGCCTTCTCCCATACCCGCCTCCGACTTTCCAGTAGAGCACGGTGGATCTCTATGCCCCAGTTCTAGCTGATTTCTAAAGTTACATTAGCAACAGCAACAAGAAGCATATCAACAAATGAATAACAGACATTTATTAATTAAGTATTTACTGAATTCTATAATACTAGATACTAAAAAATGATAAATTTTAATAATTATCTGTAGTTATATGAGGTCTCTTGGGACTGTCTCTGGTAGTGAGGTTAATTATGCAAAGACCATGGCAACATAACTGTGGGAAACTTTGTAATTCCAGGTGTGGAAGGTCATGATATAACTCTGGGGCTGTATTCTTTTTTTTGGGGAGGGGGAGGGAGGACTTATATTCTTTCAGGCTGCCTGAATTCACCTTTCTCTTCTGAGAGTAAAGAAGCCAGTCTTCTCATTTGGTTATTTATTTAGGTTAGGCTTGCACATATACCCTCAGGAATAACCAACCATATTTAAAGAAAGGTAAGAGGAAGACCTTAGGTACCTGATCAAAATCTTTGTTTCCTACCCCTAACTACTGTGTACACAGTGTCTTTTTGCCTCATGGGTTGCCTGTGATGTCACATCTGGTCCTTTCCTCATGTTCTGGTACAGTACAACAGTAATTGCTTGAAAGAGAGGGCCAGTGTATTTATTTTGCAAGAGACTGACAGGGTGGGTTCAGAAAATGATTTGGAAGTGAGTGGGGGAAAGGTGCTTCTATCTGAAGAATAGGGGAACCTTGAGACTGGCTTGGAATAAGCTATATATAGAAATATCCAACTGCAGGAGGTGAAATTGG
This sequence comes from Gymnobelideus leadbeateri, assembly GCA_011680675.1. Taxonomy (NCBI): domain Eukaryota; kingdom Metazoa; phylum Chordata; class Mammalia; order Diprotodontia; family Petauridae; genus Gymnobelideus; species Gymnobelideus leadbeateri. The sequence continues at coordinate 988,136 of WOXC01009692.1, read as the reverse complement.
ATTTCTGTTTATCTGTGAAGTGACACACTAATCTTATCCATTTTGTAGGTGAGTGAAAAGTGTTACTGAAATAAATATTTGCTTCAAATGTGGTTTTGCAGAACTCAGTCACCTTGCACGCATCTGTTTTTCTCAACATCCTGGCTATGTGCAGAGATACCATTTCCCTTAGTTCAAGTGGTTGCAGGTAAAAAGGCATGCTTAGTGTGACACAGGTTGTTCACTCACTCATGAATGAAAATGTACTTATTAGGTACTTATTATATGGTAGGCACTGTATGAAGCACAGATGCCCAAAAAGAGAATATCCCAGCCCTCAAAGGGCTTACCTTCCAAGGCAGTATTGAGGGAGAGATAACACATATAAGTCAGTGATACCTAGGAAAGGGTGTTTTGGTTGAGGAAGTCATAGGGAAGGTGAGTAAAGCTAAAGGCCAATTGTTTGACATGTCTTTTCAAGAAACAGTGATAGTGTTGATATGATTACTGTTCTTAGAACAAAAGGTGGAAAGGTTGGGGGGCGGTTGGGGTTAGGGTTAGGGAAGTAGCCCTTTTGTGCTTCTCAGAAAGGAATTAAACTTGGGATTGCCAAGTTCTGCACATGACAGGGAGGTTGACAGAGTCGGGAGTCTATGACCACTTAGATGCAGTGGACCCTCACCCACCATTCATCCATGTCATGAACACTTATTGCTTGTACCTCTCCATTGGAACTTATCACATATTATAGTTATCTTTTCACATTTTTCTCACAGATGAAGCTATGTGTATTTGTGGAAGTGTGCTCCTGGTCTGAAGGAGATGTTTTATAGCTATTCTTCTTATTATATCATACTAAGAAATGCCTCTGCTAAGAGTTAATCTTGTCTACAGGCTCATTATTAATGGGTAATTCAGGCAATGGCTTATGATCTGTAGTGTTAGGAGTGGATACGTATAGAGTATCTCTGTAGAACCTGAAGAAATAGCCACCTTCTAGGACCCAAACTACCACTGTGTGTGTGCAAGTTTGGGAAGTCATCCAGAAGAGCTGTTTATGCCACCATTGTTTCAGCCATTCCAAAGTTAATGTGGGTACCTTAATTCTCCTTCTTTATGTAGCTGTCATTTTCAAGGATAGTTGACTTGCAGTGTAAGAATTCATGAATAAGAAAATCAAGAATTTGTAGTCTAGATGGGTAGAAGGCCAATAGCATAGTATAGTGGAAAAAGCACTGTAGTTTTGCTCTGGAGACCTGAGTTCTAGTCTAGGCTCTGATGTTAGCTAGCTATGTGATATTGGTCAGTTTGGGACCTTGAAGTCCTCTTCTGTAGAATGAGTAAGTAGGAGTTGATTGGATCTTCTTTCTTCCTCTAACATTCTGTGACCCTGTTACCAGCCCTGTGAGGCAGAATGCTGGAGGAGAAACATGAAGTCCTGGACTAAAACCAGGGTTCAGTCATCTCAGTACACACTTGTTGATGGATGGATTGATTGTGGTTGTTGAGGGCTGTGAGTAGAATTCTACAAGGCAGTGCCCAATTGGGAGAATCTCAGCTCCAAACACCTACCTGGAAACCTGAATTCCTTTGCGGATTATTTTAAGGAGATTCACAACAAACATGGCACATCTATAGCTAGAGCCTGAAAATTTTTTTTCATTGCTTGATTTAATGCTTTTTAGAGCACAATAGCAGGCATTCTTTTTCTTGGCTCCTTCAAACTGGGTGTAATGGTCACAGGGTCATAGATTCAGAAGTGGAAAGAATTTAAGGGGTAATCTAGTACAGATTGGTCAAACGAGATCATGTTTGTAAACTACTTAGCTCAGTGTCTGGCACGTAGTAGGTGCTGTATAAATACTTAATGCCTTCTCCCTCCTCTCCCCTCCCTCTTCCCTCTCCGCTGCCTCTCCCCCCTTCCATTATTTTATAGACATTAAACTGATGCAAAGAGAGGGGAAGTGACATGCTCAGTCTCACACAACTGGTCACTGCCTGAGTTGAGATTTGAAACTAGGCCTTCCGACTCCAAATCCAGCACTCAGTCTATTCCACTATGTTGATTCCCCATCATGAACCATGGCAAGGTGTAGTAGAAAGATCCCTGGATTTGGAGGCTCAAATCCTAGTTCTCCTCATTATTACCCATGTGACCTTGGTCAAGTCACTTCACATTCACTGGCTTGATTTCTCATCTATAAAATGAGGGGATTTAATAAGACAACCTTTGATGTCCCCTTCATCTCTAAATAAAGATCCTATATTATTCTACTACGACTTTGGAAAGAGTATTGGATCTGAAATCAGAGATCCTAGGTTCAAGTCCTGGTTCTGTCATTTATTAGCTATATGTCCCTCTTTGGTCCTATACACATGACAATAACTCTTCTCACAGCCATGAGCTTTGCTGTAAAAGAAAAAAGGATATAGCACTGAATTAGGACTCAGCAGATCTGAGTACTGGTTTTAGACCTGTGTCTGTGTATGAACCTTGAGCCAGCCTCAAATTCTGACTCTTTCCATTTATAAAATGGAAATACATTTCTGTGGTTTATCACAATTCTTTTTTTTTTTTTTTTGGTGTCTATTTTTGGAGGGGGGAAGGCGGGGCAGTTGGGATCAAGTGACTTGCCCCAGGTCACAGAGCTAGTAAGTGTTAAGTCTCTGAGGCCAGATTTGAACTCAAGCCCTCCTGACTCCAGGGCTGGTGCTCTATTCAGTGCACTACCTAGGTGCCCTGTTCATCACAATTCTTGAAAATATTAGTTACATGGAAGATTCTCTGAATTCCACATGGTTACTGGACTACACCTAACAGACTTTCTAGTAAGCATAGGTCAGAGGTAAAATGGGCAGCAGGAATCTCTAGTACCACTCTCAGCTGTTATACTCATTTTTGCTTTTTTTTTTTTTTGCTCAGTTCCCTAACCTTTGTCCTATGTTCATGCATATATCCTCATTGACATATGTCATATCCACATGCATATGCATTTGGGGGGTGGGGGAATGGATCATTAAGTACAGCTTAAATAACCTAGTTACCAATGGAGTTTGGAGAATCCTCCATTCCAACCCATATTTTCAGCCATTTTGACACTGACAGGAAAAAGCCTGAGGAATTTCCCCCAAATGTAAGTACACCAATTTACTTTGCCAAGGCCAGAGCAGCCACTTGAATAACCCTTTAATCATGGCTGCATTTCAACACATACACACTGATTTTCCAATTGAAATAATTAGGACTGAACCTAAAACACAACCTTCTTGTTTTTGGTGTAACTATAACACTTCAGATTATCCATTTCCCATTCCTCTGTTTCTACAATCATCCTTTACTCCTGTAAGTGGAATAAACAGTGTACATTAACTACAGTTTTGCCTGCTATCTCATGAGACCCCGTAGGCAGATACATTAGGGTTTTCCTTTGGGGCCAGGCCTTTTGGGATATAGATGTACTACCAAGAGTATAAAACTGTACTTACTGGAAGTGCCTGCAGTATGTTTAATTCAGAAGTTACTCACACACAGTATTCAGTGGTATCTAGCCCAAGAGGCTTAATATATTTACACAAGGAAAAATTCATTCACATGGTGTTCAAGGTTCAATATTAAAATTCATTCACTTTGCTTCTTGCCTATAGGTTTCAGTATAAATTCATTGCAAAATATCATGAAAGATGACAGAAAATTTAAAGAAATTTAGCTTCATTCTTTGCCCAGATGACACTCCTCTACTTCTCCCTAGTTCTCTCTGGGCCTTTCTTCCCAGGAAAAAGTTATATCAGGATAGAGGAAAAAAGGTGTAAAGGCCTAGGACTTTCTCCTTTTTTCCACTTTAGGAGTAGTGACCAAAATTATAATGATATAAGGAGAATGAAAAAATATGTGGCTCAAGAGTTTTTGGGTGGTTGTTTTCCAAATATTGCCATTGTGTGGACTTTCCAGCATAGCTTTAAGGCCATTGTAGTGATGATTGATTAGCTTGATGGGGAAAAAGTGATTAATTACTTTTAATTAATCACTTTAAGAAGTGATTAAAAAAACATGAACATAGGGTTAAGGTTAAGTGGGAAGGTGAGAAGAAAAGTGAGAGAGAGATGGTGACAAGCAGAAGAGCAGACTGCTTGGGTATTTCCTTCGCTGGTATTGATTACAAACCCAATAAAGTGTAAAAACTAAGATACTATAGGTCTTAGACAAGCTCAGGCACCATCAAGTGAAGTCATCATGTACATGTCAGAAGAATGCTATCCTTTTTCCTGGCCCTATTCTAGGTGCTGTAGGATGGGGCAGCACCAAAGATAGACTTTTCATGGTCCTTGCCATTGAAGAACATACAGTTTTGTTGGGAGACATTGACACACTTGAAATGAACTAGCTGCTCTAGATTCTAGAGAAGAATAGAAATCAGTGGGTACATTGGGAAGACCACATAAGAACTAAAATTTAAGCCATAACAGTTGGGTCAAATTTAGTTAGAAAGTAGAGGGCATGGAGTCCAAGGCCACCCCTAAGAAGTCTGGTATAGGGTGAGATATGTTGTGTGTTCCTCTCTGTGCTTGCTTCCTGAAACATTTATGAAGGTGAAATCATGTTAAAGTCATTATCTGGAATAGCCTTGGTGGGGAAGAGAACAAAATTAATCTTGAGGTATGTGTGCAGATGTAAGGAGATGTCTCATTTCCTTTCCATAGTGATGAGAGATCCTTTAGTAGTCTGACTTTATGGCTAAGAGAATCAGATATTCTTTAAAAATCCTACCTCATTGTCCCCCCACCTTTTTTAGCTGATAGAATCACTTTATTTTCTCTACCTGTTGCCTTTCTGAGTAATGTCCCAGACACAAGTAGCTCACAGAGCTACAGAGCAGAGAATCTAAGGGATGGTCCCATATCACAATACCCTGGAGATAGCTCAGATCATATTAGTAACAAAACTGGGGGTCAGCAGTGAAATTTTTCAAGTTCTAATTTATCCCTCTAACCACTTTCTTCACATTGGGGAATGTCTCCTGAAAACCGACTAACCTTGGCATTGGAAAAGCCAACTTCTTTCAGTAGTCTGATACCTAGCTAGAACAGATATAAAGACATTTTTCATGGGGGAAGGGGATGAGAAATTCACAGCTATATAGACAACTCCCATGCTTGTCTCATTCTTATAATAGGAGATCCTTCTTTAGCTTTTCCAAACCTTTTTGGGTATTGTCTCCTCCACTGTGCCCTATCTCCTCCCAACTGGTCTCCATTTTGAACCCTGTGCAGCATCCTCATCATGTGACTATAATTATTCTTTCCCCAAGGGCTAACAGGCTGAACATGCTTACTAAATGTCATCCCCAAAAGGATCACTCAGAATACAGTAGTTATGATTTATTCAACTCCTGTACCACTTGGGTCTTGGTCCCTGCATAACACACCGGATTCACCTTGGGGACTTTTAAAAAAATAATCTCTATATAATTTTGCCCTCATATAGGACTTTTCCTAGGAACCAGGATTTGGCTTGTTCCAATTCCCCCAAAATCCCCAAAAGTACTCAGGTCAACCATTGATCAGATATTGAATAGGTTTTATTCAGCCCAACGTTTAGGCCAAATGTCAGTCTGAGCTATTTGATGGTCCTCCCTTTTTCTGCAAACCTTCCCTTCTCTTGGGACCTGAATAGTCCCCATGAGTCATAGTATTAGTGAAAAGATAGACCTGGGATGATTCTTGGTGCATGTGATTCCCTGTGAGACTGGTCCTTCTTCCACTTTTTGACCATGCAGATAGTGTAGCTCTGGGGTCTTTCTTTAGTTCTGAATGAGGCTGGACATCATTTCAGTGTCAGAGAGTCTGAGACATGGAGTAGACCTCAGTGATCATCTAGTTTAACACCTTCATAGAGCGTTTGAGGGGTGTGGTGGGAATGAGAGACAACATACAGTAGGGACAAATATCAGGTTTGGTTTCACAGGGGAGGTGGCTTTTGAGATGGGTTTTGAAATAGGATTTAGAGAGGTGAAGCTATTGGGGGAGGGAGCATGTAAGCAAGGGGGAGCAATGTGGATAAATGCATATGTCCAGGAAAGTATAAGGAATGATGGGCACGCTATGTTTCAATGTATCTAATTAATCTGACATGTAGTATACGTGTCCTAATTCTTTTTTTTTCCTTTCAAATTTATTTATTTTTAGTTTGCAATTTTAAGTTCCACAAATTTTGGAGTTCCAATTTTTCTCCTCCCCCCTGTCCTTCTCCCTCCTTACTCAAGGTGGCATGCAATTTGATATAGTTCTACATATACCTTGATGTTAAACTTTAGTCAAGTTGTAAAGAATTATAACCAATGGAATGAACCACGAGAGAAGAAACAAAACAAAACAAAACAAAGAAGAGAGAGCAAGTTGTTGGCTTCAGTCTGCATTCAGACTCCATAATTCTTTCTCTGGATGTGGATAGCCCTTTCCATCATGAATATTATTACCTTGCATTGCTGAGATGAGCTCATTCTATCAAAGTCAGTCATCACAGATACAATGTGTCTGTAATTGTGTACAATGTTCTCTTGGTTCTGCTTCTCTCACTCAGCACCAGTTTATAAAAGTCTCTCCAGGTTATTATAAAGTCTGTCTGCTCCTCATTTCTTATAGCACAATAGTATTCCATTACATTCATATACCACAACTTGTTTAGCCATTCCCCAGTTGATGGGCATCCCCTTGATTTCCAATTCTTTGCCACCACAGAAAGAGCTGCTATAAATATCTTTGTACATATGGATCCTCCTCCCACTTGTATGATCTCTTTGGGATATAGCCCTAAAAGTAGTATTGTTGGGTCAAAGGGTATGCACACATGTTCTAATTCTTAAGATACAGTGTTTCATAGTGAATAACTTTATTTGGAATCAGGAAGACTGGGTTTAAATGAGAACTCAAATTTGTGTGAGCATTATGGCCCTACTTTCCCCATCTGTAAAATGGAGATTATAATCTCTTTAGTACTGATTTTTCAGGGTTGGTGAGAAGAACAAGTGCAATAATGTCTAGTCTAATGCAATTAGAGATGCAGAAAGACACATAGGCTTGACAGGAGAGGAAAGGATGATGCAAAAGTGGTGATGCAGAGGGCAATGGTTGTTGTCCTTCATTCTTGAAGAGCACCAAAATGGCATCACTATGTTGGGGTCAAGGTACAGTGTGTCTGACTGGCTGATCACACTAACATGAGCTTGGAAGACTCTACCATAGGTCAGGCACAAATAGTCCATATGAACATTTGGAGTGAGATTGGCTCTAAATTTGTATATCTAGTGTTCCTTTTGGGCCACTGCAGGTCTGTTTTGTTAATAGAGCATGGCACATTCTTTAATGTGGACACACCATGCTGGATGGTCCTGTGCCAGCGTCTCCCATGTCTCACAATCAATTGCAAAGTTTTTCCGACAGTTCTTGAGTGTCCTTGTACTGCTTTTTCTGACTTCTTTGTGAGCACTTGTTTTGTGTGAGTCCCCAGTCTTTTAGGCAAACATGTTTGACACTTGAACAAAATGGTTAGCCCATCGGAGTTGCACTCTCTGCAGTAGAGTTTGAATGTTTGGCAAGTTCAGCTTGAGAAAGGACTTTGGTGTCCAATACTTCATCTTGCCTGGTGATGTTCAGAATCTTCCCAAAACAATTCAAATGGAAGCGGTTTACATGGCACTGGTAGACTTTTCAGGTTTCCCAGGCATACAACAATGAGGTCGGCACAAGGTCTTTGTAGACCTTCAGTTTGGTAGGTAGCCTAATGCCACTTCTCTACAACACTTTCCTTTGGAACCTCCCAAACACTGAATTTTCTCTGACAGTGTGTGCATCAACCTCATCATCTATGTGTACGACCCTGCCAAGGCAAGTGAACTTATTCACATTACTAAAAATTTCTCCATTTGCTGTAAAGTGATGGTTCCACATATGGGTGGTGAGTTGTTGACTGGTGAAGAACCTGTGTTTTCTTGGTGTTAGTTTTCAGGCCAAAATTAGCACAAGCAGCAAAGAATTGATCCACTTTGTTGCACTTCAGCCTCAGAGGCTGCATTAAGTGCACAATCAACTGTGAACAAAACATTGTGCACCACCTATCCCTCTACTTTAGTCTTGGATTTGTAGCCTTTTCAAGTTAAGTAACTTACTGCCAGTGTGCTAGCTGATCTTGATGCTATTTGGTCCTTGTTGAAGGTGTCTGACAACATCACTGAAGATAGCATGCTAAAAACCATGGGAGCAAACACACAACCCTCCTTCACTCCATTGGTGACTGGGAAAGTCTGAGAGCATCATCCATTGTTCAGATCCCATACAAGCATGTCATCATGAAACTGATGTATAATACTGATGAACTTCTCTGGGCAACCAGATTGTGCCTTGATTTTCCACAAGCCCTCATGACTGACAGTATCAAAAGCCTTGGTTAGTTCAATGAACATTGTGTACAGACCTCTTTCTGCTCTTGGCATTTCTCCTGGAGTTGTCAGGCAGCAAACACCACATCGACCATTCCTTGGCTCTTTCTGAAGCCACCCTGGTTCTTGGGTAGATGACCATCTTTCAGGTGAAGCATCTTCCCTATTAAGGAGGACTCTGGCAAGAGAATGACTAAGGGAGAGACCACGCTGTGACTGTCACAGGACAGCCCATTACCTTTTTCTTCATAGAGATGGACAATGGAGCATCCTTGAATTCTTGTGGGATAACTTTCTTTTGCCATATAACATAGAAGATTTCAGTCAGTTTTTATATGAGCAGTGGATCCCCTGCCTTGTAAACCTCAGCTAGAATGGAATCAGCACCAGGTGCTTTGCCACATGAGAGGAGCCTAATGTCATTCTTCTTCAGTTGGAAGTTTGGTTAGAGAATGATGATCTGTTGAGAACACTATGGAAGTGTTCAGCCCATCTTTAGAGTATCATGTCCTTAGCACTAATCAATGTTACTCCATCAGCACTGAGTAGTTGAGATGCAACATAAGTCTTTGGCTTATAGGTAGCTTTCAGGGTATCATAAAAATGTTTTGGATTGTTAATATCAATGTAAAACTGAATCTCATCTGCCTTCTTACTGAGCCAAGAATCTTGCATCTAAGCTTTGCTTGCACTTTACTTTTGATGAAGTTAAACATTTCCTTCTTAGATATGGACAACTGTCCTGCTGGTAAACCCCGTGGAGTTCTTTTTTTTTGATTAGCAGCTTCTGAATTTCTCCATCATTTTCATCAAACCAATCTTGATGTTTGCAAGTGTTCTGGCCCACTTGAGTAAATGTAGTGCTGTACATCAAATCTCTGAAAGCTGCCCACTCCTTTTCTGTTCCACTATTGGCTCAGATTTCCCTTCAAGTTAGCAATAAATTGTTTCTGCTCAGAGAAGTGCTCTAATCTGTTGACGGTAAGCCTTCTGGTAGTTGTCTTGCCTTGGTGCTACTGCTTTTGTTGAATGTGAATGTTTAGCTTGGAGAGGATAAGTCTTTGATCAGTCCAGCACTCTGTGCCACACATCACTTTTTTCACTCTCACATCCTCTCTGTCTCTTTTCCTTACACTGACATAGTCTATTAAAGGCCAATGTTTGCTGCAAGGTGCATCCATGAAATTTTTATTGCATTTTAGGTAAATGTTGACAGTGTTTGTGGTATTTTTCTTAAGTGGCCATAGTAATGAGGAATACTATGAAGCTGATGGAGGTTTTGCTATCAGATTTGATCTAGGCAAGCTAGTATGCCTCCCAAAAGGAGTGACTGACAGGCTCATCATGATATAACTGCCACTTGGAGGAAAGTGCCACACCATATCCAGCCATTCTGCAGGTTTCTTGAAGTAGATACCCCACCTAACTCACTGATAGTTTTGAGGCCCGTCATTTACCTTCAATCTGGTTTAGCCCATCTGCTGAAATGGTTTACTGGGGGTATGGCCACTGTGCATGCTATAGCTTCTTGGAGCCAAAGTGAGAGTTGGGTGGCTGGTAGACATCAAAAGTGGAAAGCAGCCCTGAAAAGGGCTCAGCATCCCTCACAGCAGAGATGCTAGTCTTGCCTGACATCTGCATACCCCAGTATAGAAAGGATTATTTCTGGAGTCTGATAGGCAAAGGAAAAGCTAGGCAATTGATATATGGATGGCAAATACCCAGATGGGAAAAAGATAATCCTAGTGACTCTTCACACTTCAGGTGCTCCCAAGAACAGAGTTGTGGAATGAGGGGAAAATATCCTGCAGACTGATGGAAACTGAGACAGTGGTTAAGAAACATAGTTCAAGTCTCAAGGACTAAAGGCAGGAATTGAAGAACAATCAGCTGTAAGGGAAGGAAGAGAGGAATAAAAGCAGTGGCCTTAGGTGGGCTTCTTAGTCTAATGTCACCTTTACAAAAGAGAAAAAGCTGGTGCTGTATCTTGTGACTGACTGCCAGTGACTTTTTCAACTTATTGGCCTATTCTTCAGAAAACATGATTGCAAAATGGTGGCTGGGCTCCCTGCTGACATTTTTCAAGTTACATTTCTTGTCTTTGTGGCACCCGGCTGGGCCCGTGTGATTTAATTGCCCTGCTATTTGTTAATTAGTCTGTGTGAAAATGCCAATACTTGAGCATGCTTGGGGAGTGGGAGGCAAGAATGTAATTTTGTGTGAAGCAGTTCCAAGCACCAAGCAGTTAGAATTTACCTGTAAGTTTGTGGTTCCAGCTCTTAGATGGGCTGATTTCTCAAGCTGCATAAGTGTTCCATTACCTTTGGGAAGTTTGACATTTTGAAACTGCCTTTAGTGTCTCTTACTCATTCAAGCAAGAACCATGATTTGCCTTCCTGCCCAAAGGCTATAAAGATCAGGCAGTACATTTGTTAAATTGTGAAGTTAGCAACGTTTGTCCTACTTATCCTACCCTTTTCTGTGCCTTTTCCTCATCTTTGTAGGACCCCTATACTCCTCCTTCATATATCTAAGGTACTGGTGTCTTCTCATCCATGATCTAGCCAAATCTATTCTCAGGAAAGAGAATAGATTTGCTATCAGTCATTTACACTTTTTTTTTAAAATTTGTTTTTTATTTTATTTTATTTTTTTGGTTTATTTTTAGTTTACAAGATTCAATTTCATAGTTCCTTGAGTTTCAAATTTCCCTTCCCTCCCTCCCCCCGCCCCCCCCACGATGGCATATAGTCCAATAGAGGATCTGCAAATACTTTCACATTAGACATTAGTCAAGTTACAAAGGCAAATTGTACTAGGTGGGATGAAAAATGGTAAAGAAGAAATAAAACCAAACAATGAAAAGAAAAAGATCAAGTATTTTGCTTCCATCAGGAATCAAATTTAGTTCTTTCTAGTTATTTCTCTGGATGTAGGCATCTCTCTCCTTCATGAGTCTTTTGGGATTGACTTATATCACTGCATTGCTGAGAAGAGTCCAGTCTGTCATAGTTGGTCATCACACATATGTTGTGTCTGTGATTGTATACAAATTTCTCCTGGTTCTGCTCTTCTCACTGAGCATCAGTTTGTACAAGCCTCTCCAGGTAAATATGAAGTGCGTCTGCTCCTCGTTTCTTATAGCACAAATAGTATTCCATTACATGCACACACCACAACTTGTTCAGCCATTCCCCAATTGATGGGCACCCCTTTAATTTCTAATTCTTTGCAACCACAAAAAGAGCTGTTATAAATATTTTTGTACATATGGGTCTTCCTCCCACTTCTATCATCTCTTTGGGATATAACCCTAGAAGTGGTATTGCTAGGTCAAAGGGCATGAAATTATTTATAGCCCTTTGGGCATAATTCCAGATTGCTCTCTAGAACGGCTGGATAAGGTCACAATACCAGCAATGCATTAGTGTTCCAATTTGCCCACATCCTCTCCAGCATTTGTCATTTTCCTGTTTTGTCATCTTAGCCAATCTGACTGGAGAGATGTGGTACCTCAGAGTTGTTTTGATTTACATTTCTCTAATCAATAGTGATTTAGAGCATTTCTTCATATGCTTATAGATGTCTTTAATTTCTTTCTCTGAAAACTGCCTGTTCATATCCTTTGACCATTTATCAATTGGGGAATCAGTCATTTACACTTTAGTAAAAATGAGTTTCAGTTTCAAGATATCCTCTTCTAGGGTTTTAACTAGTAAAATCTTTTTGCCCTAATTGTGAAATGGAAGGCTTTGTCTTTCATTAAGTTAATATCAGCCATTGATGTGTGAATCCATCCAGAAATACTTTCATTTCTGATAAGGCACCAAGAGTTCTATTAAAAAAAGACCAAAAAGTCTTTAATGTCCAAAAGAATGGAAATTTGATGGTGACATGACAAGTAGTATGGTGAATACTTTGGGGACAGGTGACTGGCCATCACCCAACAATGAAGCCTATGCAGGAAGTGTTTTACTTGGTCTTACACAGTCAGTCTTGGTAATATAAATTAGTGCTGTTCATCGTCTCCTATAAGGTCAGAAGTAGATGAGACTTTAGAGGTCATCTTCTCTAATCCCATTTTAAAGGTAAAACTGAATTACTCCTGATCTTTCCCTCTGGGGTCTTCTGCAGATCCTGTTCTGAGTTGGGGTCCCCTCTGGTAGGCCCTTCATTTCTACTGTGAGTGTGCTCTGTGCTCTTTCCCAGAGAGTCTAAGTGAACTGATGAAAGTTACAAAGCAAGCAGTAGCAGATCCAGGGCTCGCCTCAAAGAAACATTGCCTTTCTAGCCTAGTTCTCTCTTCCACTGCACTAACGCCTGATGGAGCTGAAGTTATCTCACCGATGTCCAGTGACTAAACATCATCATCTCATATTTGTAGGCAGGTCACCTGTCATCTAGGTGAAGTGTGGCTACCTTATTCTCCTTTTCCCTTCTTCTTGAATTGTTCTTCCACCCTTCTATGTCTGTCACAGTATTAAAAGGTTCCCAGGACCTTATGAGAAACATTTTATCCTTTGATGATCATAGAGTTAGAAACATCTGAAAAATGATGAGATTCCTCTCCTCATGAAGGGCATGTGTATGTATTAGACTTTATACAAAGGTTGTTGTTAAGTTGTTTTAGTTGTGTCCAACTCTTCATGACCCCATTTGGGATTTTCTTGGCAAAGATAGTGGAGTGGTTTGCCATTTCCCTCTCCAACTCCTTTTACATATGAGGAAACTGAGGCAAATGAGTCCTTCTGATTTTAGGCCCAGCACTCTGTCCTTAGCATTGTGGCACCTTAGTATTATGGCACCTTAGTATTGTGGCACCTTAGTATTATTCTCCTCTCAGCCACACACTCAAAAAACTTAACTCAGAAGCCCCTTCCACTATGAATGGAGCCTGCCTTGATCCCCTCTGGACATCACATAGTACATTATTTTACATTTCTCTAATGCACTTATTTTCTACTATTGGATGTCAGGGTTATCTAAGTATGTGTCTTAACTCCACTACTTTAAATTCCATGAGGGCAGGAGATGTACTTCATTCTGTACATCTTGCCCAGCAATTTAGCACAGTTATATCTGTACATCATGGACACTCAGAAAATGTTTGTCATAAGGAATTGTGCTGCTCAGGAAACTCCATGACAGACCTTATTGGGGCTGTCTCTCTTGAGCAGTATCTTATGATCCCATCATTTTTCTTCAGCCTCTTTCCCTTTCAGACTCAGATATGGCCACTTTCTTTTTTTTGTGTTGCTATTTTGGAGTCGCAACTTGTCCTACTCTCCCTCTACCAACCCTTCAAATATGCCTGTCCTAGCACTTGGAGTACACCTTCTCTAATTTTAAGGTTATTACCCCTAATTTGAGAGCCTAATCTGTGTACACACACACACACACACACACACACACACACACACACACACACACACACACACACACACACACTGGCAGAGACCTAGTTTCCCAGGGCCATTTTTCCTTCTCCTTCATCCCCCCATCTCATATGCATTTTAATAATGAACTTTTTGGAAAACATCCAGAAGTTGTCTAGGTCAAAACAGTTTAATTCTGAAAATTTTAGGCTGGGGAAGAAAAGAAGTTAGCACCATGGCAGCCTGATAGAGGGTCCCTCTGTGGGAGCTTGTAGTGTCCCTCAAATCCCACCATTAGTTTCCCACTTATTATGCTTCTGTGTGGGATCTGACCTATCTGAAAAAGCTCCTGGTTAATTATTACTGGCACATTAGTACCTGGTTTAGGGTGCTCTTGCAAGACCTGCCATTCATTGTACACTATTGTTTAGCCTGGTTTCTCTGTAGTCTTTCTTATACTGAGAAGGGACAAGAGATCTTACTTGAATCAGAGAGACTTCAGAAGTCCAGGAAATTCAACCTCTGCCTATTGTACCCCGGCACTCACTCCTCTGTACTCATCTAGGTGTTAGGACCTTAGGGCAGGGGACTCTAACCAGTGAGGTGACTGATCAAAAATGAATTCTTTCCCTGCAGCTCAAGTCCAGACAGTCTGGCTTTCTGAGAAGCTCTCTGCCACCTCAGAGACTATGAACGCCTTGTTCAGCGACAAGGAGCTGGGTCACTTTCAACTATTAGAAACATTACCAGGCAAGGAACATACAGGAGTCCATGCAAGCCATGGTAATTTGTCAAAGCTGCCATTCCTGATAGAAGATAGCTGCCCGTTCATGTGGATGATATTCCCTAGTGGATGAGGCACCATAATTACCCATCCCTAGGTCTTCTATGGAGAGGCAGCAGGGCTCTCATTACCTAAGTAAAGTCTTTCCAGAGGCCTCAACAGATTTGGAAATTCCACATTAGGTATTTATTCATTGCCTTCTTCTGAACTTCTTTTTGAAATGCAAATTCCCCCAGAGGGTCAGAATCCCAGGGAATCATCAACACATCACTGTGAATGAGTTTTTCAGATTGCTCTCTTCCCTGACAGGTGGGATGTAGGTCAAGTAAGGGACAGTCACTGAAAGGTGGCCAGGATCAGTGGGAAATGCATGTAGGAAAGAGTCATGATAATGTTTACAGACTCTACAACTTGGCCTAGGACTTGGTCCTAACCATATGGTATAATGACTCCCCCCCACCTTTTCATATATATGACTATTGTAGGTGCAGCTGTGCTCTGTGTTCCATGATAAGTGTGTTCCCTCTCCCCTTCCCCAAATATGTGTTTATTAGCTGTTCAATTCAGTTTGAACAATTTTTAAGGGTGCTATTCAGAACACTGTGTAGTTCTGTCAAATGCAGTCTGGTAGGGATAATAACTCAAATTGTGGCAGTGTAAAAATGGGTTAAATAGATAAGAGGTACTGGGTTAGGCAAGTAGATATGGACAAAAACCAGTATGGGTGCAAATAATGACTTCTCAGGTTAACCATGACCCCCACCTTGTCCTTGAGATAGTGTTACCTGAATGAGATTGTAGGAAGGAAAGAGAGTTGATTGGAATATTGCCAGGGTTTTTCCCCTACAGAAGAAAAAAAAAAGAAACATTTGTGACTGAAAATCACCTGACACCTTATAATGCTTGCTCACTAAGGAAGGGGATGGGGCAACCTCACACAGGAACTAAAGGGCACCTCCTACTGTACCCTAACTCAACACCTCATCTCCAGGGGACATGCATATACCAAGGTGGTATGTGCTAATGTTAATGAGTTCTTCCTCAGGGCAGGCCTGAGGGAGGGAAGAAGTAGATTTTATTAGAGTGTGAATCTGGGCAGGGACTCCCTTTAATTTGTTTTGGTTGTGGTTAAAGTAGTGACCCATGTTAATAAACAGAATTTAGAATTGAACTTTGGTTGGTTTGATTATTTCAGAACCTTTTAAAGTAATAACCATGGGCTGTGGTAGTAAAACAAAATAATATTTGATAAGTTCATAAAAGAAATATGAAGAAGAATGTGCATGATCCGAGTTGTAGAAAGGAAAAAGTTTACCTACTCTGGTGATCAGGAAGCTTTTAGGGAGCAGAAGGTACTTGAGCTTTGGGGTAAGATTCAATACGCATTAGCAGTATGACCCTGGGCAAGTCACTTAACTCTGTTTGCCTCAGTTTCATCATCTGTAAAGTGAGCTGGAGAAGGAAATGGCAAACCACAAAAGCAGGATCTTTGCCAAGAAAACCACAAATGGTATCATTAAGATTCGGACATGGCTGAACAACAATAAGATTCAGCAGGGAGGAGATGAAAGAGAAAGGAAATTTTAGGCATAGAAAATAATATGAACAAAGACATTAGAGCTGGGAAAACATAGTGTATAGTTGGGTCACAACAAGGAGTTTGACTAGAATGTCTAGAACATGGAGGGAAATGGCACTAAAAAAGGCTGGAAGGGTCAGGTGCTACCAATTTGCAGAGGGATCCTGCGCAGAAGCAGATAGCCCCATTCTTGCTCAAAAGGAATTTGTAGTCTAGCGGGTACAGTGACCTTCCTGAAGAAAATAACAGTGATACAAAGCAGGAAACTCCCAAGGCGCCTCGTGGGCTTAATGAATGCCCCAGGATTTCAGAGGTGGGAAGAGGGGGGCAGGGAGGGGGATGTGAGCCTTGAAGGACAGGAAAGATGTGTGTGTGTGTGTGTGTGTGTGTGTGTGTGTGTGTGTCTTCTTGAACCACTTTATCAGTTCCACCTACAGGGCAAGAGCTGCTATTCTAGGATCAAGTCTGATCCTAGAATCATTGATTCCAAGCAGGACCTGAAGATTATTAAGCCTAAACCCCTTATTATATAGATGAGTAAATGGAGACTCAGAGAGAGGAAGTGATTTGTCAGAGGATTTGGATGATATCCTGACAACCCTTCTCCAAGCCTAGCAAGATACTATCTTTTTTTTTTTTTTTTGCTTTTTGGAGGGGGGAGGGCAGGGCAGTAGGGGTTAAGTGACTTGCCTAAGGTCACACAGCTAGTGTTAAGTGTCTGAGGCTGGATTTGAACTCAGGTCTTCCTGACTCTAGGGCCGGTACTCTATTCACTGTTCCACCTAGCCATCCCCTCATTTTTCTTTCACAGAAGAGAAAACCGAGCCCCAAAAGGCTAAAACATTGCTCAGTGTCACATAGTTAATGACAGAGCTGGAATTTGAGGCAGTAACCATAATAGCTCACATTTCTACAGTGCTTTAACATTTGGAAAGCGCTTTATTATCTGATTTGATTCTTACAATGACCCTATGAAATGTAGGTGCTATTATTATTCCCATTTTATAGATGAGGAAAATGAGACTCAAAAAGACTAAGTGATTGTTCAGGGTGGCGTATCATTAGTGAGCATTTAAGACAGGTTTTGAACAGATCATCCTGACCCCATGTTAAGCATTCTATCTCCAGTATTATTATCCCTCAGACAACCTGCCTTGGAGCCCAGTGCTCTAAGATCAATTGTATTTCTGGCCTTCATTTTCACTGATTATAACATCAGGAATTATTATCAGTGGATGCCACCATAAAAGTGACTGAAAAGATTAATGCAGAATTAATTATCCTTTCCACACCATTAACTTAGGGTATGGTTCTGTGGTTTGTGGCCATAGCACTTGTGTCTCTTGGTGAGCCCTAATGTTTTTGCATTAAAAA
This sequence comes from Gymnobelideus leadbeateri, assembly GCA_011680675.1. Lineage (NCBI taxonomy): Eukaryota > Metazoa > Chordata > Mammalia > Diprotodontia > Petauridae > Gymnobelideus > Gymnobelideus leadbeateri. Next base: position 970,613 of record WOXC01009692.1, on the reverse strand, counting down.
GGGCTGTCTTGTTCATGCTGTCTTTATAGTTGCCTGTTTTGTTTCCCAGACTTTAGTTCATAGTTTGATTCTGGGCTCCAGGATATCCTGAAAGTGTTTCTCGTAATTACTTTGCCTGAAGTCACTCCTCTTTAGCTCACCCTGCGAGGGTATCTGGCAGTCATTTCCTTTTCCCCCTTCAATGCAGTTAGACTGGCTCCTCTCCAAGATATTGTGTCAGTGACCTTGTCCCCCCACTCATCATTCTGTTGGGTCTGTGGATGGCACTGATGAAGTTGCTTAAGAAGACATATGCCAGAAAAACTGGCAATATGGCATAGGGAGAGGGAGTAAAACATACCAGTGCCCTTGCCCAACGATTTCAGAAAATGTTAAAGAAACACACTAGGCTGAGCACCGTTAAGGAAATCAAAGAAGAAAATACAGTAGATATGTTTTTCCAGCTTAGGTTTGCAGAGAGAGACATCTGTAGGTTTTTGGGCATTGGAGAGAGCCTGCAACTAAGAAAGCCTTCACAGAATGTGGCCTCTAGTTGTTTCATTCTGACTAGGGACCAGGGTCCTAGGACATGAACCAAAGTTGGGGCAAGAAGCTCTGTATTCAGAGCAGGGAATTCAGACCAGGGACAAGTCAGCAGCTATGTTGCTTAGCTGTATATTTTACTTGCACAGGGTCATAAAGCTTTCCAGTACAAAGACCTGGCTAGGAGTTAGTTATGCACTGGGGGTAGGGAATATGGATGGAAGTAACTCTGTTCTTCCATTGCTCTGACCCACCAGAACCTTCCAATGTGCTAACAGATGTTTTACTAGACCAGAAACTTTCTACTAAAGCTCTGACCATGGGCAAGGCTGAATCTGTGTACCACCTAGACCCTGAACTATAGTTAGGGGTTTACAAAACCGAGATCAGGAGGACAGTGATCCTATAAACAGGAAGTTTACAGCTTATTGTCCAGAGCTGTCTCTGAAATTATTGAAGAACACAGCTTTCAATATATAGAGGGAATAGTGGCAGGACACCAGATAATATAGATTAGGACCAAATAAGACTCCATCATTCTTATCATTTCTTTCTAGAAGTTCATTGAGCCTGGTCTTGGTACAAAGTCCAAATTCAGTTAGCAAGGCTGGAGAAATGAGTAAAGAAAAGAACACATTGATGGTAATGAAGTACTATGGCTATCTAAGACATAAACCCAGAAGAGACTAGCTCTACTATATATATGTATGTGTGTGTGTCTATATATATGTCCATATCTGGATCTATATCCTCAAATAAAAAACACAGTTTGGCTACAAAGTTAAGTAAACTTCTGGAAGAAATGAAGCAAGAATTTAAAAGAAATGATAGTGTAAATGTGACAGGAGTTCCAGAGGAAAGATTTTTCAGGAAAATAAACAGTTCATTCATGAGGTTCAAAATTTTACCCAAATAATAGACTCAGTGAAAACTAGAATGTATTGCTCAGAATTCATTGACTCTGTTAGACAAAGAATACTGAAATAGTTAAAAGATTGGAAAAAAATAGAATTTGTTAAACACTTAAAATTCAATCTATCTCCTATAAAAATGATTCGCCTGAGGAACAAGTCAAGAAAATAAAATCTAAGAATTGTTGAACTACTTGAAAGCTATGACCCTCTGACCCCATCCCCCACCCCCCAAAAGAAAGTCCTAGGTCACGTATTTGAAGAAATCATGAATGAAATCTACTTTGACTATTAGAATCATAAAGTCAAAAGTAAAAATTGAAAGGATCCAGTGGTCATTTTTTGAAATAAATGAAAACCTAAAATGAAAATTCCCAGAAAATTGTAGCCAAAATCCAGACCTTCTATGTCAGAGAAAAAATACTTCAAGCAGCCATAAAGAAAGAGTCCAATTACCAAGCAGCCATAGTGAGGATCATATAAGACTTGGCAGCTATCAATTTGAGGAGAGGAGAGCTTGGGATATGATATTCCAAAAATTTAAAGGTAAATATAATCAAGAATAACTTACTGAATAAAACTGAATATTATCCTAGAGGATTTCTAAGCATTCCTGTTGCAAAGACCTGAACAAAGTACAAATTTTAAAATATAAATTCAGGAGTCATGGAAACATAATAAAGAAAATATCATAACCCTCATATCAATGAAAAGTCATAGAAGGATTTGAATAAGATAAAGGGATTCAGAAGAGTTTTGCTATGTTGTTAGATACAGAAAGATTGTTAATTAGTATGTGTTTATTTTTGTATCTTGATATCTTATGCTCTTAATAGAAGAAAGAGGGAAGGGCAAAATTAATTGAAGAGAGAAGGAGAAAGAAGAGGTAGAAATTATTTCATATCATCATCATGAGCAATAGGAAGACTGTTATTTATCCTTCATTTTCAAAGAAGACCAATGATTTTATGGGTGATATCTTGCACCTGAACTGAAGTGAGGTAGAGTTACTCAAAGTCGTCAGCCTCACTCTCCCTGAGTCATCAAGTCCAGGGTTGGGAAAAAAGTCAAGACAACTGATGATGGCCCAGGATATAGTGGATGGCCTTGGTGCCTTCAATGCCTCACTAATCTCTAAGCTCTTCATGGCATCTACTTGAACTGTCTTCATGACTGTTGGAACAAATTGTTCTCATCTGCCAGTTCTACTGGGAATAGTCTTTACATGCTTGGAGTAGAAACCCTACTAAGTCTTCTACAGGTTTGAGGCCTCTTGGTTACCCTCAACCTGGTTTAACCTGTTTACTGTTATGGTTTACTGGAGTGTGGCCACTGTGTATGCTACAGTTTAATATAATAGGAAGACTATAGACAAAGGAGGAGGGAATAGAAAACATACAAACATAGTCATAAAGAGTTTGCAAATGAGGAAAGGAGGAGTACTAGCAAACTGTGATAAAATACAGTATTAATGCCTAAGCCAGGGTGAAAAAAACCAGAAAGAACATTATAGAGCAATATTCTTTGTAAATATTGATAAAAGCAGTTTAACTAAAATATTAGCAAAGGGTTTTCTCATTAAGACAGACTATTATATTTCTAGTTTCCTTAATATTGAACAAAAAATAAAAACTGTATGATTGTGTTGATTGTTGAGAAAAATATTTTTAACAAAATACAACACCCATTTCTCTGTTAAAAACATTTAAAAAGTATAGGAATAAATTGGGCTTCCTTTGATATGGTAAAACAAGAGTCAACATTCTATATATATTGGGTATAAACTAGAGATCTTTCCAATAAGATCAGAGTGAAGTAAGAATATCTATTGTCACCACCAGTATTTGAAAGTGATAGAAATGGAGTAATAGAAATGAATATTTAATTCCATTCTTTCTAAGTAATTCTCTATAACAATAAGACAAAAAAATAAATTAAGGAAATAAGCATAGACAAAGCTTTGAAGAAACAAAATTCCTTTTTTTTTTTTTGCAGATGATACGATGGCCTATTTAGAGAACTCTAGAGAATTTCAAATTAATTGAAACAATAACTTCTACAAAGTAACACAATATAAAAATAAATCCATGGAAATGAACAACCTTTCTGTATATTACCACAGCCCATTCAGAAGAGATAGAATGAGAAACTTTCATTTAAAATAACTTTACTGTATAGAATAGTTAGAAGTCAGTCTACCAAGATGCAATCAAGAATTCTATGAATACAATTACATGAAGAAATAAACATGGACCTGAATAACTGTAAAGATGTTAATTGCTCATGGTTGGACCATGTCAACACAATAGAAACCATAACACTGCTTAAGTTAGCTTACTTATGGAGTATCATACTAATCTAACTACCCAGATATTATAATATTGAGTTAGAAAAAATAATGAAATTAATCTGGAGTAACAAAAGATCAAGAATTTCAGAGGAAGTAATGAAAAAAAGTGAAACTGAAGGGGGCCCAGCAGTATCAGATCTCAAACTATTCTACAAATCAGTAATCATCAAAACTTTTTGGAACTTGTTAGAGAACAGGATTGTTGTACAGAACAGACCAGGCACACAATATAAAGAAGCAAATGAAAATTGTAGTACTGTTTGATAGACCCAAAGACACAAACTACTAGGCACTAACTGGAAAAAAAAAACTGCTGAGAAAATTAGAAAGCAATTCAGAAGAAATTAGGCTTAGACTAATGCCTCAAACCTAATACTAAGGTAAGTTCCAAATGACTTATCTAAGATACCACATCATAAATGAATTAGAGGAGCAAGAAAGGAAATGTTTTTTGAACATTGGCTGGAGAAGAGTTGATGACCAAACAAAGGCATGAAAGGTTTGCAGAAGATAAAATGGACAGTTTTTATTATATAAAATTGAAAAAAAATTGCACATACAAAATTATACTGTTAAAATTATAAGAGACATAGTTATCTGAGATAAAATTTGTGTTGCAAATTATTTTGACAAAGGTTTTATATTCAAGATATATAAGGAACTGATCAAAATATATAAAGACATGAGCAATTCACCAAAATATAAATGGCTAAAAATATGAACAGATAGTTCTCAAAGAAAAAAATCTAAACTGTCAATAGATTTATGAAAAAAAACATGCTCCAAATTGCTAATAACTAGAGAGATGCAAATTAAAACACCTCTAAGGTTCCACTTCACAACCATCAGCCTGTTAGAAGTGAAAAAAAAGAGAAAAATGTCAATTTTTGAGAAGTTTCCAGAAAACAGGCATATGAATATTGGTGGAGCTATAAATTGAACTAGTCATTTTGGAAAATAATTTTGAACTATAATCAAAAAGTCACCACGCTGTGCATATTCTTTGGTTCACCACTAAATCCCAAAGAGATCTAAAGTATTATCAACTATGATCAGTGCAATGACAAACCCTAATTCCACAAAACCAGGCCATCCACCACCTAATGGTGAGGTGCTAAACTCAAAGTGCAGAGTAAGGCTTATGCTTCTGAACATGGCCAATGTGGGGGATTTGTTCTGCTTGGTTATGCATATTTGATTATGCATATTTGTTTTTCTTTCAATTTGGGGGGCTGAAATTTTGGGGAGGGGAAAGGAGAGCATAACCATAGTACTGCCAAAATGGGGGGAAAGTGGGAAGAAAGAGTCATTGAAGTATTAAAAATGGACTTAAGACAGCACAAGGAAACTAGACTGCTTTGACAGTAACTTATTGAAGTTATAAACTTGAAGGGAGAAGGAACCTGTATGTGATGTAGATTTGCAGCTGTATGTGAATTTCTTTCTTTTTTGTTCTTTATATATGGACTTGTTTTATTTGGTATTTATTATATTCAGAATTTTAAGAAAAGATATTATATGAATCATCTTTTCAAAATTTATTTATCAGTCACTTATTGACCACCTAATGATGTTCCAGGCACTCCTATAGGCACTGGAGATAAAAAATGAAACAGCTCATGTCTTCAAGGAGTTTACATTCTACTGTGGAAAGGGACAGTCTTTCAAATGGAAAGGAAATTAGATCTGGAGTCTGCTGATTCATGGGTCCAGCAATTAGAGACAACTTGATCCTGCCAGAGCAACATGTCTTAGCGAAGTCTTATAGCCAGCATGAAGCAGAGAACCAAAACATCGATAAAGTAATATGTGCTTCACACTTTAATTTTCAAAATAACTTTTTGGGTTGCTTCATTTCATTTTCTGACTTCTTTCTTCTTTGACACTGAACATCTAGTTCATCTTTAGTCATATGGCACATGTATTTCCAATGCTTTTCCTTTGAATATATTGTCTTCCATTTCAGTCTCTGAGAATCCAAACATCCAATCCACTTTCTGAAAAGTGGTGTTTTCAGAAAGAAGCCTGGCAGTACTCAGTGATGTTTTTCTCCTGTAGATTAAAGTAGACCAGTCTCAATTCACTATACATCTTAAACTCTGATGTTGGAATTGTCCTGAAAATTATGAAATATTATATAATAATTATATCAGAATTATTATGTAATAGTTAATTTATCCTTTGGGCATCTTTTGATCAGCAATCCAGTTCCTTCTTGAACTGACTCATTGCCATTATTACCTATGATTCAGGCCTTTCAGTGTGTCAAAAGGTGGATGAGATGAGCTGAAAAGAAGGTGGAAAGGCACCAAAGACAAATTTTACCTACTTTTAATTTTTGCTCAGGGCATTGGTGCTGCCCGTGTTCCATTTATATTGTATACCTGATCATCCTTAACAAAAGGATTTAACTCCAGGTCTGGATACATGGCTACTATTAAAATGATTCTGTTAGTTTCCTGCAAAGCTTAGGAAAAAAATCCTGTTAACCCTCTTTCTCTTCCTCTTTCTTTTTTATATGTAACATTATTTTTCTTTTTGTTTTTTTCCTCCAAGTTAGAGTTTTTACTTCAATTTTTGTTTATTTTTAACATTTATTTTTTAAAATTTTGAGTTCCAAATTCCCTCCCTCCCTCCTGCCACTTCCCCATCTATTAAGAAGGCAAGCAATATGATATCAATTGTATATTGTAATATTGTTCTTGAATGAAAATCAGTTAACAGGCTAGTCTCTTTGACATTCACACACACAGATGCATTTGAATGTGCACAGAGTCTCCAAAAAACACACTTCCCTTCCTGAGTTTAATTTAAGCTGTAATTCTCTGGAATATAACTGTATCTGGAAAACTCAACTGCTGGATATTCCCTTTCATAGCTGCACCTGCCATCATATTGGAAAGATTTCTCCCTCTAAATATTACCAGTGCTTTCATGTCTTGTAGTTGGCAGGATTGTGGGTTTGGGTTTTCTTGCCTTTCTTTGTATCCCCAGAATTTAGTGCAGTGTCTGGCACATAGTAATTATTTAATAAATGTTTGGTGACTATAGCCTACCATTTTAATTTTTAGAGTCTTTGAATTAGAAACATACTTATTTTACCCTTTGTGATATTATTTTTGTAGCTGCAGTGCCAAAATCTAGTTTGAGATGTACCAGTGGATAACTAGAGTTAACACATCAAAATGATAAAATAGGTGTTAAGTGCATCAAAATTATAAGTAGATGTGTGTGTCCATGTAATATGTGTTTGTCCAAATGACCATACCACATTGTGTCTTGTGAGAGGCATTGATAGAGATCTTTGAAATTGAGCCCACCCTTTGACAAGGGGGACTAAGTTTCCGTCTTGAGGGGAGAAGGCTCTTTTCTCCAGTCTTTGAAAGGAGTACTAGACTAGAATTATATTTACAATATCCTTTTGGTTTAGAATAAAGCTGCTTCCATGGTTTCTCTCCCTTAAAGGGAGATGTGTTGCCCCACATTTTGACCAACCTAATGGCGCCTTCCCACCAAATACTTGGTATATAAAAATAGCAAATGGTAAGTAAATTCATTTATCCACGTAAACAACAAACAAAATTGGAGAAGTTATATGAAGAAGAAATTACCAGAAGATGGAGAGAATGAATGAGTTTTTTCCATTGGAAGTGAGATATCTCAGCTTGCACTACAAGAAAGACCCAGTTTGATTTTCACCCAAGGGGATATTCTCTAAAATTTCTAGGGAGACAAACTGGAAATTAGGGCCATATTGGGGAGCCTGTTTTCCCTACATGTTTATTGCTTCCAAATTTATTCTCTCTCCCTGGAGTCAGCCCCCAAGTTGTGTCCCCACATGACTCTCTCAAAGAAAAGAATGTCTTTCCTCTCCAAATCTCTTGTACTAACTCCAGCATAAATGCAAGCAAGCATTATATCAGCATTCTCTCCACCAGTTAGAAGTACCCTTCTGCTTATACAGTAGCATACAAAATACCCTATGACTGGTTGGAAACCTAAGTTACATAGGCAGAGTCAGTTCTTTCTACCTCTATTTTCTGCACCACGACCACCTCTTTTAAAACTTTATTCCTCTTTCATCCCTTGGGTTCCAAGTACTCTCATGTAACTTTCCTTCTTCCTTTGTAGATAAGACCCTACATTCTAAGTCTATTCTTTTCCCATTTTCTCTTATCAAACTTCTCTGTTAGTATCCAAGCCCCGCCCCCCCCCCAGGACCTTGCCATAGGGCTGATGAATTAATTCATATAAAATTATTAGTAATCACACTGACACCACTCCAAGGACAGTTTGTTTTTAAATCGAGGCCAGCCTGAAGTTAATCAGTCCCCATGGTAGAAGTTCAGGAGATGAGAAGTTTGGGACAAAGATTCCTTTCATTATTACTTCTCACATCATACTTAGGTAGATGGCCACCTATGCATATCACCAGATATTCCACCCAACCCCTTTGGACTCATCAGCTAAACTAGTTTAATATTGAACATTTAACTTATTCTCACCGGTTGTCTGATTTCAAGGTACAACCAAAGGCTCAAGTGTGGTGACATCCCTCGAGGTAGTATTTCCTTTTCATACTGGAGCTAGCTACAGTGATAACTTTTGTCCTTATGCCAGACTTCTACTTGATTCATGCAGAGAGAAACAACCTCTGTCAGCTATGACATTAGTGTTACAATGGTCTCTTTTTTCCTGTCTTCTCTTTGATGACAGGCTTATCTGAGGTGGGGAGTGAGAGCTTTACACGGGTTATACCCATTGGACTATACAGGTGAGAGTTTGGAGATCAGGTACAGCTGTTTGAAAGATGAGCCTTCGTGCAGAATGACAGATGCTTTCATCCACATTTCTGCCTTGACTGTGACAATGCCAAGAGTTGTGATTGAGGCTTTAAGAATGTGTAAGGCTTAAATATCAAAATGCCATTACTCCTGTGCTTGTGTTAGCTGGAGCTACTAACTGCCTTTGATATCCTTAAACCGATCCGGGCAGCTCAGATGCTACATGCAGTGAATCCTCTGTTGTCATGGCTGATTCTCTCAGGTTAAGTTGACTGAAGAAGTTACCTGCACAGACCTGAACTTGTTCCTTGGCAGGGAGAGATGTAGTACTAGTTTTGGAAACATCGAATACCTAGATAACAGTTTGGCTACTAATAACTAGTCATGTTTTGAGCTTGCTTCTTTGAAATAGAATTGTTCCTCTTTCTTTTGAAAGGCAGGTATTATGATGGGCCAAAATTTTTTTGCTACTTTTCCATTTCCACATAATGAAAAAAAAACTACTCAATATAATTTCATTAAATACTTTCCTAAAATCTCAAGAAAACACTTTTTCTTAGTTCCATTTCATCAATAAAAGTGTTTCCCCATGTCTATAGGAAAATGATTGGATGGGCCCTGCATAAATTGAGAGGAATATGACCATTCTACATCAATTAAAGATAGGGAGCTAGATAGATATACACACATTCACAGTACATGAATAGATAAAAAGGATGTCATCAGGAAAATGCATGATTGAGAAAGTAAATAGACTGGTCACATGGTAACTGTGAGGGTATAACTTTTCAAAAGCTCAAGTGCTCCACTGGTAGCCTTTTGATATCAGGAGAAGATGAGGAAGGCCCTTTCCACTTTAGGGAGATGCCCCGGGATGAAATTATGGGAGAAGAAGGACAAGATTTCATGCAAGCATGAAGAGTTGTGATCTGCATCATTGGAGGGTTCATCTATATCACTGAATTAATAGATCAACTTGAATATTTGTACAAGGCACACTGTTAGGATTGTTAATGCATGCACAAAAATGAGATAGTCCTTCCTTGCACAGAGCATCCTACTGGGCTTTTGGACCTTTAGATTAGGCTAGAATGATGGCACAGTAGAGAAAGAACTGGGTCTGGTGTCAGAAAGATTGAGTACAGATCTGAACTCAGACACTTTCTCCATCTGTGACGCTAGACAAGTCACTTACTTCTGTTTGTTTCAGGGTTGTTGCAAGGATCAAGTGAGATAATATCTGTAAAGGGCTTAGCATGATGCCTAGCACACAGTAGGCACTGTATAATGCTTATTCCCTCCCTTCTTCTCTTATTTCCTATTGGACCTGAGATGTTCACTGTGATCTTAAGTAATTTACATTCTCTTCAGTCTTTTCATAATAATATAAGAAGGCTGGACTTTACATTTCTAAAATCCCATTTGAGCTCTATATATTGTGGTTCTATGATTGACATTTCACTGGTTCATATGTGTATGTATTTCTTTCCAACTAGACTGTAAGGTTAAGTACTGTATTTTATATATTTTTTGTATCTCTTAGAATGCCTCCTGGCCACTTAATAAGTATTTGGATAAATGTATGAATAAATTACTAGTCATCAGGGGAGTGAAATTGGATAATTGGGTCTATTTCTATTCACAAAACTCTGCAAATGCCAAAGTGCATTGACACACATAGCATTATTATTATTACTAATTATTTTATTCTTATGATCTTGTTTTAATGGATTTCAGGTAGAAATAACCCTGGGACAAATTGTCATTCTGCTTTTCTTTACATTTAATGTTCTAGGAACTGTTGCAAAGGGAGATGAATGCTTTTTGCAGTTGAATAAAATGATTGGGATATAAGCTCATCTGACATAGGTTCACTGAAAACATCTTTGCTTTTTTTTTGGAGGGGGCAAGACAGGGTAATTGGGGTTAAGTGCCTTGCCCAGGGTCACACGGTTAATAAGTCTTAAGTGTCTGAGGCTGGATTTGAACTCAGGTCCTCCTAACTCCAGGGCCGGTACTCTATTCACTGCGCCACCTAGCCACCCCCAGTTCATGTCTTAATAGATAATCAGTTTGTGCTAAATTTTTTAAGCTGCAGCAATGTTACATGATTTCTATTCTTTATATAACCTGCATTTATTCCTTAGTCTAGACTCCTCAAAGATAACCTTTTAAATTAATGTCTCCTGGTCATGACTTGGTTTTAAATTGGCATCATAAACTCCTTTATATCTGTAAATAATTTAATATGATTTGGACATTTGTTCAACATATCTATGTTAACATAACAACATTTATGGGGATGTTACCCATGGAGGACCCCTCTTTTGGCAGAAAAATCACCCAAATAGGTTTTAATATTTCATAATGACACATGACTGTCTCAAGTCATTTATGTAGCTGAGCGCTCCACAATATATTCTACTAAGATGCTTCTGGAAACTTATACTCTCTAAGCAGGAGATCAAGAAGCCTCTGGTTGTTTTTTAAAATTTATTTTATTTTATTAAAAATAAATTTTTTATTTGTTTTTTAGTTTTCAACATTTACTTCTATAAGATTTTGAGTTCTGAATTTTCTCCCCTTCTTTCTGCTCCTCCCTCTCCAATACGGGGTACAATCTGATATAGGCTATATGTGTACAATCATATTAAACATATCTCTACTTTAGTCATGCTGTAAAAGAAGAATTAGAGCCAAAGAGAAAAACATGAGAAAGAAGAAACAAACAAACAAAAAGAAAAAATAGTATGCTTCGATCTACATTCAGACTCCACAGTTCTTTTTCTAGATGTGGATAGCATTTTCCATCATTAATCTTTTGGAATTGTCTTAGATACTTGCATTGCTGAGAATAGTTAAGTCTATCATAGCTGATCATTGCAGTGTTGCTTTTACTGTGTAAAACATTCTCCTGGTTCTGCTCGTTTCACTCAGCATCAGTTCATATCTTTCCAGATTCTTCTCAAATCTGCCTGCTTATCATTTCTTATGGAACAATAATATTCCATTACATTCATATACCACAACTTGTCCAGCCATTCTCCAATTTATGGGTATTCCCTCAATTTCCAATTCTTGGCCACCACAAAAAGAGATGCTATAAATATTTTTATACATGTGGGTCCTTTTCCCTATTTTTATGGTCTCTTTGGGATATAAACTTAGAGGTGGTATTGCTGGGTCAAAGGGTATGCACAGTTGTATAGCCCTTTGTGCCTAGTAGGGAGAGCCTTTTGATTCCACTCTTGGATGTTATTATAAAGCCATGCCTGAGCAACTTTCCAGAGAACTGCTGCTGTGAACAGCTTTCAAGGTTCTGATGACATAGTATAATGAACTCTCTATTCAATTACAAATCAGAGCAAAACATTCACAGAAAATCAAGGTACAGCATTCACCATGTTACAGCTTATCATGGAAAATCAAAATACAGCATTCACCATGTCACAACTCAACAACTTATCACTAAAATAGCTGCATAGTTTTCACCAACGTGGTCACATAATTTTAAACAAAGTACATTCATTTAGTCAATCACAGAATCCTTAATTCAATCATAAAGTACAAAAGTCAAAGTTCTCTACCCCTAGGTCATAGTAAATCATAATCTCAGTCAGTACACAGTTTCCAAGTAAAGTCTTCTTTCGTCTTTTTTTAAAAGCAATTGGGGTTAAGTAACTTGCTCAAGGTTACACGGCTAGTCATTATTAATGTGTGGGTGCTCATTTTCTGAGGTTGGTTTCGATCCCAGGTCATCCCAACTCTGAGGCTGGCGCTCTTACTCACTGTGCCACCTAGCCGCCCCAGTCTTCTTTCATCTTGACTTGAGGTTGGCTCTCAGCTTCCATGGTTCTTCTTCCATGGTCCCAGCCCCAGCTATCACCTGGGCTCAAAGGCAGGCAGTTCCCAGTTCCTTGTCCAGTTCTTCATCCAGTTACCATTCCATATTGAAGTTCACAGTATCCAGTCCACCTCAAGTCCTTCACAGTTCCTGTTTCTGGGAAGACAAAGCTTGATAGAGCCATAATAATATTCATAAACATTGCCAGCACCATCATCAATTCACTATTTGCCTGTAAAATCAACTCAGACCCACCAACAAAGTCTGAGAACTCAACACAAATCATCAACATAGAAATCAACACAGACTCACAAACAAGGTCCAAGAGGTCAGCACAAATCATCAACATAGAGATCAACATAGACCCACAGATAAGGTCCAAGAGGTCAGCACAAATCATCAGTAAAGTCCCAGGACCTCCAAAACCCTCCTCCAGGACTTCTGTAAACATACAACCAGAAAATCCTCTTTCAGGGCTTCCAGTAAGGTCCCAGGGCTTCTGTACAAAGTATCCCAAACAAACATCAACACAGACAGAGCAGACAAACAGAGCGCTGGGGTACCACAAGTTTTCTCCTTCTTGACTGCCACCATAAGAGTCCTCTTCTCAGTTTGCCTGGGCCTTTCCTTATGTATGGTTATTAGCTCCTCCCCTTCCTGTTGCAGGAGTTCAGGAGTTCTAGGGTTCACATGTTCTGTTTCTTAACAGACTTGATACAAGGCTCAAAAGAAACTTGAACTGAAACAGTTATTCATTTCATAGGCTCCATATGGAGGCAAACCATTTTTAGCCACAACTGATAAAGCAGTGGATAACTGTTGCCAACCTTCACTATTGTATTGTCAAATGATACCTGCTTTATTAAAAAATATTTCTGTCAGTTTTGGGCCAGTTTATCATTTGCTTACAGAAAGTCTATCCGTTGTCTTCCTCCTTTTTGGTGGGCAAGTATTAAGAGCTATAACTATAGTTATAGATGATCTAGGTTGATGGGCTCTATAATTTCTTAATATTGTATAAATTTTGCTTAGGACACTTTCCAAACCTTTTTGGGCCATTATGTAATTTGCAAAAGTATACATTAAGATGGGTATCACAAGGTGTGAATTGCTTGAAATAGTTCCTTCCACTGAATTTTGATTTCAGGATGGTACTCTGTGTGTGTGTGTGTGTGTGCGTGTGTGCGTGTGTGTGTATGTGTGTGTGCGCGCGTGTGTGTATATGTGTGTGTATGTGCGTGTGTGTGTGTCTGTGTGTGTGCGTGTGTGTATGTGTGTGTGCGTGTGTGTGCGTGCGTGTGTGTGTATGTATGTGTGTGTATGTGTGTGTGTGTGCATGTGTGTGTGTGTGTGTGTGTGTGTGTGTGTATGAACACATAGCTTTCTTCTTTATAGCTTAATGCTCAGTATTTCTTGCCAGGAAGATACTAAGGTATATGTAAGTATTACCTTTATTCCTAGGTTCAAATTTACTTCCAGATTATAAATTTAAGATTTCAGTCTCTTATCTTTCCTTGATATACATTAAGAATTTTGGATTATTGAATCCAACTAACATTTTGATATCATTGGAATTAGATTCCATGAGATTAAGGACCTAGTTAATGTGTTTTTCAATGGAATCATATAGCTTAATGTCATTCATGTACATCAATATTTGAATTTGATTGACTCTTTAAATTGGAAGTTATACTTAATTCTGTTTAGGGGAGATGATAATGGTTTCAAAGCTAAAAAGAATCATAATGGACTTAAACTATATCCCTGAAAAATGCCATATTTTATATTAATTGTTCTTGACATTATTGTGTTGGTAGCATGTTTTAAATAGAGAACTCTTTTCCATGTGGACATCAAATACCAATGTTCTTGCCATATTTAGGTCTGTTTTATTAATTATCATACATGAACAAATCATAAATTGGAACTGAATTAAGTGCTTTGTGATGATCAATAATGGAAAAGGAAGTATTATGATTCTTTCAGGTGGCTTGTTCAACAATTACCAAATAGATAATCAATTGGTTTTTACACCATTGGGACTTTTTGGTCCACTTTTTTCAGCCAATAAATAGATATAGTTTTCGTGTGTGTGTGTGTGTGTGTGTGTGTGTGTGTGTGTGTGTGTGTGTGCATGTATGTGGGGTTTATGGAGTATTCAAAAAGGACTAGCAACCCTGGTGGGAGGGCGAGCTGAACCCTTTTCAGGGCTGCTCATCCACCTTTGGTGTCTGTCTACCACCCAATTCTCACCTGTGACTCAAAGAAGCTGTAACATGTGTAGCAAGTCAAACCCCAGTAAAACTGTCTCAGGAGATGGACTACCTCCAACCTGTATGTGCGTTATGGGGATGTCTACCTCAAACATGTGAAGATGTCCCCTGGCAGAATGGATGGATGAGAACAGTTTGTTCCAATGTCCATGAAGGTGGCTGAGGTACTTAGAGCTTGGTCAGGCAGTGAAAACACCAAGATCATCTCCAGCATCCTGGGTCATTGCCAGACAACTTTATGCAATTTTGCTTTACTTAAATCCAATTTACACATAAGTCAAGACATTATGATGTGATGTCATTGGTCTTCTTCATAAATGAATGACAAAAACAACATGTATATATGTGTGTATATATGTGTGTTTATGTAATATAAGCCATGAACACTTTGTATAAAGATAAATACTCAGTTGGCCTATATTTAGAGAGATCCCTGGTATTCCTGTATTTGGTAGTAGATATGTGATGCCTCTTGTGAAGAAATGTGAACTCAGACTTATGTGAAAGGAAGCTGACAAAGAGCTTTGCTAATTAGCTAATGGGCCACTGTGAAGTACCTGTGCTAAATAATTATGGACCTTATCTGGCCCCTGTTCTTTTCCAGTTGTTCAGAGAGCCATAGTTTTAGTCACCTCCCTACATGTTACGGTTCTGCAGTTTACTGTTTTAATGGTATCCAAGCTTTCTGTTTCTCATTTGACCCAACTTGCATTTCCATTCTGTTGGACTTCTTGCAGCCATAAAGATGGCCCAAAACTTTCCATATCCTCCTTCTTTGTGGGTTCTCTTTCTCCTTTAATTTCTTTACTTCTCATATCTCCGTATTAACATTTTTGATTATTGTTGAATTGTTTTATTCTATTGTTTGCACAGTTTTCACTTCTTATATTGTACAACCTTTTGATTCTTGCTTTCAATTTCTGATTAAAGGGATCTTGAATTTCTAATATATTTATATTTTCTGGATTTTTTCCACTTTTTTTTTGCTTTTAAGTGATCAATATGGTGTTTAAGTTATTTACTGCTTGTATCAGCTAGATATTAATGTAATCTTGCAGTTTTTTCCCACAGATCTCTAGTAGCTCTCCTAAGTCATTCCTTCATCATGGTATTCAATGCCTACCTCTAGTTTGTTGGTTGGTCATTTAAATTGTGTGTGACTCTTTATGACCCTGTTTTGGGGTTCTCTTGGCAAAGATACTGGAAGGTTTACCATTTCTTTCTCCAGCTCATTTTACAGATAAGGAAACTGAGGTAAGCAGGGTTAAGTGACTTGCCCAGGGTCACACAGCTAGTAAATGTCGGCAATTTGGTCTCCAGTTTTGAAAAATCAGTCTGCTCTTCTGGTAATTCTTGGTTCACATATTATTGACCCCTGGATTGCAGAACCTTAAGCATAACCTTGCTGCAGTGTCAAAAGAGTTCAATTGTTTGGTAATTCAAACATTCTTTGGCATTGCCTTTCTTTAGGACAGGGACATGAACTGATCTTTCCCAGTCCATTGGCCACTGTTGAGTGCAGCACTTTAACAGCATCATCTTTTGGGATTTTAAATAGTTCAGCTGGTATTCCATCACCTTCATTAGCCTTGTTAGCAATGCTTCCTAAGGCCCACTTCACTTCATCCTCTAGGATGTTTGAATCTAGATTAGTAACCACACCATTGTGGTTATCAGTAATGTTATGTTCTTTCTTGTATAGTTCCCCCTGTGTATCCTTGCCACCCCTTCTTAATCTCTTCTGTTAAATTCCTACTTTTTTTTCTTTTATCATGCCCATTTTTGCATGAAACAATCCCTTGATGACTCTAATCTTTTTGAAGAGCTCTTGTTCCCATTGTGTTGTTTTATTCTATTTCTTTGCATTGATCATTTAAGAAAATCTTCTTATCTCTCCTTGATTTTCACTGGAATTCTGCATTTAGTTGGATATATCTTTCCTTGTCTCCTTCACTTTTCACTTTGCTTCTTTCCTCAACTATCTATAAAGCCTTATCAGATAACCATTTTATTTTTTGTTCTTTTCTTTGGGATGTTTTTGTTGCTTCCTCCTGTACAATATTATGAACCCCTGTTCCATCCATCCAGATCTAACTCCTTAAATATTCCATCACTTTCACTTCATATCCATATGTTATATTATTTAGGTCATACCTATAGGGTCTGATGGGTTTCCCTATTTTCTTCAATTTAAGTATGAATTTTGCAACAAGAAGCTCATGATTTAGGCTACAGTTAGCTCCAGGTCCTGTTTTAAGTGACCTAATAAAGCTTCTCCACCTTCAGCTGCAAAGCATATAATCAATCTGATTTTTATATTGACCATCTAGTGATGTCCTTCTGTAGAGTTACCTTTTGGGTTGTTGAAAAAGAGTATTTGCGGGGCGGCTAGATGGCACAGTGAGTAGAGCGTCGGCCCTGGAGTCAGAAGGACCTGAGTTCAGCCCCAGCCTCAGACACTTAACGCACACAAACAAAAACCTAGCCGTGTGACCTTGGGCAAGTTACTTAACCCTGATTGCCCTCCAAAAAGCAAAAAAAAAAAAAAGAAAGAAAGAAAAAAAAAAGAAAAAGAGTATTTGCTTTGACCAGAGAGTTATCTTGATAAAACTCCATTAGTCTCTGCTCTGCTTCATTTTGTACTCCAAGGCCAGACTTGCCTATTATTCCAATTATCTTTTGATTTTTGACTTTAGCATTTCAATCCCCCACAAAGAATGTGGTGTCTTTTTTGGGTCATCCAGGAGATGCTGTAGAACAACATCTAAGAGATGTTGTAGGTCTTCATAGAACTGATCAACTTTGGCTTCTTCAGCATCAGTGGTTGGAGCATAGCCTTGTGATGCTGAACTGTAATGTTGAATGGTTTGCCTTGGAGTCAGATATCATTCTGTCATTTTTGAGATTAACCCCAGTACTGTTTTAGTCCCCCTTTGATTAACTGTGAAGAGCAAGCCATGTCTTCTAAGGCATTCTTGCCCACAGTAGTATATGTAGTGATCACCTGAATTAAATCTACCCATTCCTGTCCATTTAAATTCACTGACACTCAAGGTGTTGATGTTTAATCTTTCCATTTCCTGTTTGATCACATCTGACTTTCCTTGGTTCATAGATCTTACATTCCACATTCCTATGTAGTTATTGTTTTTTTTAACATTGGACTTTCCATTCGTCACCAGACACATCTGTAGTTGAGTTTCCTTTTGGCTTTGAGTCACCTCATTAGTACTGGAGCTACTTGTAGTTGTCCTCCACTCTTCCCCAGTAGTGTATTGGATACTTTTGGACCTGAGGATCTCATTTTTGGTGTCATATCTTTTATCATTTAAATACTGTACATGGGATCTTCTTGGCAAAGATATGGGAGTGGTTTACCTTTTCCTTCTACAATGGATCACCTTTTATTGGAACTCTTCACCATGACCTGTTTGTCTTGGATAACTCTGTGTGACATAACTCATAGTTTCATTGAGCTATTCAAGTCCCTCTGCCATGCAGGAGGAGATGGTTGCTGTTACCTCTTTGCTATTACTACCTATAGCTCTTCCATACTACTCTTATTAAATATACATCTAAATCCAAAGGGAACCATTTTAAATATCATTCCCTGCAACTACTCTTATTTTAATAGTAGTCTACCTTTATGAATAATCTATATTCTGATACTCTAATTTCTTTGGTATTTCTAGTGGAAAGACTATTGAATGCAGATCAGGAAGCCTAATTCTTCCTAGTCCAGATATAAACCACTTGTATGACTTAGGGAAAGCCCCAGTTAACTTCTCTAGACCTCAGTTCCATTTTCTATAAAATGGACATGAAAAACCTGGCTCAGGGTGGCTAGGTGGCGCAGTGGCCCTGGAGTCAGAAGGACCTGAATTCAAATTTGGCCTCACACACTTGACACACTTACTAGCCGTGTGACCTTGGGCAAGTCACTTAACCCCAATTGCTCTGCCTTCCCCCCTCCAACAAGAAAAAAAAAGGAAGTACTTGGCTGATTTACCCCCTCAGGATTTGTTGTGAGGATAAACGATAAGTTAAGATGAGCACCATGTAGTATAGTGCTTTGTATGTAATAGATTCTCAATAAATATTTATTGAAAGGATGAATGCTTAGAAAAGTAAAACTCTCCATAGATTTGAGAAATATAACTTGATTAATGTGGTTACTATGTAATTCTTGGCTCTCTTAAGCTTTTATTTTTTTAAGTTTGCTTTTCTCTTCTTTGGAGTGTCTGTCTTCCTTAGGTTTTTATCATCATTCTCTTATGAAGACATTTTGATTTCTGGTTCTTCCCTGCTCCCCCTCCTTCCCTGCCCTCAAATGTAGGTGTAATTGGTTCTGTGATGATTAGTGTGTCTTTTGGGATTCTTTACCTAATTCCAGAGTGAACTGATTTTATTCCTTCTTCCCATTAAAACATGCTCATTAGGCTTTGGAATTTCTCAGGGTTTGTTTTGAGTGACAAGCACTTTGTACTGACACATCTTTATAGTGAAGGCTTCCCTCATCATAAACACGCGTGTTAACTGGGCTGAGGGCCTAGGAGAACAAATTTTCCTGCCCCTGCTCTTAGTTTATCCAACCTCTCCTTAGTCACCTATGTATTTTCCCTCTTCCAGAGCATAGTTGAAGATTTGAGTTCTCTAAGAAGCCTTTCCAGACTAATCCCACCTGGCTCTGATGATTCCAGATATTCCCTTGGCTTTTATACAACTGTAATTAGCTATGTACTTAATTTTTCTTCATTTCAGTTCAATAAACACTTACTAGCTGCTGACTATGGGCCAGGCACAGTGCTAGGTTCTAAGCATACCGACACCAAAATAAGAGTCTTTGCCTTCAAGGAGCTTCTTGGGGTGATACAACACATGAAATAAGCTAGGTAAAGCAAATGCAAAGCAATTTAAAGAGAGAGAAAGTACTGATTTGTCCACATTTATCTAGAATTTAATCTGCCTTATTTGTCTATTTGATTAGGAAATTCTATGAGAGTAAATACTAGATCTACTTCGTCCTCTGTATTTCCCCCAAATCACATATTTGATGGGGACACCATTGGTGTTTAGTGACTAAATAAACAAATTTTAGTTAGGGTTTTAAATTCTGGCTGTCTTCCTGACTTTATTACTTTGGCCAAGGCATTTAACTTTGTTATGTACAAAATAGGATATAACTACAGATCACTTTTGATTATTTATGTTAAAAATGTTAAAAAAAAAGTGAAAGAACAACTAGAGAAGGCCCTAAGTGTCTTGTATAGCTCCTCTATGAAGGTCTATTGGGAATGTGCGGACAAAAATCACATGCAATTGGAAGGAGTGTATAGGTTTAGATCTGTACCATTGATTGTAATTTTCATGTAAATGAGATCATAGAATTTGATCATAATATTGAAATATTAAAGATGTAGCATAGTCACTAATAAGTTGTTATTGGTAAATTACAAAGTTGATTGAGTTGAGTCTCTGCTCTTTTCTCCCACCTCTCCCCCAGTCCCAATTGTGGATGGGAGAAGCCTACAAGTATAACTTAGTTCCCAAATTGTGAGATTGAGAAGGTTATCATTAGCCCCCAACTTTTGTAGACCTTTGCATGTCTTTCAACATTTCTTACCTCCTTTCTATAATACCTGTAACTTTCCCTTCTCCAAATCTGTTGTTGCCAAGGAAGTAATAACTCAGGTTATCTATTGCTTCAGCATTTTCAAAGTACTTTTCTCCAAACATCCCTATGAGATTGGTCATGAAAATGTTATTTCTACTTTACATTTGAGGAAACTGTGACCTACACCTGGTAACAAAGTGTCGATCCTAGGACTTGATCAGGTCCAGTGTTCATTTGGCTACATCCCAATGGCCAGTTAGAACAAGTCTAATAAAACACTAAGGTGCTGGAATTTCAGTTGGGAGTCACTGATTCATAGGGTCATAGACTTAGAGCTAGAAGGAACTTTAGAGGTTATTGAGTTCAGCCCTATTATTTTACATATGAGGAAACTGAGGCCTTGAGAAATGAAGTAATATTTGTGTCTTAAAGGGAACCCTAGTGAGAGGATCAATAACTGATAAAAGAATTTAACCTTTATGTTACTTGGGTGAGAAAGGTTTTGGTACGCAAGGGACTTTCTGACACTCTTTAATTTCAAGGTTCTGTGCTTTCATTGATGGAGTCCTCCCTTTACTAATTAGTAAATTATGTAGAGGTATTATTATCTTTTTATGATTTGGTACATGGTCTTCCAAAGTTGAAGTGATCCAGAAAAATTTGTCACTCTTCCAACAAGTTTGGTACGTCTTAGCTAGGCTTGTCCTCAAAAAATAGATATGAACTATCTTGGGAAGGCACCATTGTATAGTGGAAGGAAGAAAAGATATGATAAATATTTAATAAATGCCTGCTTTGACCTACAGGGATCTATGCTAGGTATTGGGAGGGAGATCATTATATCATAAAATCATACCATAATAATTGTATCCAGTACAGATTTAAGTTATCCAATCTCAATTGGGTTGTCATAGCAGCAAGGTAATCTTTCTCCTCCTCCATAGTCAGTTCCCTCCCTATCCTGTTCACCACAGCAGCTGTTACAAACCTAATGGTTGCTTCTCAGGTCTCCCATGGCACCCCTTTCTAGCACTTTCTCAGTTGAGGACCTCACCTAACACTTCACTTAAAATATTGATCTGTTGTCTGCCGAGAACCCTCTTCTGTCCTTCTCCTTGCCTCCCCTCTGACATGCTCTGTTATCATCTCTTTCTTCACTCTTAATCTCTAATGAGTGATAACCTTTTTACTTGCCAAAGCCAGCCACCTCTCTACATGTAACCTTGACCTTATCCCCTTCTGTCTTCTTGAGCAGATCTATCCTCATCTCCTCCCTTTCTCTATTCTTCAATCTCTATCTACTGGCTCCTTCTCTGATACCTAAAATCATGTCTTTTCCATACACAAAGCAAACTTGATCCTTCCGGACCTGCTAGCTATCCTTCTAAATCTCTGCTTCTTTCTCTGTTAAACGACTTGAAAAATCATTTGTACTTAGTACTTCTATTCTCTCTCTTCTCACTCTCTCCTAATCACTCTGCACTATTATTTCTGACTTCATCATTTAATTGAAATTGTTCTCTTCAAAATTATCAGTCATGATTTATTTGCCAAGTCTAGTGGCTTTTCCCCAGTCCTCATTCTTCTTCTCTGAAGCATTTTGAACTGTTGATCACCTTTCCCTATATCTTTTGCCTCTGCGTTTTTGTGATACTACTCTCTCTTTGTTCTCTTCCTACCTATCCAACTGCTTCTCCATCTCCTTTTCTGGATCTTCAAACTTGTCTAACTGTGAATGCCCTCCAAGGTTCTGTCCTGGGCCCTCTCTCCTTTCTATTCATATTCTTTTGCTTCGTGGTGTCATCAGCTCTAGTGGGCTCAATTGTTATCTATAGGCAGGTGATTCCCAGTCCTGTGTCTCCATCAGAAGCTTGATGGCCACTTGTGGATGCAGTAAAGAGGATCTCAGTCAGGTATGGGTTGAACTACATGGTATCTGAGGCCAGTTTAATTCAATTCAACACTTACCATCTAATTCTGAGGGTCAGTTTTGTCAAACGGGCAGTATTTCATTTATGGACTCTGAGCTAGACCCATTGAATGATCATGATCTTGTATCCAGAGCCCCTCTACAGGAGGAAACTGAGTGCCAGACAGGAGAAGGAACTTGTTCAAGGTCACTTAGTAAGTGGCAGAGATAGAATCTGAACTTATCCTCTCTCATTCTACAATAGAGTTCTTGTCCCAAATGAGCTCAATGTCAGTTAGCTGTGGCCCAGATGAGTTTGTTACCAGAAGGCTGGTTGCAGGTGGTTTTTTTTGGACAAAGCAGTCAGGAGTGCAGCATGGGACAGTGGGAAAACCGCTGGTTTGGGCGTGATAGGGCTTGGGTTCAAATCCCACCTCTGAATTTTATTGTTTGAATGGTTTTAGATCAGTCATTTAATCTCCACAAACCTTGGTTTTCTTACTTGTAAATGATGGAATGGGACCAGATGACTTCTGCTGCCCCTTCTAGCTCAACCTCTGTGATTCCATGATGGCATAAGCTTGTAACCTGACATAAGGAAGAATTGTAGTCTGAATCAGTGAAGGGATTCCCCACACAGGGAGTCATGGCTCCATGGAAGCACAGAGTGAAAGCCAGGGGAAGTGAAAGCCAGGGGAAGAACCAAGTGGTTCCCTTGGACTCAATGTAATTGATATGGAGTGCCTTCTGAAAAGCACTTTTTATTCCTTTCAGAACATTCTTTTACAAGTTGTAGTGGCAGACCACTCAAGAATAACTGCAAAAATGACAAAATATGAATAAGCTACTAAATGGAACAGAAAAAAAAATCCACAAGGGGAATCTGCCAGTAATCCGATTCTGACACCAGAGACAGTAAATGACTAAAAATTCTAAATGAATTAGAGAAAATGTCTGTCATGTCAGATAGCTCAACTGCAACAGTCCAATATATATATACTTAATTAAAATAATGAAGCCATCTGTCCAAAAGGAAACTTTAATTAGTTGTCTTATTTATTTTATGTGTCAGAGAGAAAGGCCCAGGAATGAGATCCTTCTCGGAACATTTCAGAGATAGAATAGTTATAGCTAATAGCTTGGGTTTTGGGGGTTTTTTTAAAGTGACATTTAAGAAAGGGAACAGAGGTTAGATGGGATATCAGAGTGTATTCTGATGTCACTGTAGTTCCATCTTGGATGGTAAAATCCTACAATGGAATGTTTTTGTAATTCTGGTATCAGGAGACAGGTTTAACACCTGCCTTCGAGGCTATGTCACACAAGATGTAATGGTGTATATTTTGGACTTAAGAGGATATTGAATTTAGAATCAGGGAACTTGGGTTTAGGGCCCAGATCTGCTAATTAATAATCAATTAACATTTATTAAGCACCTACTATATGCCAGGCCCTATGATAAGGAAAGGGGATTCAAATAAGACATTTATGCTACCTACTCC
Source organism: Gymnobelideus leadbeateri (assembly GCA_011680675.1). NCBI lineage: Eukaryota > Metazoa > Chordata > Mammalia > Diprotodontia > Petauridae > Gymnobelideus > Gymnobelideus leadbeateri. Next base: position 946,904 of record WOXC01009692.1, on the reverse strand, counting down.
ATATGTGATTTACCTTTCTGGGCCTCAGTCTCCTCCTCTACCAAGTCTTATGGCTGCTTCTCAAGTTTCCCATGGCACGCTCTTTTCCCACCTTCTCAACTGAAGACCTCACTTCATACTTTACCAAAAAATTTGATCAGCTGTCTGCCAGGAACTCCACCTTCTATCTTTCTCTTCTTACATCCCACTGATAACCTTTTCATTCTTTACTCTAGTCTCTGATGAAGCCTGATTATCTTTAAGGTTCTTTTTTAGTTTTAAATCCATAGCTATAGTCATCTCACCTCTGTGATAACAAGTTATCCCACAACAGATTCCTATTGTTACCTAAAAAAATGAAGTATGAATCCTGGAAAATTTTTGATATATCTAAAAATCATGTAATAATGAACTATACTGAAATGGGATTCTATTACTAATGGATTGCCTTTGGTGGTATTTGAGAAGGAAAATAGAATTTTTTGAGTATGGTAGAAACAGTATGTTAGAGATTCTTAATCTACTGTGGCTTTGGCAAGTCTCTTAATCTCTGTTTCTTCATCTATAAAAACTAAGAGTTGGATTACAGTGTAGTATAAAGACTAATAGATCTAGAATCAAAGGCATGGGCTCATATCCTGATTCTACTATTTACTATCTGTTCTGCTTTGGAGAAATCATTTTACTTTTTATATCCTTAGTTCCCTCATCTGTAAAATGAAAGAGTTGACATGACCCAAAAGCCCTTAGGGACCATTTGGTCTTTATGCTTTCTAGAATCCCTTTCAGCCCTAAATCCTATGATCCCCAACCCTTTAATGTTCATGCTAGCTCAGAAGTTTCTTTGCAAGTTGCCTTTAAACTAAAATCAGTCAACAAACATTCACCACACTATGTTAATGGCTGAAAGCTGGATGTTGAAAGAACAATCAGGCAAATTAGAAACAAGGACATTTTAGGTAGGAGAAATGCTAAAGTAGCTTCACAAAAATATCTAATCCAAACATCTCTAGGTTCTTGCTACCATGTGCTTTAGCTAACATTAATTTCCCAATGAGTTCTGACATTATATGGGCAATCAGGAAAGTGAGACCCAGCATGACCTAGGCCCAGAAACATGAATTCCTAGCCAAAAGATACCCAACTATGAAAATGGGAATAGTTACTGAAGCTATTTTCATAGAGTTGCATAGAATTGAGACTATTCTAGCCAAGTTGGTATCCAAGGATTATTTTCCTCTATTAGTGTGGGATTGGAAAATTCCACTAGCCAGTTTCAGTTTTCCATTTGCGTAAATAATCCATTTGCCTTTTGTCAAAGGCATTGAGACTCATTTTTTTGGCATTTGCTGGAATATTTATCCCATTTTTGACCCTTTTATGGATTGCCAAAGGGAGTCCCTGTTGGTTTTTGGGACAGTAGCAATAACCCAAACTCTTCTTGTTCCAATATTTGAAAATTGTGTGATCCTAGAAATGGGCGCCATGGGATGGATTGGAAAAGTATGGATGAATGACACTGGGCTCTTGCTGTACTAGGCCCATGTTATGTAATCATTCCAGACCCCAGTGATATTTATATAACATCTAATTTTGAAAGAATTCTTTTGGACAGCAAACTGATGCTAGGTTAGCTATTTAAGACAAAGTCCTTTTATTCTTTCACAGATTAAAAAAAGTTAAATGTCTCATTCTGTCAAAGATGTTGATTATTTAGGTAACTCTTCTATTGTCTGCCTAAGAACTGTTGACTTGTGTTTTTATGGATAACTAGTTAAATTAAGGCACCTAAATTTATTTCTTATATGGTTTCTGTAGCCATTTGAAAATTTGTGAACTTGATGATCAGTAACAGATACAAATATTTCATAAACAAAGAAAAACAAGAGAATTATATATGGAACCATACATTCGTGTCATTTACTATTTATTTTTAAGTGTATATGAAATTTAACAAGGTAGAAACAAAATTGTATTATTTGTGTCCCTTTTTGAACTGTTGGTTTTCTTCTGTATATTTTTAAAATAATATTTTATTTTTTCCCAATTACATGTAAAACCAAAATTTAACATTCATTTTTTTGAATTGATTTAAGCTTTGGGTTCCAAATTCTATTCCTTCCTCCCTGTTCTCCCCTTTCCCTAAGATGGTAAGCAATATGATATAGGTTATATATGGGCAATCATGGAAAACATTTCTGTATTAGTAATTTTGTGCAAATAAAAAAGGAAGAAAGAAAGAAAAAAGAAAATGAAAAATAATATGCTTCTGTTTGTAATCAGATGATACCAGTTTTTTTTTGTTTTATATGTTTTCCCCTCTCTTGCCAATTATATGTTAAAACAATTTTAAACATTTTTTAAAAAGTGTTGAGTTCCAAATTATAACTCTCTTGCCCTCTGTTCCCCTCCCCCCACCTTCCTGGGATGGCAGGCTATCAGATAGAGTTATACATTTGTGATCATGTAAAACATTTCCATATTAGTCATTTTGTGTAAGAAGACTAGAATAAAAGAAGCAGAAGGAAAGAAAGAAAGGAAAGAAGGAAGGATGAAAGAAAGAAAGAAGAAAGAGCATGCTTCAGTCTGTATTCAAACAATATCATTTCTTTGACTGGAGGCACATAGCATGCTTCATCATTAGTCCTTTGGGATTTTCTTGGATCATTGTATTGCTGAGAATAGCTAAGTTATTCACAGTTCTTCATCAAATAATATTGCCACTACCATGTACAGTGTTCTCCTGGTCCTTTTCACTTCACTATGCATCAGTTCATGTAAGTCTTTCTAGGTTTTTTTAAGTCATCCTGCTTGTCATTTTTTATAGCACAATAATATTTTATTATAATCATATATCACAGCTTGTTTAATTATTCCCCAATGTGATGGTCATCCTTTATATTTTTTGTACAAATAAGTTCTTTCCCCTTTTTTGGATGGCTTTGGGGACATCAATTCTTTCTCTTGAGGTGGATAGTATTTTTTTATTGTGAGTCCTTTGGGTTTGTCTTGGATCATTGTATTGCTGAGAACAGGTGTTCACAGTTGCTCATCATATGCTATTGCTGTTATTGTGTACAGTATTCTCTCAGTTCTGCTCACTTCACTCTGTATCAGTTCATGCAAATCTTTCCATGTTTTTCTGAAATCATCCTGCTCCTCATTTGTTATAGCATAATAATATTCCATTATAATCATATACAACTTGTTCAGCCATTCCTCAATTGATGGGCATCCCCTTAATTTCCAGTTTTTTGCCACCACAAAAAGAGTTGCTATAAATATTTTTGTACTTTTTACTTTGGGTAAATAGTAAATTTACAGTACAGTAGTTTTGTACAATACTTTTGGCTTTTTAAAAAATCTCTTTGGGATACAGACCTAGTGGTAAATTTTCTGGGTCAAAGGGCATGTACAGTTTTATAGCCCTTTGAGAATAGCTCTGAATTGCTCTCTAACATGGTTAGATCAGTTCACGAGTCCACTAACAGCATATTAGGTTTCAATTTTCTCACATCCTGTCTAGCATTTATCATTTTCTTTTTCTGTAATATCAGCCAATCTGACAAGTATGAGGTGGTCCCTCAGAGTTGTTTTAATTTGCATTTCTCTAATCAATAATTATTTAGAACACTTTTCATTATAGATAGCTTTGATTTGTTCATCTTAAAACCACCTGTTCATATCCTTTGACCTTTTATTAATTGGGGAATGACTTGTATTCTTATAACTTTGACTCAGTCCTTTACATATTTGAGAAATGAGGCCTTTAACGAGACTCTTGCTATAAATCACCCCCCCTAGTTTTCTGCTTTCTTTTTAATTTTGTTTGTATCGGTTTCATTTTTATTCACATTTCATAATGTTCTTTATATCTTATTTACTCCTAAATATTTCCTTTATCCATAGGTCTGACAGGTAAACTATTTCATGTTCTCCTAATTTGCTTATGGGTATTACCTTTTATGTCTAAATTATTTATCCATTTTGACCTTACCTTAGTATATGGTTTGAGATGTTGATCTACTGTTGTCCAGTTTTCCCAGAAAGTTTTGCCAAGACATGATTTTAATAAATAATGATGCCCATTATCAAATTTTGTACTAGAGATGTTAGCTATACAATAAGAGAAGGAAAAGAAATTGAAGGAATTAGACTAGGCAACGAGAAAACAAAACTATCACTCTTTGCAGATGATATGATGGTATACTTAGAGAATCCTGGAGAATCAACTAAAAACTAGTTGAAATAATGACCAACTTTAGCAAAGTTCAGGACACAAGATAAACCCACATAAATCATCAGCATTTCTATATATTACCAACAAAGTCCAGCAGGAAGAAATAGAAATTCCATTGAAAATAATTGTAGACAATATAAAATACTTGGGAATCTACATGCCAAGAGAAATCCAGGAACTATATAAACACACAATTAGAAGACACTTTTCACACAAATAAAGTCAGATATAAACAATTGGAAAAATATTAATTGCTTATGGGTAGTCAGAGCCAGTGTAATAAAAGTGACAATTCAACTAAATTCAGTCTACTTATTCAGTGTCATACCACTTGAACTACTAAAAAAATTTTTATAGAGTTGGAAAAAATGACAAAATTCATCTGGAAAACAAAAGGTCAAGAATATAAAGAGAATCAATGAAAAAAAATGAAGGGAAGTGGCCTAGCCATATCAGATCTCAAATTGTATTATAATGTGGTAATTTTCAAAACAATCTGCTACTGGCTACAAAATAAGGTGGTGGATCAGTGAAATAGATTAAGTACATAATAAATGACCTTAATAATTTGAGAAACCCAAAGATCTAAGCTTTTAAAGGACAAAAACTCATTATTTGACAAAAACTGCTAGAAAACCATGTATTTTTAATGTTTTATTGATGCATTTTCCTTTTTTCATATCTCTGTCACTATCCATGAACTCACCTTTCCTTCCATTTAGTTTGTCTTTGTAACTTATAAGTATAGTTAAACAAAATACGTCAACGTATTGGCAGTATCTGTAGATGTGTATCACATTTTATTCCTCTAACTCATAACCTCTTTGACAAGAGTATCCATCTTTTTTGATAAAAAGTTCATTACAACAAACTCATTTTTATCTTAAATTATTGGAGAATGGGATATCTTGTTAAAAAACGAATCTGGCCGACTGAGAATCAATAAATTATATGTGTTATATAATTATAGCTTTTCTTTATTATATAATTATATATATTTGAATATACATACATGCATATGTACACACATGTATAGACACACTCTTTTTTATCGTATAAGCCATATTGGATCATGATGATGTATAACATTTCTGTAGTGAAAAATCTTTAAGATATATAGCAAACCGTCAAGGCTATATACTAAACTTTTTTTCTGGGGTTGTAGGTCCCCAGAGGTGTGACCACTTGTAGGTTCAAACTATTTTGAGTGTTTGTTCCCCTAAAACTATAGCTAACACAAACCCATTGGTGTGCCCACTGCTGTAGTCAGGCAATAGATACAATTAGCTTAACATATTTACTCGTATGACATCATAAGAACAATAACAAAATGTTCCTCTTATCAATCTCTGGTGTACTCAGATACACACATAGTTTTAAGAGTTTTATGGGCATAGACATTGAATATACTAGTAGACAAGTGCACATGTAGGGAGTGCATGTGTCATATGTAACTCACGCCTCCAACAATGAAGGGCCCCAATGTTCCTTCCCTTCTCATACTGTCGTTGTCTCATTCCCCTTAAGTACAGGCTTCTTCCTAAGTCGCTCGGTTGGGCACCCTGGGCTTGTTCCTCATTGTGCTTAACTCAGAAATCAGGGCAGGCTCTCTTCTCTTTTAACCTATGGTCAATCTCTTCCAACCTGTTTTCTATTCTGATTGGATAGATTTTTAAAATAGAGTATGTCTTGTTCTTTAAAAGACTACCAAGGAGGGGTGGCTAGGTGGTGCAGTGAATAGAGCATTGGCCCTGGAGTCAGGAAGATCTGAGTTCAAATCTGGCCTCAGATACTTGACACACTTACTAGCTGTGTGATTTTGGGCAATTGCCCCCCAAAAAGCAAAAAAAAAAGACTACTGAGGGCATGACTGGACCCTTATACAGCCAATGATTACTTGCCCTCTAATTTCATCATGGAGAATTTCATACCTCATAAAGGGGTAACAAAATGGAAACCTTTCTTTACATTTCCTTTCAGACCTTAACATCATCTTGTCTCTGTTACATGCCCCATAGGTGATTTCATCAGCTTGGTTGGGGAGAAATTTGTTGATTATAGGTGAACTGATTGACTCCCCACCCCAACATCTACATATGTGTTACTTAATTTGAGCCTGGAAACAAACTTATGAAGTAGGTGCTATGGTTAATTACATTTTGTAGTTGAAGAAGACTGAGAATGAGTTAAGTTAAGGGATTTCTCAGGCTCACATAGTGTCTGAGGTGGAGTTTGAGCCCAGGTGGTCTTTACACCTTCATCGTTCCTCAGGCATCCAACTTCCAGCCCAGTGCCCTGAGACCAATTATCTTGTTGCCTTTTTTTTAAACTCATGACCATAATGGCAATGATTATGATTACTATAGGACTAGTGATCTCTCTTTTCACACCATTGCTGTGTGGAGATAGTTCTGTGGTTTATGGCAGCCACGCATATGCTGCTTGGAGTGGCCTAATGCTTTTGTTTAAAAAAATCTGAGGGAGGTGTTGCTAAAGAGCATTATTATCATAAAACATCTAGGGATTTCAGTGGCCCACAAGCATGGTGAGCCATCAGCTTAAAAGTACAGGAGGCTTAGGCCTCACTGATAGCAGCTTAGTGTTCAGGGTAATACAGAGTCAGACTATATGTGGGATATTGTGCCCAGTTCTGGGTACCATGTTTAGGATAGGAAAATGATGAGAGTTAGCAGCTCTAGATAAAGGTAATCAAGAGGGCAAGGGGATTGAAGACCATAACATGTAAAGACTGAAGGGTGTACAGATGTTTAGCCTCAAAAAAAAAATTAATGCTTAGTGAGCATGTGATTACTGCCTTTTTTTTTTTTAAGCAATTAACTTATAACAAGTAACTTGCTCAAGGTTGCACAGCTAGTCATTTTTTTTATGTTTGGGTGCTAATTTTCTGAGGCCGGAACTGATCCTGGGTCCTCCCGACTCTGGGGACAGCACTCTTACTCACTGCGCCACCTAGCTGCCCCTGATTACTGCCTTCTTATGTACAAAGGGATAGTCATATGAAAAGAAGGTTTAGACCTGAGCAGAACTTGGTTGATGGGTCTAAGATACATTTAGGTAGATTTTGGCTTAATGTAAGAATAAACTTGGTACCACTTAAAGCTGACCAAAAATGAAACAAGACGCCTTATGAGATAGTAAATTTCTTATCATTCAGAATTTTCAGAGACCCAGTGTACAGAGGGGACTGATGATTGGTATGGAACTTGGACTGGCTGATTCCCTGAGGTCCCTTTGAACACCAGGATTCTGTGATTCTATTGTATGGTTAGTAAAGATCAAGGCTAGCCTTGAACAAGGAATCTGTTTTTGAAATGTTGGTATAAGTAGGGAGAGGCAGTGGGTAATTCTGATGGTGGTGGAAGTTGGAAGTTAATAGATCCATTGTTATGTATATGAGTCTCAGCCTTTTTTTTAATCAACTATCAGAGCAACCTTCCTCTGCTTTTCTGGTTGCCTCCCTGAGTCACTCACTAGGTGCCAAGCAGTGCTAGCAGACAAAAAGTACAGGGTAGTAGACTTTAGATTAATCTTCCCGATTTACCCTGCTGAACTGAGAGTTACTGAGAGTTCATCCTAATTACCTAAGATACTCATTTTTGTTCATTGAGAATTACTATATATTATCATACGTGGATGACCAATATTCGAAGAATTTGAATGCCATGATGGAACATATTTGGTTCTAAAATCAAGTAGAACATAATGGAATCTTTCTTTTTTGATTCAGAAGCTACTTCTGTATCTTACAGTGCCTTATGGTCATCATTTATAAGCATATATTCAATAAATGAATAGAAGTACCAGTGAACAGTGTTCCACACAAAAGTAGAAGCTGGATAACCCTTTTATATTCTTTATAGAACAGGATTTGCCTGTTTTCATTGCCAATGTGTAAGGAGTGGAGGGGGACAAGAAGAGTATTTTCTTTTTTAAAATAATTTTTTTTAATTATCTGCTATTAGTTTACAACATTCAGTTCCATAAGTTTTTGGATTCCAGTTTTTCTCACCCCCGCCAAGGTGGCATGCAATCCAATGTAGGTTCTGCATATACCTTCACATTAAACATTAGTCAAGTTGTAAGGAAGAACCATAACCAATGGAATGAATAATGGGAAAGAAGAAACAAAACAAAATTAAAGAGAGTAAGTAGTTTGCTTCAATCTGCATTCAGACTCTATAATTCTTTCTCTGGGATGTGGATACATCATGAGTCTTATAACCTTGCATTGCTGAGAGGAGCCCAGTCTATCAAAGCCAGTCATCACAAATACAATGTGTCTGTAATTGTGTACAAATTTCTCCTGGTTCTGCTCTCCTCACTCAGCATCAGTTCATATAAGTCTTATAACCTTACATTGCTGAGAGGAACCCAGTTTATATATGTCTCTCCAGGTTATTATAAAGTCCGTCTGCTCCTCATTTCTTATAGCACAGTAGTATCCCATTACATTCATATACCACAACTTGTTCAACCATTTCACAGTTGAAGAGCATCCCCTAATTTCTAATTCTTTGCCACCACAAAAGAGCTGCTATAAACATTCTTGTACATATGGGTCCTTAGAAGAGTATTTTTTCTCCTGAGATCTTTTTGTCCTCCAGGCCAATAACTAGGCAGGTTATAGATCCTTTCTAGTTTAAACCTCTTTGAGTTTAAAATGTATGATCTTGTGACTTGGAAAGTAGTAGAGGTCAACTCTGTGGGTCTAGATCTAAGTTAGATCTGGCTCTATAGGTGGTCTAACTCTTGTTCGATCACATTATTTATACTTATGCCTCATGTAGTAAGTTTTCCTTTTGCCTGCTTCTATAAAGGCATTGGGCCCTTAACAAGAGCTATTCTTCTTCCTCATATTTTGCTAAATGTTGGCTGTTATACATAACACAAATAGAGATAAGTTATATGTACAACCTAGGGAAAAGAAGATAATTAACTAGGCATAGATTAATTTTTTTCTCTTGTAATTCATCACTTTGTGCACTGCTTTAGTCCAGCCCACCAACATTCACCTCTATCCCAATAATTTTTTTTGGAGAGACATGGTGTTGCAACCCTCACTCATCTTACTTAACCAGATTCCCAAATGTCTGCTAAATAAAGAAGGAACCAGGCCTGTCCCCTCCCTAAGGACTTCATCAATAAGGTTAAAAAAACAACAACTCCCAAAACATGATGAAGCTAATCTGAGACAGCTCTAACTCAAATCCACAATTCTGAAGGTTGGATTCATTAATAGAACATGAGCTTGTTTTAATTGTCTTAAAAGGAATCAGTTGTTTATTGGAAGAAATATCCTGTTTAGGATTAAAAAAATTAATAAAAGAGAATCTTTTGAAGACAAGGCTTACATGAAAGAAGGAGGAAGGGAAGATAGGATCAGGATAAGTGCTAACAGAATGGAGTCAAGTGTGAGAATTTATGGTCTAGGCAATTTGAGTTGCGAGGGATTTAGGAAGAGAGATTACTGCCCATTGGAGTTACTGGAGAAAGCCTAGTAGAAGAGATTGAGCTGAACTAGATGTTAAAAGGTTGATGAGAGGGAGGAACCCTACAGTGGGTAGAAAGAAGGAAAAATGGCATTTCTTTACCTTTCCTTAACTTTTCTTTCTCTCACACTTCCTTTTCTCTCTTGCCAAGTCTAAAACGTCAGATGAGTAGGAGAGCATGATCAGGGCTGAGATGGAATCATTCTAATAGCCACATTAGTAGGTGGCATCATTCCAGTTCCAGTTCTCTTCTGGTCCCATACACAATGATGCCATAACTTATCCTGCCTTCCCCAGGTAAATTACAAACCTGTTAAGGGTAGAAATCGTCTTACTCCACTTCCATATTCCCCACAACAGAAGTGTCAGATATGTGGACCACATTTCTGTCCCAGTACTCTCTATGAACCAGATTAAGATGTAATTGGGAAATATTTAATGACATAAATAAAAATACAACATAGATAATGTTAATGCATGGTTTTCTGAGTCAGTATGCAGCCTACAGGGATCCTTATGTACAGTTTTGTGGCCCCCATTTCTATTTGAGTTTAATACCACTATCCCTACAAGGATTGAGCATCACATAGCAGGTGCTCAATCAATATTAATTCACTTGAAAAGAATTTGTGTGCAAAAGACAGTGTCTTTTATAATCTTTGGTGTGAACTGAGTGACAGGTTGAATTATTCTTTCTTCTTGATGAAGTATAAATATAATAAATATATTTTATAACTCCTTTTCTTCTACCCCTATAGATATTCAGTTAGCTAGTAATTATTTAAAATGTTGGTAGAACACCAAAAGCCATCAGAAAGCAGGAAGCATCCCAGTTGGCTAAGAATGGGCCTGAAATTGTAGAACAAATGAATGAGCTCAACTCATAGGACCAGATGGGGCAATTCATATTTGGTGGGGGGTATTCTGATGTTGAAGGCACTATTCTTAGAGACCAGAATGGGGGTAGTCCAGGGAGAAATATTTATAGCATCTACCCCACAGCATTGTTGGAAAGAAAGCTATTTGCAAGCTTTAAATGTTATGTAAATGTGAGTTCTTGTGTGTTGGCATTATCTACATTGTAATTGCCTCAAAAATCTTCCTACTACCTTGCTTCTAATTTGCTGGGAAACCAGTTAACCAGTCTGTTAAAAATCATGTCAAATCCCAGTAAGTAAGAGTCTGAGTAAGCCCTCATGGTGAAACATGGCTTTAGCGGAGGAACTTTGTGACCACTATTTTGAGTATACAGAGATCTTTTTTAGTTAACTATACTAGGGGCTATATTCCAGCAAGCTGAGGTTGCCAGAAGATTGATTAAGTAGGAGTACTACTCTAATACTAATAATTAATTCAACATTTGATATATATTTCTTATTCATCACAAAAAACACTCCACTAAGTATAAAGGGAGAGGTGGAGAATAGTAACACTTATTTATATAGTACTTTTAAGATTTAGAAAACATGTTTCACACAACAACTCAGTGAGATAGGGCAAATGGTATTTCCTCCATTTTATAGATGAGTAAACTGAGATTCCTAAAGTCTTACTCCAAACCCAGGTCTCTTTCTGTTACCTTCACAGTCATATATTATCTCTACCCTCAAGAAGTTTACTGTATTATACTTTTCGAATTGTTTTCACATCCATGACCTCATTTGAAAGGCATCACATGTATAAAGAAAGTACATGAAAATTTTTGGTTTTGAGGCATTTATCAAAGAGGCATCTGGATATTAAGAGAAGAAGGTGTGAATCCCAGCTGATTGTGACTTTACCAAACCTTTCTAGTTGCTAGAAGGCAGGAAAGGGGAGAACCATTGGAAGCTGTATTGGATTTCTCTTATCAGTGGGCATGTGATTAACAAAAAGACCTCCATAAGGGGGACCTTGAGAAATCCAAGGAACAGGCAATAATTATGGACTCTCACCTATACATTCATATCTGAATGAGTCAAAGAATTAAGGCTTCTCTGGTTTCTTTGTTCAGTCATTTTTCAGTCACGTCCAACTCTTTGTGGACCCATTTGGGGTTTTCTTGGAAAAGATACTGGAGTGGTTTGACATTTCCTTCTGTGACTCATTTTACAGGTGAGGAAACTGAGACAAACAGGGTTAAGTGACTTGACCAGGGTCACACAGATGAGTTTTTCTGACTCTAGGCCCAGCATTTTCTCCACAGTGCCATTTTGCTTCTTTAGGGCAGGATGGAAAAATTAATAGCAGAGGTAGCCTCATGTGGAAAGATAAGTTGGATTTAGGATTGAAAGGCCTGGGTTTGAATCATGGCTCCAGCCACTTGCCTGTTTGATCTTTCTCTGGGTCTCCATTTCCTCATGTGTAAAATTAGGGATTGGACAATAATATAATATAATATAATCCTATAACACTGATATAGCCAGGTCTGCCTTACATATACATATGAAAATGCAGTTCTGTACAAGTTGTTATACAGAGACCCGGGTGGGTGTCCTTAGCTGCCCCTCCCCCTTCTGAAATGCCTTTTCCACTTGCTCACTCATGCCTGGACTTGAGCTTTTCTAGATTCTTTCCTTATTTATTCTGAGTTACTAATTCAAAACTTAGCATAGTCCTGACACATATAAAAATGTTTATTGATTGGGTGTGTTAAAATATAAGTATTTCCAGGAGTGCTAACACATTAAGTCTCATATGTTATTAATACCTTAGTGTGAATGCAATGACCAGAGATTTTTTTGGGATCAGGGTTTTGAGAGGGGAGAAAGGTAAAGTGATGCTGAGGACACGGCAGAGGTTGGGGTGGAAATAAGGAAGTTTCATCAGTTTTGTGGGTTTGGGGTAGGGAGGATACATCAAAGAGAAGACTGAGGCCAAAGATCAATTTCATCTTTTAAACCATATTGTTGCTGGCCATTCCTGGGTAAGATTATGGAGCTTCCTATAGGGACCAAGTCCTAGAAATTCAGAGAAGTAGGTGAGAAAAGCACTGAATTCAGGCCACAATATGGCTTAGGCAGGAGGCAAGGACCGTTTTCCCTTGATTGATTCAGACTCTGCTCTCTTCTCAGCAAAGTGCCATAGCCTTAGACCTCATCCCCTTGCTAGTTGGCATGACCCAGAGAGTAGAGCTTGTAAGCTGCTCTAATATCATAGGTGCCTTAAATCATCTCTGTCTGAATTGGAGTTAGAGAGAAAAATGAAGGGAAAAAAGAAACCCTCTCTTCTCTACATAGCTACTTTTCCTCAAATTTAGTCACCCAGGCAGGTGTTACAGTGGGGGTCCCAGTTAGAGAGTTTGGTCTGCTGACTTAGACAAGTTTGTCAAGTGACCCCTTTACAACTCTGGCTTCAGAGAGAGTGAAGTAAGGCTCTTTAGCTTGTATCTGATAAAAGCCAAAAGCTAACACCAAAAAAAAAAAAAAACCAAACATATTGCATTTTTAATTTGGTCCCATTATTTACTAAATAAGGTAAAAATTCTTTTCTTTACCTGACATTCAAGGCCTTCCATGACTGTTTTTCCAGCCTTGTTTCCCATTGTTTCCCTTTGTTCAGACAGTCTGTATCCCAGTACAACTAGGCTATTTGCTATTCTCTGAATGTGACCTGAACTTTTCTACCTCCTTGGAGTACATATTCTATGCCTTTCAAATCCCTTATCCTTCAGGGTCCTGATCAGATGATACACCTTTTCATATTTCTCTGAGGTGGACATATTCTCTCTCTCCTCTGAACACCCATGTTCTCATACTCTGAACTTTCCTCTTTAACCTTGTGTCTCTGTTACTTGGAGAAGTACCTTATGTTTTCTACTGAATTATAAGCTTCATGAGGGCAGGGGCCATGTCTTGCTTTTCCTTGAATCCTTAGCACCTAGCACAGTGCACTCAAAAACACTTGTGGAATAAATGAAAATGTCTCAATCTATCTACTCCCTTTCTGCCTGTACTCTACAGAATTAAATTCAGAGATATAAAAAAAGAAAAGAAAAGGCAAGGCCAATGAAACACCTGTCTAGGGTATTCAAAGCTTCAAAACCGTAGGAAAAATATAAAATAGACATTTATCATCACAAGTATCCATGCTGCTAGGCTAAGGAGAAATGATTTTATATTCTCAGGGACAAAATTAGCTTTTCACAGTGATGTTAGGATGCTTCACACTTTGTAGAGTTTTGGAGAATTCTATCAATTTCCTTTTACTTGATTTACACTTGCTTTATTGGGGTTGAATTCCCAGATTTCTATCTCGTTACTCACATGGAATAGATCTCTTTAGCCTCATGGATTCATGGGGAAAGAAGGAAGGTTGCTAGGCTTTGCAGTAAGGGGTTCAGAGTGGAGAAATGGGTGGTTGCCTCCCTTGACTTAAAGGACTTGCAGAAAGCACAGCTGGGTCAGACTCTTCCTTTATGTGTATGGACCAAGTGTGGAAGCTCTTGTTGCTTTGGAGGAGGGTGTTGAAGCCCAAACACTCAAACTATAATTCTAGGCCAGGTTCAGGTTTTATGTAAGCCCAACTAGAAATAATTACATCTTTATTATTTAATCCTAACTCTCTCTCTGTCTCTCTCTCTCTCTCTGTCTTTGTCTGTCTGTCTCTGTCTCTCCTTCTCTCTGTCTCTGACTCTATATGGATAATAGTGGATAATAGAGAATAGTGGCTGCTTGATTTAGCACAAAGTAGATTCCACCTCCTAGCTTCCCCATTTTCCTTCAAGTCCCACTTAAAATCTCACCTTTTATAGGAAGCCTTTTCTGATCCCCCTTAATTCTAGTACCTTCCCCTATTGATTATTTTCAATTTATCCTATATATAGCTTGTTTGTACTTAGTTGTTTGCTTATTGTCTTCTGCCTTTAGACTGTGAGCTCCTTGAGAGTAGGGACTGTCTTTTACCTTTCTTTGTATCTCCAGCATTTAGCACAATGCCAGGCATATAATAGTCATTCAATAAACTTTGATTGACTCAGTGATTGACTGAATATGGGCTCTGGTTCTGATTCTGTCAACTCACTAACAATGTGACTTGAGCATCAGTTTGTAAAAGTCTTCCTAGTTTTCTATGAAACAATTCCCTTTGTCATTTCTTTTTTTCCAATTTATTTATTTATTTTTAGTTTTCCACAAGATTTAGAATTACAAATTTTTCTCCCAGTCTCTCCCCTACCTCCCACCCCAAAGTAGTAAGCCTACTGAATACTCCTTCCCCAAATCTGTTCTCTCTTATATTCTCTCCCATCACCTCCCTAACTTTCTAGTAGGGTAAGATGGATTTCTATACCCCAGTGCCTGTATATCTTATTTCCCAGTTATATGTAACATGTATTAACATTTGTTTTTTGAAACTTTGAGTCCCAGAGTCCTTCGCTTCTACCCTCCTCACCCACCCCCACTGGGAAGACAAGCAATTCAACATAGGTTATACGTGTGTAGTTATACAAAACATTTCCATAGTATTGGAAATGTTTTGTGAAAGACTAACTATATTTCTGTCCATCCTATTCTGCCTCCGACTTACTCTATTTTCTACTTTGACCCTGTCCCTTTTCAAAAGTATTTACTTCTAACTACCCTGTCCCACAATCTGCCCTCCCTTCTATCACCCCCTCCCCTTATCCCCTTTCCCCTGCTTTCCTGTAGGGTAAGATACCCAATTGAGTGTGTATATAATTCCCTCTTTAAGCCAAATTCGATGAGAGTAAGATTGACCCATTTTCTTTCACTTTCCTCCTCTTCCCTTCCATTGTAACAGTGTTCTCTTGCCTCTTTTATATGAGATAATTTACCCTAATCTATCTCTCCCTTTCTCCTTCTCCCAATATATTACTCTCTCACCTCTTAATTTTATTTTTAAGATATCCCTTCATATTCAACCCATCCTGTGCCCTCTCTCTATGTATACATGTACACACATATGCACACACTCACATATATATTTATACACACCCTCCTATATATATATATATATATATATATATATATATATATATATACACACACACACACACACACACACATATTCCCTTCAACTATCCTCATACTGAGAAAAGTCTCATGAGTTATAATTATTGTTTTCCATATAGGAATGTAACAGTTCAACTTTAATAAGTTCCTCATGATTTCTTTATCCTGTTTACCTTCTCATGCTTCTCTTGCTTCTTGTAATTGAAAGTCACATTTTCTGTTCAGCTCTGATTTTTTCATCAAGAATGCCTGAAAGTCCTCTATTTCATTCAAAGACCATATTTTCCCCTGAAGCATCATACTCAGTTTTGCTGGGTAAGTGATTCTTGGTTTTAATCCTAGCTCCTTTGACTTCTGGAATATTATATTCCAAGCCCTTTGATCCCTTAATGTAGACACTGCTAGATCTTGTGTTATCCTGATTGTGTTTCTACAATAGTAAAATTGTTACTTCCTAGCTGCTTGTAATATTTTCTTTTTGACCTGGGAACTCTGGAATTTGACTATGATATTCCTAAGGAGTTTTCTTTTGGGGATCTTTTTAAAGAGGTGATTGGTGAATTCTTTTAATTTCTATTTTGCCCTCTGATTCTGGAATATCAGGACAATTTTCCTGGAGAATTTCTTGAAGGGTGATTTCTAGGTTCTTTTTTTGACCATGGTTTTCAAGTAGTCCAATAATTTTTAAATTCTCTCTCCTGGATCTATTTTCCAGGTCACTGGTTTTTCCAACAAGATATTTCACATTGCCTTCTAGTTTTTCATTTGTTTGGATCTGTTTTATAGTATCTTGATTTTTTATAAAGTCATTAGCTTCCAATTACTCCAATCTAATTTTGAAGGAGTTATTCTCTTCAGCAAGTTTTTGAAATTCCTTATCCATTTGGAAAATTTGGCTTTTTAAGGCATTCTTCTCCCCATTGGCTTTTTGGTCCTCTTTTGCCATTTGAATTAGTCTACTTTATAAGGTGTTATTTTCTTAAGAATTTTTGGGGTCTCCTTTAGCAGGCTGTTGGCTTGCTTTTCATGATTTTCTTGCATCATTCTCATTTCTCTTCCCAGGTTTTCCTCCACTTCTCTTACTTGATTTTCAAAATCCTTTTTGAGTTCCTCCATAGCCTGTGACCAGTTTATATTTTTCTTGGAAGCTTTTGATGCAGGAGTTCTGACTTTATAGTCCTCCTCCAGTTCCATGCTTTGATCCTTTTTGTTCCCCAAAATGATTGTATGGCCTGATTGTGCTTCCTCATCTTGTCAGTTATTGACTTTTGAGCTCTTTGCCATGGCAGAACTCTGCTTACAGAATGGAGAGAGCTTTGTCCCAAATTGCTAGGGTTTTTGCAGCTGCTGGACCTATTAAGAGGGTGCCCTTTCTACAGCCCCCAAATGCTCTGGCTCACTGGCCACACACCCCAGGACCACCACATAAGACCATGATTCAGATCCAGGCAGGTCAAAGCAAGAGTGATTACCCTCTGAATGATTGCTTGGTCCCCCTACAACCTGCAGGCCAGGAGCTTTGAAAGTAGCTACACTGCACCTCTGTGCCTCCAGCCACTTCTCGCCATGGGGGCAGGGACTGGACCACACTGTTCCTTTACCCTTACAGCAGAGTTCCCGACTGACCTTTTATTTTCTCTTTGGTGTTTATGGGTTGAGGATTCTGGAAACTGCCACAGCTGCTGGTGATTCACTCTCCTGAATTCTGCTCTGGGCAGTCTGGGTGCTGGTTGGGGCTACGCTGGGGCTGGACCTGCAGCTCACTGGGGACTGCACTTGGCTTCCAGCTCAGTGTGGTAGACCTTTCCTGTTGGCCTGCCAGGCTTCCTTCAGTGGGAGATTTGTTTCTCTCTGTCTCTTTGTGGGTTCTGTAGCTTTAAAATTTGTTTAGAGTCATTTTTTTTTTCAGGTATTAGATATGGTTGAAGCCAGAGCCCATGCCAGGTTTGTGTTTTTACTCTGCCATCTTGGCTCCACCCCTCCATTATAATTTCTTATAGCACAAAAGTGTTCTATCATGTTCCTATATCGTAACTGGTTCAGCCATTTCCCATCTGATGGGCAGTTTCTTAGTTTCCAATTCTTTGGTACCAAAAGTAAACTTTCTATAACTATCCTCATATGTATAGAGCCTTTTCCTCTTTCTTTGATCTCTTTGAAGTAAAGACCTAGTAATGGTATTGCTGGGTGAAAAGGCATGCATAAAACAGCTTTTTAGGTATAGTTCCAAATTGTTTTGTAGAATGGCTAGACCAGTCAACAACTCCACCAACAGTGCATTAATGTACCATTTTCCCATAGCCCCTCTAACATTTGTCATTTTCTATTTTTTTGTTAGCTTTGCTAATCTGAAGGGTATAAGTTAATTCAGTGTTGTTTTACTTTGCATTTATCTAATTATTAGTGATTTAAATTTTTTCATATGGTTATTGATATTATTTCTTCCTCTGAAGACTGCCTAGTCATATTTTTTGACCATTTATCAACTGAGGAATAAGTCTTATAAATTTAAATGTTAAAGAAATGAGACCTTTTATCAGAGAAACTTTTGAAGATTTCCCCCCACTCAATTTACTGTTTCTCTCCTAATTGTTAGATGCATTGGTTTTGCTTGTGCAAAACCTGTTAAAACGTTGCATTATCAAGTTGTTCATTTTACCTCATGGGAACCTCTCTATCTCATATTTGGCCATGAACCACTTACTTTTCCACCAGGGGATACCCAGGGGCTAGGAAATCTGTTAAAAGCAATAGGAAACAATGTAGATGAGTATTCTAAGAAACAAAGGTGGGGAGTGGGGAGAACATTTTAGACATGAACAGTATCTATTAAAAGATAGATAGATGGAATGTCATGTAATGGGTATGGCAAGTTGAACTAGAAAACTGATTTGTGATATGGAATCAGTCTGGAAAGATAGATTGGAGTTGGATTGTGAAGGGTTTTAAATACCAAACAGAGGAACTTATATTTTGTCTTACAGGCAAAAAAGAACTACGTTAGTCTGATGAATTCACTGATCGTTCAACAGTAGCCAATCAGGTCATCTTCAAAGCAGTCAGTGTCTAAATTATCACAAATGCCAAAGTAGCTAAATCTGAATTAATGTAACATTTGGAAATTTGTTGTTAGTCTTGCTGACTTGAAGTGTCTAGAAGAAATCTCCAATTTAATGAATGGATTGTCTTAGTCCACACAAGGCAATCAGTGACCACCTTTTCGCTATTCGAAAGGCTATTACTATTATGCAGAGTTTGGAAGACTAAGACCACATGACCAACATTGCATTGGAATTTTCTAGGTCTGGAGGAGCCAGGATTCCTCAAGCAATGAGATTCAAGCATCCAGGAGAAAGAAAAGTGGATCAGAGCAAGAACATGGCTAATGACCCTCTGGACTGGAGGGATAATGCCTGGATTGGATTTGCCTTCTTCTCCTGGCCTCACACTCTCTACCTCACTTCCCAGAAAGAGTCATTTCAGTCAGCTAGTATTGACATTTCTCACTGATATCTTACCCTTAGAAAGGGTCTCAGTGATTTCAAAAGAGAAACGTAGCTATGAGTCTAGTAGGATGACAGTGAAAAGAATAGCATATTCTTTGTCAGAAGATCTGGGCTTGAGCTTTGATTCATGTTATTTACTCATTATATAAATGATCTTAATTTCTCTCAGCCTCAGGTCCTCACCTGTAAAAGGGTGATAACACTGAGAATCAGATTTGGGAATGCACAGGAAAGGGCTTTGAACAGCAATAAGCCTTAACTGTGAAATGGGGATAATAACCACTGCAGGACCTACTTTACAGGGTTGTAGTGAATGTAAAACATTTTGTAAATTTTAAAGCACCATTTACCAATACCAGTTATTCTTATTGCTTTGTTGTTGTTGTTTAGTTATTTCAGTTGTGTTTGACTCTTTGTGACCCCATCGATCTCTGTCTGTTGGGTTTTCTTAGCAAAAATATTTGAGTAGTTTGCCATTTCCTTCTCCAGTGGCAAACAGATGTTAATTGACTTGTCCATTAGGAAATAAGCTAGGAAATTTCTGAGGCTGAATTTGAACACAGGTCTTCCTGACTCCAAGCCTAGCACTCCATCCACTGTACCACTTAGCTGCTCCATTATTATTGTGACTAGGGAGTACTTTATCAGTAGGTCCATCTGCATGAGATTTCCCTACAGATAAAGTGTGGGATTACTGCCTTTTGTAGAACCAAACCTCTCTCAGGTGAAATGTCAGAAAGGAATGCTGAGTATCTGGGTGGTCAGGCTCAGGGACAGGTTCCTGAAGACTTTTCTTTCCTGGGAATATTTGAAAGAAGAATAAGCAGCCATTTGTCCATAATGCCCTGTACCAGGGCTTACCAGGTCTGTGAGCCTGTCTCCTCTTTTCTTCCTCTGCAGTACATCCTCCACAGTCTTCAGAGATGGCTGTTTGTGTCTGGGCAAGTTCTTTCAAAACCCTGAAGTATAATTTGTTTGAGCCTGGTCACTTAAACCAACCATAGGCATCTGGCTGCTCTCTTATGATCTCCCAATTAACTTGAGTTTTCATTCCTTAGCAGCCATTTGTGTTTTGTTCTTTCTAATCTACTAGCTTCATCAATCAGTAAGCATTTATTAAGTGCCTACTATGTGTTAAGCACATAAGTTGGCAACGGGAATATAAAGATAAACATGAAACAAGTCCTGCCCTCAGAGAACTTGTATTCTGTGAAAGAAAAAACCTGTACACAAGTAAGTAGATACAGAACACAAGGTATCTGATGGCTAGGAGAGGCATTACTAGTTTGAAGGATTTAGGAAAGACTTCATAGGCAAGTGATGCTTTAATTGAGCGTGGAAATTCATCAGTGTTGAGATAACAACTGCCTCCAGAGGTGACTTTTCTTTGACTCAAGGAACCTGAGACAGGGTGGGTTAAGTGGGCTGGATCCAGACTGCAGTGATAAACTTTCTGGGGGATTCAGTACAGGCAAGAGATCACCTTGAGGTCCATGCCTCCTTTCTATGCTCAGTTTTAGTCATACCACCATCTTTGTTGAGGCCAACCACCTAATGAAATCTGTTTTCTATTTCCTCTTTCCTGACACAAGCTTCTAGCTTCCTATTCCTTCTGGCAGAGAAGTGAATTTGTTCAACTTATTTACCTTAAAATGTCTATGCTTTCATGTGCTATCCTTTTCTCTCCCCTCCCAACTCCCAGTATTTGCATTTGGGGGAAAAGTAAAATAAAACAAACCAATGCAGGTAAAGATGTTTAAGACTGTCACATTTAGGGAAATGTGAAGATGTTCCATTCAACACTATCTAACTCTGTCTGTGGAAGCCTTGCCCTAAAACTTTCCTGAGGTCTGAGTGGCTGCTCTGCTCATAAGCCCTTCTATCTCTGGGACCAAAACTGTGTCCCCCAAATCAGTGGGTTTGTATCATTTGGGAAAAGTTTTTTTTGTTTGTTTGTTTTTGCTTTTTGGAGGGCAATTGGGGTTAAGTAACTTGCCCAAGGTCACATGGCTAGGTTGTTTTTTTTGTGTGTGCATTAAGTGTCTGAGGCCAGATCCGAACTCAGATCTTTCTGACTCCAGGGCCAGCGCTCTACTCACTGTGCCACCTAGCCGCCCTGGGAAAATAGTTTTTAATAGGTTTATGATAATCCCTGGTCCAGAAAGCTTGAGGGATACAAACATACCAACTAGCAACATAGGCATCAGTTGAAAGGAGAATAACCACTTTCATTTCACATACAGTTGAAAAAGTTCTTCCTGCTTTCCAACACCACTCAGAAAATAGATTGAATTCCTTCTAGGTGGTGGACCCTTCCCTTAAAGAAAATAAGCCATCAAGCATGGTAAAACGGGAAACTCATTTTGTTATTTCCTGATAACCCATCTCTATCAATCTATTCTCTTATTCAGCCTGCTGCTTACCACCTTGAGTCCAAACTCTTCTTTGCAGTCCAAGGTCCCACCATTCTTACCTCACCTTATCTCTCCCAGTTACCAAAATCACTCTAAAGTTAGTCCAGTCTCCTCACTATTCCCCATCCTACAAATCATGTTTATTTTGGCCTCCATATTTTTTTATGTTGCTTGCCCATGCTGAATATCCTCTATATTCTTATCTGCCTATCTAACTCAGCTCCAGGGCTTGGTCAAAGGAAGGGAACACAATGTTGGTATAGTGGGAAAAAGCAGAGCTCTGGATATCAACTCATAAGACTTGGCTCCACATCCTGACTCTGCACTTACTAGCTCTGTGACCTACACAACATTTAAAACTATCCAGACCTATTTCCATATGTATAAGAAGAAGGGGTTGAATGAGGTGCCCTTTCTAGCTCTAATCCCTATATATGTTACTCGTTTCTTAAAGCCTTCTCTTCCAGAGAAGCCATCCAGTGATGGCAGTAGAAGCATTGAGTTCAAAGGTAGCCTAATAGGGGGACAAAGTAAGATTAGAGCCTACTTTGTGTCAGGTACTATGCCAAGTGCTTTACAAATATCATCTCATTTGATCCTTTCACCAGCTCTGGGAGGTTAGTACTCTTATCTGCATTTTACAGTTGAAGAAACCAAAGCAGACAGGTTAAATGACTTGCCTAGGGTCACATAGCTGAGACTAGATTTAAATTCAGGTCTTCCTAACTTCAAGATTAGCACTCTATCCATTGTACCACCTGAAATGCATAGTATAACCTTTCCTTCTGCCATTTAAAAAGTCTCTTTCCATCACTGAGGCCCCATCTATTGCACTTCGTCCCCATCTACTGCATCTCCCTGTTAAAACTGTCTTGGACCCAGTGCTCCTGCTAACATCACTCTTGTTGAACCTATTGTTTTCAGTATTATCTCCTGTTATTATAAGTTATTACAAGGTTATTATATATATGTATATATACATAATATAAGGTTAAACTATTAACTAGTTATTATAAGGTTATACTTTTTTTTTAAACTTATCCCAGACATGAATGACTGGACACTAAGGATAATGATGCACATTTATTTCAAGGCATATATAAAACACTACTCACAACAACTCTGGGGATTAAGGCATGAAGTTTTGTTATCTATATTTTGCATTTGAGGAAACTGAAGCTCGGAATTGGCCAAGGTCACACAGCCAGCAGGTCAGAGAAGAGATTCAGACCCTTTACCAAGATGATGGTTAAGTCACTTAAGCTTTCTGAGTCTCAGTTTCATCATCTGTAAAATGAGGAGTGGATTACATGTTCTCTCAAGTCCCCTTTAGCTCAAAATCCTATGACATGAAATGTATTTAGTCTATTGTCTCATTGTGATTTTAAGATTTGGGCCTGATACATTTTCACATTCTTCTGAAAGTGATTTTGGTCATGGAAATCTATAGTTATGTCCCTCTGTTATTGGTTCCTAATTCCTATTTTGCATTAGCCCTGTCCCTTTCTTCTCTCCATCCACCCAGGAAGGAGTTGTCATTTACACTTCTACACTGGGTTTGAATTTCAAACATCTTCTTTCTCCTCTTCTGTAGTTCATCCTCAGGCCTGAATGGTCTCCATAGTTTGCTTTTTTTTCCCTTCAAGCTCCCAGATGCCTTTATATTTTGTTTGTTGACAAAGTCAGACTATTTTTTTTTCAGGGTTTTTAAAAAGTTTATTAAATTTCATTTACCTATTCTGCTGCAAGGTTGAAGCCTCATCTGTATAAAATAGCTCCAATCAAGGAGTTTATTAAAAAAATTAAGTTGGTTTGTACTGCATCTGATCCCAGCCAGCTAACCAATATCAGTAAATTATTCCCATGGACAGAAAACCAAAAGTATTTTGAACAATACTGGTGATGGATGGAATTGGCCATTACAACATTATTGATTTAAGGCTTTTTACAGATAAAATTCTAGTTCTGAAGTACATAGTCTTAGAATTCATTTTTACCACATGATGTAATAAATTCAGAACTAGACAGACACTAACTTGAAATTACAAGGAAGAAGTTGTGCAAAAGGTGCAAATAGTAAAAAGCATTTTTATCCTGTCATTTCTGAGTAGTTAAGATTTTTTTCCATGCCATGGTGTTGTTTCAGAAGTGTTATAGTTACTAACCTTCCATATACCACTAATTTCGGACAAAACTATACTGGGCTGCATTCTTATGCTAATTTATTTGGGGATTCAGTGTTCAATCCTCAATAGATTTTATGTATCTCTCATATGCTTCTTCACTCATCAGTTCATCAAGTTCTGAAGGGTTGCTCAGAGTCATCTTGATCAGCCAACCATCTTCATAACAAGATTTGTTGACAAGTCCTGGGTCTTCTGCAAGAGCTACATTAATTTCAGTTACTTCTCCTGATAGTGGGGAATAGAGTTCACTGGCAGCTTTCACACTTTCCAAAGCTCCAAATTCATCTTGTTCGTTCAATTTTGTTCCAACTTCTGGAAGACTACAGTAAACTATATCTCCCAATGCTTCCTGTGCAAAATTGCTGATTCCCACGGTTCCAATACCATTTTCAGTTGATATCCATTCATGCTTTTCTGTGAACTTTCGAACAACCAGACGCACGGCGCTGGTGCAGAGGCCCCGGGAGGCGGCGGCCGCTAGGAAGGGAGGGGAGCCTGGGCTGGGGCGGGCCTGGAGACGCGTGGGGGCGGCTGAGAGGGAGGCCAGGGACCCGGAGGTCTCAGCTCCGACCACCGCCCACAGGGATGAGGCCGCGACCCGCATGCTCCTGGCCACTCGCAGCGCCATCTTCTCCGGCAGCGGGGCAGCCCTGGGACCAAGCGGTCCTAGGCTGGAGGCTGCAAAGTCAGACTATTAATATGCTTTTCTCTGGAAAACTCAGTAATGAAAATTTAGAAAGGAAGAATTAATTTTCAAAACCCAAACCTTGACTGAAGAGAATGATGATGTTTATTAATTTAATAGAAGATCATTTTCTTTAAATGATCGAGTTATTCTACAGTTAATTTATTTTTTTTTCAAAATAGGAAAGATATTCAAAAGAGGTATATGAAATTTTTAAAAAGATGGTTCTAGAGGTTCATGTGCATCTGGATCACTTTGAAGTTCTATGAAACATATTTGTGAATATCAATAATTGTTTTCATATTAATATAATTAAAGATTACATTCAGATCTATCCATCAGCCTAGGAGAAACATAGTGAGTAAATAAATCTTCCAATTATCTTCACTTTCCAGTCTCTCTTTCTCTCTCTCTCTTTTTTCAAAATATCTCTAATTATCACTCTTGCTACAAGTATAATCAACTTGCATAAATTAGATTCTATTCTTAGCTTTGGTTTAGCCATCTCCCTCATCTTTTTTCTAGCACTTTGTATGTTATGGTGACAAATTTCTAAGCTAACACATCTATTCAACACACAACCCAAACTTAAAGGCCCAAACTAAAATGACATATTTACATACAGTTTCTTTGGAAATAGTCTAAACACAGAAGAACAATGAGCACTTGTTTTTCCAGTTTCTCCCTATGTCCCTGTCTGTGGAATTATGTTAATTATCCATACTCAGTTGTATTTCTCATTTTCACCAATGACTGACCTCTAGCAATTTCAACACATATTGAGTTAGGAGCATTTGAAGTTCTAGTCCCATGGCCCCACCCTCCCCAAACTCCAGTCAATCAATAAGTCAGACAATTACTGATTGCTGACTATATTGCCAGCAATATACTAGATGCTATGTAAGATACAGGGGAAGTAAAGAGGCCCCTGCCCTCAAGGTCCTTATATAATCCATTTAGGGACCATGTATAGTAGGTGAAATAATGATAAAGGAATAAAAAATAGTACATAATTCATACTGGCAGGATGTAATAGGAGTTTAGAGAAAGGAGGCAGAATAGAGTATCCCAAAAGGCTTTGGGTTGGAAGTGGAAACTTGGGTTAGACCATGAGGGATGGAATCCTGGGTTATGTGTTGACAGGTAGAGAGGAAAGAGAGAAGCATTCCAGGCCGAGAGAATAATTTTTGTATTACATGAAGGGCAAGCAGGACTTAACACATAATTATTTTACCACTGATCACTTTCACATCTTTTTAAGACAATTTGCTAAATTCATTGATCTATTAGTCTGTAATTCAATGGAAAGGAATAGTCTATGGGCCAAATATTACAACCTTCACATAGATCCTAGATTATTGGTACTTTTTCAGGGCCTCTTTTAGGCACAACATTGTGGATAGATAACTCACCTTGGAGTCTGTGTGCCTTGGGTTCTAGTCCTTTCTCTGCCTAGTCCCACAGCATTGATGAGGACCCTGGAAAAGCCATCTTTCAGTGCCCTTTCTGATATGATAAATATTCTCTAATATTATTTATAATATTACTATATATAATTACTATTACTATATATAAATTACTATTATAATATATACTATAACACATTATATAGTATATAAGCATATATATATAATATATAGTATATAAGCATATATAAAATGTTAATAATCCTCTCTAATAGTATAAATTGCAAAGAAACTAGTGATCTGAATTGGTAGAGGAAGTTTCTCACATGGTGGTGAAAAAGCCTATACTGATGAAAAAGCCTATACAGACATAGGTCTGGCCAAAAAAAAAAAAATCTAAACACCACTACCTAGTGGTCTCATGGTAAATGGAATCTCCATCTTATTTGATGTCAAAGAAGGCTGTTTCTTAGCACCACTTCTTTCTCAACCTCTATCTTAACTTGGAAGAACTATAAGGTTAATTGGATGCCTGTCTTCCTGCTATAGAAAATAAGATAAGCAGATTTTTATTCTGACAACATTTTTGACCAAAAGCTATCTTAAGAAGCATCTTAGATATTTTAATTAATTGACTATGGTCAGACCCACCATTGTAGTATTAATTAGAGGAAAGCTAAAATGGTTGTCTTTGGAGGGCATTCAGAAACATCTGCATCGCTAATCTCTCCCTACCCAACAGGTTATTTTATTCAGTAATTTTTGGACACATTTTGCAACAAACTCATCCTGATGATTCTATCAGAGTTCACTTCTTAGAATTAGAACAGGGTAATGTTGAGCTTCTTTTATGGACTGGGCTGTCAGCTAAAAGTGTTTGACTAAAGTTTTTTTTTCTTTTCTATTCTGCAGCTGTTGTCTCCAAACATTTTTGATCATGCACTCCTATCAATAAAATATTTATATGTATTTTCCCAGTGGCTATTCTGCTAATAGAGGAGGATAGAAATTTTCCCAATGTTACCTGCACATATTTTGTTGGGGGTGTCTTGATTGGGTTAGGTTGTAACTACCCTGAGAGGTGGATGACAAACTCAGAAGACAGAGAGTTAAGAGCATGTACAGGGGCAAAAGTGGGCTAGAGTAGGGTAGTGGTGTG
This sequence comes from Gymnobelideus leadbeateri, assembly GCA_011680675.1. NCBI lineage: Eukaryota > Metazoa > Chordata > Mammalia > Diprotodontia > Petauridae > Gymnobelideus > Gymnobelideus leadbeateri. Next base: position 919,868 of record WOXC01009692.1, on the reverse strand, counting down.
GTAGGCTGTAAAGGGTGAAGGATAGGTACATTTGGGTTGGAGACAGATGTCATGATTGATCAACAGGTTAATCACCATCTTCTTGGGGTCATGATACTGAGGCCTCTACCTTGTAGACTGCTATTATATGGGAAAAAAGTATTTGTATTAATCAAATAGCTGAATAAGTTCTTGAGAAGATCCCAAACTTCCTCTTGAAGAGAAAACTTACTGTATTTACCAGCACCCTTCCCTGCTGGACAAACTAATGTCGAAGTGGGTTGGCTTTCTGTTTTGTTGGGAATTGTGAAGGTCCTGTAACATTATATTACCGGGTCCTAAAACCTTTGAGAAAAATATACCAAAGATAAAGGTTAAGGATGTCACCGTTAGAAGAGTGTCCTTGACCTTAGCACAACAGAATTATCATCACCCAGACCCTCTAGTGTTTGTTCTCTGCCCCCAAGATTCCAGGTAGCTCTCAGCTTAACCCAGCACACATAGCTCCCCTAGAGGCACACATAATACAGAGTAACAGAAACACCAGATACCTGGAGCAAGAAATATCCCTTTTCCACAAAGAAGTCTTAGCAGTTTCTCTGGTTCTCCCTTCTTCTAATGCCATCAGCTTCACAACTGCAATGCCATAGACGAGCTTAGAAACACAATAACTCAGAGGTTCTTGGCAACTTCAGGTTGGGGCAGAGGCTGATGAAGCCCTTCGTGCTATTGTCCATAGTTACTGCCTTCCCCCCACCCCCAATTTTATCTGCCCTGGCTTTCCTGATATAACAAAAACACTAGTCTGACTCACCCTTTCACAGCAAAATAACAGCCTTTCCCCTCTCTATTCTGGTATCCAAAGAATATGTCTTTCACTTTAACTAATAAAACAGAATGTCTGTATGATAGGTACTTATGTAGGGAATTCAGTCATGAAATGACTATGATTCAGCACCTGCCAAAAGCTCACTTAAGACATCTGATATTTGAGAGAGGCAGTCTGTCTAATAGACATGCCAACCAGCCGATCTTCTAGACTCTCCAACATCTATGCCTGTATTAAATAATCAGAAAGCAAAGTATCCAGGCCTCATGATGTTAGCTCCCTGAAGAAATGCCTTCACTGACTTATGATGATTATGATGATTATCATGCCCTTGGTCTTTTGAGATGGTGGTAGACCTTTAGAATCTTAATTGCTTTCTCAATTTCCAAACTTGTTTTTCCTTTCCTACCTTCTCTACAAACTGAAGGAAAAAAAAACAACATACAAACACAGTGAAGATAAACAAATTCCCTCATTGCCTATTTCCAAAAATGTGTGTCTCCTGCATATTAGTCCATTTCCTACTTCTCTGTGAGGAATTATGTAGTATATTTCATCACCAGTCCTCTGGAACCATGACTGATCACTACACTTATCAGAGGTCTGTATGTATAGTCAGGTGCTCTGGGTTGAGGACTTCTTACTGCCCATGTGGCTTTGGGTGAATCTTAATTTGTCTGATCTCAGTTCATTTGTTTATAAAATGAGAGGCTTGAATGAGCTGATCTCTGATGGCCTCATACAGTACTCAGTCTATGAAATTTCTATATGCCTCAAGCCTGGAGAATCCCTACAGTTTACTTATCTCTGAAATCCTAAGTGGGTTATACAATCTCTGTTGATGGAAGGAGTGCCCACACTGGGAGCTCTTCATAATGAAATCAGAGATCCTTTGAATATCTGCATACATACAAGGCATTGTGCTGGACTCCAGAGAGCCTGTGCTAGGGCCTCTAAACACAGGACTCTTTTCCATTGTCTCATATCCAGTTGTTGTGAGATGGGATTTGAATCAAATACCCCTTTAGTGCTTTACCTCTATAGCACATTGCTTATTTGCCTCACACAGAGTGGATACATTAAAATGTTTGTGGACTTATTGTACATCTCATTTTTTCTTCTGGCAGAGGGAACTTTTAAAGTCAATTAATAGTGCAGAGTAAATTGGCAATATAAAATTGCTTTCAGTATCAGAAAGATGGCATATTATGTGTCTTGAGTGAGGGGTGGAGGGATAGGGGCACAGAAAAGGTAGGCAATGGTGCTGCAGATAAACTTTACCTGCCTCACATTTTTGCTCAGGCCCAGCCCCAGCCCCAGCCCCAGTGGATCATAAAAATAAGCCTTGGCCCCCCTACTCAGGGCCTATGCATAGGGTGGGGCAAATGGAGAGGTTTGCTTTCTGGCTTATATTTGTTGACCTGATTGTCCTCTGGGGGAAGTACTAAGAATAGTGTTAGTCAAGGGGGCAAAATGCAAGATTTTCTTCCCCCTCTTATTGGAGGACAGGTATTTTTTTTAACGTACTAATCTTAAACTCAGAAAATATATTTACTCAAGTATTTCTGACCTTTATCAAACTCATCAAATCTGGCCAATCCTTTGTAAATATGAAACTGGCCCAGTATTCTAGGGATTTTCAAATGCCTCATTTTCCTTTAAAATTGGTGGTGTCCCTGGCTTAGACATTTAAATCCTATGCAAATAGAGATGGCAAAGGTATGAATCAGAAAAAATGCACTTTGAGTCCTGCTGGCCACTCCTTTCAGTATCTCCTTCTTTTTGAATGTAGGCAAACAGAGAAGGAGCTCTCTTGTTTGCTTTCTCTGCTGAATATTTTAATGGTTTGTTCTGTCTGAGAAAACCTGCTGTTTAGCTAAAGTTGACACAAACCACAAGTGGACGTGTCAAAACAAGCCAGGGAGAGTTACTTTTGATGTGTTTTATTAAGATATCTGTGGTACTTTCCAATTACTTTATGCCAGAGAAGGTAGTTCTGCTCAAAAATGATTTCTTTTGAAAACCACCAAGTGCAAGGTCTTGACAGACCTTAAATATCATTTAAATATATCACAGGAGAAAAGTTCTAAGGCAGCGCAGTCCTGCTCCTGGCAAGAAGAAGAAAGAACAAGGAATTAGTACAGTTAGTTCAGTCACCTGAATGTGTGTGTGTGTGTGTGTGTGTGTGTGTGTGTGTGTGTACATACATGGGGACAGAGGCAGTGAGACACACACACACACACACACACACACACACACACACACAAAGATACAGAAAATATTCTAGGGTCATAGATTTGAGAGCTGGAAGACACCTCAGAGGTTTTTCTGGTTTAATCGCCACTAGCTCCCCGAGACCTAGGAGGGGTACAGGCTCTCACCTTATCTGCCATAGGTAATAAGTAACTGAGATTCAAACTCAGGTCTCTGAAGCCTAAACCTAATGGCCTCTCTACTCCACACTGTCCTTCCAGAAGTTGGCACTGCTCAGCATCTCCACTAGCGCTATTGCTGACTGTCCTTCCTTTCTATGGGCAGTGTAATATTCTTCAGCTCTGACAGCTCACAGAATGTCAGGGTCAGAGGGGCCCTCAGAAGTTGACTGGTCCTGCTGGCACCTGGACAATAATACATGAATTCCCTAGGCAGTATCTTTGTCTTTTTACCCCCAGTGCCTGGCACAGAATGGGTGTCTGATGTTGGTTGAGTTGAACTGAATTGGTCAGCCTGCCTTTGCTGGCATGTGTCCACCTCCCTGGGCCTAGTTTCACTTTTGGATAGTTTGAGGTGTTAGGGAATTTTTTCCTCACAGCTCTAAATCTGCCTCTTAATAGGTTAAAGATACTTTGACCTAATGAAGCAAGCTTGTTCGATTGGGTCAGGGAACGAAATGAAATCTGGAGGGCATTTTCTATACAGCGACTGGTTTCCTGGGAGCCTCTTCAGGTTTCCCTCTGAGAGCCACAGCACTATTTGCAGGAGGATCGGATGGTTTTTGTTAGCTGTGTGATTTTGGTCAGTTCTTTGTCCCTCAGTTTCCTCATCTATAAAATGAAGGAATTAGACAGGGGTGGAGAACCTGCAGCTTTGAGGCCACATGTGGCCCTGTAGGTCCTCAAGTGGGGCCCTTTGACTAAATCCTTACTAAAGGGATTTGTTCTGTGAAATTGGAATTCAGTCAAAGGGTTGCACTTGAGGACCTAGAGGGCCACAGGTGATCTTGAGGCTGAAGGTTCCCTACCCCTGGACTAGATGGTCAGTGCAGGACCTTTTAGCTCTAAAAACATGATCTTAGGAGTTCATTTTCTCAGAGAGAGCCTCTCTTCCAAAATCATGCTCACTCTGTCTCTTGTCCTCCCTTCCCCATATTTGAAAGTTAAATAATTGAAACTTTGTCCACTAACGTTCAGTCAAACTGTAGTTACTCTTGAAGTTTTTCATGGAGAAATAAACTAATCTTTTTGGTCTCAAAAGTATAATGGGCGCGTGATGCCAGTGAGAAAAGTGAAATTTCCTGGTACTATATTTTTAAAAGGTGACTTAAGACAAACAGACACACAGAGCATACCAAGAAACAGCCCACAGAAACTAAGACTGGGAATGAGAGATGTGTTCAGGTTATATTGAAACCAGATGAAAGGCTTTCTTCATAAGGAGCAGAGTTTAAACTTGACTCTTAAGTGGGTGGGAAACCAATGATGGAGTCACTTAGAACCTACGCTTCTTAGAAGCTATAGTGACTGGGCTATATGTCAATTCACTTCAATTAAAAAAACCCCAATAACCATTTATTAAGTGTCAATTACATGCAAAATGAGAGGCAGCCTGACAAGAGTGGATGGAGGGCCAGCTTGGAGTTAGGAGGACTTGAGTTCCTGTCTTGCCTCTGACACATGCTGGCTGTATGACCTTGGGCATGTCTTTTGACTTCTCAGTGGATCAAGTCTGTAAGTTCCAGATTACTCACCTATCAGCAGATGGAGGGAGTTTCCTCATCACAAATTTTCCACAGTGATAAAATTCTGGGCCCAGAACCTGCCCTTGCCCATCCCCACCCCCAAATATGTAAGCCACCCTGCTAAATACCACAGATATGATGACAGAAATATCAACATTGTTCCTACTCTCAAGAAGCCTGCATTTGAGGGGGCAGAGGGTAGGTGAAGATAAGCCACATATAGAGGCAATGATCAGAGATAGCTCAGTGGATAAAGCACTGGGCCTAGAGTCAGGAAGACCAGAGTTCAAATTCAGCCTTAGTCACTTCCTAGAAGTGTGACTCTGGCCAAGTCACTTAACCTCTGAATGCCTGGCAAAATGGGTCCACTGTATCCACTGGAGAAAGGAATGACAAATGGGGCAACTGAAACAACTTGCCAGCAAAAAGGAGTGGTTACATTACAGGTTACAAAATGGCTAGGAGAGTCAGCTCAATGGCCAGAAAGCTGGTCTTGAAACCAGGCAGATCCAGGTTCAAGTCTCACTTTAGACTCACTCTGGTTATAGGACTCTGGTAAGTCACTTAATCTCAGAGCTCTAAGCTTCTAAGTTGCAGAGAATGTGCTGCCTGGAATTGGTGGAGATTTCCTCATTTGCAAGTTCCCTATCCCAGTGAAATCACAGGCCTAGTCCATATGCCTTAGAAAATGCTTAAGAAAAGAACAAGAAAAAACAGCCTAGTCTCGGGAATTCAAAGAGTAGCCCTTTTCATTGAGTGGATCATTTAAGGGAGGAGGTGGTACCTGAATGAGGCACTGTAGGAGGAGAAACTTGTTGCTAGATAGATATGGGAACAGAGAAGGGGAGCCACAGGGTTAGCTCACATCCCCTATGACCTGGAGGCAGAATAGTTCAGGCTGCATTGGGAGATGGGAATGGGAGCCAAAGTTGTGAATTCATTGGCACAAGGGATTCCCCAAAGAGGAAATTCCCACTACTAACGCAGGTCAGCTTCTTCTTTGTAATTTATAGTCTTAGAGAATTGCCACCATGAGCACTGAAGGGTTTAAGTGACTTGCTCAAGGTGGCTCCTCTGGGAGCACAGCTATTAATAATAAGGATTAGCCTTAAAGTGTGCAAAGCACTCTACACACATGCTCTCACTTGAACCTTATAATCCTATGAGGCAGATAGTGTAGGTATTACTGCCATTGAGCAGATGAAGAAACCACAGTCCTGAGAGTCTGATGTCACAAGACTGCAAGTGGTGGACTCTAGTCTAGGTCTTCTGACTCCAATTCTAGCACAACTCTGTCAAGCCACCTCTAGGAGAATGTGAAAGGGGTGTAGCATTAGATGAACCCCATCCTGGGGCTGGGGCTGGGAGGTCTGGCTCTTGGAAGGTCAATCAAATGGAAATATCAGGAAGCAAAAGAGAAGGGATAGATAGTTACAGGGTTGGGCATCTTTAAGGATAAAGCTTTTTTTGGTTCAGTGATAAAAGAAATGTCAGAGAATCATAGAATGTTAAATATTGAAGGCACCTTCAAGATTCTCTCAGCCAGAAGTGAAATCTGTCTTCTAGGTCCTTCTTGGACATTTACTACATTCTAATTTGTGTGGTAATGATTTATATGGAATCTCATGTTCCCTATTAAAAGCACGTACAAAAAATAGAAGATGAGAGAATAATGTGTGGAACAATTATACTTGAGTTCAAGGCACATGGCATGTGCCTTCCAGTTCTCTAGGGTATAAGAAATATAACATTTCCAGGTGGATGAAAGTAGGGGTTCAGGTGGGAATTAGTCAGGGGATGCAAAGAGAGATCAAGAAGATATCAGAGGGGCAGCTTTAGCAAGGCTGATCTCTAGACCTGGAAGGCATTTCCTCTCCCACATCTCACTATCTCTAGCATCTTTCAAAGTTCAGCTCAAGTACCTTGTCCTACAGAAGTTCTATCCATGGGAAGAAAATCTCCCCATTGATAGTTCCCTGAGCCAGCCTCTCCTGCCTCAATGTTATTTAGTTTGAACACTTTGTTTTCATGGTTCTCCCATCCCTACTGCAGTAGAATGTAAGATAATGAGAGTGGGACTGTCTGGTATTTTTCTTTGTATGCCCAGTGCTTAGTATAGTACCTGGCACATAGCTGGCATTTTGTAAATACTTATTGAATGAATAAACAAGTGTCCCCCTAATTCTTTGGAGTCCCTCATTGAATTTTCCTCCTGTACAACCTTGCTAGAGAGAGCCAAGTCCTTTAGGTCATCTCAGCTTTCTCCTCCCCCCCCCCCCACCACATTAAAACTTTATTTATCCTGTTTCCCATTGCTCCATGGACCAGAGAAGTGTCTGCAATTGATCTTATAAACATTTACAATAAGGTAAGATATTAATGGTTGATAATGCCTGATGTGTGATCTTTCCCAGATAATCACCCATGACACTAATATATCTTAGGTTGTATTAGTTAGAAAAATTATGTCCAAGATGAGGGAGGGGGTAGAACTGTGGAACTCTGCCCTAGTCAAATCATATTATGGATTATCTTGTTCACTTTGGGGCACCATGTTAAGGGGACTTGAAGTAATGTCATGTAAGTACTGATGGAAAGAACTGGAGCTATTTAGCCTATGGAAGAAATATGTAGTTGAGAGTGGGGCAATATTGATCATTAAAATGTTTGAAATATGATTACGATGAAAAAGTATTAGAATTATTCTGTTTGGTCTCAAAGGACAAAATTAGAACCAAAGGGTGGAAGTTACAAGGAGGCAGATGTTGACTCAATGAAAGTCAGAATTTCATAACAATTGGAGTTATCCAATAACAAAATGAACAGACTTGAGAATTAATTAGTTCAGATTCAACTGTTATATAGAGCAATATGGAACTATGCCCAGATATTTATAGCAGCTCTTTTCTAGTGGCAAAGAATTGGAAATTGAGAGTGTGCCCATCAATTGGGAAATGGCTAAACACTTTGTGGTATGTGATTATGATGGAATACTATTGTGCTATAATAAATGATGAGCTACATGCTCTCAGAAAAACCTGAAAAGACTTACATGAACTGACACAAAGTGAAATCAGTAGAACTAGGAAAACGTTCTGCACGGGGAAAGCAATAATGTGAGACGATCAGCTATGAATGACTTAGCTAATCTCAGCAATACAATGATTCAAGACAACTCTGAAGGCTTAACAATGAAAAATGCTATCCATCACCAGAGGAAAACTAACTGATGGATTCTGAATACAGATTGAAGCATACTTTTTATACTTTGTTTATTTTGCTTGGATTTTTATTTTGGTCTGTGTTTTCTCTTACAACATGACTAATATGGAACTATGTTTTGTATGACTACATGTGTATAACCTATATCAAATTGCTTGCCTTCTCAATTGTGTGTGTGTGTGTGTGTGTGTGTGTGTGTGTGTGTGTGTGTGTGTGTGTGTGTAGGGAGAGAGTTTGGAACTCAATTTTAAAAATGAATTTTGAAAATTGTTTTCATATGTGATTGAGGAAAAATAAAATACCAAATTAAAAAATTATATTCCATTCCATATAAAAAACAACCAGCTCAATTGTTATTGAAATAATTCAAACAGAGGTTGAAGTGCAGGGGTTCCTATATCAGGCAGGAGGTTGGACCAGATGACCTCTCACAGGTTCCTTCCAAGTTTGAGATTCTAGGATTCTGTGACTAAGTAGTATAAGAGTTCAAAGGGGAGATGGTTGAGGACCTAGAGTGTCAGGGAAATTTAAATGAAAGAGTTAAGAGCTTGAATTGGGTTTTGAAGAATGGACACTATTTGTATAAACAGAAGAAAAAACTTTCTAGCTGGAGGGGGCGGTAATGATGTAAGTGAAGTCAGGATATTGAGGATGAACATGGCTTGTTGCTGTGATAATAAGCAAACTGGTTTGTCTGTAATATGGGGAATATATATTATAGTGAGAAGTAAAATTGTATATATAGGGATGAGGCTAGGTTTTAAAGAACCCCGAAAGTTGTCTTTATTAAATATTTATTAAAGGAAGAAAGGGGAAGGAACACATATTTGTTAAGCACCTACTATGTGCTAGGCTCTATATAGGATCTGGGGATGATACAGATACAAAATGAAACCGCCTCTGATATCAAGGAGCCTGTGTCCTTCTATCGGGCAAAGGAGTGTTAACAAGGAGTGTTTCAGAGGCATCTAGGTGGTGCAGTGGTTAGAATACAGAACCTGGAATTAGAAAGGCCTGAATTCAGATTTGGCCTCAGATGCTTTCTAGCTATGTGATCCCATGCATTCAAGTCACTTGATTTGTTTGTCTCAGTTTCCCCATATATAACATAGGGATAACACTAATACCTATTTCCTAGCTTTGAAGTCCTTACTTTAAGTTTTGTTTTGTACAAGTATTATCTCATTCGATTTTCCCAATAATCCTGAAAGATAGATGCTTTTATTGTCTCCATTTCATATATGAGAAAACAGAGGAAGACAGAGATTAAGTGATTTGTCCAAGGCCACACAGCTAATGAGTGTCTGAGGCTGAATTTAAACTCAGGTCTTCCTGATTTCAGGCCTAGAATATACTATCCCCTTTTCACCTACCTATCATTAGATATTAGATATCCTTAAGGGGTGGAGGGAGAGGAAAAGAAGGCAGATTAGGATAAGTTTCTTGGAAGAGGTGACATTTGGACTGAGTCTTAGGGGAGGGAGCTTATGCTTCCATTAGGCAGAGGAAAGAGAGAGATACTTTTTTCTTTAGGCAAGGGTTCTAAGCTTCTTTGAAGGAGCTCAGGGTTCCAGTGAAGGGGGAGAAGTAATATAGGGAGGGGGCACCATATCAGTTCCAAAGGTTGCTTTTGGTAGAATCAGTAAGTGTTTGTTAAAGTTGTGGTTGTTACCTGGACATAGAAAACTGGAAATATATTTTCATGGTCTGAGTTAGTCAGTAAATAAAAATTTATTAAGTACTTACTATGTGTCAGGAGCTATGAGTCCTCAGCATCTCAAAGCACTTGGATTGGGACTCTCAGTGAGATTGGCTTTGACTAGTAAAGGTTTTTAAGAGCAGGATTTTGAACTAGAGGGTACCTTAACAACTTAACTTGGGAGAAGCAGGGGGACTAGGGTGGAGGTGGGTATTCACAGGTAAATTTCAGGTGGTCTGTAAATCTGAATGGCAAAAAATTACGTCTTTATTTTTGTTACCTGAAACTGAAATTGAGCAATTCTTTCAGGGCTTACTCAGATTGCCAAAGTAGTCTGTGACAAAAAGGAGGTTAAATACCCTTGACCTAGACCATTTCCTTTATTTTGGAAATGAGAAAATTTGTCCACAGTTACACAATTACCAAGTAACAGATCTGGAATTTAAATCTGACTCAATCTATTGCTTATTCCACTGTACCCTAGACAGATACAGATGTTGTCTAAAGGTAGTGCAGTCTATGTGAAGGACATTGGCCCAGAAGGAAGAAAACCTGCATTCTAACTCTGACCCTCATTGTCTAGACGAACGACTTTGGGCAATCACTTATTTCTCTGGGCCTTAAGTTTTATAAGCTATAAAATGATCATCGTGTACTAAATGAGTACTAAGATTCTATATAACCATATGATACACTATCTTCCTTTATCTCCCTGTACATCCCCTCCAGAAGGTGACCAATGCATAGTCACATCCTTTTCATAAACTTGGATGGGTGCACATGCCACAGATAAGTCAAGATTCTTCTGAAAATTCAGTTTGAGAGTTAAAGGAAGTTTTCATCCCCTTCACTTTGAAACTCCCCCCACTTGCAATTCCCAGCCACCTGGAGACAGCTAGTCACCTTGTTTCTTCTGAGAGAAATGTGCCACACATGCCACGTCCTGGGAACTTGAGCATAATCATTTCATATGTTATCTTCTCCTCATCTTCTGCCTTTTATCAGCTTCTTTGTAGCTTTATCCCCTTGTTACTGTTCTGTGATTTCTAGATGATATATAGTTCAGCTGGTGGACTCCTAAATCTAACTTTCAAAAAAGTTCTAGTTAAAGCTATTATGATGGGATTAAGGTTGCTCTCTTCTCTTTCATACAATCATTCATTAAAATACTTTTCAGCTAAATTATACTGTGCATTTCGCCAAATGTGCCTCTCACCTGGAACTCAGGTATTTGCCACTTAAGTCACATTACCTGTGTGATTAGCCACTGTCCATGCATGTAGGTTGGGCTGAGGCACATCATAGAAATGGTGCTGACAGGGCTTCCAACTTCCTTTAACTCTCAAACTGAATTTTCAGAAGAATCTTGACTTATCTGTGGCATGTGCGCCCATCCAACTTTATGAAAAGGATGTGACTATGCATCGGTCACCTTCTGGAAAGTAAGAAAACAAGATTCAATTCATTATTGTTTAGAGAGTGCAGGAGTACATTTATGTACTCATGTGATGTGCATATGGTGGAGACACTTGAATAGACTTGTTTCTCAATGTGAAATTCACTGATTGAAACTTATTTGACTAAAGAAATGGTGAACCATGGGGGCAGAATATCATGTACCCTGTCAGACACCATTGCCATAAGTTTTGCTCAACTGTTTTTCTTTGTTCAAGGGAGGTTTTTATGGAGGACATTATTATCGGAAAATAAATTGTAAAACCTAAAAAATAAGACATGCAATCAGTATGAGGTGAAGGCTAGACCAACGGCTTGTCTGGACTGCTGAGTTGGCAGAGGGTACCACTGGAAATAGAGATGATATTGGGAAAGTGGATTCACTTTTAACCTCCTTGGTAGCAATGGTGATAATAGAGAAGAAAGTAAAACAAATTTGCATAAGTCAAAGAATTTTAAAGTCAGACTGTACCTTGGAAATTATCTGGTACAATTCATTCATTTTATAACTTAAAAACCCTGAGACCTGGGAAAATAAAAGTCACTAAACCTAGTTCACAGTGACAATGAAGAACAAAGCTGAGACTGTAACTTCTAGACTCCTTATCCAGCTGTTAGCATGAGATAGGGCTGCCTGAGGGTCCCCTGGTCAAGAAGGATTGTTCTTATTGAGGGCTGAGGCACACTGAACCTCACTACACTTGGCCCAGTTGCTTTAGAGAAGAAGTGGCATAGAGTCTATCCAGATGGCTTAAATGACTTGTCCCCAAAAGGCCCCTGTTCCATCATATGTTCCCATATTACTGACTTGGATGACAATAGTATTCAAGACCCAGCATTCTTCCCTCTAACCATGGCTTGGAAGTCACTGATGTTCAAGAATTTTCAGTGATCTCCTGCAGGTTTGCTGCCTGGCTACAGTCAGGGATCAATGCTGTACTTGATAGATGGCCTCTGGAGAGATCTAGTCCTGCTCTGAGAGATCCTGTGACTAGAACTTTATGACCTTCAGGCCGTGTTCATTTCAGATTTGCTCTCTCTCATCTCAAGAACAAGCTTTCAATACAAAAGCCATGAGAGGAGAGAAGTCCATCAGATTTCTCTAGATAGTGGTATATTGTCATTGTACTTTTACCATTAGCTATAATTAGACCTAATGCTAGCCTGGGCATTTAAGGTAAACATTGTGATTTTTGACCTGTATTATCTAGTAACTTAAATTTGTCAATATTTCCATCTGAAAAGCATTTTCAAAGGATCAAAGAACTCAGAGAGGAGGAGATCTTAAGAGACCATTTAGCCCATCTCACCCCAGTGAACCAGTAACTTTCTTAATGTTTCACTAATAGCAAATAAGAGGACTTGAACCCAGGTTTAGTGACTCCAAAATTCAGTAATCTTTCTACTACAATGTATTCTCTCACGTTTCACAGACATCTGTGTTTAAGGAGCAAAATATGATAATTGCCTCTTTTTTCTCATTATCACTGCAATATTAAACATTTGCTAACGACCTCAAATGAACTGAATACTGAATTTTAAGAAGGAAAGATAAATTCTTGCTTTTTTAGGGAGCCTCCCCTACTTCATGCCTCCTCTTCCCTCATCCCATATTCTCCTTTCCCCTCTTTCCATGCCTCTACCTTGCACTTTTCTAGTTCATTTGGGTAAGGCATTCATTGTTTTGGGTAATAGGGTAGCCTTGTAACTCCCCACGTAGCTTTACCAGATGACCCCCTGGGGTTCTCACCCTTATAAAACTTGTTCCTACTTATTTTATTGACATTCTTATCAAAAAGCACCACCCGCCCAACTTTAACTTCCTAGACAGGATCATTTTGTTTGTTTGTTTTTTCCCCTCCTAAAGTGAAAGACTCTATCCTCTAAAGGCAGGGACATTTTTATGGCTCATATTGGAACCAAAATTTATTATTTAGATTTATAAGAACATACCCAGTGCCAAACCCTCAGGGCACATGTACAAGACAAGGGGGGCGGGAATGATTAACAAGCAGAATCCAACTTAAACCAACTGTAGCAGTTTCCCTCCTCTTCATATACTAGAAAGGCCAAGTCAGATTAAAACAGTAAACTTTCTGGAAAATGCCTGACTTCTAGTTTTGGAAGCCCAATACATGAGCTTCCGAATAATAAAGTCAGCGGAGTTCTTGAGTTCTGCTGAGCTGTTATGTGAGAATATTGGATGAGAAGTTATTTCTAATATAACATGTATTCCACTCAACTTTGGCATGGTGTATCACTTGGGTGTCATGTGGGAGTATTTCTTGGACATTAATAATTTTTATTTTATGACTAGAACTCCCATCCAGTGCCTGCTTTACTAACATGTGAGGCAGAAACCAAAAATCAGAAGCCAAGGTGCTAGTTGGGACGGACTTATAAAATGATAAAGAAAGGTCAAGTGGCAGAATCATTCCCAGCCCCCTTTGCAAATGTAAATACAATCTCCCATATGAGAAAGGTTTAGGGTCTCCCACCCAAATACATGCCTGGGAATCTCATGCCAAGATGTGGTTAGGATTATTATAGCTAGAATACTACAGTCTGAGGACTTATGACCCAACTACTCACTGTGTCTTCTGGTCTCAGTCCCACCGGGTGTAACTTTTTGGTGTAGTTCTGAAGCAACTGTGCTGCTCTCCTCCTGTTGAGGCTTGGAGTTTGTATTCTGTTTCCATCACTTCCATCAGTTTCTGTGGGACCGTGTGGCTGCCAGTTCGTGAATTGTCATCACTTTTTGTGACTGGGCTCACATGTTTCATAGCTAATTCCCACCTTGTCAGTTCTGTTGTTAAGCAGTCTTGCAGCCTCATCTGTCTGGCGCACCAAAGGGTCATTCAGGCACCTGTAAGATTTTTCTCACACGTCCTTCTTGGTTTTAGGTTCCTAACCCTTACTGAGTTAGGAGGTCTGAATTTTTTTTATCTTTTCCACAAGCCAGGGTACAGGTAATGTGCAATATGTCCCCCTCCCATCCTCGTTATGGTCAGCAGCTTCTACTGAATCCTTGACTGTATATAAATATATTCCTATTTGATTTTTCAATTGCTATCATATCCTGCTTGTCCTCTCCTCACCTCCTTCCTCCAGTAACTATTGCTGCAGCCAAGCAAATTGTCTCAGAACTCCAAGAAGTCTCAGAAAAGGTATTGGGCACACTAGAATGGAGGGGGGGGGGGGGGAAGGGAAGCAACTGGCCTTCTCCAAGGTACTTACTTACTTACTGCCATGGCAAAGGCCCATATCCCCCTCACACTAAGGTAACAGGACTCTATCTCTGCAGAGTGTTTAATTGTATACTGTTTGGTAGGAAGCCTTTAATGTCTTTTGGAGATAAGTAGGAATACCATTTTGCTGAGGATAGAGAGGCAAAAAAGCTGGTGAAAAATATTTTTAATTAGAATAGCCTAGGTGGTGATACTAATATATACTCAAAATTGAGTTGGTCTTTGCAGTGTTGATATTTCAGACCTTTTCAAAAGAAACCCTCCAAACCCCAAACTGATATTAGCATTTGTGTTTCAGTTGTTTGAAACTTAAGGCAGCAAAGCTCCTCTGGACTTTCCATATATATTTACTAGGGTTTTGGAATTGGAAGGGGCCTCAGGGATAATTTACATTAGTCCATATTTTTATTTTACAGATGAGGAAGTTGAGTCTCAGAAAGATTGCTTTCCCCAGGTCACAGAACCATTAAGCTAGCAGAGCTGGAAGCCAAAACCAGCCTCTAAATTTCAGAAGCTTTTGGGAATAATAATAATTATGGTAAAAGGAATCACAGGCCATTCCCTTGGAAAGGTGCTAATAGCAAGTAAGGTGAATCTCCAACAGTTCATAACGTAGAGAAATGGTGAATGGGAAGGGGGCAGAATAAGTGTTTGGAAATGACTAGGAGTAATAGAATAGAAAAAATGTTTTCTGTGGTCTCCCTATGGAATGTACATTTTGGGAAGATTTTGGCATATTGTATGAGGGATCCAGTCAATCAGTGTTCAGTCAATAAACATTTATTATGCACCTGCACCATTATATTCCTACTTATCTCCAGACACTGTGCTAAGCATTGGAAATCCAGTAGGACATACAAAGAGTGAACTCATACTTGAGGCAGCAGGCACCGTGGATAGCATGTTGGTTGTTGACTGTCAGAAAGACCTTCATTCAAATCCCTCTTCTTGCACATGGTTGCTACCACTTAATGTCTCTCGGCCTTGTTTTCTCAGCTGTAAGATGTAAACAATAAGACCTTTAGTGCCTTGCCTTACAGGGTTTTGGTGAGACATGAATGGAAGCATTTGAAAATTTTAAGGTGCTTTATGGGATATTGTTGACTGAACCTGTGATTTCAATTCAATTAAGTAAACATTTACTAATTTGTTAATTATGTGTCAGGCACTTTGCTAAGGGAAACCCCAGGTGAGGTGTCATCATAGTCTCTGTAACTTAGGGTTTTAGAGAATTGCCTGGATCAGTGATGTCAAATACAGATAGAAATGTGGCCCAGAAAACATATGTGAGGATCCCTACAGGCCGTTATTGACCAAAAAATACCCCAGATGTTTCTTTTTAAAAAAAAATAGTATATTTGTTTTGTTAAATATTTCCCAATTGCACTTTAATCTGGTTAGGATCCCACTCAGGAGTTCCAGTAAAACTTGTGACAGACTACGATCAATAGTATAAGCTACTGTAATAGAGAAAAGCAGTGATGGAGGTATGGGGAGAGGGAAGGGGACAGGTCTTTTTTAAGTACTTACTATGTACCAGACATTGTAGTAAGAGTGCTTCACTCATTATTTCATTTATTCCTCACAACAATCCTGGAAGGTAGGTGCTATTATTATCCTCATTTTTATAGTTGAGGAAAACAAGGCAGGTGGCAGGACTTGCCCAGGGTCACATAGTAATTGTCTGAGGTCAGATTTGGACTCAGGAAGATGAGTCTTCCCGATGCCAGACCTGGCACTCTGTCCCTTGTGCCACCTTGCTGCCCCTTCACTCTAGGAGTACCAGTAGTTAAATTAGTGTTTGCAGATACTCTAAAATTTTTTTGATTCTTATTACTATCTAGCCCTTCTCCCACTACTATAATACCATTGCTCTTACCAGATGACTTTATTCAGTGACCATGGAGCCACATCCATCTTGATTTTCCTTTTATAAATGGAGTCAGAGGCCATGAAGAACTTGCAGCCCAATGGAAGAATGGTACTTGTTGTGTGTAGGTAGGAATCTACATTGGTAAAAGATGCTTCTTCACCATGAGTCCCATGTACCAATGAAGTCACAGATGCAGTTATATAGCTTTGAATTGAGAGGAACGAGGGGGAAAGGGCTCTCTCTTGCCCACCTTTGCATTGAAGTCACCGATTAACAAGGGATATGTGTATATATATATATATATATATATGTATATATATATATATATATGTATATATATATATATATATGTTAACTTGGTTTGAAAGATTTGTAGAATCTTAATACTTTTCAAATCTTCTGTTAATTGTTGAGATGTGAACTGAATTGATCTTCATAGTAGCCTGTCTGCTAGTATGTAGTGTTCATCATCAGTACAACAATATGAAATGACCAACTATACCATGCAATGAGGTTTCTTGTTGCTTTTAAGCACAGAATGAAATCATTTCTATTGTTTCCTTTATTTGCCTTTCTGAGTTAATCTTTGAGCCATTCTTCCATTTGGCTGCAAGTTCTTTATGGCCTCTGACTGGTTCTCTCAAAATGGTACTTATATTTATGTGAGTACCAGCAATTAAAGTAGTGTTCACAAAGAGTTAAAGATCTTTGTGGTTCTTATAAGCTTGGCTGTATTGCAATTTAAATTCTTTTGATTTTCCATGGAATTGAAAATATGGCAAAAAGAAGGCATGTTGTGGAAGCACTTGACACTTTCTTTGTGATTTTACATTATTATGTTTTTACAAATCATGTGACTATTGGAAAGTCAATTTAGAAACAGCTGCCTTCATGTAGTTAGGCTGTTGGTTAGAGCAAAAAGTAAAAATTAATATGACAGTGACACAGGCTGGGTGGGCATTTGGTGGGCATCTCAGGCAATAGCAGTGTACTCTGTAGTACCATTAGCAACCTATACTGGTTTATTTTTTTTCTCCAAGGTTACAGAAAAGCAGGCTGTCACTTAATTAATTAATTAACAATTGTGTATCATATATAATTTGCCCACCAGGTGGCATTAACTTAAGCCACCAGACAAATGGTTTTGTTAGCATCCAGGGTTCCTGTCTGGGGCCTTTTGCAAGGGCTTTAGTATCCCTGCTACTTACTTGAGGGTGTTGAGTCTTGAAACTTTTAGCCTCCTCTCTACCATTGCTCCTAATATATACAGCTGTTCTTAGTGTGGTCTGTTATCTTTCAAGGATTTTACAATGATGTAGAGATATGGAAATGAAATATAACTCCAAATATAAAAAATAGGATAACCTCTAGTCTGTTTTCCTCTATTCTTTAAATGTGAGAAATCTCCAGTTCTCTATTAACCAATTTCATTAATAAGAATTAAGCAATTGATATTCAGCTACCATATGGTTTATTAATACATAATAACATAACATCATGGAAAATTGGAAGAATCAAAATTGTAGTCTATCCAAGAGGTCATAAAAGATACATGGTGGATATAAGTAGCCTGTAACATATTTTCAGTGAGGATTTGCATGGGAAAAAAAGATATCATCAAGGACATTTGTACATTTATGACCAAAAAAGGAGGTCAGCCCATCATATGGCAGGAATGAGAGGGGGACAGAATGTCCAAGGCTTGTTATTGGAATTCACAAAATAAGAAAAGACCTTGAAGAAGGTTTTTAGCATGTTGGGTGAAGCTTTTATGGCAATTTCATGGAAGACAATCATACCAGATAAGAAGGTTTATATTGGTTGTATTGGATTAGATTGGGTTGTAGAGATCCCAGAACCATCCAAATACTAAAGCACACATAGTTATTACAGTATCTCTTGAAAGTTGCCCATGTCCAAGAGCTTTCATTTCTTAGAAAACTGAACAAGTATATTAACAATCTTTAGTCTACTCATCTTGAATGACTCCTAGCTCCTCATCCATCCTGTCAAAGACCACAGAAACTTGAAAGGAGATTTTTGAATCTTGAGCATCATCCCAGACCCAGTCACCCCCAGACCACGTAGACAATTCTTCATTCTGCTGAGGAAAGCACTAACAGGATTTGGTTATATGAATGGGAAGGCTTTGGGCTTAGGGAAACCCACTTAGGCTTACTCTAGTAGAAAGCAACCAAGTAAATTAAAGGGGAAGGGTTTGGAGTTGTCTTTTTCTTCTATTATCTGTGTGGCTTCTTGTTGTTTAGTTGTTTCAATCACTTCCAACTCTTTGTGATTCCATTTGGGGTTTTCTTTACAAAAACAATGGAGTGGTTGACCATTTCCTTCTCTCCAATTTCTGGATGATGACACTCTCTTAGTCCATGAATTAGTAGGGGAAGTCCTCTTGTTAGGCTACCTTCATCACCTGATCCACCTTCATTAGATCCTTTTTCTTGTACAGTCATATCAGAATGGATACATATGCATCAAAATGCTGTTCTTTGGTGATCTTAAGGTTAGGATTACAAATATAATCCTTTTAGACACTAAGCAGCAGCTGATTTAAGCTTTTACAAAATTTGAAAATTGATTAAAGCAATTTATAACAAAAGATGGTGGTTATATTAAATGTTTTTAATAAACCAGTACTTCAAAAATTTAAATACTTGATCTAACAGATGTTTTTGTAAGTTTGTAGCATTTATACTTCTGCTGCAATTTAAGGCTAAAACTGCACTAAGGATTTTTAAGATACCTTGTATGGGACTTCACCATTGGCTAAGCCCATAACTCTAGCTACCAGGGAGACTGAAACTAGCAGACCTTTTGAGATTGGGAGTTTTAAGCTTCAGTTGTCTACATTAAATTCAGCATTAATGTGAAGAGCCCATAATAGCAGGGGGCCACCAGATTATCTAAGGAGGAACTAAACCAGCTCAGGTCAGAAATGGAACAGGTCAAAATTCCCATTCCAGACAGTAGTAGGATTGAGCTGTTTCCATCCTGAGGGAGATACACATGTACAGAGATATATACATATATACATATATATATGTATGTATGCATACACACATATACACACACACATACATATATGTACATGTATACATTACAGATGTGTGTATATATGTATACACACGTAGGCAAAACCAAAAACTAGCATTTTTTTCCTCTAGAGATACACTAGAAGTTTACCCAGTAAATACAGAGGTAAAGCAAGGATGCCTCTTTCTTCACTTTATTTGACATATTTCAATCATTCTGTTTATCGGCAAGTATTTATTATGTGTTTACTATGTGTCAGATACTGTGCTAGGTACTGAGGTTACAAAAACAAAACTGAGACAATCTTTGATTTCAATGAATTTATATTCTATTGAGCCTTCCATTTTACTAAGAATGTCAAGGTTTGCTGGAAAAGAGATCTTTCTGCAGCCTTTGACACTGATAGGCATTCTCTTTTCCTGGATACTCCCTTCCTTCTAGGGTTTTGTGACATTACTCTCTCCTGATTCTCTTCCTGACTATTTGATTATGTCTCAGTCTCCTTTGCTTCTTTATACAAGTCATCTACACAACCCTTGGTGTCGTCCAAGGCTCTGTCCTCGGCCTTCTTCTCTCCTTTGTCTGTTCTGTCTGGTTTAGTGATCTTATCAGCAACCATTGGTTATAGGTATACAGATGATTCACAGATCTATATATCTATCCCTACCCTCTTTCCTGATCCCTTGACATCATCAACTACCCTTTGAATGGCTTAATCTGGATGCCATTTCAAACTGAACAAGTATAGAATGTGACTGATTATCTTTCCCTCCCCTCTTCCAAACTTCTCTATTACTATGAAGTCCATCCTTCTAGTCATCCATGCTCACAGTCTTAATATCATCCTTGCCTGGGTGCTTGTACTCACTCCATCTATTCAGTCAATTACAAAGTCTGTTTCTACCTTCACAACTTCCCTTTTCTGTCTCCTTTTCTTCATCACACAGTCACCCTCTTGGCATGGGCCCTTGTTGTCACTGTTGTTGTTTGTCTTTTGTTTTCAAAGAAGACCAATGACATCAGGAAGGTGATGTCTTGACTTGTAAGTGAATTGGATTTAAGTGAGGCAGGGCTGTGCAAAGTCACCAGCCTCACTTTCTTCTCTGGAGCCATCTGGGTCCAATGGCAAGATATAGATCAGGATGGCTGGAGATGACCCCAGATGCAGTGGGAAAACCTTGGCTTTTTTCTGTGGACCCTTACCACTTCATGGATGGACTATTGCAATAAACTTCTGGTTTGTTTCTTTGTCTCAGGTTTCTCACCACTGCAGTCTGTCCTCTGCTTGACTGTCAAAGTCATTTTCCCAAAGTGCAGCTCTGACCATGTCACCTCCCTACTTAGTAAATTCTAATGGCTCCTCCTTACCACCAGAATCAAATTAACATTCTCTTTGTCTTTTAAAGCACTTCCTAACTTGGCCCCTGCCTACTTTTCTAATCTTGTTCATTCCCCTCCACATGTCTCTTATCTAGTAACAGTATACTTCTTCACATAACACTATACTCCATACCTTTTCACTGACTGTCCCCCATGCCTAGAATACTCTGTCTCCTGAATTCTCTGGCTTCCTTCAGGACTCAGCTCAAACCCCATTTATTATAGGCGGCCTTTCCTGATCTCCTCCTCTATCCTTCCAGCCCCCACCGCTGTTACTGCCTTCCTTCCCAGATTACCTCCCATTTTTACTGCATATTTTTATATTTTCAAATAATTTCCCACTAGAATGTGAGCTCTTTAAGAAAAGGCACTGATTTCACCCCTGGGTATCTGCACTGGGACAATCAGTGTAGGCTCAATTCTTTTGAAGACAGAGCAGGCACCCTAATAAATAACCTGGCAATCAAAATGCACTGAGTACCACGGCTAAGTCAATTTGCTGACTTCTTCATTGGCTGAGGTGCTCCATGTGCATAAAGAATGGAGGCATTTTTTCAGATTTGAAGCTAATGTCTGCTGGTTAGGTTCTGTCTTCCTGGTGGGAAGAGATAGGCTTGTAAGAATAGAACTTGCATATCTTAAATTATATTATGAAGTAGTAATCATCAAAACTATTTGGAGCTTTGGTACCAGGTTCACAATCTCAGTGTCATCCTTATATAGTGGATATGGTAGTGGATTCAAATATAGAGAGACCTGGAATCAAATCCCACTTCAGAAACTTACTAACTGTGTGACCCTGGACAAGTTCCTTTGTCTCTCTGAGCTTCAGCTTCCTCATCTGAAAAATGAGAAGATTGGATCAAATGACCTCCAAGGTCTCTTCCAGCACTGAGTCTAGGGTCTTATGCTATTGTAACAAAAGACAGAAATAGTCAATGTAGGACATTCTTCAGAAAGATAGGCATGGGGGCGGCTAGGTGGCGCAGTGAGTAGAGTGCCGGCCCTGGAGTCAGAAGGACCTGAGTTCGGATCCGGCCTCAGACACTTAACGCACACACAAACAAAAAAAACCTAGCTGTGTGACCTTGGGCAAGTTACTTAACCCCAGTTGGCCTCCAAAAAGCAAAAAAAAAAAAAAAAAAGAAAGAAAGAAAGATAGGCATGGTAATATACTGTTGCTGGTACTTCTACCAACAAATTCCAGAAACAATTTGGAATTATGCAAAAAAATAATTAAAATGCTCAGATTCTTTAACATTGCTAGGTGCGCGGGACTGCTATTCTGGGAGGGTGGGTAGGGGAAAAACAGGGGAGGGGATGATTGTAACTTAAAATCTGGCAGAAATGAATGATGTAAAACAGAAGTTAATAAAACATTTGAAAAAAAAAGAGCAAAAAAAAAAATAAGGAAGGCCTCAGGGGAAAAAAATTGACAATGAAAATAAAAATTATTGTGATAAGGAAAAAAAAAAACATTGCTGGGTGCACGCTCCAAAGTAGTCAAGGACAAAAAGAAAGATCTTATAGTTTACCAAAATATTCATAGTAGCTGGGTTTTTTTTTTTGGCAATAACAAAGAATTAGAAACACAATGGGTGAACATCAATTGGGGAATGGCTAAACAAATTATTGTATATGGAGGTAATTGGATACTAAGGTATCTTAATAAATGATGAATATAAGGCATTCTAAGAAACATAGGAAAACATATGAATTGATAAAGAGTAAAATGTACAGAACCAGGAAAATAATATGTTGATCATAGCAGGGTGAAGAGAAGAACAGTAAAATAAAAACCAAACATTGTTTAATAATAGTATCTGATTTTGGCCTCAGAGACAAGATAAGAAAATGTATCTCTTTTTGTTGGAGAGGTAGGGAAATATGAGTGTGGAATGTTGTACACATATTTGCATGCTATTTATATGTTAGTTGGTTTGTTTAACTTTTTTTCTGTTATAAGGAAAGATCATAGGTAATAATGATGGGTTATATTCAGAAATGACTGAAGTAAAACCAAAAGGAATTAGCAAAACTTAAAAAATGAATAAATCAGGATATAAATTAGTTAAAATGTTAACTCTTAGTCAGTTATTTCATTTATTGATTGTTCTCTGATTTGGGCATTGCACTTTCCAAAGGTGTACATGGAATTTAATATTTTTACATTAATTCAAGAAATAATTTGTAGGCACCTAATGTGTACCGAACATTGATTTGTGCAGCTGGCACCGGGAAGCAAATGTAAGGGAGACCTAAAATCAAGGGAGGGAGGATGTGATCTCTTTCTCTCTGATTTCTGTTGATGTGGTCATACATGATAAGATTTTAATGTGTAAACAAAATGTATCTATTCCTTATGATTCATTTGTGAGGTTCAGCCATCTTCCATTGGGTTAAAAAGTTAACAACATAATTGGCTGTCTAAATAAGCTAACCACACCTCTTGGAGCTTTAAAGAGTTGGATGAATTTCCGAGAAATTGGAGATAGAAGTAGAGGAAGAACCAGGTTTCTAAGGAAGAATTGCTCTAGAGGAAAAGTAGAGAACCTTTCTGCTCCTCTCTGCCCTTTTCCCTCCACATTGGTCATATTGTTAGAGCTGCTAGACCAGTAAGAGACAATGTATCCAGCCAATCTAACAGACACAAACCCAAGGACAGACAGAAATATAGAGAGATGGTCAACTTAGGGAGGAAACAGTTTCTAGGAACAGGATCCCTTGAAGCAGAGGTCTGAGCTAGTTATGGACTCAAGAAAGGAATAATACAGCTAAGTAGCCCACCCAGTAGAGATGCTATGATCATGGGGTTCTTCCTGAAAACTCTAATGAGAGAAGGGATTTTCAGGTCCTGAGGAACCAGGAGTTATATGTTACATTTTGCCACACTGTGTCCTAAATGTTTGCCCCACTATCATTGCACTCTAACTCTTAGCCTACTCTTTCTCTGGACAATTGGTATATATGTGGGAGAATGTATCCTAGGACTTGAGGGGAATGTTTTGTAGCAAGTGTCCTTATTATACTGTCTTAGTAAATGACTTTGCCAAAAGCAGTCAAGTCTATTATCTGTAACATGCTGGTGGTGGCTCATGAAACTAGCGTCAGGAGTAAAGTATTGTAAAGATACCCCTAGAAGTAAAGGGTAGCCATCATTTGTCTAGGAACCCAGCCTTCAAGTACAAGTGCAAGTTGGGAAGGAGGTCCAGAGTGGAGGGAGCTGCACAAAGATTAGATAAAACATGGACCTTGTCCTCAGTAAGCTTACAATCAGTATGGAAATATGATACAAATATGAATAACTATGATACAAAATACTATATGACACATGTTAGAGATGTAAAATATAAATGAAGGCTTTTTAGACGTTACAATGTTTAAAAATTAGTGCCAGGCCCACATTCCCCCCAAACGATGTAAAAGGGGACTCTGAACAACTTCTGGAGCCCCAGCACCCACAGAACGACACAGAGAAGCTAAACTCCCGCTGAGGACAGCCCAGCAGCCCTGCAGGAAGGACCAGCGCAGTGGTCTGGGACCTGGCAGCGTGCAGAGCGCAGGAGCCGAGCCGAGCCCAGGTCCCTGTGAGCCAAGGTTTTAGCCCCAGGGCGGCAGGGCCAGCAGCCAGCTGGAGGAACCCCAGAACACCAGGAGCTGTGGCGACTCCAGAATTATCAACATAGACTTGCCTGGGACAAAGTAAGAGAGTAAGGGGGTAATCACTCTTGCTTTAACCTCCCTGGATCTGGATTGTGATCTAGGGTGGAAGTCGTGGGTGGGTTTACAGCTTGCCAGAAACGGAAGTTGCCCCCCACACGTTCGCGACGAAAATTCCTCTATCTGGCCTTAAAGCCATAGTGTGGCAATAAGCCCAAAAGTCAAGTAATTAAGTGGCAACATGCCAAGGCAAAGGAAACAGAAAATGCAACCCTAGACTCCTATTTTGGGGGCATAGAGCGGGAAAAGGACTGTGAGGTCAGAAGTCCTGCTCCAAAAGCCCCAGGGGAAACCATGAGCGGGTTGCAGGCCATAGAGGACCTTAAGAAGGACTTTAAGAATCAAATAAGAGAAGTGGAGGAAAAATTGGAAAGAGAAATGAGAAGGATGCAGGAAAAGTATGAAACAAGGGTCAACAGCCTGACTGAGGAAAACAACACCTTAAAAAATAGACTAACTCAAATGGTAAAGGAGGCCCAGAAGGGCAATGAGGAGAAGAATGCCTTAAAAAGTCGAATTTGCCAGATGGAAAAAGAATCTCAGAAGTTCACTGAGGAGATTCATTCCTTCAGAGTTAGACTGGAGAAAATGGAAGCTAATGACTTTATGAGAAATCAAGATGCTGTTAAGCAGATCCAAACAAATGAAAGATTAGAAGGCAATGTGAAATATCTCATGGGAAAAACCACTGACCTGGAAAATAGATCCAGGAGAGACAATTTAAAAATTATTGGACTGCCTGAAAGCCATGATCAAGGAAAAAACCTAGAAATCACCCTTCAAAAATTAGTGCCAGAATGTCTTCTTGGAGGTTAAATGGTCATACTTTTATTCGTGAACACTGTATGTCAGAAATTTGTCAGGCAAATCCAGTGGAAAAAGATACCAGTGCTTGTAGAAGTCACACCAGGTAGGTAGAAAATATTAGAAGACTCTAGTAGACTTTGCATATGGTCAGTAGAGCCACGTGACTTATATTCTAGTCCTGGGTCTGTCACAGAGTATAATCTTGGGAAAGACTTTTAACCTATCTATACTGTAATTTTCTCATCTGTGAATGAAACTCTTGGACTAGATGCTCTTCCGGATCTTTTGCTTATTGAAAATTCTAAGATGTACAGTTGTAGCTGGATTAATTTCTCTAAAATGTCAGATTCTTCTGGTGGGGTCCAATTGATAGGTTCATTTTTGTTGGAAAGAAAAGTTAGAGGTGGCAAAATATGGAAAAGCAAAGATCAAATCTCCATCGGTCTTATATTGGAATGTTTGCTGCTCAGTAGAAGGGAAGAGTAGTACATTAATCTGTTTGAATTGCTAATTGGGGATTTAGTTGTCTAGATAGAGAGTTATAAGATGAAAGCCTGGGTTTTTGTTCTTTTCCAAAGGTAGAATTCTCTGTAGGTCCTTGCTCTTGGGAATCTAATGACCTTGTAAGCAAAATGTAGGAACTGCAGAGAAAGCATTGCAGTCCCATGCCCCTGACTGTAGTATTCTGGATCTTTATTTTAGTTCTTTAAAGAGATAGAAAAGAGCCATTCTATTACTTTTTATCCATGAGATATGCCTCTTGTTTCAATTCTAGTCTGACTCTTTCACTTTATAGACCAAGAAAATGAGGCATAAAGCGAGGAGATGACATGCCTAAGATCATACAGGGAGAAAGTGGCAGAATCAGGATTCAATCTCAGGTCTTCTGATTAGGAAGCTGGTATTCTTTCCACTATGTTATATTGGCATACTGTCTGGTGATTGAAATGGTGCACAATATCCTTCTTTACACCATCCTTTACAGTAAGAAAAGGGCTTTATAAGCAATAAGGATATGTGCAAATGTAGGTGTGATTATTATGATGATTCCCTAGAATGCCAATGAATTATCAAGGGACAAGGATATAAAAAAGTAAAGGATAGGATCCATGGATAGAGTCAGAGACTATCCAGTCATCACAAAATGTGACAAGAAGTCCACTTTTTCTCAAAATTTGACCTTCACTGATATGTCATAGTGTATGAAATATTATTTGTAGTGCCTCTTTCCTCACTAAAATTTAAATGTCCTTGAGAAAGAAAAAACATCTTCTATCAATTATTTACCCATTAATATGAATGTGTTTACTTAATCTTTCCTAAAAAGAACTAGCTGAAAGCAGATTTTGATTGGGGTAGAATTTTGGAAGAGCCCCCCACAAACACACAAGAGTGGAAAAGAAGGCTGCAAGCTGAGGGGGTAGCAACTGAAGACAAATTTCCTGTCATCTTTTTGCTTGTGATGTGAAGACATACACTTGGGCTCCTTATGGTAGATTAGAAGACCTTCAGTCTTTGTAAGAATTCCAAAAGTGAAAATGTCTCTATAAAGATGAAAATGTCTTGGAGAGGTTCCCAGCTATAATAACACTGCAAAATTTTAGAACAGGAAAAAAAGGTAGAGACCATTTGTTTAATACAGGTGAGCATGTAGAGAGATTTTGCAGTGGTCAGAATACAGTGCAAGAATATAATTAAAGGATTTTTATATATATATATATATATATATATATATATATATATATATATATATATATATATGAAAGAGGCAGGGATGTGGACCAGGAGGGTAGAGGGTAATGACCTGGCCTTCTTCACATAGCCTCAGTTCCATTGCATGGCAATCAGAAGGAATCTTGGGTAGCAATGTGGGCTATTTAACCTGGACTTCTTACAAACTCACGTGTTTGTTTTTTAGGAAGAATTCTAAAATGGGTTTGGGGGCACAGATTTCCTTTGGGGATTAAAGAGGATTTATAATGAATTTTTGTCATCTGAAGTTTAATAGGGGGACCAGAGACTTCACATTAGCAACAGACAAAGGCATTCTATAGGTTAGACTTAGTCTTTAGCTATGGTGACATCTTTTGTTGACTGCTCTTACTTGAATGTGGTGGCTTATAGTCTTAGATATGGATAAAAAAGCTGTTGGTCTGTCTTTTTCCAAGAGAGGCTTTCTAATCACATCATCAAGCACGTTGAAGCTAGATGTCTGGCAGTTGACCCTGAAGGGCTGAAGCCCAGAAAGTAGTGGCAGAGAGAAGCATGGTGAACACCAGACTAACAGAGATGTCACAGACAGCAATAGAGTGTAGAGAGATAGTATCTTAATAGGGTATCAGCAACCTTGAAGTGGCATAAGTGTGAGTCTCTTTGCCTGTGAATGTGCAGTGGTCATGTGTACCTCCTGTGTGTGTGCTCTTCTTGTCTGTCCTTGTCTGCCTTGATGACTGGTACGTGCTTTGTCACACAAACCACTACAGAGGTTCCTCATATATGTGCCAACCACATAGGTTCAGTGGTCATGTGTGTTCTTTGTCGTTGCCCTCCCCTACTGGTGGTATGGTAAAACTAATGGGAGAGTAAAACCTATGTGTTCATGGAGGTTATGGAACTGAAATTTCCCCTTCTCTTTATTTGCTATAATATTTGATTAAATGTATTTAGTTTTGAACTAATGTCTCTAGTTTGACTGAAGTAAACACATTAGTGAAAGCTTATAAACTATGGTTTTGAGTGGGTACTAACCTCTGGCACCTTGTCTTGAACCTTGAGTAGCTTTTCTGGTAATCCATGCATTAGAAGTTGTATTCTAGTGTTATTTACAGCAACAGAAATGAAAACCTAGAGAGCTGAAAGAATTTTCCCAAGGATACAAAATGACAGAGGTGTGAAAGATAGATTGGAGTGGGGGAGACCTAAAATTAGGAAGCTATTGCAGTGGCCTAGGGGTTGAGATGGTACAATAGGAATAAGGAGGAAGAGACTAATATGAAAGACATAGAATATGAAGAATCTTATATACAATTCGTTAGGTACACACCTAACGAATTGTATATAAGAGAGAGGAGATAATTCAAAGATAATATCAAGGTTTTCAACATGGGACACTTAGTGACTAGTGGTACCTATTCCAGAAATAGTGAATACATAAGATGCAACCAGTTTTAAGGAGAAGAGGGTAAGTTTAGCTGTGGACTTACTACAATCAACTGAGTTTTCAGGCATCATATTTCATGATATTTTGGGGCTCTATGTTCCCTGCCAGGTGATTTGACAAATGAATATTAATTAATGTGTTACTGGCCTGATGTATTTTCTCTTCTAGATAGTAATATAGGGCTTTGAACTTTACAAAGCATTTTTTACATCTCTTGTCTTGTTTGAACATTGCAACTCCCTAGAAGCAACTTGTCCAGGATCACAGAGGGTTAGCAGCAGGCCTGGGAGAAGAATCCAGCTTACCCCTCAAACAGTGTTCCTTCTACCACATCACCCTGCAAAAGTCATGCATTTGCATTTCCAACAGCTTTTAATTCTTAGCACAAAGGAATAATACTAAAGGATGGAACATCAGGCATCCTGTAGGATATATGGAGAATATACTTTTGACTAGGGAGGCCCTTCTTGGAGCTATTGAAATACTAAGATAATAGTAGTGGAGAGAGGGAAGAATCAAAGCTAACAGCAAGGTTTTGAATGTAGGAGACTTGAGTAAATCACGTTTTTTAGTGTATAAAAGGAATATGCAGTGAGGGGAGCAGAACCAGGAGAACATTGTATACAATTACAGACACATTGTATATGTGATGATTAACTTTGATAGACTGAGCTCTTCTTAGCAATGAAAGTCTATAAAACAGCTCCAAAAGACTCATGAGGTAAAGGACTGTCCACATCCAGAGAAAGAATTATGGAGTCTGAATAAAGATTGAAGCAAACTACTTGTTCCCTTTCTTTTTTGTTTTATTTTGTTCTTTCTCATTGTTCATTCCATTGGTTACAATCCTTATTTACAACTTGACTAATGTTTAATGTGAAGGTATTTGTAGAACCTATATCAGATTGTATGGCACCATGGTGGGGAGGGGGGAGGGAGGGAGGGGGAGAAAATTTGGAACTCAAAACCTTGTGAAACTGAATGTTGCAAATTAAAAGTAAATTAATTAATTGATTCAAGAAGAGAAAATGCATAGGATTACCAAGGAAACAAGTCATATTGAAATAAAGACAATTTCCCCATATATGTTTAAGGACCACCTGAAATATAACCATAGATCCCTTTGGAGGAACATGCATTCCATGTTAGAAACTCCCTAGACTTAGACTGTTCTTGGGTCACAACATCATTTGATACTATTCTGAGAAGTCAGGTGGAAGCAGTTCCTTTCCTAGATTGAGCACATGATAGGAGCTTCATAAATATTTGTTGACAGATTGATTGCTTTTTTCAATAAAGTTTTTTTTCTAATATAAACTACGACTAATTTAGCTCTTGGTGGAAATGTTTTTTAGACTTATAAAAATGTCAACTCCTTCTACAATGAGAATCCTTTCTACAGTTACATCCTCTGCGACTTCAATGAGGAAAAAACAGCATGTTGATACATTCCTCACCTTCACAACCCTTCCCAGGGGGAGCCTCAATACTCACAGGAAATCTACCTTCAGATCTGCCCTCCCTCCCTCAGGCCCAAATCTGGGTAAACAAATGAGACTTTTTCTTTGCTATAAAGATAAACAAAATTGGGGGCTTTGCTGGTTAATGGGGATACTGGCTTGCTGAGTTTAGAGTCCTCTGACAAGAACATGCCATCATCAGTCCCCAGAGTTTCAGTAATCCCCAGAGTTTCAACATAGGTGAACAAAGTCCCAAAAAGGAGGTAAGATCGAGACCACATGGAGCCTCCTGGATTAAAACAGGCTCATTGAATTGTACCCAGAAGCATGCCAGGAGTGAGTGCAGCTGGTGCACTGGGCTCCCCTTAGCAAAGATGGTGAAGCTCATAGTACTAATGTTGAACAATGAATACTTTATACCCCAAGATGAAGACACTGACCTGCCTTCAGGAAGCCTCATGGGGCTCAAGGTTTTTTTTTTCCTTTTAAATTTATTTATTTTTAGTTTGCACCATTCAGTTTCACAAGTTCTCCAGTTCAAATTTTCTCCCTCTTTCCTCTCCTCCCCCTCCCCCCAAGAGAGCATGTAATCTGATATAGGTTCTACATATGCCTTTACATTAAACATATTTTCATAATAGTCAAGTTGTAAAGAAGAATTATAACCAATGGAAGGAGCTACAAGAAAGAAGAAACAAAACAACATAAAAAGAGAAAACAATTCAAAACTTGAGCCCCTCGTGATGGAGAAGTACTGGGTATGCTCTGATCTGTCCATACTCTGTTAGTCCCTTCCAAGTTACATATTTGCGAAATGACCAACTGAAGTGTGTGTGTGGGTTATCTGTGGCCAAGAGATAAAACAAAACTCATAAACACTCACTCTCCTTCCAGATAGAATGCTTAGCTGTGGTGACTTCACTGCTAAAACCATCTGACTGAAACTACCAGTCCATGTTCCACACAGCCACCAATTGATATTCTGTTAGCTAACAAATTTATTAAGTGCCTATCATGTGCTATTCATGTAATGGCTTTGTGAATACAAAGTGTTATGGGAGAAAAAGAAAGACAATTAGGGGCGGCTAGGTGGCGCAGTGAATAGAGCGCTGGCCCTGGAATCAGAAGGACCTGAGTTCGGAGCCGGCCTCCGACACTTAATCCGCACAAACAAAAACCTAGCCGTGTAACCTTGGGCAAGTTACTTAACCCCAATTGCCCTAAAAGGGGCGGCTAGGTGGCGCAGTGAGTAAGAGTGCCGGCCTCGGAGTTGGGATGACCCGAGATCAGTTCCGTCCTCAGAAAATGAGCACCCACGCATAAATCAAATGACTAGCCGTGTAACCTTGAGCAAGTTACTTAACCCCAATTGCTTAAAAAAAAAAAAAAAAGAAAGACAATTGACAGTCCCCAAGGAGGGCATAATTTGTAACGTACAGTTTTGACCATGACACTTACTGTTGAAGAAGTGTGGTATGCATATAAAAAGACCAAGCCATGAGCTTTTGGGTGTTTGGAGATTGGGCAGAGTTTCTACTGAACTGCTGCTTCTGCAGTTGCTGAGGTAGACAGGAGTGGGGTTGTCAGGGGGCCTTACTGCTCCAGGATAAAATTCAGATTCCACTGTTTGGCATTGAAAGGCCAGATTTCCCCTTAGTCTCTGTTATATACTTCATACCCCATCTAAATTGGCCTACATAATGTTCTTCATAAGCAACATTCTATCTCTCACCCATCTACCCTCCCCCTCCACCTTTTCTCTGCCTCTTGGTACACACAGTTCCCTTTAAGGCATAGCTCAGGTGACACCTCACACCCAAGGCATTTCCTGACAACATGCCCCCTTTCTTTCCTTTGATAGTACCTCTCCCCTCCCCACCTCTTCAAAATAAATTTGTTTCTCCAAACATGTCTCAAATAGAATATATACTTCTTGAGAACAAGGATTATTTCACATATACTGTCTTTAAATTCCTACTGCCTAGTTATAGTACATAGTAGGTGACTAATAAACGTTCAGTTGAACAAATGTTCTGAATTCTGAAGGTTTAAGACATCCTAATGGGGAAGAAAGGCTAAATCTCTTTGCTGCATGCATTATGTCATGACGACAGTGGCATAGAGAATTGCCAGTGATTTACAGAGGGGAAAAATGTAGAGGGCCCTCCTACCCTATTTAGAATAGGCTTTGAGAGCTAGAAAGAACCTAGGTCATATAGTCAGTATCCCCTTTCCTCTTAGATGCTCAATTTATGGATGAAGGAACTAAGGACACAAGAGTCTAAATCATAGAACAGGGGTTGCTTATGGGTCATAGTTTCCCTCTCTATGAAATTGAGAGGATTGGACTAGTTGACCTTCCAAATCTCCGAGAGTTCTAGATTTCTGGTCTTGTGATCAAGTGTCAGATATAATTATCACTGAAAAATCTTTGAGGAGAAATACCATCCTGAAAACTGTTTCTATGTTTCTGGGTGAGAAATTGTTATTTTACTTCTATATTGTTCCTTGCATTTCCTGATTCCCATTTTTAATAAAATGGTCCTCTCAAACTGCTTCCTTGCTTACTCAGCTGTCCCTTAGTGTAATTTCATCTTCTTGCTGCCATTGTGGAGATTTAAAAGGCTTCCTATTCTTTCCTTTGAAATGGAGGGAATAAGTCCCATCTTGTTTTTTTTTCTCCCCTGAGTGAGCAATTGGCCCTTTTCAGTAATCTGGGAAAAACTTTCAATGGGGGAATTAAGCCAGATGGAGAAAATGCATGAGCTTCTATACTTAAAATATTGTTTTTGGTGTCAGGCTTCTGTAAATCCAGGGACCATTTTCATTGTATCAAGAAGAGAAATATCTTATCCGAAGGTGATGAAAATGTGTTTTCTTGATTCAACCGAGTTGTCAGTGGGGAGGACCTCAGTGGGGATTTCTGTGACCAGTCTTTCTGGAGGTCTCGCTTCCATGAGTGAAAATGAATCGTGTCTGGAATCTTGTGTGTTATGTCTTCCCACTTTTCCAGGAGAAGGGGGATGAGGAAGGAATCATCTTTAATTCTTTAGGGTCAGCATAAAGTCTATGTTGAGAATAATTCCTTGATTTTTAGAAAAGAAAATACTTACCAACTCTAAAATTGCCTGCTGAGATCTATACTCCTAGTGGATACCAGATTTAATTTTCAAGGATTCATTAAGCTTTCTCAGTATACTAATTAGTTGATTGTACAGTGGATTAGTTAGCTATACACTACAGGATCTAATATCAATCAATCAATATTTACTATGGACCAGCTCTAGATGTGAGGTATGGTATAGGTATGGACCTTCAACCTTAAGTAGTTTATAATTCAGAGAGCTTGAGAGATAATGAAAAAAGACCTAGACCTTTGCTTTTCTGTTGTTTTATTCTCTTTCTTTTGGTATAATTTGTTGTATCAGAGTCATAGATTCATGAAATATCACTCCCTCCATTTCACAAGTGGAGAAACTGAGTCCCAGAGAGATTAATGACTTGTCCAAGGTCACATGGTTCCAAGTTCAGTATTATTTCTTTTTTACCTTCTTTTTCTGAATAGATTTTATTCTTATGATCTTTTTTTGCAAAGTCTAAATTTCCCTTTATTTCCTCCTCAGAGAGTGATTCCCATATAGCAAATAATGTTTTCCAGTAATCTTTCAATATTTAGTAACCGTATTTCATAATTTGAGTGAGGAAAGAACTAGGTTTGGATCTCTCCTCGTATTTACTAATTGTGTGACTCTAGGTGACTTGATTTATCTCTCTGAAGCTCGGTTTTCTCATCTGTTACAAAAGGATAAAATAGTGTCTTCATAGAGTAGTCATGAGAGTCAAATATAATAATACATGTAAATGCTTGGTAAACCTTAAACTGATATGCAGGAAAAAAATGTGAGATATTATAATTACCCACTTTTATAATGGGATTGTAAAGTTTACAAAATGTTTTCCACACAAAACCCTATGAAATATTGAGTATTGACCCATTTTACCAATGAGAAAAGCAGGCCCAGAAATTTGAAAAATGATTGATCCATGATCACACAGGTAGGGAAATATCAGAGCTGGGATTTGAACTCAGGTCTCCTTACTCCAAAACCAGTATTCTATCCATTACTGGGGAAAGGCAAGATAACCACATATAAGTGAATAATAGAGAACACAAGGTAATGTGCAATCAGGTTATGAGTCTATGTGGTATAGGCTAAAAGTGAAGAGGAATGTGAATGAGGGCTGGAGTGACCAGGAAAGGCTTCAAGGAGAAGGTGGGGCCTGATATAATCAGTGAAGGATGAGTAAGATTTGGACTGGCAAATGAGAGAGAAGGGCATTCCAGGCAAGAGCTACAACACGAGGGAAGACACAGAGGATGGAACATTTGAGGAGTGTAGTGAGGAATAAAATTGGATAGGTAGGGTGGTATCTGATAACATGCAAAAAATACATTCTACTGTGGTTTTTTAATTCCCTTTTAAGTGACTGCAAGGTGGCTCTTTTTTTCTTCACAAGTGATTTTTAATACCTGTTATATTACTTGGGAAAATTTTCCCTGGCACTAAGGCCTATTCTTCTCTTTTATTCTCTTGTTTCCGGTATTGTTCTGAGTATAATTTTAGACTCACAGACTCATGGAATGTTAGAGCTGGAAAGGAATTTGGAGATCATTTTGTGTAACTTCTTCATTTTACAGATGAGGAAACGGAGGGCCAGAAAGGCTAAGTGGTTTTCCCGAGCTAACATACAGAGTGAATGTCAGAGCCCAGACTGAAATCAAGATTTTCTTATTCCAAGTTTGCTGCTCTCTCATTTTCTAATAACCGTCTTTCATATTTTGAATCTCATTTTGGCTAGATGATGTTAGCAAAGTCTTTTTTTAAATTTTCCATGCAGGCCAGTTCCTTCAGATAACTTATCATTCCTATTCTCCAAATGCTATTATTGAAAAGTGCTGGATCTAGGTTCAGTTATCATCTTTGCTAGCTACTCCCTGTGTGACCTTGGGCAAATCCCTTGGCCTTAGGTTTCTCATCTGGAAAATGAAAGTATTGGATTAGATTGACCTCTGAGATACCTTCTAGTTCTAAATCTATGATCCTCTGACACCTTTCATATTCAGCTTTATCAATGAACAGTAAAAAGATGAGACAGTATGAATTATGCTGCTTTTTCCTCCTCTTTCTTTCAGTGTATCGTAGAGAAAAAAAAACTCTTAAGCTCTTTCTAGAGGATAACAAAACATCTGGTGAATTCAATTGCCAATTTTGTAGATGAGTATCTTTTTTTTTAGAACAGTGAATATCAGGCTTATTGAATTTCCTCCTGAATCAACCAGCTACTTGGGCCTTTTTTATAGAAAGCCTTGATCTGGGCATTGAAGGATGGGTAGGATTTTGACAGGCACAGAGGATAATGAAGGGCATTCTGGGAGAGGGTAGTAACATAGAGGAAGGTACAGAAACTGTCTGATACATAACTTGGTCCTGGGACATCTTCAGCTTATTTCATTAAGATTATTTCCCAATTCATGTCTAAATGTCAACTTACCAAACCCTCTGGAGATTCCATCCAAGCAACTTCTTCCCATTAAATATCTGTATTCCAGGTCATTTGTCCTTTGATGAATCACTGGGCATCTTCAAGGGTAAAACTCTGTTTATTTCCTGGTGGTGGGCCAAATGCTCATCCCTCAGTCACTCTATGGCATTGTTCCCAGGAAATTATCGAAGATGGGACTCTGGCCCAGTATTACTAACATCTTGCGTTTCTTTCACATTATGACACTATCCTCATAGATGTTCAGAAAACCACCCCACTTAGTGTTATCAGAGAGTTTACTTTACACTTTATTTATCTTTCCTCTGAGATTGTTAATGAAGATGAACTATCCTGGAGATCTGTTTCCCAGTTCTGGCTCTGCTGCTAACTAGCTGTGAGAACTTGGGAAAGTCACTTGACTTTTCTAGGCTGCTTCTTCAATTATGAAATGAGGTAATTGGACTAAATCATCTTTAATGTCTCTTCAAGGCAGTTCTACCTATCTAATGTGGAGACACAGCATGGAGTAGAGGGTAGAGCACTGGCCTTGGATTCAGGAAAACAACCTGTCTCTTACAATATTGACTTGTAATTATGATTAAATCACTTAAACTTTGCAGTGACCCAGGAAACTCTCTTAGACGCTAATTGATGAATTGCCAATCATAATCAGTAGAGGGAGTTTCCTCTCTGGGAATTCCCAATATGGACAAAATCACAGATCCAGATTAAGCAAAACTAATCAACTATTGTATGCAAAATATTGTGCTGGGTACTGGGGTTACAAAGATGAAAAATGTGATAGATTTTGTCCTCATCAAGCTAATAATCTAATGGGGAGAATACAAAATGAAGAAGTATGATTCATTTATCATTTGTTTAGCATTTATGATGTTCCTACTTATGTGGGGCATTTTGTTAAACTGTTGGAAGATACTGAGTTTAGCTGAGACACAAGCTCTGTGCTCATAGAGCTTACAGTTTTATAGGAAGATGAATGGACGAGGGTCTTCAAGTACCAGGCAAGAAGGTTTAAATTTTGTTTAGTAAGCAGTAGGAAATGACTGAACATGTCTGAGCAGAGGACTGATATGTATATAAATCTGCATGTGGAAGATATTAGTCTATCAGTGATATGAAAGATGGAGTCAACAGCACTTTCCATTTTCATAGTCTTTATCTTGTATGTACCGTTATTTGCACTTTCCCATTAGAATATGAACTCCATGAGGTAAGAGGCCATGTTTTTGTCTTTCTTTGTAACATGAGTGTTTAGTGTCTGGTACACAGAAAACATTTAAGAAATCCTTCAACCAATGCAGGTTTGGTAATTTATCAATTATTATCTTAGAGAATTGCCTGGATCACTGTAAGCTTAAGTGATTTACTCTTGGTGAAAAGTCAATTCTGAGACAAATTTGTCATCAGGCCTTTCTGGATCCAAGGCCAGCCCTCTACCCACTATTCCACACTGCTTCTCCACATGCTTAATACCACTGGATAAGTGGAATTGACTTGAGGAGGCATTAACAGACTGATATAATAGAACCTAGATTATTTTAAAGGCCAAGAGAGATCCAAAGTACTCAAAGAAAACCTCTTCTTGACTCTTTCCCCCTGATTCCCCCCAAATTTCTCCTCAACAGCCTGCCTTACTACCAATGCAACAACAAGTTGTTATGGAATCACAGAATGACTGAATTTTAGTGCTGAAAGGGACCTCAGCAGTGATCTAGTCCAACTCATACTTGAAAGGAATGCCTGCTATAACATCCCTGACAATTGGGCATTCAACTTCTGCTTGAAGACCTTCAAGGAAAGCGAACCCACTTCTTCCTGAGATAGTTCATTCTACTTCTGGAGAACTGTTAGGAAGATTTTCCTGACATCAAGCTTAAATTTTCTTCTTTGAAACTTCAACTCATTGGTTCTCATTCTGCCCTCTGGGTACAAGCAGAACAAGTTCAGCCTCTCTTCCATGCAGCAATCCTTTAGATACTTCAAATCAGCTATCATGTGAGACTCTGTGAGTCTTCTCTAGGTGAAACATCTCCAGTTTCTTCAATCAGTCTTCATATGACATCACTCAAGGCCCTTCTACATCTTCTTTGCCCTGTTCCCTGGGTGCTCTCCAGCTTATCAACGGCCTCCTAAGCATAGTGTTCCAGTTGTGGTCTGCCCAGGGGAGAACTGAGAAGAACTATCACCTCTATATCCCTGGAAGATATTACTCTCTTCATGTAACCCAAGGTCACATTAGTTTTTGGGTTCTTTTTGGCTGCCACATCACATAGTCAGTTTATAATCCACAAAAGCCACTAGATCTTTTTGCACACAACTACTATCCATCCGACCATGCATTCCCCCATGCTATATTTGTGAAATTACTTTTTGATCCCAATTATGATACTAAACCTATTGCATTTGATCTTATTAGAAATGAGAGGGTATTTTTAGGTGGAGTCAAGATGGTGGAGTAGAAACAGCACGTCCAAGGTACTCTCCCCCCAGAACACCTCCAAACCATGCAAAAGGGGACTCTGAACAACTTCTGGAGCCCCAGCACCCACAGAACGACACAGAGAAGCTAACCTCCTGCTGAGGACGGCCCAGCAGCCCTGTAGGGAGCAGCCAGCACAGTGCTCTGGGAACCGACAGCCCAGTGGGCGGAGAGTGGAGCCCAGGTCCGGGTGAGCCAAGGTTTTAGCCCCAGGGCGGCCAGGTCAGCAGCCAGCCGGAGGGACCGCAGAACACCAGTAGCTGTGGCAATTCCAGAATTATCAACACAGATATGCTAGGACAAAGTGAGAGGTTAGTGCCCTATGGACTTTGGGACCAGTATTTGGGGAACGCTTCGGCTTCCTCCCCTGGGGGCGAGAAGCCACTCAGGAGACGCGCCATTCTGCAGTTCCAGCGGCAGCTCCAGCTTCTGGCCTGTGAACTGTAGTGAGATCTAGCGATCAGTCTTGGGGGGTAATCACTCTTGCTTTAACCTCCCTGGATCTGGATTGTGGTCTGGGGTGGAGGTTGTGGGGTGGGTATCCAGCTTGCCAGAATCGGAAGTTGTAAAGATCCCAACATTCGGGACAGAAGCTCCCCTGTCTGGTGGCAGAGTTCTACTGTGGCAACAAGCCCAAAAGTCAAATAATTAAGTGGCAACATGCCGAGGCAAAGGAAATAAAATAAACAGAAAAATGCAACATTAGACTCCTGTTTTGGGGGCAAAGAGGATCAAAGCAAAGAATAGGAGGAGGACTGTGAGGTCAGAAATCCTGCTGCAAAAGCCCCAAAGGAAAATATGAAAGGGTTACAAGCCATAGAGGACCTTAAGAAGAACTTTAAAAATCAAATAAGAGAAGAGGAAAAATTGGGAAGAGAAATGAGAAGGATGCAGGAAAAATATGAAATGAGGGTCAATAGCCTGACTGAGGAAAATAACACCTTAAAAAATAGACTAACTCAAATGGCAAAGGAGACTCAAAAGGGCAATGAGGAGAAGAATGTCATAAAAAGTCGAATTTGCCAGATAGAAAAAGAATCTCAAAAGCTCACTGAGGAGATTCATTCCTTCAGAGTTAGACTGGAGCAAATGGAAGCTAATGACTTTATGAGAAATCAAGATGCTGTTAAGCAGATCCCAACAAATGAAAGAATAGAAGGCAATGTGAAATATCTCATGGGAAAAACCACTGACCTGGAAAATAGATCCAGGAGAGACAATTTAAAAATTATTGGACTACCTGAAAGCCATGATCAAAGAAAGAACCTAGAAATCACCCTTCAAGAAATTCTCAAAGAAAATTGCCCTGATGTTTTAGATCCAGAGGGCAAAATAGAGGTTGAAAGAATTCACTGATCTTCTAAAAAAAGATCCCAAAAAGAAAACTCCCAGGAATATTATAGCCAAGTTCCAGAATTCCCAGATCAAGGAGAAAATACTACAAGCAGCCAGGAAGAAACGATTTCAATATTGCGGAAACACAATCAGAATAGCACAGTACCTGGCAGCTTCTACACTGAGGGATTGAAGGGCATGGAATATGATATTCCAGAGGGCAAAAGAACTGGGAATGAAGCCAAGGGTCACCTACCCAGCAAAACAGAGTATTTTGTTTCAGGGGAAAATATGGTCATTCAGTGGAATAGAGGACTTTCAAGCATTCTTGAGGAAAAAACCAGAGCTAAATAGAAAATTTGACATTCAGACAGAAGAAGCAGGAGATGCCTGAGAAGGTAATCAGGGAAAAGAAATCAAAAGGAACTTATCAAAGTTGACCTATTTACATTCCTACATGGAAAAACAATAACTGTGACTGATGAAACCTTTCTCAGTATGAAAATAATGGAAGGAGGGTATATGGACATAGGAATACGTATGTGAACGTGTGTGTATATGGTTACAGTTATATATGGATAGAGGGCATAGGTTGAATTTGTTGGGAAGGGATGATACTTAAGGGGTGAAATTATGAGGTGAGAGAGGAAAGTGGCAAGAGGAGATGGGGAGAGACAGGGGAGGGGTAAAGTATCTCATGTAGAAGAAGCAAGGGGAAGTGGCTATAGGGGAAAGGAAGAACAAGAAGGCAAAAAGGCAAAACCATATTCTCATTAAATTTGGCTCAGGGAGAGAATGACATACATACTAAATGGGATATCCCAACCTGCAGCAGAATAGGGGGAAGGGGAATGAAAGGGGGGATGATGGAGGGGAGGGCATTTTGGAAGGAGGGGAGGTTGGAAATACCCACTTTCAAAGAGGGACAGGATCAAAGTAGGGAATGGACCAGGTGGGGGTGGGATGGGTGGGAGGAAATTATAAGCAGCCTTTTACAATATATCTACTATGGTAATGATTTG
Source organism: Gymnobelideus leadbeateri (assembly GCA_011680675.1). Classification (NCBI taxonomy): domain Eukaryota; kingdom Metazoa; phylum Chordata; class Mammalia; order Diprotodontia; family Petauridae; genus Gymnobelideus; species Gymnobelideus leadbeateri. The sequence continues at coordinate 879,629 of WOXC01009692.1, read as the reverse complement.
CATATCTATACATGTACAACACATACTGAATTACTTAGCTTCCCAGAGGGAATGGGAGACAAGGGAGGAAGGGAATGGATCAGAAATTCGAGGTCTTAAAATTAAATGTTTCAAATATATATAAATACTATTATTTATACTATTTTGCATGTAATTGGGGGATAAGATATGCAGGCATTAGGGCATAGAGATTCACCTTGCTCTAATGGAAAAGTCAAAGGGGGCATGGGAGAAGATATGGGAGAGAGCAGATTGGATAAGGGGATATCTTGTGGGACTGCTATTCTGGGATGGTAGGGAAAAAATGGGGAAAAAATTGTAACTCAAAATCTGGTAGAAATGAATGATGTAAACCAGAAGTTAATAAAGCATTTGTTGAAAAAAAAAAAGAAATGAAAGGGTAGCCAATAGAGACTCCCAGTTGTTCCAGTACCTGGCACTTTGTCCAGCAATGGAAGAGAGGAGAGGCTCTGAAGGACAGGATCCCCTCTACCATTCCTAAAACCTGGAGAAAGGGCTTTCTGGGTTTCTTGTTTATATTACTTTCCTGAGCTTCTTGAGACACTTGAGAAATAGAGTTCTTGCTACTCCTATGGGTACTCTGAAGGCTCCCAGCATGCATTTACTTGAGAGGTCATGATGGGAGGGCTCAAGAATCTCACTGCAAGGGTGCCTGACATCTGACTAAGCTGGAGTTGGGTAGGTCAGGGAGCGGGTTGTGCTAATCTTTTCCCCTGACTTTCTCCAAATTCTAAGTCTTGGGCACTATAACTAGGTATTGTTTTGATGGTATTAAACCACATTTGGTCTAAAATTAGTATCTGAGTTTAAACTCTTGTGAAAGTTCTGAGTTCTTTAACTATTTAAAAAATTTCTTTTATTTTGTTTTTACATCACTTATACTTACCAATGTATCCCTCCCTAAGTTCGCTTTATAGCAAAGAATTAAAAAGAGAAAAAAATTGATTCAGCAAAACTCACCAACACATTGAAAAAGTGTGACATTATCTGTAATGTTTTCCACCCACAGTCCCCCACCCCCACTCCCATCTCTGCAAAGAAAGGAGAGAGGTGCTATCTTATATCTCTTCTTGGGGGCCAGCTTTGGTCATTATATTCCATATCATTCATTTTCAATGGCTTTATTTTGTCACTCTTTCCATTTACATTGAAGCCGTTGTGTATATTCTTTTGCTGGCCTGCTTATTTTCTTTGTATCAATTCATCTAAGTCCTTATGTGATTGTCATTTCTTAGAGCAAAGTAATATTATATTCACATGCCACAACTTTAACCATTCCCCAATATCTATCTGACTGGTTTCCAGTTCTTTGCTGCTATAAAAGTACTGCTATTTTTTTGCTGTAAATAGAGCCTTTCTTTTTATCATTTCCCTCCTCCATGACTAGCAGGAGAATCTCTGGGTCAAATGGTATGTATATTTTAATAATTTTCTTCCTATAATTCCAAGTTATTTTTCAGAATGATTGGACTAGTTCATTTTTCTGCCACCAGTGTATTAATGTGCCTATCTTCCCATAACCCCTCCAACATTGCTTATTCTCAACTTCTGTCATCCTTGCCAGTTTGCTAGGTAAAAAGTGAAATCTTAAAACTGTTTTGATGTGCATTTCCCTTATCATCAGTCATATGAAGTAATCTTCCATATAGTTATTAATAGTTTGGAATTCTTTTGAGAACTCTGTTTCTCTTTTGCTTTGAATGTCTTTTGATCTTGTATGTTACTATTAGTTGTCCATACAGTTTTTATATCAGACCCTGCTCAGAGATGTTTGATACAAAATTTTCTTCACAGTTGTCTGCTTCCTTTCTTATTCTAGTTGCCCTGATTGGACATTGAAGGATGGTTCAGATGGAGTGTGAGTTCTGGAATGAGAGCAGGCCAGGTGCTGTTTTGCACATTAACTCAGTTTGTAGAAGCTTGTCACTAGATGATTGGCTACCAAGTGTTGATACCTTTTCTGACTCATAGAATATAAAAGAGAATGAGAATGAGAGTGATATGAAGGGGGAGAAGGAGAGAGAGAGGAAGGGAGAGGAGAGAAGGGAAGGGGGAGAGGGAGAGAAAAGGAGGAAGTAAGGAAGGAAAGAAAGGAGGAAGGAAAGAAAGAAGGAAGATTAAGTACAAATCACTCAACTTTCTCTTCCCCAATTTACTCATCTATAGAATGGGATTGTTGGACTAGAAAATTAGGAGATCCCTTTATAGCTCTAAATAGCAGGATCCCATGATCCTATATGTTTCTTTTTTTTTCTTTTCTTTTTTTTGAATTTATGAGGCAATTTTATTAACTTCTGTTTTACATCATTCATTTCCACCAGATTTTGAGTTACAATCATTTTCCCCCCGTTATTCCCCTACCCAACCTCCCAGAATAGCAGTCCCACAAGATATCGCTTCCTCCAATCTGCTCTCTCCCATACCTTCTCCCATACCCCCTTCGACTTTTCCATTAGAGGAAGGTGAATCTTTGTGTCCCAATGCCTGCACATCTTATCTCCCAATTATAAGAAAAAGAGTATTAATAATAGTATTTATATATATTTGAAACATTTAATGTTAAGACCTAGAATTTCAGATCCATTTCCTTCCTTCCTTGTCACCCATTCCCTCTGGGGAGATAAGTAATTCAGTATATGTTGTACATGTCTAGCTATGCAAAACATTATCATAGTAGATATATTGTACAAGGCTGCTTATAATTCCCTCCCCCTCATCCCACCCCCCACCTGGTCCATTCCCTACATGATTCTGTCCCTCTTCTATAGTGGGTACTTCCAACCTCCCCTCCCCCCAAGAATGCCCTCCCATCCATCATCCCTCCTCTCATCCCCCTTCCCCCTATTCTGCTGCAGGTTGAGATATCCCATTTAGTATGTATGTCATTCTCTCCCTGAACCAAATTCAATGAGAATGTGGTTTTGCCTTTTTTGCCTTCCTATTCTCCCCCTCCCTTGCAACCACTTCCCCTTGCTTCTTCTACATGAGATAGTTTACCCTCCCTTGTCTCTCCCCATCTCCTCTTGCCACTTTCCTCTCTCACCTCATAATTTCATCCCTTGAGTATTCCCCCTTCCAAACAAATTCAACCTATGCCCTCTATCCATATATAACTGTAACCATATACACACACATTCACATATGTATTCATATGACCACACACCCTTCTTCCATTATTTTCATAGTGAGATAGATATCATCAGTCACAGTTATTGCTTTTCCATATAGGAATGTAAATAGGTCTACTTTGATAAGTTCCTTTTGATTTCTTTTCCCTGATTACCTTCTCAGGCATCTCTTCCTTCTTGTGTCTGGATGTCAAATTTTCTATTCAATTCTGGTTTTTCCTCAAGAATGCTTGAAAGTCCTCTATTCCACTGAATGACCATATTTTCCCCTGAAACAAAATACTCTGTTTTGCTGGGTAGGTGACCCTTGGCTTCATTCCCAGTTCTTTTGCCCTCTGGAATATCATATTCCATGCCCTTCAATCCCTCAGTGTAGAAGCTGCCAGGTCCTGAGCTATTCTGATTGTGTTTCCACAATATTGAAATTGTTTCTTCCTGGCTGCTTGTAGTATTTTCTCCTTCATCTGGGGATTCTGGAACCTGGCTATAATATTCCTGGGAGTTTTCTTTTTGGGGTCTTTTTCAGGAGGTGATCGGTGGATTCTTTCAACCTCTATTTTGCCCTCTGGATCTAAAACATCAGGGCAATTTTCCTTGAGAATTTCTTGAAGGGTGATTTCTAGGTTCTTTCTTTGATCATGGCTTTCAGGTAGTCCAATAATTTTTAAATTGTCTCTCCTGGATCTATTCTCCAGGTCAGTGGTTTTCCCATGAGATATTTCACATTGCCTTCTAATCTTTCATTTGTTTGGATCTGCTTAACAGCATCTTGATTTCTCATAAAGTCACTAGCTTCCATTTGCTCCAGTCTAACTCTGAAGGAATGAATCTCCTCAGTGAACTTTTGAGATTCTTTTTCCATCTGGCAAATTCGACTTTTTAAGGCATTCTTCTCCTCATTGCCCTTTTGGGCCTCCTTTGCCATTTGAGTTAGTCTATTTTTTAAGCTGTTGTTTTCCTCAGTCAGGCTGTTGACCCTCATTTCATACTTTTCCTGCATCCTTCTCATTTCTCTTTCCAATTTTTCCTCCACTTCTCTTATTTGATTTTTAAAGTCCTTCTTAAGGTCTTCTATGGCCTGCAACCCGCTCATGTTTTCCCCTGGGGCTTTTGGAGCAGGACTTCTGACCTCACAGTCCTTTTCCCGCTCTATGCCCCCAAAATAGGAGTCTAGGGTTGCCTTTTTCTGTTTCCTTTGCCTTGGCATGTTGCCACTTAATTACTTGACTTTTGGGCTTATTGCCACACTATGGCTTTAAGGCCAGATAGAGGAATTTTCGTCGCGAACGTGTGGGGGGCAACTTCCGTTTCTGGCAAGCTGTAAACCCACCCACAACTTCTACCCTAGATCACAATCCAGATCCAGGGAGGTTAAAGCAACAGCAATTAGCCCCCAAGACTGATCGCTGGATCTCCCTACAGTTCACAGGCCAGGAGCTGGAGCTGCCTCTGAAAACTACAAAATGGAGTGTCTCCTCAGTGGCTTCTAGCCCCCAGGGGAGGAAGCTGACACATTTGCCAAATACTGGTCCCAAAGTCCATAGGACACTAACCTCTTACTTTGTCCTAGGCATGTCTATGTTGATAATTCTGGAGTCGCCACAGCTGCTGGTGTTCTGGGGTCACTCCAGCTGGCTGCTGGCCCTGCCGCCCTGGGGCTAAAACCTCGGCTCACGGGGACCTGGGCTCCGCTCGGCTTGGCTCCCTGCGCTCCGCGCACTGTGCGCTGCCGGCTCCCAGAGCGCTGTGCTGGTCCTTCCTGTAGGGCTGCTGGGCTGTCCTCAGTGGGAGGTTAGCTTCTCTGTGTTGTTCTGTGGGTGCTGGGGCTCCAGAAGTTGTTCAGAGTCCCCTTTTACATAGTTTGAGGGGAATCTGGGGGCAGAGTGGCTTGGGTGAGCTGTTTCTACTCCGCCATCTTGGCTCCGCCCCCAATCCTGTACGTTTCTTGAGAGGTCAGTCTCACAGTCCATTGTTATCACTGCCTACCTTCTACCACCTCCCTTTATCCACAGTTTGCTGCAATACCCATGGAGGGAGAAACCTTAGGTAGCATAGAGACTACTCCCTAACCTTTCTCAGGGAATTAGCAATGTCAGTACCCACCTACATCAGACAAGGATTTTGGGAAAAAAGAATAGATTATCTTCAAAAAAAATTTGTGGACTACTGATTAGGGTGACCCCTCTCACCTTCCTCCCTGCACTCATTTTACACACAGGGAGTCTATAGCCCAGAGAAATAAAGTGATTTTAGTTATTTAACTGACTCACACACTCACTCACTCACCCATCCATCCATCCATCCGTCCATCCACCCATTCATTTAATAGCCCTTTATTAAGTACCAATTGGAGGCATCATGGTTTAGTGGGAAGAACATTAAACTTGGTGTCAGCAGAAATGAGTTCAAGAGCATTAGAATAAATGGTCTCTAAGGTCCCTCCCATCTCTGGATCCTATGATCCTAGGAATCCCAACTCTACCATTTACTAGTTTGATGACCTTGGACAAAGTATTCAATATCTATGAGCTGCATTTCCTTCAGTGACAAAATGGAGGTAACACAAGGTTCTTATGAGGATCCAAATAAGATAATGTATATAAGTACTTTGTAAACTCAAAGGTATTATGTGGATGTCACTCCTCAGTGCTTGAAAGTTAAATGACCATAAGGTCATAGATTTAAAACTAGAATCTGCTTTAGGTATTATGATATCCAACCTCTACATTTTATAGATGAGGTACTGAAGGTGGTGATGAGGTACTGAACCTAGACCGGTCAAGTGACTTGTCTAAATTCACAAACATAGTAAGCAGAGAAGTTTGGGTTTGAAACCAGACACCAATATCATTATGACAGAGCCCCTTCTGCTCCATGTTCTAGTCTCCATCTAGAAGGAACACATATAAATATGGAAGAAGTGTATAGTAACTAATAAGTAATTTGTGACAGAATCTTGACAGGTACAAAATTTTATTTAAAAATACAGCTGGCTTGATATCAGTGTTTCTGTTTCCTCTGGACCTTTTATGTGTGCAAATGTAAAATTTTAAATGTTTATTATTAATGTCTTTTATCCGAGAATTCTAGTTTCAGCTTTGCATGTAAAGTAAGAGGTTTGGACCAGATGATCTATTAAAATTCTCTCTAGTTCTAACATTCTATGATTCTACACTTAACATAGTAATTCGAATATTGCTATTTTCCTCTCTGATAGCCTGTGGATATAGAATAATCCCACAGTGAGTTTTCTTCTCGATAATGTATTCTAGTCCAAGAATCACGTAATGTTGAGTTAAGGTCACTTATCCAAATTCTTCGTTTTATATATAAAGAAACAAGGGCCGTGTAGTCTAAGTGACCTGCCCAAGGTCACAAAGCAACTTAGATTCTGAACAGGGTGGGACCAGACATTTGATGATTAGCAGCACTGTGACCCATCTGTAGCCACAGTTTTCCTTTATTGTTCAAAAATTCTTCCCAGGGCTTTGTCAGTTCATTAGATATTAATACTTGGGAATGCAAAATATTTGGACCCTCTTGTTCAATTTTCTTCCTCTTGCCAATTATTCTTTCCCCCTTACATTCTTCAATGAATAACGGATACATTAACAAGCTCTTCAGCAATAGTGACAATTGGGGGATAGTGGTAATTCATTAATTGAAATTTGCCAATTGCATTCATTACGTTGGAATTGACGGTTTGCTTTTTCTCTCTCATTAAAGCAGTACTTAACCTACAGCATAACGGTGTGACCTTTGGTTGGAATTTTCTGAATCAGGGACTTGTCCATTAAACAGGGAGGTGTCACGTGGTAGGGATTTTCAGAAAAGGGGAAGAGACTAAAAAGGGTGAAGATTTGTTTTATCACATTTAGAAAGTCGGTGAATTCTATTTTCTAGGGGAAATTAAAGGCCTATCTAGTGATGCTTGGGCCAACAGTTTCACATGGAGGATTATGACAGAGTCTTTGGACAGAAATGAAGGAACTGGTAATAATAAATACATTTTAGGAACACTTAGACTTGTTCCCAGAATAGGAGTCAATAGAAATGTCTAGTGAATAAGAAGGAAGATGGAATTTTGAGAAATAAAATTCAGACAGAAAACTAGCTGTAGACTTGTTGTTTCCTCTCACCCTTCTTAAATGATCCCACACCCTATTTGGTTAATTGTTTTCCACAGAAAAATGTGACTTTTTCTTAATCGTTTTATAAAACCGAACTGACAACACAGATTTAGCTTATTTGTTCTTTCTTTCAGCTTCCCGCTTTAGTATTTTTAAGGTTTATTGGTTTCATTTAATCATGGAATTAATTTTCTTGCATATTTAATTGGCTCAAAGTTTCATGTTAATTGGGTGGACTCTTACCTTGCAGGGTGTTTTGGTTCTAAGCAGTCTCAGGCTTAAGCACAGTTAATTCCCCTTTGAGATCCTCCATCTCTGACGACATGAGATCAAATAACCAACTAATTAAAATTGATGTCCACCTTCTATTGAAGTCATCGTTTGTGTTCCCTGGAGGAGAGGAGTTAGATTCTGAATATATAATCTCTGGGGAATATTTTGATGACTTCTCAAATAATGCAAGTGTGGAAATGTGGATTTTAAATTCTTTTCTTTTCCCTTTTTTACTTCGAATAGAGTTTTCAGCTCAAGATCTAGTATCATTAGCCCAAAAGTCCACAAATATACAAGAGAATGAGAAATCCTGCAGTACTACTGTATTAATCATTGTACCATCCAGAGCTGGCAAACATGTTAATAGGCATGAAAGTTTTTGGGGAAAATAGCCAGCACCAAACTGTAGTGCAAAATACAAAAAACAAATCTGGATTTTCCCAGTATAATGTGAGATTTTTTGGGAACAGAAATAATTTTGCTTTGTGCACTTCACATAGTACTTGGCACACAGTAGGCACTTAATAAATGCTTGTAGAATTGAAATGGATAAAAAAAAAGAAAAAAGAAAAGAAAGTAAATATGGGGCAGCTAGATGGTACAGTAAATAGAGCACTGGCTCTGGAGTCAGGAGGACCCAAGTTCTAATCCAGCCTCAGACACTAACAAAAAAAAAAACCTAGCCATGTGACCTTGGGCAAGTCACTTAACCCCAATTGCCCTACTTTCCTCTCCCCAAAAAGCAAAAAAAAAAAAAGAATCAAAATGGATAAGAGATTATGGGGAGCATATTAAAGAGCACAAGACTGGAAGTCAGGAAGCGTTTACAAATAACTGGCCCATGTGATCTTAAGCAAGCCACAAGCTCTCTGAGCCTCAGTTTCTTCACCTGTGTAATGGGATGAATAACATTAATAGTTGGATTAATCATGTTTCCTATCTCACAGGAAAAATCTTTTGAAAACTGTAAAGTACTTTATAAATATATAATTCTAGCCGTCAGGATATATCTTAATAGACATTAAGTAGGTAGAGAAGTTTTATAGCTTGTTGTGACATGTTGCATGATTTCTACTGCTTCCTTGATTCATCTAATTTATCACCAAAACTATGCTCCTCAAGGATAATCTTTCTTTAATTTCTGGTTGCAATGGCAGTGCCTGAATAGCCATACTAAACCTCTGCATTCCTAAACAAATCCACTTAACCTGAACATTTTTCTTGCTGCTTTAAATGATTGCATTCATGTACATGTCTCCCATGTATGACCTTCTGATTCTACTTTTCCATCTTGGACATTTTATAGGCACCACCGAGAAGTCAGCCAGATTTAGTTACATTTGACAAATACAATGGTGTATATCTGCCACCAGCCTTTGTTATTCAGTGAAGTTATGTCTAATTTTTCCAGAATTTTAACCTATCTAGTATGTACTACGAGGATATTCATCCATATTCTTTTGGTGATGAAGTGTTACTCCTTCTATAGCTGCCTTAGGGCAATGGTCCTTTTGTTTTGTTAATATTATATGGGGTGGTCCATTTTACAGTCATGAAAGTGTACGTTAAGACTGGCATTGCACGTAGGTAGGTATTCATTGTTTTAAATGTATTCTCCTTCATTGGAAGTCTTTAAGCAAAAGTTTGACACTCAGTTGTCAGATAATACAAGAGATTCCTTTTCAAGTAAAGGTTTGATTAGATGGTCTCTAAGGCCTCTTCCAGCTCAGATTTTGTGAGGAGGGGGGCTGAGGAAGCTCATGTTGTAGGATCATAGAATTACAACTGGAAGGGACTTTGGAGAACACTGAATTCCAACCACACATTTTACAGATTAGAAAACTGAATATGAGAGAAATCAAATTATTTGTCCAACCTGTCATAGCTGATAACTGCCTGAGACAGGATTTGCACTTTTAGTCTGGTCTTTTCCCCTCCATTGTCAACATTCTCTATTGAACCACTAGTAGCCTTGACAGGTCACCTGAGTCTTTTTAGTGAAGTAGGAGATAGTCTCTCCCAACTGTGGGGATTTGGGGTGCGGTTGAGCATGAGAAAAAAAAAGTTAAGAACAATTAGTCTGGGGAATGGAATTGAGAATCAGAGCGGACTCAAACAGCAGGCACCATTCATCTACAGGAAAATCCTGCAAATATGCCTAGATTCCCAGACCTAGCTCTCCTTGATTTGGCTTTCTGGAGCCTTTTGAATTACTATTTTGATGTAGTGGGTCTGTGAATTTGTAACTCAGTTCACTAATTCACACAAGACCTGGGTTCAGAATCTGCTTTTTCATTTGCCATATGATCCCAAATGATCTATCATACTAGGAATGAGTAGCATTACGAGTGGGATTGAAGTCCTGAAGAATTAGGTCTCTAGGAGATCTAGCCAAAGATTAAGAAGTGTTGGGGCATGAGAGCAGGAATAGGTAAAGAAACAAAGCACGCAGTGATTGGTGGTCAGGAACTGGCTCTTGGAGAAGAGTCCAGACAGGGTGGTTAAGATACGAATAGATCAAGGAGTAAATAATTACCAGAAGTCAGGGACAGTCAAGAATTTTAGGAATTCAAGGAGTCCAAAATATTTTGTCAATACACTAATAATTACTGATGTGTGGCTTATTCACAGTTATATACTGTTTAATTTAGGATTTTTAATATTACTTCCTGGGAAGAGAACCAGGGTCAAGGATGTGGGTGCTTCTGAGGCCATAGATATAAAATGGGAAGTGATTGCAGTCAGCTTGGGAGTGAGAACATTGTGACTGTAGCTTAAGTTATGGTACAGGTTGGGATGGGGGTAGGGGAGTGAGATTCTTAGGAGATTGTAATGTGATCTGACCAAGTAACAACAACAAATATTTCTTAGGTACTGTCTCTGGGTAGCTAGGTGGTCCAGTGGATAGAATGTTACTCTCAGAATAAGGAAGACCTGAGTTCAAATCTTGCCTTAGACATTTTGCCCTATGAAAATCACTTAATCTCTCTTAGCCTTAGCTGTAAAATGGGGATAATAGTATCTATCTCACAGGGTTGTTGTGATAATCAATTATGATAACGTAGGCAAACTGACTAACAAACCCCTAAGTGCCATCTAAACACTTGCTTAACAGGGAGATATAACATTTAGATAGCAAAGATGCTGCCCTCAAGGAGATTACAATTTAGCAGAAAAGTTGATAGTGTCATAATTAGTCTGTGGCTTCTTGCCATCCCTTCAAGGTTACCTCCAAATGACATTCCTCCTCTTTTGTTAGAAGCTCTCTTTCAACAGTTATATTAAAGAAGCACCTGCTGATTAAGTAGGCCCTAATGCTTGCAAAGTATACTTCTAGAAAGTAGTGAACTGCTTTTGTTTTTCAGAACAGATGAAACCTAAAGGCTGGAAATTTGGAGTCCAAATTTCTTTTCCTTTCCCTGTAGAAAATAATAAGCGTGTGCTTATAAAAAGGACTCCGATTTAGCCGACTATCCAAATTGGAAGAAAAAAATGATCAAAGTAAAGCAAATGGCTTGAAGTTTTCTGGAAACACCATATGTTAGGATGATATCCATAAAAACATTTTTTAGGACTTTGCACAACTGAAATGAACAGTTTTAAGGAAATGCATCTGCTAACAACTGATTTTTACTGAGGTGAATGTTATAGCCTGCTGGGTGAATATTTCTGGTAGCAAAAAATCTGTGATAGAGGGCAGAGTTGTGCTTGCTGAAGGATAGGAAGGAGGGGGATGAGAATAGAAAAGTTATAGCACACAACAGGGGCATTTCTGCCATGCCCTGCTCCTGCCTCCTGCCTTTGCTCCCATCATTTCATTCCTCACACCTGGAAATTCCTCTTCCTCTTTGCTCTTCTGAGTCCTTACTACACTTCAATGCTCAGTACAAATCCAATGACCATTCTAGCCTACAAAGCTCTCTCTGTCCTCTGAACTGGAGTAGTTACTGCCTATTCTACTAATTGGGCACTGCCTTATGCTGTTGACTTTCTTTTCATGGGTTTACAGATTGGGTCCCTAGTGGAGCTGACCACTTTCAGATTCAGAGGGCCACTGTTATGAGTCTGTGCTCCAGAAACCATAACTCACAAGCTCACAAGGTAAGGTGAGCTTACCTTTAATAGCAATTAGAAATTTAATTAGCCAATACAGAAGACACAACTTCCTTAAAGCAAAGGCATTTACTAAGATAGTATAGTAAGAAGAGGACCTATAAAACAAACCTCCATAAACCTATAAAACATTCCTCTAAAACCTCCATAAAGGGTTCACTCTCCCATAGATATAACACCTATGAAGAGAGTGAGCACAAACTTAGATACAATGGTAGTGAGGCATACATGTAAGGAAAACATGGACACGGTAACTCATGCCTCTGCTACTACAGTTTGCAAGATACTCTCTCTTCTTGTGGTATTCTCACTCTTAGGTACAGCATTTCTCCTACACCGGTTACTCAGCTGGACTTCTTGGGTCTTCTCCCATACATAGCTCTACTCTCAACATCCTGGACTAGTTGGCTTTTGAATTGATAACTCTTTTCTCTACTGCCAGAAGACCCAGTCCCTGAATTTCCTTCCTGCCTCAAACTGCTCAGCTCTCCAAACTGCTCTCTGTTGGATAAAATGCCTTCCTCTTTTGTCCCCTGGAAGAAGTGATCACACTCCACAAAGCTGCTCTCTGACTTGAACTCTTGAACCCTGCCATGTCTCCTACTGGGTGGGTTGATTCTATGACTCCACTATATTGTTGCCTGGCCCATGGTAGATACTTTTTGATTGACTGGTTGCCTCTCCAAATTCTAGCTACTATGTCACATCTTATATCCCCAAGAGTACTTAGTTTGATACCTTGAATATGTTAAGCACTCAATAAATACTAATTGATTGCATTGATAGAAGCTAATTTGGCAGTGCTTTAGGTAAGTCATTTTTCTCCTACTCCATGAAGGAAGTCAGTTAATGTCTCTGGGCCTCACTTTCCTTCTTTGTGAAATGGAGAATTGGACTAGATGCTGTGCAGTACTGTAATTCTATGAATCTGGTTGTTGATTTATTCATTGAGTAGGTAGGCTCAACTAATTTCAGATGGTGGTGAGGGGAGGGATTGAGGAATCAATATCATTAAGAGAATGTTTAAGTTTACAGAGGGACTATGAGCATCCATCAGTCAGGATGTGGTCTGGTCAAGAGGGGATGGGGTGAGAAAGAGATAAATTTAGATTAGGGCTGACCAACAAGTGACCGTGATCATGGATATGGGAGCTGTTGTAGAAACAGATACTTTGAATGTTGAGCTGCGTTAAGAGACTTGGTGTGCTCTATTGAAATAACCACCTTTGTGACATATCATTCCTCACTCTCTGTGCAGGTAATTAATTTGTTTTTTAAGAAAATAAAGATTCTAGTTTTTCTGCATCCCTTCTCTTCTCTTCCTCTCTCCTCCCTTATAAGAAAATAGTTCCTTTGGAGTTGATCTAGGTCTTTGAAAAAGGAATCGAATCCATAAAGGAAGAACAAACTAACATAAAAACCTAGGGCTGGATGGACTTACAGGCACATGCTATCAAGCATCCGAAGCCCAACTAGCTACAGTGCTACAGAAACGCCTGACAAAAATGCATTTGATATAAAGGTTTGCTTAAGAGGCTCTTCAAGGACAAGATAGAGGTGCTTGTCTCTGTGACCTGAGTCTGTGCTGAGGTGAAATTAATTTGGATGGAAGGAAAGGAGAACATGAAACTCAAATTAAACAGTCTGTATTTGTAAAGTGGTTTAAAGATGAAAAGCCCCTTAGAAGTTATTATTGTCATTATCATTAATAATAAATGAGCAAAGGCAGCCAAATTGTGCATTTTCTACTTGGGAAGTTGAAACCGATCATGTTTTTCGGGTACAATTATTGCTGATATAGCCTCGGTGCTTTCCTTCTCTTTGGGGTCTCTTCATCTTGCCTGGCTTTAGCGGGGCTCAGCGTGTGAGGTTTCTCAGTGAAGTCTGACTGGTGGGAACTTGGCTTTGGAGATTTCAGAAGAGGTTCTCACTCTCCTCCCCTCTTCTGACCTCTTCCGCACTACCTTCATGTTCCCTTTGATCATGGGGAGAACAGCAGTTGCTTCAGGAGGAATACACCTGAAGCTGTGGGTATAAGCTCTTCAGGAGACTTGAATCAGTGAGATGTTCCTGGGATATGTGTGTTTTTCTTGGAAGCTGCATGATACAGTAGAATGACCCCAGAGTTTGGAGCCAGAGAACCTCAGATACCAACTCTCCCCCTTACTTACCTAGAGGACTATGAAGAAATCATTTAACCTCTCCGGGCTTAAATATTCTGATCCATAAAATGAAGGTCTTAGAATGGATGCCCTTGAAGGTGACGCAGGTCTGTGATCTTCAACAACACAGACCTGTTGTGTGGTGGGGGTCTCAATGCCTTACTTGTGTCTGATGAACACAGATCACTGGGGGAAATATCTGAATATAAGTAGCAGCCAGACTTTGAATTCACAGGGGATCCATGCCTCAATGATTCCTTCCCATCCAAAAGGCCATAGACAGCTGACCATATTCCAGCTTTCTTCTTTGGGTGTTCTTGCACTGCTCTCCAACTACATCAGGGAGAAGGCCTCCAGTAGGTCTTTTCCTTCCTCCTTGCCTCAAAATTTTCTTTTTAACAAGGAGCTTACAGTGTAGGTTCAGGGAGGGGCATGTGGAATAACCAGTGGAACCAACAACAGTGAGCAGGAGGGAAATGAAACTATAACAGGGCAGTAGGGCAGAGTGAACAGAGTGCTGGACCAGAAGCCAGGAAGGCCTAGTTCTAAATCTTAATTCCATTAATTATTATTTTTTTATCTCTCTCAGTCTCAATTTCCTTATCTGTAAAATAGGGATAACAGTACCCATAGGACCCACCTCTCAGGGTTGTTTTGAGGACCAGATGATATAACATATGCAAAATTCTTAAGTTCCTGCAAAATATCAGCCATTATTATATTATTCTTACTAGCCAGAAACTATTTAAAACTGAACCCTGACTGTGCAGCTAAGGTTTCTTGAGTTTAGAATAAAGTAGTAGCCCTGATGTTTGTACAGTGACTTACCTAGGGAAGTTGTAAGAGGGATCTCTATTCGTGGGTCACGAAAACTTGACTGTGGACTGGTCAGAGGGCAATAAGCTCACAAGAGCATTCTAGGGGAGGGAGGAATCCAGAGGGCTCATTGTTTTTGTAGAGGCAAGGGAGTGTAACAGAAAGAACCTGGGAGTTAGAGTGAGAAGAACATAGGGAACATAACCTTAGAGCTGGGAAAGAACATCAAAGGCCATTTGATCCAATTTTCTAATTTACAGATGAGAAAACTGAGGCCTAGAATGATTAAGTGGCTTACTCAAGGTGATATGTAGCAAACGTGGGAGTTGGGGCCTGGCTTCAAATCCTGGGCCTTCCTCTTATTGGCTGTGTGATCTTGAGTAAGTACCTGAACTCCTCTGAGCCTCAGCTTCCTCATCTGTGAAGCTGGCAATAATGCCCAATGTGCAGGGTTATGAGAAAAGGACTTTTATTTAAAAACAAACTGTAAGGGACGGCTAGGTGGTGCAGTGAGTAGAGCGCTGGCCCTGGAGTCAGAAGGACCTGAGTTTGGATCCAGCCTCAGACACTTAACACACACAAACAAAAACCTAGCCGTGTAATCTTGGGCAAGTTACTTAACCCCAATTGCCCTCCAAAGAGCAAAAAAAAAAAAAAAAAAACAAACCCCCAAAACCAAAAAACTGTAAAATCTTGTGTAAGATGATGCTACTGTTACATATCGTTGGAATGCACGCTGGCCATTCCTTTTGTGATTAGCCCGGTGAAATAAAGCATTTGTATGTTTTGCTTTTTATTTAGGAAGGAAAAATGCCTGATGGATGTGATGAACTGAAGAGTGTGGCTCTCCTTTTTAGAAGAGATGCAGTTGAGATAAGTTGGAGGAAAACTTTGCAAGCTTAAAAAAACTAACTATATAAATGTAAGCTTTTGTCAACTCTCTCCTAGTTGGATTTTTATGTATTGGCACCTTTGTATCTGAACCTCTCATGTTGATTGTTGTTGTTCAGTCGTGTTAGACTCTTCATGACTCTTTTTTGGGGGTTTTCTTGGTAAAGATGCTGGAATGGCTTGCCATTTCCTTCTCCAGCTCATTTTACAGATGAGGAAACTGAGACAAATGAGGTTAAACGACTTGCTCAGGGTCACACAGGTAGTAAATGTCTAAGGCCAGATGACAATTCAAATCCTCCTGGCTCTAGGCCCAGTGCTCTATCTACTGTGCCACTTAACTGCCCCTTATATTGGTGAATCATGCTTGAAGCCTCAGTCCTTCTCAGCTCTTCTGGCTCCCACACCCTGCCTAACCAGCCAACTGAGTCTGACAGGGGCAACCTGGACCTCCACCAGACGTCTCTCCTATGGGTTCCTGATCCTTTCCATTCTCACTCCTCTCACTCCAGTTCAGAGCATCATTTACTTGCCTCCTAATTGGAGGCCTCTAGTCTTCTCAGGCTTTATTCTTTCCTACATACCTTTCCCTAATGTTCTGGTCTGAAAAAGCTTCCTGCAGACTTAGTAAAGCTTAAGCTTTTCAGACTGGAATCGAAGGCTCTCCACAATCTGGCCTCAACCTGTGTTGCCAGGATTATCTCCTAGTACTTCCGTCAGGACCATGGTGACTCAATCCACCCTGCTCACTATTTTCCACACTTGAACACTCTTTTCTGCTTCTCTTCCCCAACCCCCACCTCCCACACTTTCTTTGCTCATACCATTCCTTACTGGATGAATACCCCTCTCCATCTTTTAAAATCTATCGAGACTTAGGTGCCATCTTCTTTATAAAGCCTTCCCTGGTTCCCAGTGGACATTCAACCTGGTACAGTGGAAAGAACACTGAAATGGGAGCCCAAACCCCTGGATTCCAATCCCACCTCTACCACTTTCTAGCTCTGTGGTATTGGGCAAGTCACTTTATCTCTGGGGTTCCCTTTATCTTTTAAATCAATAAAATAAAGCTAAGATTTAAATAGTTGTTAAAGGTTTGTAAAGAACTTTACATATTATCTCACATGATATCTTACAACAACTATACTTTCCACCCAAAACAGCCTGCCTCCTCTTCTAAGGCATCATTCTACCTCCCATTTAGGTGCCTTCCCAACAATAAGAAGGCATTTATATCATGCCTACTATGTGCCATGTATCGTGCTAAGTGATTTGCAAATATCTCATTTGATCCTCACATCAACCCTGAAACACAGGTGCTACTGCTATCACCATTGCTACAGTTGAGGAAATTGAGGTAAAGAGGTTAAATGACTTTCCCAAGGTCACACAGGTAGTACATATCTGAAACTGGATTTGAACTTCTTGACTTCAGGCCTACTGCTCATGGCTGACATGTACTCAACACAAATCACATCCAAGTAACTAGCCGCCAGCTAATAAAAGGACTCCCCAAAATATTAATTGGCTATGCCATGCTGTATCTGCCTCAGCTGTCCATTACACTGGTAAGAGTCTGAGAAGGGATCTGAATTCCAGGTGGGTAAGTGGCACTGGGCCTGCAGTCAGGAAGCATGGGCTCAAATCTGGCCTGAGACACTGACTAGTTCTGTGAGCCAAGGCAAGTCACTTTGCTTCTCCCTGCCTCAGTTTCCCCATCTTTAAAATGGGGGTGATTACAGTATGTGCCTCACAGGATTTGATCTCCTTAATTATGAGCTTAGCACAGGACCAGGCACATAAGAGGTGCCATATAAATGCTTCTTTCCCTTCCCTCTAGTCTTTCTCAGTCCAAGTCTTCTACCCCTACTTAAGATGCTTCTTCCTAGCATCTCCTTAGTCTTTAACATTCTGTGATTTACAGATAGTTATCCAGGTTATCTGTTATCAACAATGCTTTGTCTTATTACCCAGGTGTTTGTCTTCAGTTAAGCCAATGTAATCAGGATTGATAAGGAGCTGCAGGATTTCCCACCCTTTGAGTATTAGGAGTCTTTAGTAAGTGGTTGAATTGTACTTACATTTAATAATTATGTGGCACACTATCATTTATATTTCAAGGAAACCTAAAGTCCTGTACTTATAATTAAGGTAATAGTGCCATGAAGGAAGAGTGGATGGAGAACTGAAGTCATGATCGAATACTTCCAACAGCAGACAATGGGCCCTGCCAGGAAATGCCCTGGAACATTCCAGGGGGTGTTTCTCTCCTCTAGCTCTCCTGAGCAGACCATAATTAGTGCTTGATTTATTTTCTGTTAATTCTCATTTCCAGCCTAATAGATTTCCCTGGTTTTTAACTAAAACTGTACTTTAACCTCTTTGGGGGCGGGGCCCACAACCAATGGCTTGAGGCCTTTGTCCTTTCCCTTTTTTATTTGGGAGGATTAATATATTGGATATCTTAAATTTGATTGAATGAAGCCTGGGGATAAGTTTGTCCTAGAAGTGTTGGGGAAATAGCCCATCCTCTATCTGGAGACTGATACAACTTTCTGGTATGACTGTTTTCAAAGACATGTTACTTTATATTAGAACTTGGCAAATGAAATGAGTCCCAGATAGGTGGAGAAAGGGACTATGTAAAAGGTACCAGAAGATTCTCTCTGGCTAAGACTCTTTCATTACATCTGAAATTCTTCTCATCAGTGTCTAGGGTTGGTTAACTTCAGCAGGAATTAATCAGGGCAACTCTCAGGAACATTACGGTTAGGGTGAGACACGGGGGAGATCAGGCTGGAAGGTTTTGGTAATGGATTTGTGGAAACATGAGAGGACTTTGAGGCCAGTGTGCAGTTGTCCTTAGAGCAAGGCTGAGCTGATGCTTAGGAAGAAATATTGGGGATAATACTAGGAAATCAGAGTCAAGGTCTGGGTAAGGATTGGTCAGGGACTGACAAGAGAACACAGATGGTCTTTAAAAATTAATCATGAAGCGTCAGAGCCAAAAGTGATCTTTGAGGTCATCTTGTCCACTCCCCTCATTTTATTGATGGTCACTAACCAGGAGCCAAAGTGGGACCAGAACTGTAACTCTTTATCCTAATCTAGCTCTAAGAAGAGCAGGCAAGTCAAGTAATGAGAAGGGAAGTTGCCTGTAGGAATCAATGATGGGCCTCCAGGAACAGATAGAGATATGGGGTCAATGAGTCAGATTTGAATGAGAGGTGGCAAAGCAGAATGAAGCTGGGAGAAATAAGTTATTTATTTATTTATTTTTTTGGTGCTTCATGCACAGGTGGTTTCAATTTTAAATTTTTATTGATATCTTTTGTTGGATCCAGGAAAAGAGAAGAGTCAAAGATAACCCCAAAATTTTCACTGGAGAGGCTAGATCAGGAATGGGGAGCCTGTGGCCTTCTAGGTTCTTGGGTGTGGCCTTTTGTCTGAGTTCATGTTTTACAGAACAAATCCTTTTATTAAGGGGGTACAAAGATAAGAACACAGTAGTCCAGCCTTCCTGCCATTGCCCTGCATATACAAAATATATGTAAATTAAATCCAGGATCTAAGTATACAAAAAGCTATCCTTGGAACCAAGAAGACCTGTGAAGACACTGATTGTATGACCCTGGGAAAGTCACTTAATATGTCACTTAGTCCCCTAAGCAACTCTCTAAGAACTGAAGTTGAAGAAAAGGTGCTGACCTGCATTGCTAGGAAGAGTTTCCTCATGTGGGAGTTCCCAATACCAATGAAATCATGGGTCCATTATTTTCTCTCTTTTTTCCTTCTTATCTAACTTTCCTCTTTAATATATTCCTGCTGTCCTCCCTCTTTGTTGAGTCATCTGTTTGTGACACAAAATAAACAAAGGAAAGAGAAAGGGAAAAAAGGAATTCATTAAAAATAACCAACCCGATTCTCGCAGCCTGTGATTTGTTCCATAGCCAGAGTCTACTATCTCTGCAGTGAGAAGAGAGGGGCACATAGTTTCTTCTTTTCTTGGGCACCAGTGTGGCCATGATCATTCTACAGTATTTAGTTGTTGCTCATTTTGTCCTCTTTGTTCATATATTGTAGTCATTAGGTACATTGTTTTCCTAGTTCTGCTTACTTCACTTTGAGTCAGTTCATATAAGTCTTCCCATGTTTCTTAATGTTTCATAGTCATAATTTCTTATTGGACAATAAAATATCCTTACATTTAAATACTACCACTTATTTAGTCATTTCCTTATCAGAATCAGGCTTCTGTTTTGTTTCTAGTTCCTTGCTACGATAAAAAGTATCACTACAACTACTTTAGTAAATGTGGGACCTTTTTGTATTAGACCTCCTTGGATTATATGCTTAACAATGGAATCTCTGGGTTAGACATCTAGTCACTTTCATAGCATAATTTCAAATTGATTTCCTGAATAGCTGGATGAATTCCAATAATGATTATTCACCATTGTTTGTAATCTTCGCCAATTTTGGGGGTCTGAGATAAAATGTCAGAGTTGGGTTTTTTGCATTTCTCTTATGATTTGGAACAATTTTTCATGTATACATGTGCTCATATACAAATATACATACACACATATATTCCTCTTTGTTTCTTTTCTTTTTCTTTCTTTTGTGGTTAAGACTGGGTCCTCTCATCTTTCCTGGGTTGGAAGTACAGGAGTTATCAAGGACCTGATCCCACTACTGATCAGCACAGCAATTTTGACCTGCTTTGTTTCCAACTTGGACCAATTTGCCTCTTCCTTAGGGAACCTGGTGACTATCCTGCTCTTGGTGCTTACAGTACTTAGTGACGATCCCCAACTAGCATAGCCCACTCTGGCTCCAAAATTCCCAAGCTCAAAAGATCTGATAGTCTTCCCTGTAGCTGGGAGGCATGTCCCATCATGCCCCATCCCTTATCATTGTTAACAATTCCTCTTTTGAGAACTATTTGTTCTTATCCTTTGGCCTCTTATCTATCAGGGAATGGTTCTTAGTGTTATATATTTTTATTAGTTTGCTATGTAGCTTGGATTTCACTCTTATCAGATATATTTGTTGTAAAGATTTTTTTTCCCTAGTGGATAGTATCCACTTTTATCTTAGTTACACTCAGTTTGTTAGTGCAAAACTTTTCAGTTTGTTTAATCAAAGTGATCTGTTTCATCTTTTGTGACCACTTCTATCCCTTGTTTGATTAAGAGCTCTCCCTTTATTCATACCTGTGGAAAGGACCTATCTGAGTTCCCTTCACATTTTAAAAATATTCCTGTGTCTTCATTTGATCTTCACAACAATCTGGTGAGTTAAGTTCAAGCATTGTAATCCTCACTGTATAGTTGAGGAAAGACAGTTAGTTAAGGTGTGAAAGAGCTGGGGTTTGTACAAAGGTCCTGACACTACAAGTCAGTGCTTTCGCCTATTTTTCCACTTTTGGCATCTCTAGCAGAAAAGCAGACTATGTCAATGGTATCTTTCTGTTTCCTACCTTTTAGCAGATTTTAGACTGATTCCATATTACTGCCCTCACACATTCTGTGTTCTAACCAAATGACCTTCTTAATGTTCTTTGTACCTGAGAGTAGCATCTTGTACCCTCTGTACTATGGGGTGTGCCCCATACCTGGATTGCTCACTGCCCATACCTCTGCCTCTTGTAATCTCTCACTCTCTTCAAGGCTAATCTCATATCCTCTCAAGATGGCCTTTCCTGATATCCCAGTAGTACTGCTTGCCCCCCACTTCTGAAATTACTTTTTTTATATACTTTACATGTATTTTGCATATGTGGGGCAATGGCAGGAAGGCAGGACTACTGTTTTCTTGTCTTTGTACCCATTTAATAAAAGGACTTGTACTAACAACAAAGTTGTTTTTTCCAAAGTTTATAAGGATATTTGACAACATCTGCAGTATTGGTACTGCCATTAGTTCATTACAGGAAGGGGGGTGGGGGTGGGTAGGGAAAGTGATTCATGCATTAGGTAAGGCTTCAAACCCAAGCAAGGTTTTGAAGCTAGGCATCATATGGAAAGAAGTAAACAATATTGTGGACAATATAAAAAAATAAAAGCAAAAAACAAATAAAGGATTTGTTCTGTAAAACTTGGATTCAATCAAAAGACTGCACCCAAGGACCTAGTAGGCCACAGATGGCCTCCAGGCCACAGGTTCCCCACCCCTGATCCAGCCTCTCTTGTTAAAACTTTGGGGTTATCTTTGTCTCTTCTCTCTTCCTGGATCCAATCATTAACATCTCTCTTATCCATCATCTTCTCTCCACTCTCATCATTACCACCCTAGTTCAGACCACCCATCTGGGTTATCTAATAGCTTCCTGACATGTCTTCTGACATGTCCTCAGTTCCCTCCCCACTCTAATTTATCCTTTATATCACTGCTCAACTAGTCATACTACTCCTCTGCTCTGAGTCAGATTATTTCTTCTCTAACTCCCACTCCAGAATCAGTGTTGCAGGGTGTGAGTGAAGGCAGAGCCAGCACTGGGCCTTCTAGGCTGTTTTCTCTAAACTCTATCTTTCCCCAGGCCTAGTGCAGTACTCTGGATTTAGGAAATCAGTTAATTGATATTTGTTAAGTGCTGGCCCTCAAGGAACTCATAATCTAATGGAAGGAGACAACATGTAAAAAGAAGCTAAGAAGTGGGAGGGAGGTGAAGGAGAGGGTACCCAGAGCCAGATGGCCTCATTCTAGATTTCTTTGTGGTCTGAGTGAGCTTATCAAATGTAGAACTTTCATTGTTGTTCATTCAGTCAGTCGCTTCAGAGTCTTTGTGACCTCATTTGGGATTTTCTTGGCAAAGATACTGAAGTAGTTTGCTATTTCCTTTCCCAGCTCATTTTACAGATGAGGAAACTGAGGCAAATAAGGTTAAATGACTTGCCTAGGGTCATATAGCTAGTAAGTGAGGTGAGGTTTGAACTCAGGTCTTCCTGACTCTAGACCAAGTGAACTTTCTACTGTACCACCTATCTGCTTTTTCAGAATTATCAGAAAAGCTAATTATCTGACTTTTCCGATTGCAGATCTAATACTTTGGAGACTATACTTTCATAGCAGTAAGAGGCTTTTTAGGCAGACAGAAAATTATTTAGTGAATGTTCTACCTAGTCTGGGTTGCTCTTCTTACTGGGGGCAGGTGAGCAGTGGAGGATTAAGGCTTGTACTTTGATTGGGGCTGTGTAGGTGCTTGATCAAATTAATATTGGAATACTCTGAGTCCAGGTTGGGATAATGACAGGTCTGGGGCTTAGTCATAGTCCAGGTGGATATGGAGGGTGATGTTTCTTGAAAGAGCAAGCTAGGTGAGGAGGTAAAAGGAGGGGGCCAGCAATGTGAGGAAGAATAGATTTCTGATCAGGAGTCAGGCAAAGTCAGGAGAAGCTGATAAGGTGGTGAGGCAAGGAGCAGACTGAGGTCAGAAACAACTAGGATCCCTCCCAGGAGGGTGAGTTGTGCAGACGGAGGCTTTCTGTTGAGTGCTGCCTTTTAATGGGTGACTTAGGACTTTCCAGGAAGCCTTCCCCTAGGGGGTTGGGAGAGGGAGAGGGTGATCTATTCTGGCCTTAATGGAATTTAGCTTCCCAAGATGGGGCCTGTAGCTCTGGCTTTTTCACTTCAGAAATTCTGAGGCAAGTTCTAAAGGCAGTGTTATGTCCACAGCACAGATAGGATGGCCTCTCTGGACTAGAGTGGCAAGGAGTGATGTAGGATATAAACATGTAGTAGTTTTTACTTTAGCTGGAAAAACAGCAGAAGCTCATGAAAAGATAAATGATATTACTGGTCATCATATGATGATTGCCAGTGGAATTGTACAGACAACTACATTAGGATTTCAGAGGGCAGAGGGAGGTAACTATGGACTATAGTGATCAGAGCAATCCTCCTAAAGGAGGAAGGCTTGGAGAAGGCCTTGAAGAATGCCTAGTAATCACTTTCCAAGTGAGGGGAATGACACGAGCAAAGCAAGCTCCCTTCTCTTCTCACAAGCTATGCCTGCACCTCAGGTGTAGAGGGTTAAAAGAAAAAAAGCAGCAGTGAATTTAGGAGTGAAGTTCTGAAGGCCTCCATTCTTAATTATGGACTAATGGACAAGTATGAGAAGTCTCATGGAATACAGCACAGAGCTCAATTTATAATGCTGTCCTCTAACTTTCTCTGAGAGAAGGAGAGAGTAAGAGAGAGGAGGAAAAAAAAAAGACAGCAATTTCTATTCCCAGAGTATGAGCTGATCCCGTAAGTATGCTGAGGCCATCAGCCAAGCATCTACAAGGCCCTAATGAACGCTATTGGATGGAGAAATCAATACGGGAGTAGTTCTTGTAGACCAGAGGGAAGCATGGGAAGTTCTTTGTAGGCCAAATATAGACTATCCTAGAAAGGTTTCAGTTTTGAGCTTAAGAAGTCAAATATGACTGTTGATTAGAGTGGTAGTTGACTTGGGCTTTGAAATCCAGCTCCAGACCTCAAGGCCATGCTGATGGATAATCGTTTTCTCAGTTTCTGGTGGGGACAGTTGGATGCTGGTTGATAGATCAATTGTAGGCAATAAGATGAAAATGAAAATAGGACTAGCTAGCATTTATGCAGTGATTTAAGATTTGCAGAGTGATTGATAAATATCACATTCTCTCCTCAGTACAGCCATGAGAAATAGGTGCTGATATTATCCACACTTTACAGTTGAGTAAACTTAGATAAGAAGTTGTGACTCTTCCCAGGGTCTCACACTGCTACCAACAATAGCTAGCATTTATATCGTACCTACTATGGGCCAGGCATTGTGCGAAATGCTTTATAATTTTTATTTCATTTGATACTCACAAGAACCCTGGGAGATAGGTGCTATGATAATCCCCATTTTAAGGATAAGGAAACTGAGGCAAACAGGGGTCAAGTGACTCACCCAAGGTCATCAGGCTAGTGGCCATATTTGAACTTAGATCTATGGACTCCAGCTCTGGTGCTTCATCCATTGCATCACCTAGCTGCCTAGGAGCACAAAACAGCATTATCTTAGGTACCAAATGAAGGATCCAGGCACTAAGGACTTTTGCAGCTTAGAGGTAAGAGATGACTGTGGGCTGCTCAGGGAAGGGAAGACATACTAAGCACCTCTTATGTGCCAATCACTGACTATGCTAGGCACTGGCCATATAAAGAAAAAAAATTCAATAGTCTTTGCCCTCCGGAGGCTTATCTTCTTCCCGATGGATTTGTACACAGATAAGTAAATAGAAGGTAATTTACAGAGAGAGAGAGCGTGGTCACTAACTGAGATGAAGTGGATCAGGAAAGGCCTGGTCTAAGAGGTTAGAGGCTCGTCCTCTAGAGCTATGCCTGCACCTCAGGTGTAGAGGGTTAAAAGATAAAAAAAGCAGCAGTGAATTTAGGAGTGAAGGGGCATCCAGCCCAGCACTCTCCCCCTCATTTATAACTGATGAGAAATGTGAATTTAAGCAGCTTCCCCACTGTTGCACAGGTAGTAAGCATGGGTTATACTAGATAGCCTCCGAGGACTCCTCTAATGGTCAAATTCTGCGATTGTGTCCATGGCCTCTCACTCTAGAATCTCTAATCTTAGCATTGTTGATATTCAGGATTCTCAGAGCTAGTGTTGGGACGGGAGTACATGCCAGCCATGAGCAGTGGGCCTGAAGTCAAGAAGTTCAAATCCAGTTTCAGATATGCACTACCTGTGTGACCTTGGGAAAGTCATTTAACCTCTTTACCTCAGTTTCCTCAACTGTAACAATGGTGATAGCAGTAGCACCTGTGTTGCAGGGTTGATGTGAGGATCAAATGAGATATTTGCAAAACACTTAGCACAATACATGGCACATAGTAGGCATGACATAAATGCCTTCTTGTTGGGAAGGCACCCAAATGGGAGGTTGGAACGATGCCTTTGAAGAGGAGGCAGGCTGTTTTGGATGGAAAGTAGAGTTTAGTAAAGGACTAATCAGAGCAAAGTTTGTAATGTGGCATGGTGATGAGAGTCCTGGATTTAGACTCAGAAATAGGGCTCAGGTCTCAGCTCTGTCATTTACTAGCCATGTGACTCTGGGGAGAACACTTTCCCTCTCTGGTCCTCCATTTCATCATATGCAGAATGAGAGGCCCAGGTCTCTTCCAGCTCTAAATGTTCTCACTGAAATGGGACTTGAGCTAAGCATTGAAAGAGGGGCAGGATCTCTAGGTGCCACATAGCTTCTTACAGCTCTGATTTTAGGAACCAAAACAAAACCTTTTTAAAATTAAGAACTTGACAAATATCAACAAGCATGAACATTTCCATAAACAAAGAATACATATCTTTAAAAGTGTGTGTGAAGTTGGTCATGGTAGTAGCAGCACTTGCCTTGCTTATTTGCATCCCTGCTAAACTTCCTTCTGCTCTTTTCTAGGAGAATAAAATTGTTTTTATATATAAAAAAATATTTCCTGTATCTTCTTTCCTTTTTATTTTTGTATCGCTATTACTCCTTACCAATCCTTCATAACTCCTCCCCTTCTCCTCTTCAAAGTGAAGCCTTCCCTTAAACTTACTAGCAAATTCACACATTGGTTTTGTTAGAAAATGCATGTCTTGTTCTGAACCTACAGTCCGTTGCTGGGCCTAGGTTTAAAGTCTTTGAGTTTGGGGGTCTGTGACCTCCTACTTCTTCTTTCTCTTTTGATTTATTTTCTCCCTGCCAGTCACCTCATTAACAGTGTTTTCTCCAGTGGCTTTCCTGTCATCCTGTCTCTCACTCTCCTTGCCTCCCTTAAGGCTGAGGAAGGTCCACACTGTCTAGCTAGCAGCCAGGCGAGACTATGCCTGACGATTGGTCTTTTTTTTTTTTTTTAACTACGTAAAGATTTTATTAACCTTTTTTTTCTTCAAACTTTAATTCCAGGCTTGTTCAGCATAGTTAGACTGCAAAGAATGAATTGTGTATAAGCAATAAATGAAAAGAGCTGCAATGTCCAATGGGCTTCAAAATATTAGAGATCTAATTCTCTAGATCCATAAACAAAAACAAAAAAAGGAAAAGAAAAAGCAGTCACGCGATATAAAATAGCAGCTCCATATAACTTTCAAGTTTTAACTTTCAGAAGTTGATACTCAATTCAGTTTGCCACGTTCTTAGAAGCCTCATCAAAATTCTCAACGAGATCTGGGACTTCATCATCATCATCCTCCCCAGTGGGAAGTGGTGCTTTTCCATCAACAGGTTGTTTGGGCAGAGCCTCTGCCAGTCTTCTTAAGCTAGTCAGACTGTCAGCTCCTAGCTGGTTTAAGATGCTGGGGAGCATTTCTGTTAGCTGCTTTGTCTCAGCATGGCCTGTAATAGTGAAAGTGTTTGCTGCCAATGATGCCTGAACTTTAGGATTGTTAAAGTGGATCACTGTTCCCTGGTTGGTAAACATATTTACCTCTTCAATACCAGAGATATTATTTACTCCTAGTTTCTTTAAGGAAAACTGAAGTTTCTTATCGTCTGCTGTAGCTGTTCTATGAACCACCTTCTTTCTCCGAGCAGTTCCTTTCCCACCAATGCGCACTTGTGCCTGCAGCTTGGCAAGTTTCTCTTGGTTCATAATCGTTTCTTCCATCTTGCCGGAACGGAAACGGAGCTGCGCAGATGACCGGGGGTGTTACTCGCGGGGTCGCAGGTATAAGAGCCAAAGACAGGAGAACACACGCGGGATAGCAAGATGGCAGCCAGAGAGGAAGCCCACGATTGGTCTTTAAAGATCTCCTCAACACATCCCCATGGCAGCTGCAGAGTCAGTCACTGGAGAAATACTCACCCTTCCTCTCTCACTTTTTTCCTCTTATAAAGAGCTGAATGCTGGCATTGTTTGTCCTACATAATAAAAAGTATTCCAGACTTTATTTAATGATTAAAGACTCGTCCACTTCATCGCCATTGTAGATGAATTACTTAGAATAGGAAGCAACAAAATGTTCTCTCTCTTTTTCTTTCTCTCTCCCTTTCTCTCTCTCCACATACACACACATGAAAGGGGAAAATATAAAATATAAGGAAAGGTGATGGAGAAGCTAAAATTTTCCTCAAATAATAAACCCCCCCCCCTACTTTTAGTGTGCTGAATGTAGAGAGTTTATACTGATGCCACCTGTCAGCTACTGACTAGGGGCTGTCTGGGGCAAGTCTGGGAGCAGACTCCCAAGGGGACATTCCTTTACCTGAAGTTGCCATCTCTGTTATATGGCACTTAAGCAAAAGGGGAAAAAAATCTGTTCCTTAAATAAGGGGTCCAATCTGAGACATTGTGGTCTCTGGGATGAAACTGAATGTAAGAAGCCTAAGTTTTCTAAACTCAATATCCTTTCCAATCACAGGGCAGGCAAAGGAAGCTAGGAGACAAGCTGACAAGAGAATCCATGAAGAGAATTATTTGAAATAGATGGCTGGGGAGGCAGGAGGTGGAGACATAATTGTCACAAGATAATTATAGGAACCTAGATTTAGAACTGGAGAAGATGTTAAAGATCATCCTCAATTTCAAGCCCCTTCTCTTTCAGAAGGAACTGAAGCCCAGCTAGGTTAATTGATTCATCCATGATCACCCAGGTAACAAATGGTAGAACCAACATTGGAACCCAAGCCATCTGGCTCTAAAACTGGGCCTCTTGACACTCCCTACACTAATACTGTAAATACTATGGAAGTTCAGGGAAGGGGAGAGAGTTGTCTCTCATTTGAAGGTAAGCTCCTCAAGAGCAGAGACAGCTTCATTTTTTGTCTTTGGATGCCCAATAATGCCTGGAACATAGCAGGTTAGTAATAAATGGCTATAGATTGATGGATGAACCTGGACCAACATATCAATAGGAAAGGACTAGTAGTATGTTGATATTAATAGAATGTACTAGGTACTATGTGTATCTATATCGCTCTGTATATCCTTGTCTTTTAGTATAATAAAAAGGAATAGGTAGTGGTTAGAATTGACTAGTAGTCCTTTTATTATGTCAAGCTATGATACACCCAAATGTATGAATCAATTAATGAATGTGTACCTCAAATAAGTCATACTATCACAAGTACTAGAGGTATTCAGAGAAAGAAGAGTACCATGTAGATCTTGCTGAGTAGAGACACCTTCAGAGGAAGTAGGACATGTACTAGGTCCTTAAACATGTGTTGGATTTAAAATGAAAGAAAGGAAAAAGAAAGGCAGTCTAGATAGGAAAGGGTAAACAGATTTTGAAGTTGGAATGAGTATGATGTATGTAGAAAAGGGTAGAGGATGAGGAGGCTAGATGGTGCAGTGAGTAGAGTACCGGTCCTGAGTCAGGAGGACCTGAGTTCAAATCCAGCCTCAGACATTTAACACAAAAACTAGCCTTATGACCATGGGCAAGTCACTTAACCCCAATTGCTGTACCTTCCCCCCTCCAAAAAGCTAAAAAAAAAAAAGAGTAGAGGGCATGAGATAAAATTGGAGAGATGGGAATTTGAAGTTCATTCTGTTGAGTAGAAGTGTTGAACACTGGGGCGCCAAACCAGTTTAGAATGCAATTTAAGAGATATTTAATGAAATAAATGCAAGCAAAATAGAACACAGATAATGTTAACTTGTGGTTTTCTAAGCCAATATGCTGTCGGCAGGGATCCTGTATGTTCTAGAGGCCCCAATTTCTATTGAAGTTTGACAGCATGGGCCTAGATGACTCCTGAAATCCCTCTTAACTACAAGATTTTATGATCCTATCATGGAATCATTATCTTAGGAAGATTATTCAATAGGTGTACAGCATGGTGGGGAAGGGAAGGGAAATTATTGGAAGAGAGTGGAGAGACCAGGTCGGATTGAAGGGATCCATGATTGAGGTGATGAGAATAGATGAGTCCAGTCTTCTAAAACACTACTATCTTCCCTGGGATGATTTCTCTTCTCCCTTACTGGATTTGTTCCATTTTAGAACACATAAATACTCTGCCTGGCCCCTTTCTATTATGACCAACACCATTTCCTAGCCCTTTTGGGGAGAAGGACTTGGAAGAGTTGGTTCAACCTTTTGCTGTCTGATGGGAGTTGAGAAGCCTGGTCCAGAATTTGCTTCTTGTGGGGAAGCCCCTATCTGCAAAAGCAGTTTCTCTCTATCTCCCAGGCTGGAGTTTCCCCTTCAGCATTTCACCATGCCTCCTGGGGTTCCCACTGATGGGAAATCCCAGAGTGCCAGGTTCTTTGAAGTAGAAGGCAGCCAGCCCTGCCGACCTGAGTGGCTGCCAGACCTGGAGGGCTCCATCAGCCCTCTTCAAAGGTAGGGGCGGAGAGAGCAACTGTAGGTGCAGGGAGGGGAATATTAGAAATGGAACAACATGGGCAATGGGTGTACTGCAGAAGGCATAAGATGGGGAACGGGGGAGGGAGAATCTAGGGCCTCTGAGTGACAGAGCCTACTGGAATCAGAAAGGCTCTAGTTATTTTTAATGCAGATGTAAAATAACCAAAAACCAAAAAAAAATGTCTTTTTCCCATGAATCTTTATCTCCTAGTACTCTGTAGTATAACTCCTCCCTGTCATCTCCTGACTCCATCCAAGTCTGTCTATCCACTATACCTCAACCATATACCTTGCATATTCCTCCTCCTATGCCCTTCCTCACACTGCCTCCCCCCCACACCAGTTCTCCTACAGCCCCCTCTAGGAATACTCTCTCCACCCCTTTCTGCCAATCTGCATCTTACCCATCCTTCCAAGCCCAGCTTGTGTACCATCCTCCTCATAAAATCTTCCCTCTCACTCCAACCTAAAGTAATCTCTCCCTTTCTTCCAAGAACTACAGCAGTAATAGATTGTGTCACTCAATTGCTGCCTCTGTCCCTTTTATAGGCAGTAACTTTCCCTGTCTGCATGGCCTCTCCAGCGAGGCTGCAAGTTACTTTAAGAAAGGGAATAGGCCCTATTCACCTTTGTATACTCCACACAGCCTAATGTAATGCCTTGAGCATCCTAGTTCCTTAACAAATCCTAGTGGACTGGTTGGAGAAGATTTGGTGTGTTCATTCTGTGGGTGTTTCTTTAATGAGCTGTTTTATTAGGGATTTAGAGTCCATATGCTGAGAAGAAAGTCATAGGATGATAGAATTTAGAGCCGGAAGGCATTTTACAGATCATCTAGTACAACAAACCTCCTCATTTTATTGTCAGGAAATGTGTGTGTGTGTGTGTGTGTGTGTGTGTGTGTGTGTGTGTGTGTGTGATCATTCAGCTCCTACTCTGTGTGTTTGTGTGTGTGTGTGTGTGGCATTGGGTATGGGGTAGAGGAAAAGGACGGGCTTGTGGGAGGTATCCAACCAGCTGGTTCATCATGTATGTAAAAGGGACACAGAGTAGGAGTTCGTTTTCCTTTGTGCAGACATGCCTGAAAGCCCAGTCAGCAAACCTTACTGTTTCAGTGGTAGCATGTTGAGAAGAGCATTTAGAATCAGAAGCCCTAACTGTTTCTTACTACCTTTGTTACCTCAAGTCATTTAGCTCTCTGGGCCTCAGTTTCCTCCTCTGTAAAGTGAGAGAGTTATACTGGATGACCTCTGAGGTCCCTTCTGACTTTAAATCTACGATCCTATGAGGTAAGCAGCTTGCTAGTCTGATAGAAGGTAGACCTTGATAAAGTCAAAGGATATCTAGGGAAAATGTCATGTGCGTTTTGGGAGGAGAAAAGGAACCTGTCATTAGGGAGATGAAGAAAGCCCTTAGATTGCACTTACCTCATAAGACCCTTGCAAGACACATATGCCATAATGTATCTAAAGGCCTTGGCCCATCTTTAGTGCCAGGTAAAAGCCAGCTACTGTTATTCTTAGGAAATACCTAAGTTAGGCCTTGAAGAGGGAAAAAGTATAAGGATTTCATTAGGCAGGGTTCTAGAGGGAAAATGTTCCAGCCATGATGCTGGATGGCCAATACAAATTCAAAGAAGCCAGAAAAAGACAAGAGGATATCAGGGGACAGCTAATTGTCCAGTTTGTCTAGAAAGTTGGATACATGAAAGGGAACAGGTGAAATACCTGGCTGGAGAGGTAGGCCAAATCTGGACTGTACAGGGCCTTGAATGCCAGGTTATATTTGTATTTTAGTTTAAGCTTGTGTTTCATTCTGTATGCCATCAGGAGTTACTTAAGCTCATTAATTTGAGGGATGACAAGGTTAGGCTTGTGCATGAGGAAGATTATTTCATTGGCCATGTAGAGAAAGGACTGGAGATGGGAAAGGCAGGAAGACCAGTTAGAAAGCTATTGCCAAAGTTCAAATAAGAGAGCTTTAGTGAGGGTATTGACAATGGTATTGGGGAATGATTTGAGAGAATCGACAGGAGTTGGCAACGGACTGGATATTGGTGGGGAGGGCAGAGTGTGAGGGGGAAGTAAGAATTAAGAATGACTGAGGGACTGTATCTTGCTCTTCTCTAGTGTGCCCATAACAATGACCATTGTGCTGCACGGGGTGTGTTTGGTTAATTTATCTTGTAATTGATATGCCTTGATTTTCTGTTGTTCAGTCATTTTCAGTCATATCCTACTCTTCGTGACCCCTTTCTGGAGAGTTTTCTTGGCAAGGATACTGGAGGGCCAGCTCATTTTACAGATGAGGAAACTGAGGCAAGCAAAGTTAAAGGACTTGCCCAGGGTCACACTGCTAGTAAGTGTCTAAGTTCAGATTTGAACTCAGATCTTCCTGACTCCAGATCCCATACAGTATCCACTGTGCCACCTACCTGCCCTGATTTTCTGTTACTGGTAATATAAGCAAAGCAAATATGTGTATAACTTTCCCCTTTTCAAGGAATCAATGGACCAACAAAGATACAGCTCTTCCTAGCTTTATGCTTTGCTAAGTGGGATTGAAAACCCTGAGAGCACAGATACAAAAGAAACTGCTAACTCATGGTGTATATGTAGTGGCAAAAATTTTCTCATTAATAAATGTATGACAGCCTGATGTTACTGACTGCTAATTCTATAAGTTAAATGATAATGAAAGAAATTCTCTTCTCATCTATAAAATGAGGGAATTGTACTGCAGGGCTTCTGAGGGCTCTTTTAGTCCTACACCAACAATTCTACAATTTCATTAGACAGGGAACCCCTGGTGTGGGAACTCCCTCCACAGATACAGATTACACCTATGCTCCCCTTGGCAGGCAGTCAAGTCCTAGGCGGGGTGTCTGAGGCACATTCTATTTAAGTGATCTGCACAGGGTCACATAGACAATAAATTTCAGGGGCTAAATTTGAACTCAGGTTTTCCTGAATCCAAAACTAGCATTCTATCCCCTCTGTAACCCTGTACTAGTCAGACAAATTCCCCACACCCTTTTTGTGAGCCTGGCTCCATACTCTTGGTTGTAAAGCTCCATTCTGTTTTTAGCATCTTAGGATTTGAGAATCCCCCTCATTTTACAAAGGGGAAAGAGGCCTTAAGAGAGACAGCTTGCAAGGTGGGCAAATAGCTGAGCTAGGATTCAAACCCGGGGTACTTGATTCCATTTTCTGGTGCTCTTTTCATTACATTGGCAGGTTTCTGCATCTCCCGTGTAATGATGCGAAGCTTCTGACTCCACCAGGGCTTTAAAAGAGTGGACATATTCTCTTAAGATTCCTGGATTATTACAATAATAGAATATTTGAACTCTTTATACTTTGGATGACTTGATTCTCTATCTCCTGGACACCTAGTTCATTAACAACAAAACAGAAAGGGAGGAAATTTACAAACTATCCACGTCAAGATTTTCATAGAGTGTACATATCTGCCATTTGAGGTTATACTATATAGAAAAACCAGGTATATATTTTTTACATTTTTATTTTATTTCAATTTATGGAATAAAATAATCATTTCTATAACATTGTATTATAAATGATTTACATGAAACTGCAAATCTGCTATATACAACTTGCTATTCCTTTTAAATATACAACAAAGTTGTCATGTAATTTCTTTTTTTCTTTTTTACTTCTTCCCTCCTCACTCCCCACCTCCCAGCCTAGAGATGGTCACCGTTACACACTTGTTGTCTGTGGTGTGCCATTTCTGTGCTACTAAAATGGATATGCGCCTAACTTGGGAAAAGGTCAAGAAATCTACTAATTTTCCAGTAGCTTTAGTAGCATATAAATTAGCATATTAAGCATATTGTAATTATAATTTTGAATTTGAGGGGGAAAGGGAAGCACTATAATTTTTAAGTTTAGTACTAGGACAGGGGCTGGTAGTTCCTACCACAGTATAGGTTATGGCGTTAGCTATGATCCTTTCCCCCTCCCTAACCTAAAGAAACTGATAGCCATTCTGGAGGGCTTATGCTTGCCTTGTGCTCCCCCTTCCTGCTCAGAAGTTGGTACACTGATCTCAACTTCCTATGACTGACAAGTTTTCAACCAAAAGGTAATAAGTTCCCTCCATACCTTTCTGCTTACCTGCTCTTGCCCCTGGCTTACTGAGGGGCCCTGAAGATCACTAGAATCAAGACCCAAGGAAAGAGGTTGGCCCTTTTAAATGTTGCTAATCACTGGACTGATTAGAGGCTCAGTTCAGAGTCACTACAGCCACAGAGGTGTCCAGTGAACAGGGCCTGGAGCATGTGGTACCCTGAATTGTTACCGCTGTCAGGGATGAGACTTTCAGTTCCTATGGTTTCTTTTTTTCCACAATGCTGACATTTATCTTCAAGTTCAACCAAGTAAAGAAATCCAGTATACATTTTTCCTTGGTTTGCTCTCAATGTGAATTGGTTAATAAACCTAGACAGGAGCTAAGGCAAGAATTTCACACCACTCAGACAATGTGTTTACAAAGTGCAGATGTTGTCATTCACTTGCAGTTTTCATGTTCTCTGAAAGCTGCTGTTTTCTGAAAATATACAAGACAAAAGTTAACTCTTTTCCCACATTGCTCTGAGACTGGGATACTATATTGGTTGCTTTGAGCTTTGCAAGAACTCATTTCAAGGTTGCTAGATTCTATCTGCCTGTCAAAATTTCATTTTTAATAATCCACATTGGTACTTGCCCCAATGCCATCTTAAACCTATATTAATTAAGACAAGTGGTAGTTCCCTTGTATTCATCTCACCAATGCCCTCTTTGACATAGAAGTTATTTTTTTTTCTTGCCTGTCAACTTTCTTGTCAGTTACAAGTAAATGTTAATTAAGTTTGGCATCTCTTCTCCATGTGGGTCATTATAATCATACACTAAGAAGACATTCCTTAAAGTTCGGTTGTTGGTTTTTACTTTTTTATGGTATGTCAGAAATTGTGCACAGGCAGCTTCTTAAGCTAGTTAGTTGAGTTGAAATAGTTTCTAGAGGCAGTATGGAACAATGGAAGGAATAATGGCTGAATAGTCAGGAGACCTGGAGAGTCCCAGCTCTGCCACTAGCTGTGTGAGCTTGGGCAAGTTGGTTTACCTGGGAGGGTGGGCTAAATAGCTTCTGAGGTCCCTTGTCCCCTCTTACATTCTATGATGTGGTTTTGTCTTTCCCTCCATGACTCTCTTCTCTCACTTGAGTTTCCCATTCTATTTCATTTGCTACTTGGAGAGCCAATCTTACTTTCCCATTTGACAATCAATATGGCAGAATTGGAGAATCTTGGGGGCTCGTCCTACCTTGACACTGCCTTCACTTTGATCTCAGCTAATAGCAAGAAGTTATATAGAGCTTTGACATACATTATCTCATTTAATCCTGATGACAACCTCTGAATGTGTAACACAAACTGGATCCTCTTCTCAGAGATAAGGAAACTGAAGAATGAAGATGTAAGTCACTTGCCCAGGGCCACGTACCCAGTGAGTGGCAGAGCTGGGGCTTAAGCCCGAGTCTTTGGAATCCAAGTCTGTTCTCTCCTCTTTCTTATACCACACTACCTCTGAGGACACGGTTGGTTCTCTTGAATTCTCAATACTTCCCAGAGAACTGTACTTGCTAAATATTCATGGAAGTGGTGTGAGAAAGACACCCCCACAAAATAGATCCTACTCCCCTGGACCTGCCATGTCAGTTGGTTTAAATTCACGTATGGTGCAATTTCTGAACATTTTTTCCCCTCCAAGCTCATTGTTGCATTTAAAGTCATTTTGAGGGCCTGCTCTTCAGAAAGAATCATGATATCCATGTCCCATTATTGCAAAGCT
Source organism: Gymnobelideus leadbeateri (assembly GCA_011680675.1). Taxonomy (NCBI): domain Eukaryota; kingdom Metazoa; phylum Chordata; class Mammalia; order Diprotodontia; family Petauridae; genus Gymnobelideus; species Gymnobelideus leadbeateri. Next base: position 843,914 of record WOXC01009692.1, on the reverse strand, counting down.
GATGATGGTCATTCTCCAGTTAATCAGCTGTCAACAACTCTTATAGGTGCTGAGGACATAAACACCAAAGGTGAAACAATTCCTGCTCTCAGTGTCTCACTGAGCTTTAATTCCATGCGGGAAGCTCATCTCAATTAATAAATGAATCTGAGAGATTAATGTAGGTGCAGTATAGATCATATGATCAACTCTGTGTATGTATATATATATATATATGTGTGTGTGTGTGTGCATATATCTTGTTATGTATGTGTATGTTCAGCATATGCGTGTATATATAAATATCCACATGCATACACTTGTATGTGTATATACATATATAGTATATACACAAACATACATATATGGATATATATCTTGTTGTTTTGGTTGTGTACAGCTCTTTGTGATCCCATTTGGGATTTTCTTGGCAAAGATGCTGAAGTAGTTTGCTATTTCTTTCTCCAATTCATTTTACAGATGAGGAAACTAAGGCAGGCAGGGCTAAGTGACTTGTCCAGGGTCACACAGGTAGTAAGTATCTGAGGTCAGATTTGAACTCAGTTCTTCCTGATGCTCTGTCCACTGTGCCACCTTGTTTTCTCTGTCCCTTCCTATTTACATACCTGCGCGCACACACACGTATGGACATGCACATGCACACTTTTTTTTCCCCAGTGAATGTTATACTTCCTTAGAAAAGGAGATAGGGAATTGCAGTACTCAAGAAAAGAAGCCTTTTCTTGGTTTTAATGATTAAAAGAATCTTTGTTCTTAGAACCTAGGAATTATGTACATCTTGGTATCATGTATCTGCCGTTTTCAAGCAGCAAGAGAGAAAAACAGTACTGCTGAGGATGTGTAGACCCTCAGAGATGTAAGAGACCTGAGAGGTCTAGTCCATACTGTTGATTTTAAAATGAGGAAACTGAGGCCTAAAGAGGTGAAATCACTTTGCTGAGGTCTCACCCCTGGCAGAGCTGGGCCCAAGGCTGTCTGGCACCACATGCAATGATGTTTTTCCCATTCTCTACAAAAGACTGGTCCCTATTCCCTAACTAAACAAACAGGGATGTTTCCACAGGTATGAGGGAAGAGGGTATGTGAAGTAGGAAGAAGTAACTAGGTGGCACAGTAGACAGAGCTGGGCCTGGAGTCAGAAAAAAACTGAGTTCAAATGTAGCCTATTCACTAGCTGTGTGACACAGGCAGGGTCATTGGACCTCTCCATCTCAGGTTCCTCATCTGCAAAGTGGGGATAATGATCATCTATATCTCAGAATTGTGAAGATTAAAAGAGATATATTTTTTTTTTTTGCATTTTGGAGGGCAGTTGGGGTTAAGTAACTTGCCCAAGGTCACATGGCTAGGTTTTTGTTTGTGTGTCTGAGGCCGGATCCGGACTCAGGTCCTTCTGACTCCAGGGCCGACGCTCTACTCAATGCGCCACCTAGCCGCCCCCAAAAGAGATATTTTTAAAGCTTTTTGCAAACCTTAAGGTACTATAGAAGTGCCAGCTGTTGTTGCTATTGTTATAGCCAAAGACTTTCAAAAAATTAGTTAAGTAACTAGTTGAATTTAAATATCTCTGTTTTCCAGGGAAAGTATAGATGAGAGTTTTTAGTATTTCTGGAAAGAGTACATCAAAGAAACTTTACTAATTTTCGATACTTTACTGCCATTTCATCAAATGAGAGAAATTCTGGAGGAAACTCATTCCCTGTTTTACTAATTTGTCCTCACCATCTGACTCAAGATTGAACATTGTTTCTTTCATCCAGTATTTATTAGTCACCGACTATGAACATACATGTATTTGTGTGTATGTGCGTATAATATATGCACATATACACATACATGTATATGCATGCGTGTATTGTACACGTACATGTAGATGTATATGTGTACGTGTGTGCATGTGTATGTGTGTACATGTATGTGTACATGTGTGTGTGTGTGTGTGTGTGTATATATATATATATATGTATCTATATGAAAACCCAGTGGCACCTACTGGACTAATGAGTGCCTCTCCAAGACAGCTCTGGCAGGAAGGAGAACCATGTTGTTAGGGAATGAGTACACATGCCCATGTAGATGCTGTTTCAATCTTAACTGTGATTTTCATAGTCAGAGTGGGAAGGGACCTTGTGCCAGCCACACAGCCTTACTTTCTTTTTCTGGGAAATGAGGAGATTATACTAAATCCCCTCTGAAGGCCTTTCCAGCTTTTTAAGTGTATGATTCTGTGACAGAGTTATGTAAAAGTCATCTGGTCTGGCTCCCTCATTTGACATCTGAAGACACTGAGGCCCAGACAACTGAGGGAACTTCCCCAAGGTAGCAGGTCCTGTGCTGGAACCCAACTCTGCAGAGTTAGCTCCTTCTGCTATATAATGTTATCTCTTTCCAAGGTTTCTAAAGGAAATATATTTCATATATATTTATATTCAAATATATTTCATATATATTTATATTCAAATATAAATTCATATATTATGTAGAACAACACTGAAGAGTTGCTATATGTTTTGCTATTACTGATGTTAAAGGCAGGATCCTCATATGCGTAATAAAATGCTCCTTTTCTTTGTTAAGATCTCTATATAGGGAACCTATGAGAAAAAATGTTCTGTAAATCTTAAAGCACAAAAGGAATACAAAATATAACAATACTTCATAAGAATAATTATTATTGCTATATTGATTTGTAATATGCAGGCAAGGGGTGTTATGTGGCTCAAAGGGAGTCAGGAACAGATAATATTCTCTAGTATTTCCTTCCCCTACTCTTCTCTGAGAGACTTCAGTTCTTACTAAGCAGGGAAACAGGTGATCAGGGCCAGAGACTGGCTACTCTGATCTCCTCAGGGGCTACTGGGCTTGAATCATATCTGTTTACTCCTTTAAATAATACTAGTCTAGGGTATGTAATCTTTAGGTTCAAACTAAACTCTTGATCACTTTTTCTTCATGGGGAAAGGGAGACCCCAAGTTTTATATCTAAGGCTTGACACCCTTCTCACCAGGGGCTGGACTGAAAGCAGATAGGAGGATCAGCAGGGGTTGGGGATGAAGGATAGTATTATAGCCTAGGCCAGAGGTGGGGAACCTGAAACCTTGAGGCCACATTTGGCCCTTTAGGGTCCTCAAGTACAGCCCTTTGCCGGAATCCAAACAACTTTGTTCTGTGAAGTTTGGATCAGTCAAAGGACCATACTTGAGGACCTGGGGGGCCACATGTGGCCTCAAGCTGCAGGTTCCCCACCCGTGGGCCTCAGCCCTTGGGTTTGGCTACTGGGCTGTCTCTACTGAGATTACCGGGGAAGAAATGGTTAAGTTACAGACAATGATTGAACTTGCCTGGCACATACTATCTCCTCTTTCTTTCTCAGTCTTGCTACCAGCTAAGATAGTTTGTGTCTGTGTAACATAGTGGGGGAAGGAAATACTAGAGATATTATCTGTTTCTGCCTCCCTTTGAGCCATACAACACCCCTTGCCTGCATATAACACTTTTTTCATACTTTGTCATGCATTGTTACCTATTGTTTCATGTATGTTGGTTTGATTTCTGTAACTAGATAGAAAGTTCTTTGAGGGTTAGGAGCTTGTCTTAGTACCTCCTGTTGTTGAGGTTTGGGCTTTAGGGGTGCTTGAGACCCCAAAATACCGGCATGCTGTGTCCTGCCAAATGCAGTTGACTCAAGCCTTCTCTCAAAGTAAAGCAAAGTTAATTAAAGATAGGTTATAATGGGTAGACTCTTAAGGAGCCTAAGTATTTGGTGATGCTTGTATCCAAAGTGGGCCAGAACAACCTGACACAGACTGAGTCTGTGCTAGATTGAATCTCAGTCACTCCATGGAGGCAAGATGGATTTTATATACAGAAAGACTGTGGGAGGGATCTAGGGGTGGTCTAGAGGAGGAGTCTGGGGAAGGTCTTGAGGAGGAATCTAAGGAGGATCTTGATAGGACCCGAGGTCGGAATCCAGGAATGGGATTAAAGGTGGGAAATAGCTGAAGGCAATGGAGGGCTTGGCTAGTTTAAGGGTAACAGATTTGGGTATAGATATTTTGATAGGATCAAGGGTGGAAAGTAGCTGGACAATGGAGGGCTAGGCCAGGTTGAGAGTAATAGAGATTTGGGCCTAGTGAGAATGAAAAGCTTATAACTCAGGCAAATGCATCAAGTGGGAAGATTCAAGGAAGTTCAAGGGGGTTCCCAGAGCCTGTACCCCATCACTATAGTTCCATATAATGTATATTCTTCTGGTACCATGATAATCACATAGTATACAATCATAAATTACTTGTGGACATATTAATCTCAGTATATTACCCATCTTATCTTCCAATTCATGGAAAAGAAGGCCAAGTAAGGGTGCCAACTGATCATATTGAGTTAAGGGGAATCAAAAATCTGTTAGCTGTCTTCTGTGATCCACTGTGTATAAACTCTTCCTCCTGTTGGCCAGCACTGTTTCCAGATTTGATCCTAAGTAGCTGTATAAACACTGAACATCTTTAAATTTGAATTTGCACATTAGAAAATTTGAAGGTATGTGCATGTTGGCAAAATGTGTCACTTTGTTTCTTCTGACATATGGAAGGAAAATTAACTACGAGATTAGTCTAACTATAGGCTATCCCCAAATATAAGTGGTACCCCCCCAAAATCAGACTTCTTCAAAATGAAAAAAATATATGCATCTACCCTGAAAAAATAGCATTGATTATATACCATATTCAGGGCTTTATTTAGGGCAGATTAGGGGGAAAGTGACACATATATTGGTATCAGTATCTTATGTCAGCTTCTAGAACATAAGGTCTATATATTTTATTTCTTTGTGACTTCCGTAATCCCTAGTACATGATAACTGACATGACACCGTTTATTCTCACTCTCATCCCTCCCTTGTCTTGGAAGGCCATGCTATCCAAGATTTGCATTCTGAGACTGTTAGATATCATCCAGGCTGTCTGACTTCAACCCTTTTCTCTGCTCCTTTCCTCATAGAAAACAAGGAATCCTTACCCTTCTTGGTAAAAATATTTTTATAGAATGGTAGAGCTGCATTTCCTACTGCATATGTAGAGAGTTTCCTACTTATTCTCATTGGACTCCTGAATAAATTCTTTGTATGAAATGAGTTTTGGAGACATCCAAGTCTGAAGCTCTTGTTCCTGACTCTTGGAACTAAGCATGAACTGTGTTCCAGACAAATGGTTCTACTTGCTGTTCTTCAAACTTGGCATCCCATCTCCCACCTCCCATTTGCACTAGCTGTCCTCCATGTACTCCCTCCTTATCTCACTGGAAATTTGAACTCAAGTTATTAAATACATTAAATACAATTTAGTATTTTATTATGTTCTCTAATACATGAATACAATTCTCTCCAATTTGTTAGTTTTATTTCCTCAAGTGAAGTATAAACTCCTCAAGAGAAAGCATTTTATTTTATTCAACACTAAAGGGAGGGTTGGTGAGCACTTAGAGAATGTTATATGACAATTCTTCTGTGCTAGCATTAGTTGAAGGTCAAGTCATAATAGACTAAGTGCATGTATTTTTGGACAAGGTTTCTAGACTTAATAAATCAAGGCATGGGTATATTTCAACAAAGCCTATAGCAGATTCTCTCATGACAGCCTCGTGGAGAAGATGGAGCCACATCAAATAGGTGATAATATAGTTGGAGGACTTTCACAGGTCATAAATTTGGAACAGAAAGAGACTTCAGTGGTCAGCTTCTCTAATTCCCTTTTTATAGATGAGGAAACTGAAGGTGAGAGAGGTGTAGGTAGTTGAGCTAGAATTTGGACTAAGCTTCTCAGATACCAAATCCAGCATGCTTTCTTATACAGTGTTGGACCTGGTTGAATAATTAGATTCCAAAAATTATGATTGATGTGTAGGGAATGGTCAGGATGGAAAGAGGGTAATTGAGGGATTTGTAGTTCAGAGAGATAAGCATTCCTGAGAGCAATTGGGACCATCACATTTTTTTAGCTAGAAGGGAGTCTTGCTTGAGGTATGCGTAGGGGTTTTAACAGATGTGTCCACAACCTGTAAGAAGGCAGACTGAGAGCACCTCCTGTCCCGCCTGGGACTTAACTCGTCAAACTGTTGAGCCCTAGTGGCACAGAGACCACAACTGACCAAAGAAGCTGAAAGAAGGGTAGAGACACAGTAGAGATGGAGATGGGAGAGGTGAAGAAGGGTCACTGGGAACCATGTTTTTCAGAAGTCTTGCGAAAGAAGACTAGGTCTCAAGCAGCTGAGTGGCCTTACTTCTTTATTGGCTGAGGAAACCTCGAAAAAGGTCCTGCACATTCCTTACGTCCTCAGGCAGAAGAAAGGACCATGTACATCTGTGGACCATCCTATTGCCTCTTACAAAATCAGCTTTGTGACTATAGGCTTGGCATTGGGAAGTTAGAAAACTGTCCAATGTTTTGAAAAAGACATAGGAATTTTAGTATGCTGCAGATTCACCAGGAATCATCTGTCTAATGTGCCTGTCAGAAAAGCTAATGGGATTTTAGGCTACATGAACAGACATACCATGTTCAGAACAAGGAAGGCTACACCGCTCCAGCCAGGCGGCATCTAGTATGCTGCATTTTGTTTGTGGTACCATGTTTTAGAGGGAACATTGACTGGCTCTGGCATGTCCAGTGAAGGCTGGGGATACAAGGAGAGACTGAAGAACCTGGATATTGAGCCTCGATATTGTCAGAAGCGTCAAGAGGATTCTCATATGGAAGAGGGGCTAAAGTTATCCTTCTTGGCCCCAGGGATAGAATTAAGAGCAATGGATAGAGATAATGGGAAGGTGAATCTGAACTAAATTCAGGTAAAGGTTTCCTAGTAATCAGAGTAGTGCAAAATGGACTGGCTTACTTTTATAGTCAGTAAGTTCCCCACCATTGAAAGCTTTCACTCAGAGGATAGGTGGCTGCTTGTCAGGGAAGTTCTTTAAGGGATTCTCCTTTCAGTATTATTTGGACTAGATGACCTCTGAAGTCCCTTATAACTACGAGACTCTATACCTGTTGTTGTTCAGTTGTTTCAGTTGTGTCTAACTCTTCATGATCCCCTTTGGGGTTTTCTTGGGAAAGAAAAGAGTGGTTTGCTGTTTCCTTCTCCAGCTCATTTTATAGATGAGAAACTAAGGCAAACAGGGTTAAATAGTTTGCCCAGAGTCACACAGCTAGTAAGTATTTGAGAACAGATTTTAACATAGGAAATTGATTCTGAGCAGTATCCCCCATAATTCTCAATATCCTTTATAATTCCTAATAAAGCAGATGTCTAGCTAGGAGGTACTTATGAAATTCTTATTGATTGGTTAATTCCAATAGGCAAAGAATAATTCTGTCTTACATTATGATGTATGGATACAAGTCTAAAACCTCTGATTGGTGGAGAAGTAGAGAATCATGGACATTTAGAATTGGAAAGAATCTCAAGAGAGCATATGGCAACCTTTTCATTTAATGGATGAAAGAATTGAGGTACAGACAGGGTAAGTGACTTAGAATCATAGAATTTTAGAGTTGAAAGAGGTAGAGAACCTCAGAACTTGAAGGTACCATCTGGTTTAACCCATATATGAGCAGGAATTCTCTCTACAACATCTCAAACAAGTGATATTGAAGGTCTCAGGAGAGAGGGAACTCACTACCTTTTGAATCATCCTATTTCATTTTTGGATATTTCTTTATGTTTTAAAATGAATAATTTTTCCATTTTCATGTATTATTTTTTCTTCCTTTTTTCCCTTCTCCCATTGAAAAAAAATTAAAATAAAAAAAATCTTTATAAAAAATAAGCACAGTAAAGCAAAACAAATTCCCAAATCAGGCATGTGCAAAAATGTGTTTTAGTTTTTATTAGTAGAATATTTTTCCTCGTACTGAGCAAAACTCAGTTCTTAATGATTTCCCATTGCTAGATGCGTCTAATTAATTCCTCTTATACTCTTCACCTACTTTATAAAAGCTGTCATGTTAGCTCCCCCCACTACAGAGTCATCTCTTCTCTAGGTTAAACATTCCTAGGCTCTTGAACAATTCCTTCTATGATATGCTCTCTGGTCCTTTCCTCATCCTGGTTTTCTATGATCTAGTATTTTTTCTTCATGAATCCAATGACGGCTCTAAAATGTGTCACTTATAAATGAATACAATATTCCAAATGGATCATAAAATTCATCTAATCTAACCCCCTTCTTTTTATACACAAGGAAATGAAGTCTTAGAGATGTTAAATGCTTTGCCCAGGGTCGGTCATTCATTGAGTTAGTGTCAGAATGGGACCAAGGCCTTCTGGATATTCTGTCTCTTCATCCATTGCCCTTTGTACTGTATCACACACCCTGCCTCATAGAAGCTAAGGTTGAGATGAAGCATAAGGAAACAAAACAACCATGGATGCTAGAACCTTTCTGCTTCCTGCTGAATCTAAAAAAAGAATAAACTTTGAAAATATGAAAGGTGATTACCAGATGTCAATTGGATACCATGGGAACAGCTTCAATCATGAAAAAAAATTCTTCAGGTTTATTTTTTATTTATCTAAAGATTTTTACTAGGTCGAGGAATTGTTGGGGAAGGTGTTTCTTGTCATTTTATGCTACTATTAATCACCTGAAAACTCACCTAAACTGGAAATAACTAAAATTTGTAGCACTTTGACTGATCAGGGTTCAAGATCTCAACAATTCTCAACAATTTGTGTAGGATCAAAGATATGGCTGCCCTCCAAAATGTAGTGATGCCTTACATCAAAGTTGTGAGTGAATCCCTTTCAACCTTGCTCTCTCTTCAGCACTTAGACTTAGCTTCTTGTTGTAAACTTCTAATTACGGCAGCTTGTTTGTTAATTTGAACCCTTAGCCACAGCCAAACTATGATAGCTTCCTATAGGGAAGACCAAGGCTTGATGGGTTACCCAAGTTGTGCTGGACTTTGCCTGCCAAATCTCAAAAACAACAACAACAAAACCCCGACTTGGTGGACAGTCTTATAAATATTCTTTAGATAAATGTCCTGTACCCCTTTCAAGCTGAACTGATCCTTTCAATCACTGAGTCACTGGCACATTGTTCTGTCTGGTTATAGAAAATGCTCCTGACAGAATAAATGATGATCACCTGGCCTCAGGTTTGAAAAAGGCCCAGACCCAATCTGCTTTTTCATAGGAGAAAAAACAACATTCAGTTCATTTCTTTATCTCTTTCATGTGTGATGTTTTCACTGGAGCCTACTGTTTTAAGTTATCCTCTGGCTTCTTCCCTCCCCTTCCCCCCAGCTCCACCAAGTCTGGCAAGGCAAATATCTGGCGGGGAGTTCATAAAGGGATTGCTTTTACTTGTTTCAGGTGCTGACGGCACAGTCAGCTTTGTTTTGTTGGGAGCTTAAAAAAACAAAAGTCAGAGGGACTGGACTCTACCTAGAAGTAAAGAGAATGAGAATTTCTAATAGCAGAGAATAGCCTTGTGTCTACCACGAGCAATAGATACTTGCCTTCTTTAAAAAATGTCTAAGGGTAACTTACTCACAAAATACCAGTCATAAATACTTTCATGTCTGACTCACTTAAGCCGGAGTTGTAACTTAACATTACCATGTGCCTTTTATATAATTGAAGTTTAAAGGAATGCCTTTCAAAACCTAATGTTTGGCTCATGATGAAAGAAAATCAAACAGCTTATTCTAAGTTACATTCAATAATTACATAAGTAACCCTTTAAATACTAGATATGCAAATAATGCCCTATTCTTTCTATAATTACTTTGTGTTACAAGGTTTGATTTGATAGGATCCTCCCCTCCCTTCCCCCAAATCATAATACATGTTTATGGTGAAGATTAGCAAATGTTATTTCTTTTCAGGTGAGAGGAAGTGGAATAGGAATTTTGAGATTTGTAATAGCTTAGCATGACTACACGGGGCCTATTGTCTAAGGGCAGAGGACCTAGAAAAGTTTGGGACTTCCTTTTGGGTAGACGTGCAAAGCTATACTTTGCCTGATGTTCTGCCCAACCTGATCTGAATTATCCAAGGGCTCCCAATCTTGTAAGAACAAATCCTCTCTATGAGATTACTGGCACTTCCTGTTTCTATTTGGGCTGGAAATACCTCTTTGAGGGTTTTAGCATTCCCAGTTCTTGCCTCAGTTCAACCCTGAAGGAGCAGAGGAGCCCTGAAATAAATGAGCTGAGCCTCCTCAAATCTCTAGCAGGGAAACAAACCAACAGATAAATGGTTTGGGAGGGATGTTCCAAGGAATATTTTATTCCTAACTGAGGTCAGCTGGGCTTGTCTCCATTCCCTACCCCCAGTTTGAACCTCCATGAAAGGACTAAAATAATGCTTAGAAACCTTTTGCATTTGGGAGAAAGGTTTGATGTAGTGGAATAAGAGCTATACTTAAAATCAGAAGACCTGGGGTTGAATCCTAACTCTGTAATTACTATCTAGATGACCTTGGGCAAGTCTCTTAACATCTTTAGATCTCAGGGATATTATGTGTAAAAGGGCAGTTGTTGGGGGTGACACATGCACATATTCTGCCGAAGCCATCATCCTAAAGGACTGACTAGGCCATAGAGTTATTGATTCAAGGTCCATATATTGGCTCACCTTAATATTGTATTCTTCTTTAGCTGATTGGCTAAATACATTAAGGCATCATTTGGCAGCTTGGAATCCTATAAGAAGGGCAAGTAGACATTCTCCAGTGGGATGCTGTTGCTATGTCCAGGAGTCTGGAGGGACCCATCAGACCTCCTGTCAATGCATAATATGTTTGTTAAATATTGGTACCCTTCCTTTACTCAGTAAAATAGTTTTTTTATCAAATTTTTTTTTTTTTGGTGGTGGTGGGGCTAACAATGTCATTGACACAAGCTCACCAAATACTGACTTAGGACCAATATGCACCTGACTCACAATGGGGAATAAGCAACTCCTTACCTGCTTACTTATTCTGGGCAGAGGCCTGAACAAGATGATCTTATAAGTACCCTTTTAGGGCAAATAACTGTGGTCTGAAATTCATGGGTGCCAAAGTGCCCAGGCAGAGGAACACTCATAGGGCTTCTAAGACTTAAGCAGTGCTGAATAATTGGAAGCTGAAACTGATGTTAACAGCTTGCCCACTTTATCATTCATTGTCGTGCAAGGATAGACATCTCTCACCTTCATCATTCTCTTTCTACAGATTTTAGAAATGACCCTCAACTAGGCTCTCTTTCTCTTTCTTTTTTGACACTGTGTTAGCACAAGGGCACTCCTAGTTTGCATAGCATAATGCTAACATTCTGTTAATGAAATGTTTTGTGTGTCATGAACCAAAACTTAGGACCAAACAGCATTTGGGCTGGGAATGGAGCTTTCTTTAGGCTTTTGTCAGGGTGTCACCTTTCAGCCCCCTACCCTCAGCCCCTCCAGGCTCCACCCACACCTTGTTGCAGCAGCAGACAAAACAACCTTGGACTGATGGGTTAACTTCAGGAGATTAGTGTCCTGTAACAAATCTCCTTAGATCCCTGTGCTCTGTCTCTGGCACAGATGGCATCAGACGCCTGGGGGGAGGAGGTACCTGTTGATATTTTTGGGGGGACGGTATTACCTGGCATAAGAATATTGATGTTGTTCTGACAGTCTGCACTGGAGTCTTCATTGCCTTTGTAATTTTTAGAAGAATTGACCTGCTAAGGTTCATTTTTACAGCATCACAGTTTATAGAGGTCTGGATGTGTTGGCTGCTCCAGTTGTTCTGCCTAATGGAAAGACAACAGCTTGTTGGTTTGTACCTAAGATTGAAATACAGCTTTAGTCACATGTAGTTTCATAGGATTAAAAATACCTAGAAGGGATCCTCAGAGGCCATTTACTTCATTGTTCTCATTTTGTGGTTGAGGGTACTTAGGTCTGGAGAAGAAGATCTGGAGGTCTAAGGGCCTTACCCAAGGTGACTAGATAATACTGTAAGTGGGATTTGAGGTGGGATTTGAACTGAAGTCCTCTGGCTCCAGAATTGGTATTCATCCCATTAAGATTAAATCCAAGCATTTATTAAGTGCCTGCCATGTGCAAGAGACTGGGTTTACAAAGTAAAAAAAAAAACAAAAAACAACAAAAAGGAATATCTCTTGCCTTCAAGGAAATTACATTTTACTGGGGAGATAAAATATATGCACTAGTAAATAAATTCAAAGCATTGGCAAAGAAATTTCAAGAGTGAGAAAGTACTAGTAAATCTGGGGATCAGGAAAGGAAGCAAATAGGAAGTAGTGCCTACCCTGAGCCTTGCTGGAAGCTGGGGATTCTGCTAGGCAGAGGTGAAGAGTGAGTGCATTCCAGGAATAAGGGATGGCCTGGGCAAAAGCACCCACAAGAGTGATGGAATGTTGTATATTGGGAGCCAGTTGGCTGTTTGGCTGGAATGCAGACCATGTGAAGAGTAATGTACAGTGAACCTTGAATGGCAGGTGGGAGTCACATTGTAAAGGGCTTTCAGCGCCAATCAGAGAAGCTTGTATTTATTTATACTGGAAGTTTCATGGGCAAGCACATAGAGTGGTTATACCTGTTTGGTGAGAATATGTGTGGAGGACAGACTAGAAAGGGGGACAGAATAAAGTCAGGAAGGCCGATTAGGAGGCTGTTGCAATGATTCAAACAAGATGTGAGGAGGGCTGAACCTAGGCGGTGGTGGTCTGTGGAGAGAGGGGGACAGATGCAAGATACATAGGCAAAGAATGGAGAGTCATGCAAATTGATCCAATATTCTGGATGAGAAAAAAGGAAAACTCAAGGAGGACTCCAAAAGCATAACTAGGGACATTCAAAAGGCCCCAAACTTTCCTCTCATGGAGCCTGAAATTCTGCCTTCGTAGATTCACTCCTTTGGATTTCAGATATTACTGCTCTAAGCATCTATTAAAATGGAGAAACCTTGAAGAGGTCTTATACTGTAAATTGTTATCGGTCATGGATACTTAAAATAGAAGGTATAGGTCTAAAACTTACCTTTTTGAAATTGTTTCCTCATTTGTTACATGGGGATAAGAAACTATCTTCCTTACTGTACAGGGTTGTTATGAAAAAAGTGCTTTGTAACCCTTAAATCTCTATAGCAACACAATGGGCCATGACTGATGTATTGCCTACCCCGTAAGGTTATTGTGAAGGAAGCACTTTGTCAACCTTAAAATGCTATATAAATATAAAGTGGTGATGAGTATAGCCAGCTGGAATTGCCCCACTGAGGGAATGGGAGGAGTTTTGCTTGTTCTATTGTTTATTTGCAAGGAGGTGTTTGAGAATACTTTTGGAGCACAGCACACTGGACAGGGAAGCCATTCCTGGTTGGGGCATGAATGTAGGAGGCTTTGGGCAGCCAAGTGGCACTTGAGGGCAATGAGTATAGGAGGAAACTAGGGCATTGGGATCATAATCTGGATGCAAATGGAAACACTTTTCTTTGAGATTTTGCCTAGACCCAGTGCTGGTTGTGAATGATGATATGACCAGTTCTGTAGGAGAAGTGAACCTCTCTCTGGTTTACTTGAAGGCCTAGATACCAACTGACCAATTCATTGATTTATTGGAATACAAGTTATTGTCATTAGTTGAATTCTTTTCCTATATAGCCCCAAAGGGAATGACTATATAGCCTTTAGTTAAGATTAGTTCTGTCCTAGGCCCTCTTTTCTCCTCCCTCTCTACTATTTTACTTGATGATTTCATCAGTTTCCATGGATTCAATCATCTTTATGCTAGTGATTCTCAGAACTACTTATCCAGCCCTAATCTCTCTCTCAGCCTCCAAATTCCCATCTCCAACTGCCTGTTGGACACCTTGAATGGGATGTCCCATAGATATCTTAAATTCAACCTACACCAAACTGAACTTATTATCTCACAGCCCACCTCAAAACAAATTAACAATGACAAAAACTCATCTATTACTCTTGAGGGCACCACCATCCTCCCAGTCACCCAGACTTACAACCTAGGTGTCATTTTTAACTTCTCATACTTTATCATTCTCCATATCCAATCTGGCCCCAAGTCCTGTCAATTTTTACATTAATAACATCTCTTATCTGACCTCTTCTCTTCTCAGATACTGCCATCACCTTGGTATAGAACCTGATCACCTCACAACTGGACTATTTCTATAGCATGTTGGTTAGTTTCCCTGCCACATATCTCTTCCCACTCTAGTCTACCCTCCATTCAGCTGTCAAATTGATCTTCCTTTAGTGCTGATGTGACCATGTCACCCTTCCTTCCCCATTGGAACAACTCTAGTGGCTATCACCTCCAGGATCAAGTATAAATGCCTCTATTTGATATTCAAAGCCCTTTATAACATGATCCCCTCCTACTTTTTCATTCTTATTCCTTACTTTGCATACTTCTCTTCCATCTGTCTCTAGACTAGGCGTTTTCAATGACTGTTCTCCATGCCTGGAATTCTCTCTGTCTCTGTCTCCCATCCCACCTGTCTCCCCTTATCTCTGCCTCCTAACTTTGTTCAAGTTCTAAATAGAATCCTGTCTTTTATGAGAAATCTTTCTTATTGCTAGTGCCTTCCTCCTGTTCATTACCCACAGTTTATCTTATTTGTGCCATTTGTACAAGGATATTTATCATGTTCTCTCCCCTGTTAGATTGTGAGTTCTTTGAGAACAGATACTATCTTTTATCTTTCTTTGTATCCCCAGTGCTTAGCATAATGTCTGGCACATAATAGGTGCTTAAATGCTTATTGACTGGCTTGCTGAGTAAGTTAATTTACTTACTGAGTACTGTTCATTTCAATAAAGCTCACAAACATTTATTAAGAACCAGTATATATAGAGAAGTATGCTAGATGCTATTTAGGAAAGACGGGAGCCCTAACCTAGAACTTTGGGCGACCTAGAGTTTACAGTCTAGTAGGGGGGAAAGGGCATATCATTGGGGGAATATCTAAGAAAGGAACAAAATATTCTGTCATTCCATGATGTAGTGGAAAGATTAATTAATTAATTTAATTAATCCCTAATCATCAGGGGAAGTGCCTAAGAAAGGAACAAAATATTCTATTATTCCATGGTGTAGTGGAAAGAGTACTGGATTTGGAGTTCGAAGATCTAGATTAAAATCTGGCCCCTATTAGTTAATATTCTTATGACCTTGGATAAGTCACTTCCCACCTCAAAGCCTTAGTTTCTATATCTGTAAAATAAGGGTGTTAGATTAAGTGATCTTTAAATTTCTTCCTAGTCTTAAATTCTATAATCCTATTTTATGCTATGTGGGGCCTGAGGGGGAAATGGTTCTTGACAAGAAGGATGGGCTTCATGGAAGAGGAAGCTTTTGAAAAGAACTTTCAGTGCTGCGGACCAGATATTGAAGAGGGCAAGGGTGACATTCTGGGCAGAACAAAAGGACATACATACAGACAAGGCGCCTGCAGAAAGCTCCTGCTCCTTCCCTTTTTAACTCAAGCAGTTGTTCAAAAAGCGGTCTGGCAGAGATAGTCTGAGTTAACTTTGCATCTCCCATCTATGGGGGTGAATTTTCATAAGCGCCATGTATTAGCTTTGTTTTAAGAGAAATGAAAGGACCTAAATGCTTCCTTTGGCAATCATAATGCATTTCATTTATTTGAGCGTGACCACAACTCTAAAAGATGGGCTGATGTAATTTTAGCTTAGGTACTGTGCGTCTTTTCATGCATTTTCCAGTGTCGATTTCCTACCCAGAAGGAAAGCAGTTCATCTTTAGAGCAGAGGGTGACAGGAGGAGAAAGGTGACTTTGGGTGAGTCACTAAATGTCTCTAGGTGCCAGGCCCCCTCATCAGAAAAATGAGGGGATTAAACCAGGTAATCTTTAGGGTCCTTTCCAACCCTGAGTCTATGATTCAACACTGTTTCTTTGAAAATGATGTTCTTAATGTAATTTAAATTGTGTAGTAGCTAACAGCAATTTTGGAAATGCAAAAGGTCTACTTATGTAGCACCCTGTCCCAGACATCCCCCAGCTCTTGAAACAAAATTGTGAAGTATTTGTGGGGAGTTTTTTCAAGGCCCCTTTGTTGTCCTTCTACTCCCCTCCCCCAACTCAACACCAAGGATCCAATGTTCACTGGCCTAGGGCCCTCTGCTATAGTTCTGCCCCATGGCAGCGTCCCATATATCAGATCTTTCTTGGTTTCTGGCCCCATTAAGACTTCTCTGTTCTGTGTCCCATTCCCTCTCCCTTGTTCTCTGCTAGGGATTATTAATTAATTTGAGTTTAGATGTTACTGACTGATAATGTCTTGCCCCTCCCAGATAGCATTGGCATTGAATATTTGCTTTTTTACTACTGGGAAAAGGGATTCAGAGGAAACAGGGACAGGTTAGTAGAGGGAAAAAATGTGGGCACTGGGTTCTGTCTCTCAGCTTTTCTGTCCCATAGGCAGCTAGCTGTCTATTCTGTTTATGCAAAAGGCCAACTCGGCCTTCTGGTACCTTCCCTGTATAATACATTTCCTTGACAGTGTCTAAACCAGTCTGCTCCCTTGATAGCCTTCCTTAACACTGACTCCTAGAACACGCAGTGCTTCCAGCTTGGTCTCTAGATTCAGAGACTTCTCTGAACTTTTTCCCTTTTTTATCCAAGCTACATTCTTTATTCTTAGCCTGTCTCTTCCTCTATACCCCACAAACACTCATTCCCAGATTTGTACCCTAACTCACATTCTTCCTTTGACTAGCGTGGATGGGTATGAGGGAACAACATTATCTCCTCTCTCTTTATATCTACACAGTCCATCCTATCAGGCACATCTCAGAGGCCTACCTCTTCCAGGTCAGCTTGCCAGATTGATGGTGTGTGATAGTTGAGAGAGTGTTGGTCTCAGAATCAAGAATTCCTGCCTCTAATACATATTAGTTATGTGACCCTGGGCAGGTGGCCTAACTTTACCGAACCTCTTGTCTCCCCTTGTATAAAATGGGAACAGTAATTTCAAGGGCACCCATCTTCTAGGTTTATTGTAAAGTTTAAATGAGACAATGTACATAAAATGCTTTGTAAAATTTAAGGGACTATGTAAATGTCAGTTTTTATGACTCTATCCCTGGTTGAGCCCCCTCTCCAATGAACCACCAATAGTTTGTAGAGCCCTGAAGATGGGGGGTATGGGGGGTGTCTTCTTTGCTGTATCTCTCAGCTCCTAAGGGAGTTGAACAGGTATTCATACTCAAAAAAGAAGTCATCTTTGAATGAGCAGAACTGGATATTTGGATCTAAGGCTGAATTACCCCAGATCATAATGAAACAAATGTTCTTTTGTATTTCTCAAGCACAAAGAGGGAACAGACAGGCCATGGCAATGCTATCCAGGGGCCTGACATCACCAATCAATTAATTAACAAACACTTATTAAATGCCTACTCTGTGCTGAGCAATGTGCTAAGCTTTAGGGATATGAAGACAAAATTAAATAGTCTTACATTACAAGGTCTTACATTCTCCTGGGATAGACAACA
Source organism: Gymnobelideus leadbeateri (assembly GCA_011680675.1). Classification (NCBI taxonomy): domain Eukaryota; kingdom Metazoa; phylum Chordata; class Mammalia; order Diprotodontia; family Petauridae; genus Gymnobelideus; species Gymnobelideus leadbeateri. The sequence goes on along the minus strand of WOXC01009692.1, from coordinate 826,378 downwards.
CATACACACTTTATATACATGTTCCACACCTACAAAATGCACAAAAGGGCTTTATCCAGCCTTCTCTGTAGGTGTTATCCCATCCTGCTGGGATTATATGGTGAATATCCATACAATCTACATACTGTTAGACTGTCCATGCCTGATCCCCAGGAGGCAATAGGAGGACATTTCAGAAGGGACACTCCTTGGGCTGTTGTAAATACTTGTCCACTACCCTTAGAACTTGGGGGGCTGTGACTTTTGGTTGGCACTAGCCTAAGGGACACTGATTTGAAGGTTCTGACCGAAATGTGAGAAGACTTCCCAGATATTGCTGGTGGCTTTGTCTCTTGAGTCTGAGCACTGCTCTGGTTGTCGTGGAAAGAAATTTGGACTTGAAGTTGAGCTCTGAATTTCTATCACCTGTGAGACCTGGGGAAGGAAATTTCCCTCTTGAGTCTCAGTTTCCTCTTCTGTAAAATGTGATGGTTCCATAATTGATATCTACAATTCTTTCCATTTCAAATATTCTAGGATTCCCATCTCTTTGGTGGCTACTTAAAGCCTATCTTACTTAATAGGCTATTACCTTTCCTTCTATACACAGAGGTATTTGGGCACCCAATAAAAACAAAATGTTCATAAAAGTATGCTTGGAAGGTAATCAGAGCGTGGGTATGGCAGGTTCCCTTTAAAGTTCAAACACAAAGAACAGTAAGAACATCTTTTAGACTAATTATGTGTCAATTTTATTTTTTAAAAATTCAAGGCTTCTTTTGAGTGATATCAGAGCCAAAATCATTTGAAGTTGGCAAGCTTCCATTTTATTTCTCTGTACTTTAATGAATACAGAATGGCAAAACTGAGGTGTTTTTTTTTAACATGTTTCCTCCCTTAAATGAGTAGCTGAAGGGAGGATAGAACCATTGGAATAGCCATAATGTTTTTATTTGATGGGACATTATTTCAGTGTACTATACTATTTATGGAACAATTCCCCTTAAGGTTGGAATTATGAACAGGTGTTTAACAAAAGTTTATTGATGAATTTGATATGACTGAAATAACCTTTTCATAGATTCATTCATACTTTTATTCCTACTTCCAGTTATGAAAAATGTAACTCTTATCTGCTCCTTGATATGAGAAGTTCCTTGATATGTTGTGATCACAACAACCTGGGCCCAAGTCTTGGATATGACGTATACTGCCTATGTAACTTTGTTAAGTCATTCTCAGCATCTCCAGGGAGTCTTCAAAGACTATAAATTTTAGAATAGTAGCCAACTTCCATCGGTGGTGGGGATGAGGAGAAGTTTCCTTTCTGGGAAGCACTTCATATCTATGAAATTACAGATCTGCCCCCCCGCAAAGCATATAAAGGAATTTTGCTTGGTTCATACCAAACTAAATTCCACTGGCAATTCTTTATGCCCTAATATTAGTGGAAAGAACTACTACCTTGGAGTAGACAGGTTAAGAAACAGTCTTACTTTATGTTTGTTTTTTCTCCCTCTTCTCATTCCTTTGTGTGGAGTATACAGAACTGGGCAATAGTGGGAGAAGACTACATTTCCTGTAAAACCTGGGGCCCAAGGGATGGGTGTTGATTAGATGAGAGCAGGGGCTTATTTTCCCCCCTCTAGGGAACATGCTCTCCCATTGCTGGATCTGACTTGACTATCAGAGAAAAGAGACTGCTGGGAAAATCAGAACACTAAGGGAAAGAAAAATGGCATCCATTACATTTCGAATAACTAGAGGCTGGTAGTGGGAATAGCAGAGATCTGGACTATTTTACCAGCTGTGGAGTATTCCTGAAAGAGATAATCTGACTGCTCTGAAGTTGCAGACCCTGTTAAGACCAGATCTGAAGTTGCTGCCTTGACTGGGGTTTCCAATCCTTAAAGCAAGACTTTGTCTGAACTTCTCCTTATGTAACCATAAGCATTTGGAAGAGTTCAAGATACAAAATGCTTTGTGGAGGAAGGAAATGAGTTTGTATCTAAGATGTGAGCTGTGCTTATTACTTTCTATTCCTTTAAATTTTTGTCCTGAATCAATGTTTTCTATTTCTAAACTTATTGCCAGCATTGGTTTGCTAACATGCATAAGATTGTATATCCTAGAAACAAGTTTACTTCATAAATTCTTAGCTCCCTGTGGGATGGAGGAAAAATGAGCAAAAAAGTTATTAACCACTGAGAGTTCCCACAGTATGACCTTAGTACATTGTGTTAAAGGAGGAGTTCTGATAATTGATATTATATCTGCTTTTTACAGACTAACCACATTGTAATGGAATTATATTGTTTTCAGTTGTGGGAGATCATGATGGTATATGTACATGAATATATTTGACTGTAATATTTTAGAATTGGAAGGAACCATAAAGATCATCTAGTATAACCCCCATCATTTTCTGTATAAAGGACAGTGAGCACCACCATTAAATGATTTGTTTGAAGTCATATAGTGGTTAGTAGCAAAGCTAGAATTTCAATTAGCCAATCAATCAACAAGTATTTATTAAATGCCTACTATGCATTAGGCACTGGGGGTTACAAATAAAAAAAATTAAATAGTCCTCTGCCTTCAAGGAGTTTACATTTTGACTGTAAGCCCAGTGTTAATGTACTGTACCACACTATCAATTCCTTCAACAGATATTTATTGAGTATGTAACTCTGTTAGAAATACAAGTATAGTATAAGATGTGGTTCCTGTCCTAAACAAAATTTACCATTGAACTGAGGAGATAAAATCTTTACACATGAAAAGGTAAATATTATAGACAGGATATGGATGAGTGACAAATGAAAATTCAGGTAAGATGAACATGTAGAGTTCTGTTTTGCTAAAATGGATAATAGATGGTACCAGGATCGGTCAGCTTTGAGAAGAACAAAGTACAGCTGTGAACATTGAAACAGAGCAGACTATGTATTTGACTGAAGCTAAAAATCTACTTTATGCTAAACTATAAACTGAAGCCAAGTATAAAAACAAAAATTAGTAAACAATTTTAGATGTGTTACTAGAACATCATGTGCTTTAAAATTCCATTTAAATAGAATTAAACTGGGAGATTAAGTTTGTTTTTGAATTGAACCTGAATCCTATAGATATTCCATTCACTTTGATTTACCAGTCATAAGTATTTGGAAATTGTGTGTGTGTGTGTGTGTGTGTGTGTGTGTGTGTGGGCAAGGGGAAAGCTAATGGTGATGACTATGTTCCAATCCTATAGGGAGAGAAAGCATGGGATTATCTGGTTCTTGGGAAAAGCTGATATTATTAACCTTCATAGGGATAAATATAAAATTTTACACCTGGGCTCAAAAAATCAGCTTCACAAGTATGCAATGGGAGAAATATAGCTATAGAATTATTTGAAAAGGATCCAGAGATTTTAGTAGATAGCAAGTTTAGTATGAGTCGACAGTCAAAAAATAGTCAAAAATTCAATTTCAATCTTAGGCTGCATTTAGATTGGAAGAATGTCCAGATCTAGGGACATAGTGGTTTCTCTGTACTTTGCCTTGGTCAAACCAAATCTGAAGTATTGTGTTCAGCTTTAGGTGCCATATTTTAGAAGGGAGATCATCTAGAGTAGGGTGGTTAGGGTGGTGAAGGGTTTTGAGATTATACCAAATGATGATCGATTGAATGAAATGTGAATATTTAAACTGGTGAATAGAGGGAGGGGGTAGGCTGTCTTCAAGTATTTGAAGAACTGACATGTGGAAGAGGGATTAGACTCATTCTTCTTGATCTCAGAGGATAGAAATAGGACCAACGATCTGGCCACTCTTCTTGTGTTTTTTTTTTCTTTATAGTTGCTAGTTCACTTTCTTCATGTAGCACATTGAGGACTGAGGTATGTAGATCTATATTGACTGGATTCTACTAACATTCATGATAAGGATAGTGATTTTATTAAGATTAGAACACCTGCTCCATTTTCCATCTTTTTGTTGTCCTTCTGCCATCTAGCTTCATGTATGAATACTCTTGAATGTGGCTGGGTTGGATCCTACACCAAGCTTTCCAGAAACTTGTTTTTACTCCCACTACATTTTGTTGTTCTATGGGATAATATTACTGATAATCTTCTGCCAAGCTTCTCTGTAGGGTTTTACAAATGTGTTTGTATTCTAAAGTCATGTTGCTCTTGGCTGCCACCTCTTTACTTGTCAAAGCATTTGCTGACTAAAGCAGTTTTTGCATTCTTTTGGCCTTTTCAGTGAGGTGATTACTTTGCATTAGTCACATTTTTGTAAGAGATGGTCAACCATGTTCAATATCATCAGGGTTTTTTTTTTCCATTTCCTAATTTTCAGCCCAATAGCTTGTTTGGATAGTTTAGGTTGAAGCTGTTGCATTATACAGTGTCTTCTCTTAATTTTTCTTTCTTCTATTTGATGTTGTTTTTGGTTTAATTGCATACTATGTATTGATTTTGATATGTAACCAGTCATTTATTGTCAAGATATAGTAAATTTCTTTTTTTATATGATAAAAATATATTTCTAAACCCCAAAACTAGCATTGTATCTAAGAGATAAATAGTGGAGGTGTTTTCCAAAAATACAAGAATAAATCAGAGGTGTTCCCTTGCCGTTGTTCTAGAAGTGCTATTAATAACAATAATATGAGAGAAAGAAATTAAAGGAAAGAAGAATGAAAACCATCTGCATTTGCTGACAGGATGGTTTACTTAAAAAATCTTAGAGAATCAGCAAAGAAACCAATTAAGATAATTAATAGCATCAGTAAAGTAGTGGAATACAAAATTATTCCATAAAATCAATAGAATTTCAACATAGCAATAACAAAATCAAAAAAGGAATGATAATCAAGGAGGGAATAGATAATGAAATCCTAATAAAAATAACTAAAATGCATAAAATATATGTTAGCCAATCTACTAAGGCATAAAATTAGAAAAATTTCCTAAAAAATTGATAAATGATAAAAAACAAATATTCAGTGCTTATGGCTCAGCCATGCCAATATAATAAAACTGATGATATTATAGAAATTAATTAACAGAGCTAGTATTACACCAGTCAAGTTATCAAAGCAATATAGAGCTGGGCATAATAATAGTAAAATTCATATGAAAGAAAAAAGATCTAGAACATCAAAGGGAAAGTGAAAATTAGAGTAGTAACGAAGGGGAGACTATTACTTCCTGACCTCAAATTATGCTTTAGGGCAATAATCATCAAAACTATTTGAAATTGCTTAAAAATAGAAAGGTGAATTAGTGGATGAGACTAGGTAAGAATCAGAATATAATCAGAAATGCATTAAATCATATTTGATAAATATGAAAACATAATTTTCTTCAGGAATATTTTCTATTTAACTAGAACTGATGGACAAATTGGAAAGCAGTTTGGCAAATATTAGGTTTAGGCCAATATTTTACACCATATATCGCAATAATTTGAAAATGGGGATATGAACTGAATATTGAAAGTCCAACTATAGAGAATTTAGAAGAGAATTAGATCATATACCTTTCTCAGCTATAGGTAGGGGTAGAATTCTTAACCTAACAAGGTATAGAGACAGTTACAACAGATAAAATAGATGATTTTAATTAAATGAAATTGAATAGCCTTTTCATGAACAAAGACAAGTAGGATAAGAGAGGTAATTGATTTAAAAAAGAAAACCTTTTTGCTAAGACCTTGACATCATATATACATCTACATATATCCACATATACACTTGTGGATTGTGTGTATATATATATATATATATATATAATGTACATATGTGTGTATATATGTATATAGTATGTATACACAATGTATATATGTATATATAATTAACCAAAATATATAAAACCAAAAGCAATTCTTCAATGATTATGATTAAAGTTTTTGAACAGTTTTCAACTAACAACTATATATAAGATTAATGCAAATCATTGCTAATAAGAGAAATGCAAATCAAACCCCCCAAAACTGGAAAAGATGTTTGAAGGTGGGATTAGCCAGTGTTGGAGAACTGTGGAAACTTGGGTCTACTGAACTGTGGTCTAACAATTCTGAAATTTAGTTTGGAACTAGTTTAACAAAATGGCTAAAATGTCCATATCCTTTCACTCTGGAGTCCCCCTGTTATTTTTAAATTCCAGATAAGTCAATGATAAAAATGAAGGTCCTATAAACACCAAAATATTTTTGTAGTATCAAATAACTAGAAGCAAAGCATAACACCATTGATTGAGGAATTAATAAAGTATTGTACATGAGTATAATGAGATGTTATTGCATTGTAGAAAGGTATTAATATAATGAATACAGAGAAATGTGGGAATATTTATATGCTAATGAAAAGTGAAGTAACAGAGCCAGGAAAACTATGCAACAGCTACTACTACATGGATGAAAATGGAAAGAACAAAAAAAAAAAATCAACAAAAAATGGTAAAAACTGTCAAGTTATAATGACCTAGTTTGATCACAAAGAAGAGATATGAGAATGTTATCTTCCTCCCTTTTTTGTAGAAGTGTAAAGACTATGGGAATGGAACATTGCATGTAATTCAAGACTTGGTTGATATATTGCTTACGTTTTTGCTGAATTTTTTCTATTTATTATTTATTATAAAGGATTTTTCTCTCAAAAAGTTCACCTATAAAAGCCTGATTTCAAGGGCAGGAGGTGGGGATGAGGGTTTTAAAGAGAGTCTGAGAGTGGGCCCATGACTAGGAGATTATAAGAAGTCTACTAGCCTATAAACCTTTGTCTTTTCTCATTTCTCAGACCTGCTCAGTGTTTCCTAATATACATTTGACTTTCTCTCTTGTGCTCACCTTTTCACTAAAATCAACAAGTATCAAAACATATGATGTCTTGGTTTGATTTGGAGGATCTCATCAAGTTCTTTCAGTTCATCCAATTTCTTTTCTTTTTCTGCCTCTCCAAGGAGAATTTGCTTGCCATCCTTCTAAATAGTTGAAACTTCCCTTTTCTTTTGGTTTCATTTATAGCAAAAATTCTTAATCTTTTTTGTCATGGCCCCCTTTGGCAGTCTAGTGAAGTCTATCTCAGAAAAATGGTTTTTAATGCACAAAATGAAATATATAGGATTACAAAGGAAACCATTTATATTAAAATAATTATCAAAATATATTTTAAAAAAACCTCATGGACCCCAGGTTAAGAATCCCTGATTTATAGCAAAAGTATCTATCCACAATAATAAAGTTCAGTTCTATCAACAGTATATTGATAAAGAGTTCACATTGGATAAAGATCTCACATTTAAATGAAATGCTTATAGTTATTTAAAAAATATAGTTTGAAAACTGTTTTTAGAAACCCCCTCTGCCTCTCTTTCCACCATTTCACCAGTGTAGAAACAGAAAGGAAGTGGTAGCAAAGAACTTAGAGGAATTTTGTTGTTTTTATTTCATAATAAAAGATTAGATCACCTAGTCATGAAGATGATGGTGATAAACCTTCTGTTCTTAACTGCAGTGACTGTAGAATAGCAGACTCAGACTTTCAAGATTGTTTTTGAAGTCTTTTCTGGAGGGTAGAGCCTGCCAGACATTACATACTGCTCAGGCCTACCCTTGGTGAACTCAGGACTACTTTCACGCCACGATTAGTCATTGGAATATGACTTTGTGAATGAACAACAGCAACAGTAGCAATAGCTGGAATGATGCTTCATGGTTTACAAAACATTGTTATACATTACCTCATTTGAAAATGGTGATCTGATTGAAGTAATTCACACTAGAGGTGAATAGCTATACTTTTGTTTTGGGAATGAAGAAGGAAAGGGGATCTTGTTAACCAAAATGAATCTCTAGTTGATGTATATGGAAAATATTTTTTGAGCAGTAGAACTTCTGGTATTCTTTAAATATTCTGATACACATCATTTGCTTAGTGCTTAGAAAAAACTATGTTCAGGAATTTGGTACCTTCAAAACTAATACACTATTGATTCTTAAAGTAAAAGCACTTGGTCATATTTTAGGTCTCCAGCTCCCTAGGGATGATTTTTTCCTTTCTTAGAATGTATGATTTTGTCAGTAGTATGGTATGAAAACTACTTCTACTAAGATATCTCATCACCTTGGTAGTTGTTTGCCCTCTTAGAGAGTTTCCTAGGGCAGTGAGAAGTGTGGTCACTTGGCCATGGTCACTTTGCTATTATGTCTGATACAAAATGTACTTTGGACATAGTTCTTCCAGACGAAAAAGCCATCCCTCCATCCACGATGCCATATTATTCCTCTAGGAAAAGCTATGTAGTCTAAAGAAATTCAATTAAAGGCATGGCATAAACCCCCATCAGGGTCTGTATGCCCTGCTTATGGCAAATACTTTTTAATGTTTAACATTTTAGCCAAGCTTCTATTAGAGGAATGCAATAATACATATTGGGAGAAGAGAAATATCTGGTTCCAGATATAGTGCATTCTTCTCACATGTGGACTCCTAGAGAAATGCCCCTGGTTTTAAGCCACTCTCAAAAGTGGGTTAGCTGTGGATCAGTACATGCTCAGATCTACAGCTTGTGAGCCCCTTTCAAAGGTTCTGACTTTTACCATGCAGCCAGAGGACATATTAATTCAAAACAAAAGACATTTACCTGGACTGCAGAGAAGAAGTGACCAGAAAAGCTCTCCCTATCCCCCATGTATATATAGGATACACTGTCCAACAGGTTAGCACACCATCAGTGGGGGAAGTCATGCATGCAAAGAATATGGAGTGCTCATATGGAATGAACAAGAAACATGCATGAATGGGTATAACTAGGATCCCATGTGGAGATATTTGCAGTGGGACACAGGACCACAGCAGCTTGCCTCACAGCTGCAGAACTGCTAGTATCGTCAAGTGATACCATTTGGTCACCTTCTCTTTATTTCTGATGGGTGTCATGTCTGTCTTCTTTTTGCTTCATCTCTGGTTGTCCTTACTGGTCTCATGGTTGCTGAGTTTGTCTCTGCCATTATCTATGTAGCTTCAGTTTTCTAGGACCATATGTTGTCTTCTGCTATCATCTGCTAGGTTGTAGTAGCATGAAGAATTCTCTTTGACACAGGCAAACGATGGTCTTGACTACATGTTAGAAGAACATTAACTACCTTTACCTAGTTGGCAGCCAAGAAAAGCTAACAGAATGTCCCAGGCTAAGATACTCTATTCTTTGACTTCTTGTCATGGCATTGTCTCTTTGTCCTTGACCCCTGACAACTTTCTGAGTTGTGGTTAGAAGGTTTGTTGTTAATATTTATTTATTTCCAGCTAAGTCCTTGATTGTGGCCTATGTCCCCAAATCCACTTCAGTGACTCTGTGCACTGCCACTCCCAGACCAACCCCTCACCCCCAAACAGTTAAGGGCTAGAGCACCAAAAGCCTACCTACCTGCCAAGATCCTTTTTAATTAGCACGGAAATGAAGCTAACGGCAAGACAAAAAATCAGGTGAAGCAGACAGAGTTCGTATTCCTGCCTTTATTTCTGTATCTGCCAGCAACAAAAGTATTGCCCTTTTGTGTGTTGTATTCTGACTAGCCTCAACTCTAATTCCTAGTCTCTTTATAATAATATGACTAGAAGCAAGGTTAGGCCTAGGGAATATTGCAAAGCGAGGCAAGTTTGACTTTTGATCAATAGTGACTTTTTTTTCCAGGTCTCAAATAGTATCTTATTTTGTACTTGTGTTGTACTTATAATGTTCTGGATATATTTACCTTTGTGTCTCATTCTCCTGTTATACTGTGATTCTATGAAGACATAGTCTCTGCCTTACTCATTCATCTCTCCCAATATGTAGGACTATGTTTTGCTCACAGTAGACCTTTATTAAGTATGTGTTGAATGAATGAATGTCACTTCCAGTGTTCCAATACTGTCCTCCTTTACCCTTCTCCACCTGCCTTAAGTGCCAGTGCCCTTTCTATCTGTCTTTTGTGCTTAATTCAAAATAGAACAGAAATGTATACTAATCAATTAGACTATCATTCCTTCCAAAGGTATTCCACTTATCTATAAGGCTGACCCTATTGGAAATTCTCTTTTAATTATTTATAGGATAAAAGATGGTGAGATTCAAAGATGCTTTTCGCTGGCATCTTAGTTTACAAACATATTCACCAAATCATTTGATTTTAAAGATATCAGAGTTGTACCAAACACCTGCCCCCAATTTAATATTTGAAGCTTTTGGTGCATACTCAAACAGTTTTGAAAAGAAACTTGCAGAATTTAGTCATTCAGCTAACTTTTTTAAAACAAAAAATAGCTAGCTATTAAGTTGTGTCTTATGTTAACCATTTAAAAGATTGGCTTAATTGTATAGACATAGCCAGACAAACACATTGACTTCAGTGCAGTACATTCTACTGTTTTCTAGTACTGCTTCCCAGGAGTCAAATATTCAAGACTTTCAATCATCTTCCCATGCAAATCTAGCACTTGTGGGAATCCAGAAAAAGCCTCCTTTTGAGCTGAGATAAACGTGTCTGTTTAAATTTGATCCTTGAGTCTAGTAACTGAGGTGTATGGACAGTTTCTGACATTTATTTGAAGCACCAGAGACATTTTACATATTTAAATTTTCATGTAATATTTCAGTCTGTAATTATCTGTGACTGGCACAGAGACCCATTTTACCTCAAGCTAAAACAGAGTGTGTGACTTCCATCATCGTAGCAGTTCTAAGATTACCTCGCAGAGTTCCTCTCCCACTTGGAAGCCTGAGAGACTTTGAATAACACGAGAGAAGTTCATCTCAGTCTGAAACAGATGTTGGAGATGAATAATGTTTAAAAAGGGATTAGATCTGTTGTAGCAGGAAGCATCTTGTGCCAGAAAAAAATGACTGTGGGCTGACATGGTGCGTGCCGCTAACAATGCCCCCCATGCTGGGGTTTCAAAGAAGGACTGTTGTTTGTTTGTGATAATCACCAGACATCATTTCCTGACCAGAGCCTACAAAGGTAGACAAACAGGCAGAGGGTGGGACTTGGGAAGCCCATGCCCACTATGTGAAAAGGCAGAGGAGGGACACCTGGCCAGACATGGACTGGAGTGCTCATCTGTCTCTAACATGGAAGCCACTTGGGAAGGTCATCATGGAGGCATCATGGCAGGTAGACAGCATGGTAGAGTGGCAAGGAAGACTAGAGTTGGGGTCAGGGGAACCTGGGGTTCAAATCTCAACTTTCCTGCTGTTTACTTGTGTCACTCCCCTTCTTGGTGCCTTAACTTCCCGATCTATACAATGAGGGGCTTGTATAGGGTGGCTTTTAAGTTCCCCTCTAATTCTAAATCCGTGACCTTAGAAAACCTCCTTTTGACTCAAGTTTAGCCTATTTATTGCTAACTTTAAACAAGTCACTAGCATTTCGGTCAGTTGGCACTTCTATAGCCTTGGTCACAGTGGAAAGAGCATTGATATTAGAATCTGAAAATGCAGGTTCTGGTCTTGGCTCTGTTCTCTTCTGGCTTCGTAACCAAGGGCACATCATGAATTCTCATTACCAGAAGGAGGATACTGGGAAACACTGTGATGCAGTGGAAATCAGGCTGGACTTGGAGTCAAAAGAAAACTGGGTTGCAATTCTGCTTCAGGTACTTACTAGCCGAGTGACCATGACCAAATAATTAATCTTCTTTAAGTTTCCACGTCTGTAAAATGGGGATTTTGATAAAAATGACACTATCCACCTAATAGGGTTGTCCTGAGGATCAGATGAGATAATGTCTGTGAAGCTCTTTTTAAACCCCATATCCAGGGGTATACTGGAGCCAGTTTGTACCAGCTTGGGATAGCTGATTGTTAATTTTTTTCTATCTCAGAAAGAATCAAATGCTACTAATTAGGGCTTGATTTATTCGTTTCTTGATTGTTCAGACTTAAGAAAAATGAGAATAGGGTGCAAAAGGTATTTTTTTTCCTTTGAGAGCCAGTTGTTCATTTGCTAGCACACCCCTGCTTTTATCATTATACACATTCCTCCTCTTGTTGTGAAGAAAGTATTTTTGTGAATTCTAAAATACAACAGATACCACATGGTATAAGGAATAGAGAGCAAGTCTTGAAGTCAGAAAGGCCTGGGTTTGATTCTGAACTCTAAGATTGTCACCTAATCCCTCTGAGCCTCAGTTTCTCCATCTGTAAAATGGGTATAAAAATACTCATTATACCTTCCTCATGGGTTTGTGGAAAGCCTCAAATAAAATACTCTTAAGTGCTTTGCAAACTCAAAAGTGCTCTATGAATGCCAATTATGTTTAATGGACAAGTCTCTTAACATCTCAGTTCTCTAGGCAATTTTCTAAGACTATAAATTGCAGAGAAGGTGCATACTCCTACTTGCAACAGTAGAGAGATGTCCACATAACTGATTAAATTACAGCCCCAGGCCCTATCCCTGTCTCCCTATTAATGTAAATGTGGTTCAAGAGGAAACCAGTTGAGTTGGAGCAGAGAAAGAGATTGATGTATCCATCAATACTAAAGACAAATAAGCCTACTTAGAAAGCCAAGGAATGATGTTATTTGCACTTTTGTCCTGGGATATTTATGTGCTAGACACACAATGTTCTGCTATGAATCAGATGGACTTGAATAGGTGGAAACTTTGAATCTCCACAAGCATTTGGATTTCAGTTCTTTTCTTAGCTTACAACTCTGGCCCAGGTAGACAGGGTTTTACCAAAGTTGACGATTTATTTGGAAGTGAAGCAAAAGCAAGGTGACTGATGAATTTGATGATTGTTTCTTCATTTAATGGACCTCAACTTGTGAAGACTTGGAATAGCCAGCTACAGAACTTGACAGTTGTCACCACTTTGATGGGTCACATTATTATGCTGTGTTCTAGGCCAGATGGAAAAAGTGAATATAGCTCTTTGAAGTACCCATGTGAACTTTGACTTATCCAAAATAAAGTGTCTACTAGGAAGATCTCAATGTGACCTCTGGATCTCTCCTTTGCTCTTGCCACATTCTGTTCTGTTCTTTCATTTGCATATAGGCCATATCCTCCTACTGGAGTGTGAGTTCCTCAAGGCAGGAACCAAGACAGTTTTCATCTTTGTATTCCTAATACCTCATACTTAGCAGATGCTTGTTAAATGTTTTTTAACTGAATCGGATCGATCCATTCTTGTGAAATCTTCTGGGAGATGTTTATTACTGATTCAAAATGGATTCTTCTGAGGAACAGGAAAAGCTCTGTTGATTCATGGAATCATGGATCCTCTTTTAACCTTGGCATTTTGCAGATGAGGAACGAAGGCCCAAAGAGCTTGTGCTGAATGAAAGAGCCAGGATTTGGACCAACACCTTCCATCATCCCTACCTCCCAGTCTAGTGTTTTTAACTCTGAACATAGTTTCATTTCCAGGAACACCTGGGTGGAGACACAGCACTCTAACTGAGGGAGTGCCCTTCCTCCTTGACTCCCCTTCACAGAATTCCCAATGTGCTTCAGGGTTCATTTTAATGCTAATTCTTTTGGTAAGCTCATCAGTAAAAGGAAGAGGCCACCTCCAAGACTCTGAAGTCTCTTCCAGCTCTTTGTCTTCAGTCCTGTCATTCTGATCCCTGAAGCTGGCTCCCCCTCAAAAAACCAGCTGCATCTACACATATGGATATACATGTGTATATAACATATACACACATATTTGTAATTTTTGGTCTATATGTTTTTCTTAAGAGGACCTAAGCTTCTTGAGGGCAAGTCTGCCTTCAGATCATCAGTGTCTAGTCTGTTTTTTGTGTAATGAGTCAATGAATATCCATGTGAACTAGTAACACTGGCAGGGCCATGGGGATAGATCTATTTGTGCAGAATATCTTTGGTAGGGGTGGGGCTCTCAGGTTCCTCTCAGTTGTCAGTTGGCAGATGTAATTTTTGCAACAGAGGCATTCATGAAGGGATTTCCTCACAACAGTTTCATTGGGTAGGTAGTACAAATATTATTCTCACTTTGGATATGAGAAAACAGTGCTTGATATGGGGGCATGCAACTTAACTTTTTCAAAGCCTCTGTATAAGGTTAATGTACTCTTTTGCAAATTTGGAAATTCATTCACTAATTCACTGAATATTATTAAGCACATGAAAGACAACCAATGAGGCATGGTTGGGTCACTCTTGGGTACTGTTGGCTTAGAACAGTCATTTAAATAGACTCACATTTAATGCCCATTATTTGGGTTTCAGTTGTAGAGGGTATTATTTATAATCTAAAATTCCCCTCTCCCATTATAATTCTGAAGACAATGTGAGATTTTCAGGCTGATTGATTCCATCTAATCTTGGTTGCTGTAATTGAGTTCATCCAAACCTGACCTTTGATCTTAATTTAACTCAGAATAATTTTTATTGTCTCTTAGAGACCAGATGCTGTGCTCATGCCCTTGCTAATTGCCTATGACTTGGGGTTAAAGGTTTCAACTATTGTGGATTAATTCTATTTTAGCATTTGATTCTTGCAGGAAAGATTGTGGCAGATGATTCAGTGTGCTGGACAAGAGTGTGTTTTGGAAATTTACTTACAATATCTTAATTTCTCTAAGAAGAGGAAAGGCAAAGACATGCATTACTAATGGTCTCTACATGTGACCTTGGACAAGTCCTTTAGCTTCTGTCTGCCTCAGTTTCCTCATCTGTAAAATGAGGAAGTTAATAGCACCTACCTCCCAGGGTGGCTGCGAGGACCAAATGAGATAATATCTGTAAAATATTTGGCATTATGGCTGGTCCATGATAGATACTGTATGGAAACACTAGCCATTATTATTATTATTACTATTACTATTATTATTATTATTGTTTTAACTTTTTTTTTTGTCAAAAAGTGTGAACAGTATATCTCACCCATGAGTCAAGTTATCAGGCTCCTCTTGAAGCACAGATATAATTTATGATTGACAATGATAAAGAATGAAGAAAGGAGCCATTCTTTTACTTGTTATCCCTTAGTCTTAGCAGAAAAGGTTCTCCATGTCCATTGGCCTCAGTGAATAAGAGTATCCTCATACAACCAGATTCTGCTGAGTAATGGGTTATTTCTGGGAGTAGTTAGGGACTGTAGGAGACCCATTGACTCTTTTAATCCTCTAAGTAAGAACTAAATTTCCTACTAAACTAGTCTTGTTATTTAACTCTTCATGTACATATATATTCATCCTACATTCTGTATGTACAAGAGAGCATTTTCCTCACAGTGCCTTGTATGGTGCTTGCTGGGTTTATAATCGGTTTTAGGGCTATAACTAGCCAAAATTGCACCCAGGGAAAAATATTTTTGGGGAAGGGAGGGAGTATGTGAGTAGAAGGGCAGAAGACAGTCTGGGAATAGGGGGTGGGGGTGGGAACATGACAGGCAGTGGGTAGTCAGAGAATGCTGTGAGAGTAGTTGGGCCTCATATCTAGAATGGAGATCATTAGGGTTGGGGATAAGAGAAATGTGCCCTTGGGTAGAGTCCTATTTACTTGGTCCTAGGTACATCTCTGAGAGGCACCAAAATAACATTTGTTCTTTCTTTAAGACTGGATTTTTATGGGATTAATACATTCTTTCCAAGCATATTCACAAACTATAGTCTGTTTCTTGTACAACCTTAACATTGGGACTGTGAATTAAGGGGTAGGAGTGAGAAGCCAGGACTCAGAAAACTCAGCTTTCTGTGAGGGACTGTCAGATAGCAGACAAGAAACCAGCAGGTGAACACAGGGAAGGGACGGAACAGAGCAATACAGAGCAGAACCTAAGACACTTTGAAAATACTTTCTTTTTAAAAAAATTATTTGTTTTCTTTTTTAGCCATGCGTCTCTTTATTTGTATATAGGTTTTCTTTTTTTCCCCTTAAATTTAGACTTTATTATTACCAATAAAAGGAGACAAGAGGGAAACAAATACCTACCAGCCTGCTTTTTCATCTACATAAACTTTTTTCATTTTAACTTTTTTATTCTGAAGTTAAACATCCCAGAAAAGAACATTACTTTCCATTCAACAGAACATAAAAAGAGGATTCTGTGTGAAGCCATAAACCTCTATTTCATGTTGCTTGTTTTTTTAAGTATATAATAAATTCTACACCTTTCTTCAAAACTGTCTTTTGTGTCTATGCTTCTTTCTAAACTTCTTTCTTTTTTTAAATTAAATTTTATGTTTATTTTTAGTTTACATCATTCATTTCCACAAGATTTTTGAGTTACAAATTTTCTCCCTGTCTTTCCCCTACTCATCACCCTAAAACAGCAGATCCCACTGAATATCCTCTCCCCCAATCTTCTCTCTCCTATATCCTTCCCTATCTCCCCTCTGACTTTCCAGTAGTGCAGGATGGATCTCCATACCCCAGTGCCTATATATCTTATTTCCCAGTTGCATGTAAAAATAATAATAATATATATTTAAAACATTTGATTTTAAAGCTTTGAATTCCAGATTCTTTCCCTTCCACCCTCGTTCCTTACTGGGAAGATAAGCAATTCGGTATAGGTTGTATATGTGTAGTTATGCAAAACATTTCCGTGGTGGATATATTGTGAAAGACTGACTACATTTCCCTCCATCTTATCCTGCCCCCAACTTATTCTATTCTCAACTTTGACCCTGTCCCTTTTCATCCTCTTCCACCCTGCTCTTCTGTAGGGCAAGATACCCAATTTTGTGTGTATGTCATTCTTTCCCTATGCCAAATTCAATAAGAATAAGGTTGACCCATTCCCTTTTGCCTTCCTGTTCTTCCTCTCCATTGTAACAGTTTTCCTTTGCCTCTTCTATTTGAGATAATTTACCCCATTCTGTCTCTCCCCATCTCCTCTCATTAGAAGATAGACTTTCTACCCAGGAGATGAGCTTAGTACAAAGGCCAAGACCAGAGGTCTGGACCATAGAGCAGAAGCCATGACACCAATGGGCAAGACCAAATGGAAAAGGAATCTACATCTCAGTAAATGAGATTTAATCGGTGAAATATTTTTCCTTCTGCTGCCCCTGGGCTTGGAGCCTCAGTTTCCTCATCTTTAAAACAAGGAATACAATCAAGAGATCATTTATGTAAAGCATTTTATAAACTTTAAAGTGATATATAAATATCAATTATCGTTAATAATCATAATAATTAAAATGTGTATCACACTTTACATTTAATTTCACAACCTTATGATGTAGGTACTAGTAATATCTCTATTTTACAGATATGTAAACTAAGGTTCATAGATAATTTACTTAGGCTCAAGCCATGAGGCAGGATTTGAACTTAAGTATTTTTCCCTCTAAGTTTAATACTTTATCAACTCTACCCCATAGCACCCTCATGGACAACTGAAGGGAGTAGGGGCTGAGAGGAGAGTTGTTTCTGGCCTTCATAACCTTGAGGAATATTGGGATCAAACTGAATGTCCTTTAAAAGGGGCATGGGAGGCCTGCCACAAAAATGGTCCAGTGTGATTTCTCAGGCCCTGGCCTGAGAGTCTCTCAAAGTCTTTGAGAGACACTGGGCAGCCTCCCTCATACTTGCTGCAAGCAGATGGGTGAATGAGGCTCTGGCTGCTGTTGCAGAGACCGAAGCAAAAAAAAAGAAACAAGCAGCCTTTTCATTTGCTTTAGAGGCCTTTGAAATAATCATGGCCCTGTCCAAACAACCCTAGCTTTGAAGCCATTCACTTACCTGGCTTGTGACTCAAATTAACTGTTGTTTTAGCTCCTCAGAGTGCTTCTGGCCAAGAAGAGTTTTCCTTGAAGAAAATGCCTCTTTAAAAACTGTTTTCCCCTTAAGCCCCAACCCTGAAAACAGAACACCAAAGCCCCCTTTTTCCTTTTCAAATGTTTGTGCTTCCTCCCCCTCCCCTAATTGTAATGGTTTTTTCTTTTCCTTTAAAAAAATTAAAACAACTGTTTTCTTTGAAACTTTTCATCTTTCTAAAATGAAAGGAGAGTAAATAGTGACTCACCAGAGGATGCTTGGGTGGGAACTAGACAATGATGTCTCCGGCAAGTGCTTATAAGCTCAGTGTGCCTTTCAAGGTGGCAATTTTGGTAAGGCTAATGAATCTCAGCAGGGCTCCTGCTCCTCCATTCCTTCTGTTAGGAGCAGGGCCAAGCCTTGGTAAAACTGTGAAGGAGATGGAGATAGCATCTTCCCTGCCTCCCCCCCACCCCATCCTGGACCCCTTTCCCTCCTCAGCACTGCCCTCTGCACAGTTCTTTCCCTTTCTTTTAAAATTTGCTTTTAAAAAATTTAGGTCCAGATTCTAGCTCTGCTGCTTATGACCTTCAACAAATCTATTTCTCTTGGCCTCAGTCTCCTCCGCAGTTATAGAATGAGACAGATGAACTAGTTCAGGAGTTCTTAAACTGTTTTGTATCATGGACCCCTTTGACAATCTGGGGAGGCCTACAGACCCTTCCTCAGAATATTCTTTTACATGCACAAAGTAAAATAGAGTTAAAAGAAGAATCTAATTATATTGAAATAATGTAAAAACTTTTTTAAAAAATTTGTAAGCCTCTAGGTTGAGAACTCATGGACTAGATCAATGGGGTGTGTGTGTGTGTGTGTGTGTGTGTGTGTGTGTGTGTGTGTGAGAGAGAGAGAGAGAGAGAGAGAGAGAGAGAGAGAGAGAGAGAGACTTAGAAAACCGCACGTTTATATATTTCTTTTGTTATTAATACAGCAACACATTCAAATCAGATAGAAACTACAGCTGATTCATGCAGAACTCAGGAATGTTGTGAGCTTCATTTGGGTCAGACTTTTGACACCTCTGCACTAAATGATCTCTAATGTCCTATTTGGTTTGAAATCTATGACCTTATAATCTCTCCACACCCTCCCAACTCTGACATGTAATAGTAATTCTATAAACTCAAAGATTTCAAACAGACAGGGTGGTGATCATTTAAACTCTTCAAGGTAAAAAAGATAATGGGAGATTAAAAGGGAAGAAAATTATTAGAGGTGATATTATTGACAAGGATAGACATAACTTTTCCAGTCTAAACATCCCTTAATGAATTGCTGCTGATTTTTCATTTATTCTAGAAGAATGAGAGGTTTCAAAGGAACTCGAGATAGAGACTAGGTGACCACTTAAGTGGAGTAATTCTGTGGACTCAGAAAAACACTTCCATTCTCTTCCAAAATTAAGGAGTATTTGATACCAAAAATTCATTGAAAAAGAAAAACACCAAACACATTATCCCTTTAGCTTAAGGGTTTAGGCCTTCTTAACACACCCTAAATTGTTGGTCGTTCACAGCTTAGTGTGGCTGTGACCCCCATGGGGATCACATAGTGAAAGGATCTAGAAACATTCTAAAAGAGGATCAGTTGAAGGCACTGGGGGAAGCGAAGGCCTGGTGGCTAGGCTAAATTACAGCTGTCTTCAGGAATTTGTGGGAGAGAGTTTAACCTTGTATTGCTTGGCCTTGGAGGGCAGTACCATGGACTGGTACCTTAAGTAGCAGAGAGGTTAATGTTGGTTCTGCCTCAGAACTAATTAACAATTAGAGCTGTCCAGAGTGGAATATATTGCCACGTTAGGTAGTGAAGTCTCTATAGATGAGGAAACAGGCATAGAGAGGAACAGTGGCTTGTCTGAAGTCATACAGTGTGTTGGTGTCGAAGCCAGAATTAGAATCCTGGGTCTCCTAGCCTCAACTGGTGTGTTTTACCAACCCATTATTGCATTCTTTGTTATATGCTTTGTTTTTGTTTTTTTTTAATTTGGGGAGAAATAGTGGGTTCAAATTTCACATTCTGGACAAACTGTTTTCTTACTGAGGAAATCCATAGCAGAGTATCATAGAATTGTAGAGCTAGAAAGAGGCCATAGAGAACCCATCTGGAGCCCATCAATTTACAGAAAAAGAGACAGAGGCCAGAGTGTTGGTAGAGCTTTACTAAAACCCTGGTCTTCTGATTCCCAGTCAGGGACTCTGTCCCACACCATGGGTTGAACTAAGAGACAGCCATTACATGTACTGAGCCTGTTACTTAACGACAGGTCTCTGCTTAGTAGATGTGAGGTTAAAAGGACAGTTGCCTGGGCATACTCTCTATGGCTTGTAGCCCTTTCTTGAATGAACCCAGTGTGTCAACTGTGTGTGGAATGAAAAAGGAGATTCCAACGCCTTGGAACGCCACTTAAATGCTTGAGAGGCTCTTGTCTTAGCACAAAGCCAGGGAATTCTCTGTAGACAACCACAAGAAAGGAACGGCAGATCGTAAGCTAACCTTAATTCTGGAACAAATATAACCCTCAGCTTGATTTCTTTCTTTCTCTTTTTTTTAAAGGATAATGCTCAGGTAGTGGATGTGACTTAATTTTTTTTTTAGATAACTAAGAATAAGAAGAATAGAGAAGAATTTATTTTGGCAACAATTCTTTATCTTCTTTTTGAAAGGAAAGTTAAAGACATAATTCGTCCAGGTGCACAAGCTGCTGTTTGAAAAGAGGTTTCCTTAAAAGATCCATATGTGTTCACATACACATATGTGCAAGTTGTATACATCTATACATTTATATGTATGTGTATGTGTGTATGTAATGTATACATAGATCTATGTATTTAAGACTAAGAACCCTAAGCAAGGGAAGAAACTTAATTAGCATTTGTACCAAAAGGTACAAGATTTCAAGGAGTAATAAAAATTAAGGAAAGTAAGGAAAATATTTAAACTCAAAATTTGGCATCAGAGGAAACTGGAAAATTTTAACAATGAATTGCCTATCTCATTTATACTAGAATACAGGATAGATTGCTATAATCTAGTTTCCAAAGGGTTTTTCTTAAGGAAATGTGGAATAGTTGGAATAACAACAACCACCACAACAACAAAACAGCACTCAGGAGACTCAAGGTTTTGTCCTGACTCTGTAATTTGCTGTTTGGTCATAAATTTCCTTTTCTCATTGTACAAGATGATCTTTTATTGTCTTTTGTAGATCTAAAATTTTCTTAATTCTGTTGGTTCGGTCTAATGTCATGGTCTTTTGGGGCTTTGGAATTTCGTGATAGGTAAGTGGTGGCCTTTGGGGAAAATTTTAGTGCTTCAGAATACTTTGACATTGACCAAGACATCTTTATAGTTTGAACAACCAGACACATTCTCAGAATTGATCTTGAATCTGAAATCCTTCTTACAATAGCTGTTCTTTTCTTTTGGCTCCCTTCCTCTCCCCCAACCTCTCTCCATCCTTAAAATTATAAACTGGAACTGTCTTTTTAAGCCAAACCTTCTTCTTTAATTAATTTGGCACACTTTGGAGGTAGCAAGGGGTTGCTGTTGCTAATTGACGAGAACCTTAATTAGGGCTTGGGGCCAGCCTCTTTGCTTCGGCTGCACAGAATCTCACATTGGGTTTGCATTTCCTTTAGGGAATGATTGGCCAAATTTCAGTTTCTCCCAAAGCAAGCAAATTTAATTTGATTGGCAACCCACAGTAGCAACAACTCTGGGTCTCCAGGGACTAAGTCCAAGGAATTGCCCTGCATCATCCAGAAAGGTTCAAAATTTGTCTGGTTTTATTTCTGTTTTCTGCTTGAAGGGACCTGCTTGGTTTTTACAACACTTGATCTATGTTGCTTATTTTTGGTTCTAGTTTATGAAGATAATTTGCCCTATGTTTTTATTTATCTTCCTTTTCTCCCTTCCTCTTTCCCCCTTTTCCCTTTATTCCTCTCTCCCCTCCTCCTTTTCCCCATATCCCCTTTCCTCTCTTCCCCTTAGCTCCCTTTTCTGTCCCTCTCTTTCCTTTCTCCCCTTCCCTTCTTCAAAACCCATCTCCTCTTTCTTCCTCCCACTTTTTTCTCTCCCTACCTTTCCTTCTTATCCCCATTCCCCTTCTCCCCTCTCTTTCTCTCCCTTTTGCCCTCCTCCCCTTCCCTTTACCTCCCTCTCTTGGCCATGTACACATAAATGTATGCATACACGTTTACATACATGGCAAATCTGGAAAGGTGCACAGAGGAGATGGAAAATGGAGAATGTGAGGACCCTCTGCATCTTAGGCATGAAAGGGCCTGCCTTGGCACAAGGTTACAACAGGAAGATGTTTCCCTTTCGCTTCTCTAATTATATGCCTTTCCTGAAAAGGGAATGTAGGAGTAAGTTTTCAAGGGTTATAAAGTGAGTTTCTTTAAAGAATTCCTTATATAATTCTGACTTCAGTGAATTTGGATGCAGTCTATGCCCATTGGTCATCTGCCTCTAACAAGCATAGTAGCCTAGAGTGCCTGGTTTAACATTCAATCCCTATCAAACCTATGGAACAGGGCCTGGATGAACACATTATATAATTATATAATCCAGATAAACAGATGGAACGTGACCTTAAGGTCCTCAGAAGGTAGGAGGAAAGCAACATTTTCATTACTCTTTGCTAAGAAATGTTTTTTCACAGACTTGTTTATTATTCGAATTATTTTTTTTTTTTGTTTGACTACTAAAAAGTTCATGGCATGTTGTTTACCAATCACACATAAAGCCTTTGTTTTTGAAGAATGATATGACTAATGGCGATGGCTTTGTCTGTAAAGATGTGACAGTTGAGACTGTCCTGGAGGCTGTGACTGTAGCTGTTGCTGTTGGCAACACTGCCTCCTGAGTCCATGTAACACCCTTGTTTGAAAACAGTCTTCCCAGGCCTCATTGGGGTAGGTTACGCTATAGGTTCCTTGACCTGATGTCACCAAAAATGAAGATCTTTTTTTTTTTTTAAGTTTTAAACAAATACTTTATTAACTTCTGTTTTACATCATTCATTTCCGCCAGATTTTGAGTTACAATCATTTTCCCCCCATTATTCCCCTACCCAACCTCCCAGAATAGCAGTCCCACAAGATATCGCTTCCTCCAATCTGCTCTCTCCCATACCTTCTCCCATACCCCCATCGACTTTCCATTAGAGGAAGATGAATCTTTGTGTCCCAATGCCTGCACATCTTATCTCCCAATTATAGGCAAGAGTATTAATAATAGTATTATATATATATATTTGAAACATTTAATGTTACGACCTCGAATTTCAGATCCATTTCCTTCCTCCCTTGTCACCCATTCCTTCTTGGGAGATAAGTAATTCAGTATATGTTGTACATGTCTAGCTATGCAAAACATTATCATGGTAGATATATTGTACAAGGCTGCTTATAATTCCCTCCCACTCATCTCACCCCCCACCTGGTCCATTCCCTACATGATCCTGTCCCTATTCTATAGTGGGTACTTCCAACCTCCCCTCACCCCAAGGATGCCCTCCCATCCATCATCCCTCCTCTCATCCCCCTTCCCCCTATCCTGCTGCAGGTTGAGGTATCCCATTTAGTATGTATGTCATTTTCTCCCTGAACCAAATTCAATGTGAATGTGGTTTTGCCTTTTTAGCCTTCATTATTCTCCCCCTCCTTTGCACCCACTTCCCCTACATGAGATAGTTTACCCTACCATGTCTCTCCCCATCTCCTCTTGCCACTTTCCTCTCTCACCTCATAATTTCATCCCTTGAGTATTCTCCCTTCCCAACAAATTCAACCTATGCCCTCTATCCATATAACTGTAACCATATACACACACATTCAGATATGTATTCATATGACCACACCCCCTTCTTCCATTATTTTCATAGTGAGAAAGATATCATCAGTCACAGATACTGCTTTTCCATATAGGAATGTAAATAGTTCAACTTTGATAAGTTCCTTTTGATTTCTTTTCCCTGATTACCTTCTCAGGCATCTCTTACTTCTTTCGTCTGGATGTCAAATTTTCTATTCAACTCTGGTTTTTTCCTCAAGAATGCTTGAAAGTCCTCTATTCCACTGAATGACCATATTTGCCCCTGAAACAAAATACTCAGTTTTGCTGGGTAGGTGACCCTTGGGTTCATTCCCAGTTCTTTTGCCCTCTGGAATATCATATTCCATGCCCTTCGATCCCTCAGTGTAGAAGCTGCCAGGTCCTGGGCTATTCTGATTGTGTTTCCACAATATTGAAATTGTTTCTTCCTGGCTGCTTGTAGTATTTTCTCCTTGATCTGCGGATTCTGGAACCTGGCTATAATATTCCTGGGAGTTTTCTTTTTGGGATCTTTTTCAGGAGGTGATTGGTGGATTCTTTCAACCTCTATTTTGCCCTCTGGATCTAAAACATCAGGGCAATTTTCCTTGAGAATTTCTTGAAGGGTGATTTCTAAGGTTCTTTCTTTGATCATGGCTTTCAGGTAGTCCAATAATTTTTAAATTGTCTCTCCTGGATCTATTTTCCAGGTCAGTGGTTTTTCCCATGAGATATTTCACATTGCCTTCTAATCTTTCATTTGTTTGGATCTGCTTAACAGCATCTTGATTTCTCATAAAGTCATTAGCTTCCATTTGCTCCAGTCTAACTCTGAAGGAATGAATCTCCTCAGTGAACTTTTGAGATTCTTTTCCATCTGGCAAATTCGACTTTTTAAGGCATTCTTCTCCTCATTGCCCTTTTGGGCCTCCTTTGCCATTTGAGTTAGTCTATTTTTTAAGGTGTTGTTTTCCTCAGTCAGGCTGTTGACCCTCATTTCATACTTTTCCTGCATCCTTCTCATTTCTCTTTCTAATTTTTCCTCCACTTCTCTTATTTGATTTTTAAAGTCCTTCTTAAGGTCCTCTATGGCCTGCAACCCACTCATGTTTTCCCCTGGGGCTTTTGGAGCAGGACTTCTGACCTCACAGTCCTTTTCCCGCTCTATGCCCCCAAAATAGGAGTCTAGGGTTGCATTTTTCTGTTTCCTTTGCCTTGGCATGTTGCCACTTAATTACTTGACTTTTGGGCTTGTTGCCACATTATGGCTTTAAGGCCAGCTAGAGGAATTTTCGTCCCAAACGTGTGGGGGGCAACTTCCGTTTCTGGCAAGCTGTAAACCCACCCACAACTTCCACCCTAGATCACAATCCAGATCCAGGGAGGTTAAAGCAAGAGCGATTACCCCCCAAGACTGATGGCTGGATCTCCCCACGATTTGTAGGCTGGGAGCCAGAAATGCCTATGAAAACTACAAAATGGCATTTGTCCTCAGCGGCTTCTAGCCCCCAGGGGAGGGAGCTGACGCATTCCCCAAATACAGGTCCCAAAGTCCATAGGACACTAACCTCTTACTTTGTCCTAGGCAAGTCTATGTTGATAATTCTGGGGTCGCCACAGTTCCTGGTGTTCTGGGGTTCCTCCAGCTGGCTGCTGGCCCTGCCGCCCTGGGGCTAAAACCTCGGCTCATGTGGACCTGGGCTAGGCTCGGCTCGGCTCGGCTCCTGAGCTCTGCGCGCTGCCGCGTTGCCGGCTCCCAGACCGCTGCGCTGGTCCTTCCTGCAGGGCTGCTGGGCTGTCCTCAGCGGGAGGTTAGCTTCTCTGTGTCGTTCTGTGGGTGTTGGGGCTCCAGAAGTTTTTCAGAGTCCTTTTTTACATAGTTTGTGGAGAATCTGGGGGCAGAGAGGCCAAAATGAAGATCTTTTTAAGTGTCTAGCATGTACCGGGCACAGCACTAGGTGTGAGGGGAGAGAATACAGGGATTTGAAAAAAAATTATGTAGTCTTTGTCCTCAAGGAGCTTACATTCTATCTGAGGGAGAAAAGGGAGACTGCAGCACATACACAGTTATGTGTAATGAAAGGTAGAGAGTGGGGAAGGCAAAGGAGAGATCCAAAAGAATTGCTCTATCAACATTAGGGAAGGAGTAACACTTTCATTTGGAGCTGAGGGAGGATCAAAGCTGGTTTCACAGAGGTGGTGGCTCCTCTGTGATCAATGCAGCGATCATGCATGGTTCCAGAAGATTGATGTTGAAACATGTTATCCATTACAGAGGGACAGAGTTCAAATGCAGAATGAGTCATACATACATATGTGTGTTCAAACATTGAGGAAACTTGTTTTACTTGACTATCAATAAACATTTATTAAGTTCCTACTATGTGCCAGACACTGTGCTAAGTGCTGGAGATACAGAAAGAGGCAAAAGACACACCCTGCCCTCAAGGAGCTTACAACCCAATGGGGGAGACTACATGCAAACAAATATATATGTATATACACATACATATACATCAAGTTGTATCAAGGACAAATAAAAAGTAATTGAGAGAGGGAAGGCACTAGAATCAAGAGGGGTTGGGGAAGGCTTCCTGAAGGAGATGGGACATCGGAAGCTGGAGCAGAGGAGGGAAAGCACCAGGTACAAGAGGCAGCCAGAGAGAATTCTGGGACCCGAGAGCTGGAGTGTCTTGTTTGTGGAATAGCCAGGAGGTCAGTACTACAGTATCAAAGAGTACACATTGGGCAGTAAGGGAGGAAGGTTATGAAGGGCTTTGACTGGCAAACAGAACATTTTGTATTTGCTTGTGGAGGCAATAGGAAGCCACTGGAGTTTACTGAGTAGCAGGCTGACATGATTGGACCTATGCTGTAGGAAAGTCACTTTAATGACTGAATGGAGGATGGGTTGGAGGGAGAAGAGACTTGGGCGGGGCAGACCCAGCAGTAGCTATTGCAGTATTCCAGCCCTGAGGTGATGAGGGCCTGCACTACAGTGGGGGCAGTGGCAGAGGAGAGAAGGGAACTTATTCAAGATATATTGCAAGGGTAAAATCAACAAGTCTTAGTAACAGCTTCAATATGGGGAGTGAGAGGTAGTGAGGAATCCAGGATGACTCCGAGGTGTGAGCTTGGGCAGCTGGGAGGATGGTATCGCCCTATGTAGTAACAGGGACTATGCATGTTTGTTAGGCAGCTAGTTGGTGCTGTGGATAGAGCATCAGGCCTTGAGTCAGGAAGACTCATCTTCATGAGTTCAAATCTGGCCTCAGACACTTACTAGTTGTGTGTCCTTGGGCAAGTCACTTCACCACCTCAGTTTCTTCATTTGTAAAATGAGCTGGAGAAGGAAATGGCAAATCACTCTAGGATCTTTGCCAAGAAAACCCCAGAGAATCATGAAGAGTAAGATACAATTGAAGAACAACAAATATTCGTTACAAGAAATTTGTTTTTCCTTACTTTTTCCTCAGAGGAGAGGAGGTGTGGAGTGTGTGTGAGAAATAAAATAGATTTCTATTGATTAAAAAAACCCACAGTTGTGGGGGCACCACAGACGTGAAATGTTCCATGAACTTTCACATGAAGTCACTCTATAGCTAATTTTACTTTGTTATAAGAGATCTCTTATAGAGTGGGGATAACATGTAAGTGTTTGCAACGTAAAAGCAAAATGCATCACTATAACTTGTTTTAAAGCAAAAAAGAAACAATACTGTGGGATCTTGTGTTCTCTCCATCTTTCAGTTGATTGTGTGGTCTGCTACAGAATATCATTTGCAAAACCCTGCTCTCTTATTCCTTCCCCAAGGATGCCCTTGATATGTATTTGTGTAAATGTGTGTATGTGTAGATTATGTTCATTAAATTTTTGTTTAGATGGAAAAGTAAGCATAATAGTTGGTAATTGTTAATATTCTCAGTGACCTTTTTCATGATAATAGGGACTAAAATGTTTTTCCCAAATGTTTGGTATACTTCTTTCAGAT
The DNA here is from genome assembly GCA_011680675.1 of Gymnobelideus leadbeateri. NCBI lineage: Eukaryota > Metazoa > Chordata > Mammalia > Diprotodontia > Petauridae > Gymnobelideus > Gymnobelideus leadbeateri. The sequence goes on along the minus strand of WOXC01009692.1, from coordinate 798,819 downwards.
GCCTCATGAATTTATTTGATAAAATATATATTCAATGTGATATTTTAAATCTTCTATATGTTTATCTACATTCCTATACAATGAGAATCCTCATACAGAATGTTTATAGTAATCATAATTATAATCCATATCAATATAGCATATTTCTTATACTTTATATAGAAGTAAGCAATATACTTAGTATTATCTCAGATTTTTAGATGAAGAAAACAAAGCTCAGAAAGGTCAAATAATTTGCCCATGGCCACACAACTGTTTTGGACCCAGGATGCTTATACTGAGACACTATGCAATCCTTGGTCTGCTGGATTGTATTAAGTAGGAAAATGGATTGAGGCTATTTAGAAAGATTTTCAATATCTGACCTAGCATTCCCAATTCCCTTGAGTAAATGGAAATGCATGTAGGTAAGTTGCTAGATGTGTAATCTATATAATTCATGTACTCAGAATGCAAAGAAGGAGGGAGATGCATCTTCTCAACTCTTTTACAGGGTCAAGCTTGGTCATTATTATACAGTCTTCAATTTGAGAGTTGGTTGTGTTGTTCAAGAACCCCATTGTTCTTTCTGCTTACAACATTGTAGCCTTGTACATTGTTTTCTTGGTTCTACTGACTTTACTTTGCATCAGTATATAGGATGATGAATCCAGAGTAGAAGGGAACCTTAGAGACAATCTGAACCTCCCACCCCCACCCCCTTCATTTTCCAGATGGGGAAATTAAAGTCCAGAAAAGACAGCTTGCTTCAGCTCACAGATGTAGTGATTGTCATAGTTGGGATTTGAATCTAGGATATCTGAGAGTTCTTTCCACTGTACCATACTCAGAGATATTTTCCCATGCTTTTCTGAGTTCTCCAATTTGTCAGTTCTTTTATTTTTTCCTCTTTCCACTCTTCTTCCACCAGTGCCACACTAAATTTTCTGTTACACTCTTCTGGTTATGCCAGGCCTTTGCTCCAAAGTTTTTAACAGCTCTGTATGGCCTATTGAATATAATTCACATTCCTTTACCTGGCATTCAAGGCCCTTTATATCTCAGGACTAACTTAACTTTCCAGCCTTATTTCATTTTATACCTTCCTAATACATTTGCAGTGTATTGTTTTGTATTAGAATTGTCAGAGTACTTGTCATATATCATGTTGTTAGACTATAGTCTCCATGAGGACAGGCAGACTACTACTTATCTAAACTTTGTATCAATCCTGAACCCAAGCACAGTCATTTGCACACTGTAGATAGTTAATAAATGTTTGTTGAATTGAAATGTGTCATCTTGGGCAGGTCATTTCCCTTTTATGGGCCTCAGTTTCCTCATATGTAAAATAAAGTGAGAGTTATTGGACTAGATCAGAGATTCTTAATCTGGAGTCTATTGAGTAGTTTAAAAATATAATCATAGCTATATTTCCATATACTTGGTTTCCTTTGTACTCTTATGTATTTTAAGCATTTAAGAATATTATTCTGAGAAAGGGGTCCATAGGTTTTAACAAACTGCTAAAGGGGTCCATGACATAAAAATGTTTAAGAATTCTTGTGCTAGTTGATCCAAAAAGTCTTTTCCAGCTCTAATGTTTAAAGAGTCTTCATCTTTAAACAGTCATAGGTACATATTGCCAAATAACCCCACTCACTGAGAGCTTATAATCCAAAAGACTCATTGGAAGAGACAAGATAGACAGGCACTGAAGGAATATGCAAATTAAGCCATCTAATTATGTGCACTTCATTAGCCTTTAGCAACAGGACAGCAATGGTATTTTTGAATGCAGTGAAATTTGCTGATTATTCTTGTGATAATAAAAAATAGTCTTCTCTCTGATTGTGTCATTTTTTTTTCTGATCTCTGTGTGATTCAGACAGCATTATAAGGCTATGTTAATACCCTTTCACCATCTCTAACCACTCCCTCCTCACTTGGTTATTCTTGCTACCCTCTAATCCCTCTTCAATCAAAGTTCCTAAGTCATGAATCTGTAATGTCAGCATGAAATATAACAACTTAATGAAATCTTGCAGCACACGATAATCAGTGATTAAGCCAAGAGACTTCTTGATAACATAGGTTTTTGGATAGACTTTATTTTAGATCAGAAGCAATCAGTAAAACTGATTGACCCTTTGGGTCTTTTGGGTAGACTGATAATTTTGACAGTAGGAGTTCCCAACATAGGTGCCATATTTGAAAAGGAAATCAGAAGCATTGGAAGGAAGAAGTATTAGAAGCCCTGAGTAAAACTGCTTATCCTGTCCACTCTTGGGAATGCCAAACCATATGCTTGTTCAGGTCACAGAGGGCGAAGAACCTCAGTTCAAACTCCGTCCAACCAGCTATCAGTTGTGAAAGTACTGTTGCAAAGTTGGCAGTCTCCATTTAGGGCATTATTTTCCCCTCTTCCCACTCCCATCACACCATCTTATATCCTTCTTTCATCTTCTTCACCCTTTGGCAACTTCTCCCTAACTTTCCTTTGGTCCCAGTACTCTCTTGCTTGTCAACAGTGCCAACACATTCAAACTAAAGGTGGCCGACTGCCAGATTTATGGAATCAGAGTCGGAAGGGTCTTCTGAGGCCATCTAGTTCAATCTTTACCTAAATCTAATTCCTGCTTTTTCAGTTCAGAAAGATGATAGTAAAATAGCTTTTCAACTTGAACATTCAGAAAACAGCCATATTCTAGAGTTGCCATTAAGATCAAATTAAATAAGTGATGGGAAAATGCTTTGAGAAATAAGAGTTTTCATTCCAGGTATTATTTTTAATATTATTACTATCTATAGCATGATGATAAGTCATTATTATTATCTGATACAATAAACTCCTCAGAATGCTTGGCTCAGCAAAGAGAACTACAGAATGATTTTCTTGGCGGAATATTTTAAAATCTCTGCCCAGCCATGGCCAGAAGCGGTCACTTAACAAGGCTCATTTCTGCATTCAAGACCTCCCTATTTATAAGTTGAAAGGGCAGTATTTTCCTATCCCTGAATCACTGGCCACTGATTTCCTCTGCTGAATTGGTGACAGAAACAAGGAAAGCCTGAAGAAATGGCAAGTATAAATTGTCTTTTACCTGTAAAAATCTGAGAAAGAAAAACTGAGAAAATGGAAGCATTTTTCTTTTTAAGAACAGAAGAAAGTCTTTGCGAATTGCAAAGTCACCCACAACCTAAGGGAGACCCCTGCCCACAAAAGAGATCCAATTCTGTTCTTACACATGCTAGTTTTAGTTGGGGGGGGGGGCACCTAGTCTCTAGAAGAGGGAGTCAACCTTTGTTCTCACACTTTTTGGCTCATTATGCCCCCACCCAGGAGGCCCTGGGAAAATGTTAAGTGCAGCTTCTTCATGGCTCACATCTAGGTTCTCTTTAAAAGGGATTAACAAGATCCCTTCTAGAAAAGTTACTTAATGCATAAAGTAGTAGATAGGCATAGGTCGGACAGCTATTTATTTCCTCTGCCACAAAAAGAAATGTTTTAAACACAAACGACTCAGATACTTCAAATATGAAATACTTTATGGGACCACTAAAGAGATCTTTCATTTCTACTTCTGACCTGTATTCCTTGTGCTACTCACAAGTCCAGCTCTCTTGACAAGCCAGGACATATCTTGGGCTCCATTTAGCCTTTCAGCTGCACAGTTTTGTTGGCAGTGGTGTTCCTCTCCTCTGAGAAATGCAGTTTCAGGCGTCACCTCTTGCTGGCAGTCGAGACCTGACTCTGGATCTCCTAAACTCTCAAGCTCACAAAGTAGCTGCCAAGGCTAGAAATGTCCATCTTATAATCACTGTTTTGTCACTTTTGCTCAGGGAAACAACACATACACCAAGCAGAAGAGGCAGCTGGGGACTTGAGGTCCAGTCTCAGCCTCCTGTGGACAGTATCTATTCTCTCTGTCATGCCCATGTAGCTTTCATGGCTTCTAAGAGTTGGGAATTAGGGAAAGAAATACCTACTGTCCCCCTTTCTTGCTTGATTGAAGTCCATGGGAGAGCTGGCATTGGCTGTGGTCCAAAGAGATTTCTTGGAAAGTGAGTAGAAATCATCTTCCCTTACTCCTCATAGCCCATAGAGTGAGCAGCTCTTCCTGGATTAGTCATTGATTCTCTTTGATACAGCATGTTATATCATCATGGGGACCAGAGGAGCAATCAGAAACCACTGACTGCACATGCCCTTTAGTGATGGTCCAGGGCACATGTGTGGCCTATCTCATAAAAGGCCAGGGCACAGTCCCAATTTCCTATAGTATTCTCCATAGGATGGCCCCTGATACATGTATAAATTCGTGTGTATGGAATTGAACTGGTGGCATATATAAATGAAGTCAGATAACGTATATATGATTATCTAAGCAGTTTGATTTAAGGACTACTAGGAAAGTCTTCCTCTGCCCCCAAACATCTCAGTTCAATTTAACAAACATTCACTAAGTGCCTACTCTATGTGCCACACTGTGCTATGTTCTGGGGATATCTAGACAAAAATTAAAAATAGACCTCTCTTCCCTCAAGGAACATACATTCCACATTCTTCCCTGCTATTACCCAAAATTCCACTCTTGATTAATTTCTTTACATTCTCTTTTTGACTTTCTTAAAATGCAAATAAAACCCTTAGAAGAACATTTGCCACCTTAATGTGAATGAATTTATCAGATACCTTTTCTCCTGGCAGGGATATTAGGAAGTAAGAAATACTGGAATTGAAGAAAGAAAATCAGAAAAGAGAGTAAGGGGGCACTGACAATAAACCACCTCTTTCAGACAATTTTGCTATGGGATAGTCCTTATCCAATGAGTAGGGAGACCTGGATCATAAAATATTAGACTTAGAAGGACCCTTGGAGGTCATCTTGTCCAAAGCCCTCAAGATTTAAAAAATTCAATAAATTTATTAGTTGCCTACAATGCTAGGTGGTTACACTGTACTAGGCACTGGCCAATAAAAGACAGAATAAAAAGTAATTTCTGCCCCTCAGGAGCTTGCTTCTGCTGGTTGGATATGATATTTACATAGATAAATAAAGCAAAGATAATTTGAGGGCTAACAACAAGGAAGATGAGAAAAGCCTTTTCTTAAGATTTGGTATCAGATATTATGAGGTGAGAGAGGAAAGTGGCAAGAGGAGATGGGGAGAGACAGGGTAGGGTAAACTATCCCAAGTAGAAGAAGCAAGGGGAAGTGGTTGCAATGGAGGGGGAGAATAGGAAGGCTAAAAAGGCAAAACCACATTCACATTGAATTTGGTTCAGGGAGAGAATGACATACATACTAAATGGGATATCTCAACCTGTAGCAGGATAGGGGGAAGGGGGATGAGAGGAGGGATGATGGATGGGAGGACATCCTTGGGGGGAGGGAAGGTTGGAAGTACCCACTATAGAAGAGGGACAGAATCATGTAGGGAATGGACCAGGTGGGGGGGTGGGTTGAGTGGGAGGGAATTATAAGCAGTCTTGTACAATATATCTACTATGATAATGTTTTGCATAGCCAGACATGTACAACATGTACTGAATTACTTATCTCCCAAGAGGGAATGGGTGACAAGGGAGGAAGGAAATGGATCTGAAATTCGAGATCTTAACATTAAATGTTTCAAATATATATATATATAAATACTAATATTAATACTCTTTTGCTTGTAATAGGGAGATAAGATGTGCAGGCATTGGGACACAAAGATTCACCTTCCTCTAATGGAAAAGTCGATGGGGGTATGGGAGAAGGTATGGGAGAGAGCAGATTGGAGGAAGCGATATCTTGTGGGACTGCTATTCTGGGAGGTTGGGTAGGGGAATAATGGGGGGGAAATGATTGCAACTCAAAATTTGGCGGAAATGAATGATGTAAAACAGAAGTTAATAAAGCATTTGTTTAAAAAAAAAGATTTGGTATCAGAGTTGAATCTTGAAGGAAGTTAAGAATTATAAGGCACAGCTAGGTGGCACAGTGGATAGAGCCCTGGGTCTACAGTCAGGAAGACTCATCTTCATGAATTCAAATCCCCCCTCAGACACTTACTAGCCATGTGACCCTGGGCAAGTCACTTACAAGCCCTGTTTGCTTCAGTTTCCTCATCTTTAAAATGAGTGGAAAAGCAAACCATTCCAGCATCTTTGCCAAGAAAATCCCAAATGGGGTCATGAAGGGTCAGACATGACTGAATTGACTGAGCAACAGCAACAACAAAGGATTAGTGGGCATCTAGAATAGGAAATGGTGATCTCAAAAAGCCAGCATTGTTTCACTGAGCCCTTATTTCTTATTTTGAAAAGGCTATGACTAAATAAGGGGAATGCTGTTGATATAGTTTGTTTAGATTTTAGCAAAATGTGTGATAAAGTATCTCATGTTATTCTTGTGAAAAAGATGAACTCAGAACTGGTTGTATGGCTGGACCAAAAGAGAAGTCAATAATGGTTCCATGCCAGCTGTGAAGGAGGTCTCTCTTGCAGTGCAGCAGAAAATCTGTGCTTGACCCTGTGCCACTGAACATTTTTTATCAATAACTTGCAAAAAGTCTTAGATGACGTCCTTATCCAATTTGCAGATTACATAAAGCCAGGAGGGACAAGTAACACACTGAATGGTAGTGTCCCTACGTTTGAATGCATATCTTTGAAGGCAGAGACTATTTTTTCTTGCCTTTGTGCCTAGCACAGTGACACATATTAAGCCATACATTTAATAAATACTTGTTGAATGAATGAATGCATGAATGAGTTTCCAGAAAGATGTTGGCAGACTTGAATATTGGACTTAAACTAATAAGATGAATTTTGATAAGAATGAAGCCTTATTTTGAACTTTGAAGTCAAGTTTTGAACTTGGATTTCAAGAAATTGACTTTATAAGTCCATGGCTTTATAAGGCATGGTTAGATAATAGTTCACCCAACAAACATGCAAGGTTTTAATAGATTGAAAACTCATTAGTCAACAATTTGCTACAACAGTCGAAGAGGCTAATGTAATCTTGGACTGCATTAAAATAGCACAACTTCTAGGAATAAGGAAATTAAAATCCCATATTTCCTCTTTCTCCTAGAAAACGGATTTGTTCTCTTTGGACTCAGAGGACAGAAGCAGAATCAATGGGTCAAAGTTGAAGAGAGATCAATATAGCCTTGATTTTAGGGGGAAAAGCCAACAAAACTTCTTAACAATTTGAGTATCCCAAGGTGAGATGGCTGCTTCCAGAAATGTAGTAGATTACTGGGGAAATGAAAGTCTTCAAGTAAAGTCCATATGACCACCTGATGGGTGTGTTATGCTGGAGATTGTTTTTCCAGTTGGTCTCTATGACCACTGAGGTTTCTTCAAGCCCTGAGATTCTGTGATTATTTGTACAATAGGGATCTGAGGATATCTTTCTTTGAGAAGCATATTGATTGTAATTATTAGCAGATAAATATTAGGAGAGATGGGAGACTCTGAAAGGAAGAAAGCAAAGCCATACAGCATTTTGACACAAACTCTATAACTAGGCATTTTCTGCTCTGATAATTAATTATGGTGATGTAATTGGGTTAATTCATCCCATATTGTGATTAGGTCTCCTTGATTTGGCCCCTTCCTGTTTTGTACTAGCTTCTGATAATTTTATTTCCTTTTCATATCATCTCATGCAGGAACCATTCCCTGCTAGTGGAAGTGGTGCTTAAAGGCCCAGTTATAAATCACCCACATTGGAAACTGTGCTATTGCCATCATTAATAATCATAGGGGAACTTGTTCCTTCTCACAGTTTGCCCTTTAAGATTACATGCCAAATGCAACGGATGGGTAACTAAGAACTGCTCAGCTAAATAGAATAAAAACAGGATGAATCTATATCCTCAAGGCATAATGAACTTTATTCTGGGGTTAAACCCGGATGACTTTGGGATCTGTTCACCTTTGAAACATTCATTTGCATTGATTAGGAATCATGGTGGGGCTGTTCGGTATTGCTTGGTAACTTTGGTTCAATTTCAACGTGGAGCAACCACCTTTTAATGAACAACCTAGATAAGAAAACCAAAGGTGAAATAAGCAGAGAAGCTACATTTCATTAGGGTTGTCTCCTCTCTAGGGCTTGAGTTTGGGGGGTATCTGTGTTGCATTGTAATTTTAGAACATTAACCCTTTGAAGGCAGGGGCTATTTTTTTTTTTTACTTTGGTATCTCTAAGGACTAGTACATTACCTTGCATGTGTATGGGAGATGCTTAATAAATGCTTGTGGAATTAAGTTGAGTTGAATTTTAGGTTGTAACTGAGGGCTTCATTCTCCTAAGTTTCTCCAGTGGTGTGATTGGAAATGTCCCTGAGAAGGAAGGAACCAAGGTTCGACTTAGCTCCAGAGGTCAGACTTGGAATGGTGGATGGAAGGTATTGAGATTCAGCTCTCCTAATAATTAGAGTTGCCTAAAAGGGGGACGATGGGCTTTCCTTTTAAAGCATAGAATAAATGAATATTTATTGGAGGTGTTGGAAGGGGTCTCTTCTCATTCAGGTGTTGGTTGGATTAGATTGCCTCTGAGGTGTCTCTCAACTGTGATATTCTGTGATCTTGTCCTATCCCAGAAGAGGAGAACCAGTATGTTGAGGTCTCTGGAAATCATGTTATTTGACAATGACAAATCATTTGGCATTTGAAGCCTTTCAAGAGATTAGGGATATTTAACTTGGATGAGAGAAGATTCAGGTGGCACATGATCAGTGTCTTGAAATATTTAAAGAACTCTCATATGTAACAGGGAATGGACTTATTATGAATAACTTAAGAGAGGAGAAATTATTGGGAAGAGATTCTCACTTTTTATAAGGAAGAACTTCCTAACAATAAGAATTGACCAAAAATAGAATATGCAGCCTAAGGAAGTAATGAGTTTTCTGTCATTCTAAGTGCCTAAGTAGAGTCCAAATGCTTTCCTGTTGTGGACATTTTAGAGGTGATTTAAGCATAAAATAAACAGTTGGACAAGGGGCCTTCCCAGGTCCCTTCCAACTCCGCAATCTTTTGCTTCTATAAGAATCATTGGTTTGGTCTTTTAAAAAGAATAGGCTTATGAATCACACTACTATAAATAGTCCTCCATTTTCAAACAGGTTGTGATACCAGTGTTCATTTATCAATTAAATATATGGAATTCAAATGTATTTTCTCATGGAACATTTTAATTTTCAGCACTTAAAATTTCATCTGTGTGGGCACTCCCTCTGCTGACCTAGATTTCAGTCCTTCTTTAACTCAGGAGATGGTCTTGGAGTGTTGGTGTGACAAGAATTGAGAACAAAACATCACGCTCTGGACAACTTGGTGATGTACCACAGAAATTAGATAAGCTGGTTCTTGGGCAACAGATGGTCAGTCCATAATTGGGCTACATTCATAGCCTTTCCAGCTTGGTAAAGCTTACCAGAGCTGGCACTGTAGCTGGTATAGGTTTTGAGGAGATAGGGTCACTTCCACATCATCATACAGCATCAGAGTAGAATTTTAGTGTGTCCTCAGTTTTGCAAAGGGGCCAAAAGGGACACTATGGGTATACTTTCATACAAGTACATATGTGACATAAGAGAGAGAGATTGATATGTTGTGGAGCTGAACTTGAACTCAGGAGAACCTGGGTCCAAAGCCTACCTTATTTTTATTAATATTTAATAGCTTAATGGGCAAGTCACTTGATCTCTCTGGGTCTTAGTTTTCCTTATCTGTTAAATATAGGGTCTTCTAAGGTCTTGTCTGTTCTATGCTTGGGGATGGATACTTATTTCCAATACTGGGGAGTGAAAATTGTTTCTGAGTTACTGTTATTTCCCATTCCTTGCATGTTGCAGCCTCCATTTTCCCATAGAAGCAATGGAAAAATGGTGGTCAGGTTCTCAGGCCAGCCTCCAAAGCATATTTAATCTATAATGTCACTAAAATAAAGTACTGTATACCTTTTCAGCATTCTTGTTTTATACTATTTGTCATTGCGAATGTTCAGTATTTCAGGGACATTATAGTTGAAATAGACTTTTGTGGGTTGGCCTGGAAAACTAAGCACCATTTATAAAAGGGACTTGATGAGGAAATGTATTTTGAAACATGTGAGGAAGAATGAATAGTGTTCAAGGGATACTTGTTATATTCTGGGACTCTAGGGGAAAGCTACCCACCTCCCAGTAGGGGACAAGTAACTGTCCACTTCCCAGTATTGGTTACATGAATCTACTGCAGGAATTTGCCATTCTTTTCATTTCCATGGGAAAAGTAGGCACATAATGAGAGTGAACAAGGATCTAACAATGTCATAGAATAGCAACTCAGAAATCCAGAAAGGATGACTTGGAGTTTTATTCCCCCAAACCAGCCCTGCTTTTAATTGGCAATTTAAGTTCCAGTCTTCTCATTCCAATGTATGACATACTTGACCTTTTAGTAAGGTTAGACATTTAGGTGACAATGCATAACATACCTAGTTCTTTAAACTCTTCCATATTGAGGTGCAGTGATTAGAGTGCTGGGCCTGGTATCAGGATAGATCTGAGTTCAAATCTGGCCTCAGACACTTAGCTATGTGACTCTGGGCAGGCTACTGAACTAATTGCCTCAGTTTCCTCATCTGTAAAATGGGAATCATAATAGTACCTATCTCTCAGGTTGTTTTGAACATCAAAAGAGATAATTATAAAGTACTTAGCCCAGTGCCTGGCACATAGTAAGTACCACATAAATGTTAATTATGATGATAATGGTGATTTGAGTTCAAATATGCTTTCAGATACTAACTATATGACCTTGGGTAAGTAATTTAACTATCATCTATCTTCTTTCCTTCATTCCCTCTTTCCTTCCTTCCTTCTTTCCTTCTCACCTTCCTTCTTTCCTTCCTTCCTTCCTTCCTTCCTTCCTTCCTTCCTTCCTTCCTTCCTTCCTTCCTTCCTTCCCTCCTTCTTTCCTTCCCTCCCTATTATAACAGCTGTCAGTAGTCTCCTGGCTAAGAGTTCTTTAGGTACCTAGAGTAAATGGGAGTTGAAATTGATGTGACCAAATTTAGCTAACTTGAGTTGGAGCTGAATTTTAAACCACAGTCTCCAGGGGTGAAATTGCAGTTTTTTATTATTCTGCTTCATAGGATATCAACTTGAAGCAAAGGTATGAGAAAAGAAATTGAGGGAGAATATAAAGAACAGAAATGGGCAGGGGTGTGGATGCTAATGTAAGATTAAAATGCAAAAAAGGAAGAAAAGAAAAACAAGACTTTTTGAATTGCCTTGTCATGGTAGCCTTTCAAGAACTTCTCTGTGAAATTTTGTTTTATAGATTAAGTTCAACTTTTGCTCATTAGTTAAGATCCACCAGTATGTCTCTAAATAATTCGCCCACCAAGAGAAGTTTGTAAAAAAAACTCCAAAAATTCAGAAAACTTGGCAAACAACTTTATCCTCCCATAATGCACAGGAAGTGAAAGGAAAGCTTTAGAGATTGTCTTCAGAGAAAAAATTTCACAGATCATGTATCATCTCCACTATTAACTTCTCAGTTAACCTACTCATAATGAAACCCTTACCCTAACTACCTTTCAGCTCCCTGAATCAGAATCTCCAAGAGAAATGCTAATTTCCATTGAGGAATAACTGAAGGTAATATGGAAAGAATGACTTTTTTTTTCAGCCTGATACAGCTATGAACTATGATCTGCAACCAAATCCCTAGGTTTTCAGGAACCAGGTTCATTGCTGAAGTCTTTCAAAAGATAAGGATCCTCAACTCTTCTGCAAACACACAGGCTAACAGGACAACAAACACATAGAAAAGTCTTTATCTAACCTGACAAAAAATAAAAAGGACTCGTATGTGAGCCTACAAACAACCAACCACTCTCCTTTCCTCTCTGGTGAAGGGAACTTGGGCTTACAGTATTTTCTTGAAATTGAAGCTTTCCAACAAGGGGAAAGAACCTTGGGTTTGTAAAGCATTGATTTCCCTTCCCTAGACCTGCACAGTCACAGTAACTCACAGTACCAGTGAACGGCAAAGTTCAGATTTGTCTTCCACCCTGTGGCTTTGTCCCTCATTACTCCTTGGCTCTGCTATTCTCTGGGTCCACAAATTGCTCCACTTGTTCAAGAACTCTCCTGTTGCTTTTCTTTTGCCACTCCACTTCTCTGAGCTCATGTCCCTAAAGTTTTTGCTTAGTCAAGGAACTCTTTTACTATTTGACTATGGCATCCATCCCTTGACATTGCCAGGGTCATGTGCTCAGTTCCCTGGAATACACAAGGTTTCCTAGAGGAACTGTTTGTCTGTATAACCTTCCTTGTAATAAGCAGAGTCTATGTGTTTGTGAATGACTTTTCTCTGCCCAAGCTTCCATCTTGGATGTGTCATTGCTACATATCCTGCCTGGTATTTCTGCCTCCACTTTCTCTACCATCCTTCCAATCCAGAATAATCTTTCTTGTGTACAGATTTGATCATGTCCTTGCTCTGGTTTAAAACCCATCAGTGGCTCTTTTATGGCCATAAATTATATTCAGACTTCTCTGTCTGGCATTTGTGGCCCTCTATAATTTGATACCACTCTTTTTCCAGCCTTTTCTCATAGCATTTCCCCACAAAGAGTTGCAACTAGTGATCCTCAGTGTGAGATAGACCAATAGAAAGATGACCCATTATGGAAGCATGAATAAGGAAGGACTTAGGAATCTTGCAGATTTAATCATGTGTGCTTTCTCTTGAAGATGCACTCCCTTCTCTTCATGTATGCATGTATACATTCATTCATTATAGTGTCCAAAACAGAGATTCTTCACCTTTTTTGTGTCATGGACCTTTTGGGAAATCTCGCGAAGACTATTGGCCACTCATCAATATAATAAGATGAAATACACAATATTACATAAGATTACAAAAGAAGACAATTATATTGAAATAAATTTTTTTTTAAAGTTTAAAGACATCAAGTTAAGACCTCATGTGTCCAGGGGATTTGCAATAGGTATAAAATCAGATCCCTTCCCTAATTGAGACGAGAGAAGAAAAAAAAAAGACATTCACACATGAAACAATTAAGTAGTAATGTTGCCCTTGGTGGCATTATCATTAGCTAGTGCCTTATCTTGATAGAATTTCTACTTGTAGAAGTGAGATTAACTAATAATAAAGGATCAAACCTCTGGATTTATTATTTATTCAGTTTTTATTATTTATTTGTTAGGTTTATTAGGTTTTTATCACCATAAGATCTCATATATATATATATATATATATATATATATATATATATATATATCCGTTTCAACTCATATGCCCATCATCTTATTTCAGGCTCTCTCTTTTTTTTGGTGGGGGGTGTGTGTGATTGGGGTTAAGTGACTTGCCCAAGGTCATACAGCTAGTTTTTGTGTAAAGTATCTGAGGCCAGATTTGAACTCAGGTCCTCCTGACTCCAGGGCTGGTGCTCTATTCACTGTGCCACCTAGCCGCCCCTTAGTTCAGACTCTTGTCATATCTTTCCTGGACAACTACAGTAGCCTTCTAATTGGTCTCCCTTCCTTAAGTCTTCCTCCTCATCCTTTCCAATCCATCTTGACATGGCTGCCAAAGTAATATGCTTAAAGCACAGATCTGACCATGACACTTGGCCTGTTCAATAAACTCCATTGGCTCCCCATTACTTTTAGAATCAACTATAAACTCCTTTGTTTGGCATTTAAAGACCTTCATAAACTAGCCTAAGGCGACATTTCTAGCCTTAATATAAATTATACATATTCTATATTCCAGTCACACTAGATTTCTTATTGTTCTCACACGTGATATTCTATCTTTCCTCCATGCCTTTGCCCAGGCTGTTCCCTCAATGACTGGAATGTATTCCTTTCTCATCTATGACTCTTAGAATCCTTTGTTGTTGTTTTTCTGGTCATATCCAACTCTTCATGACCCCATTTGGGGTTTTCTTGGCAAGAATAATGAAGTGATTTGCTTTTCCTTTCTCCATTTTATAGATGAGGAAACTGAGGAAAATGGAGTTGGGTGACTTCCAGGGTCGTATAGCTGGTGGAGGATGAGTCTTCCTGATTCTAGGCCAGGCACTGAGCTACCTAACTGACCAATTTGAATCCTTAGAATCCTTTAGAACTCAGCTCAAACACGGTCACTTAACTTGAAGCCTTCCTGATCACCTAAAATCCTACTCCCTGCACTCGATAAACAATTACCTTGTATCATTTTGCATATATAAATATATATTCATATTACTTAATAGAATTTAAGCTGGAGGACAGTTATTGTTTCATTTTTAATATTTGTATTCTCAGCACATAGCACAGCTCCCATTTTGGGATGTGTAGCAATGTCTGTGTGTATTAAGCGCAAATTAGTAGAGTAGATAGAAGGGGTGTAGGAGTTCAGAGAAGGAGCTAGCCGCGGGCTGGAGTGAGGCAGTCTGGTCATACCTGGCCTCCTAGCAAGGGCTGATGAAACACTCAGAGTGATTAGTGATTCCACAAGGCAAAACTCACTATCCAAAAAACCGCAAACTCAGACTGAAGCTGTAGCCCCTCAGGTATATTCTCTTAACTGGCTTACTTCTGATTGGTAGATTTATAGGCACATAGTATTTTCTTCCCTTGGATTGATGTATTTAAGTGAAAAGGAATGTCCTAGTGAGGGGAAAGGTATAGAGGAGAAGGTTACTCAGAGTCAGTCTGCAGTCTTGGCAGAGCTGGCCAGTTCCTAGTTAAATGTGGGCAGCAAGTGTATCCTGGCTGTATGAGAAGCTGGACTTCTGGGTGGTTAGATTTATAAACGTTTCTCTCTCCATATCCTTTGTTTCTACATCAATAAATTATAATTTAAAAGTAAAAACAAACAAAAAACCCCAAAACAGAGAGCTGTAACTAGCACGGGTTGAATAGGACTTTGGCTTAGGATCCTTTTATCATTTCATGGTCTCACAGATTTAGAGTTTATAGCTCATCTAATCCACCATCCCCCACCCCCATCCCACCATTTTATGAATAAGGAGACTCTAACCTAGAAAGGTTAAGTGACTTTTGAAATTATACAGATATTAAATGGCAAAACCAGGTTTTGAGCCCAGCTCATCAGCCTTCTTTCCATGGTATCACACTGCTTTTAAGGAGTGTGTACTTCCTCTCTGGATGGAGAGGCGCCTACTTTTTCTCCCAAGCAACCACTATTTCTGTGTTTTGTGGGATGGGCTAGGAACCACCCCCACCTACCCCCAGCAGTCCAAATACACCTACGGTGGGACAGTTCTCCACATTTCCATAGATCTCACTCTTCAACTGAATTTGCTCCACATATATGTATTGATAAATTACTTTTCTGCTTCCATGTATTCTGTGTTCTAGCTAAAATGGACTATCCCTCTTCTCATGGATCCACCCCATTCTTCAACAGTATACTTTTTGCAACACCATGCTAGGAATGTTTTCCATCCTTTAATGTCCAGGTCATTAGCGGCCTCTTTCAGGAAGCCTTCCCTAATACTCCCACTTTAGTTATTAATGATCTTCACTGGATTTCATGTAGCATTCTGCTTTAATCTTTCTTATGTACTTACTACTGATGATTTTATGTTAGTTATGTGAGTGTGTGTGTGTGTGTGTGTGTGTGTGTGAGAGAGAGAGAGAGACAGACAGACAGACAGACAGACAGACAGATAGACACAGGGGGGTGGAGGAGAGAGAGAGAGAGAGAGAGAGAGAGAGAGAGAGAGAGAGAGAGAGAGAGAGAGATCATTTTATTAGAGCAAACTACATAAGGGAAAAGGATTCACTCTTGCCTTCCTCCAGTTTCTAAAAATTTGCATACAATAAGAGATTCTCAGTTTTTTCTTGTTCATTTGCATTAAATATTCTAAGTAGTTAGTGTTGGGACAGTCTTAGCAATTCTTTGGGTTTTGTTGATATTGAAAATATGTAGAGAAATAGGATTGTGAAGGACAAGTCATGGGGGTGCTTCCTCCCTTACCTGCCTGGAGAACATTACCAAATCAGTGTTTTAATCATCATTTAAATCCCACCACATAGATGACTCTAGTAACTGAGTCCAAGGTCAGCTCTGAATACTATTTCCCTGATGTTTCACAGAGTCTATACTCTCTTCCCTCTCACCTTCAACAAATAAACACATATTTAATTGCAGGAGTCGACTTTTTAATAGTTACCTAATCATCTAACAAGTTGATTCCTGTAGGTTGTTGTAATTTAGTCTTTTTTCAGTCATGTCCAACTTTTTGTGACCTCTTTTGGGGTTTTCTTGGCAAAGATACTGGAGTGGTTTGTCATTTACTTCCCCAGCTCATTTTAAAGATGAGGAAACTGAGGCAAACAGAGTTAAATGCCTTGCCCAGGGTCACACAGCTAGAAAGTGTTTGGGACCAGATTTGAACTCAGGAAGAAGAATCTTTCTGACTCTAAGCCTGGTGCTCCATCCACTGGGCCACCTAGCTGACTCCTGTAGGTAGGGCTGCCCTTTAGAGCAGGGGTCAACAAACTACCAGATGCCTAATAATCTTTATACCCAAGGTAAGAATAATTTTTATATTTTAAAATAAAGTTTTATTGCACTTAAAAATTAAAAACTATTTTTACTGTGCAGGTAGAACAAAATGGGCAGTCAGATTTAGCCCTTGAGTCTTAATGCCAACAGCAGTTCACTTAGAGAAACTCAAGAATTCCCAGTGCCCAGTTTAGTTAAAAAAGTCATTGGTAGAAATGGTTCATGTTGAAGATTTCTACTCTGTCCCTTAGTTTTCCTTTTATCCATGAAGGACTTTGGAAAGTCCAAGAAGTCATCACACTCTTCCTCTGAGTTAAAATGATACAAAGTGAAATAACAATGTATTGAGGTATTCCTCTGGATCCAGAGCTCTAACCCCATTGGGACTTTGGGTGGATAGGGTATAGATACACATCTGGGATTTTGAGGGCCCTAGCTAAAAACCCATTTCCCCAAGTATGAGTTGGCAAGGAAAGCAAAAAGGACTCTTCTGTTTGGCAGTGTCTGGTGTTATTCTGCCAATCCTAGTGGAACAATGGATATTTTGCCTCAGTGGCCTGATCCATGCCACCTGCTCCTTGCTTTGAATCAGTGGACAGGAAGGGAAATGGCATCATGTTGTGGTAGAGAGAAGTCTCAGGTTAGAATCAGAGGACTGGGTCTCAAATCCCATCTCTGCCCCTTCCTCCTTTTGTGGCCTTGAGTGATTCACTTTGCATTTTGGGGGTGTCATTTTCATCCTTAGTAAGATAAAAGGATTGGATGAGTTGTCCAGTCAAAGGAAGAAGACATGTAAAAGATTTCATTGGAGATACATGGCAACACAAAGTTAACCACATGGACAGCTCTGTGCTTCCCTGGCACCCATGTGATGTCAGCAGAACTAGAGCAAGGTCCTCCTTTGGAAGCACATGTCCCGAGGTCTCTTGGGATGAGAAGGCAAGGAGAGGTTGGCAGCTATACCATTGGAGGGAGCAGTTGGATCGATAAGACAGAGATGCAAGCCAGCCACTGAAGTTCTCTGTGCCTTTGCTTCCCCCTTTGTAAAACAAGGAGATTGGATCAAATGATCCCTGAGACCCTATCTGGCGGTAAGTCTGTGATTCTATGACTTGCTAAACGAGACCAGATTCATTGGTAGCAATCTACTCCATTTCCCTTTATCCAGCTAGATGAGGGGTCTACAGTACATGGGCCACAGAAAAAAACAGGTGACAGGCTGGATTTGGTTCACAAGCTATAGTTTTTTGACCCTTTACCTCATGGGCCACATAAAAATAGGCAACTGGCAGGATTTTGCCCCAGGTCATAGTTTGCTGATTCCTGATCTAGACCAAGGGTTCTTAACTTGGGATCCATGGACTGATTCCCAAGACTATCAGCACATACATTTCAAAGGGTCTATAATTTAGATAGGAAAAATACATCTTTTTTCACTAACCGCTAATTGAATTTTAGCATTTCTTTCAATTATGCACGTAGTCAACAAATAATTCTGAGAAGGGGTTCATAAGTTTAGCCAGATGGTCAAAGGGATCCATGACACTCTCCTAGACACTGACTTAATGCCCTAATCCATGACTTAGAATATGGAAAATTCACCATCTCTCGATGATTGCTTCTGGTCCTCCAGGTTTCTTGCAATGGCAGGAGTCCTGTACATATTCTGTGGTCACGTTTGAACTTTGTCAAGTGGCCACAGACTGACAAATAGTGGAAGAGACTGAAAATTCCTTTGGCAAAGCAGATGGCAGCAGTCAGTGACTGGGAAGTTGGCATCTAATTCCCAGTTTAAAGAAAGCCCAACTAGCATAGACAAGCAAGAGTGATTGTGTGGTTCATTTTTTTGGTCATTTTGGTTATGGACTCTACAGAAACAGACTAATATGTTGGAAAGAGTCCCATATCCTGAGTCAGAGGAGCTGAGATCTAATTGAAGCTCAGTTCTTACTCTCTGGTTGACTTTGGTCAAGCCAGACAATTTGAGCTAGAAGCCTCCACTTCTGAATGAATTGTGCAGATAACCAAGGCAAACATCAGCTGTCTATAGTTTTCACACATCTCCATGTTTCATTGGGTAACTATTGAATTCAGGAGGTCTGGGTCCTAACCTCCCCTTGGCTACTGACCAGCTGAGTGACCTTGGGAGAGTTCTATACCTCTTTGCACCTCAGTTTTCCCATTTATAAAATGAGTTATATTAAGTGGTTCTTTCCAGATATAAGATCATATATCTCCAACTGATTGTGCCCATTTTCCTGATGGGAAATCTCATGAGCTGAGTTTCTTTGAAGTGTATAATGGAAATGAGGGGAAGACTGAGGGATAGAATATCAGAGTCCTCACTTTTCTTTTAGACTTCTAGATCATGTTCTTCTTCCAGAATACTGTAGATAAATAATTCAGGTCATTTTCTTCAAGAAGGAATGGATTGATATAAATCATCCACAGAGATGGGGCTCACTGCCAGACTTGGTAACATTATGAAGTAGGCAGCATGTGTCTTTGGGACATCTCTAGCTCTCTGGTTTCGTTTCCTTTTCTCCCATCCCCAAATGACCAGCGTTCTATTCTGCCTGCTGCTTTTATGTAGTGCTTCACTATGTTGTCCCACCTATGACTACCTTCTGTGTCTCTGCTCTAAACTCTGGGCTTAACACCATCTGCCACATTCCAGGACCTGCTTTATGCTGATGAATTAAGAGATGCCAACAAGCTGATGGGTTAGTTACTGCTCTGCCAGGTATACCATCTTGTACTGTGACAGACATATCCCAGAGACAATGTCCTTGATTCGGTAGAGTGACTCTCATGACAGGCATCTTTAGTCCTGGCTATGTGGGAATGAAGAAGATAATGATTTCTGGGAAATGGACCTTTAGGCACTCCTAAAATCACATCTCTAGGCATCTAGCTTGGCCTAGGGCTTAGATAAAAACATGTGTTATATTAGAATGAAACATCTTACCACCAGCGACACAAGGGACATATATTTTTACTCAGGAAAAGGTACAACTTTAGAGATTCTCGAAATCAAATTTAAGTTATTAATATTAAAGGAATCTGTCTTTCTAATTTTAAAAAAGAGGCCACACTTATCACAGGGATATTCTTCATTTGGCAAAATGATGAATAAATCACTTTCTCATTTGTCATTGCTCTACTTTTGATGGGAAATCTTTGGGGAAAGTGATATTCAAATAGGAAGCCAGCTGAGATTCAAAAGCATTCCCAGCAGCCACTGGGAAACTTTTGCAGCTTGTCCAGTTCTTAAGTCTCCCAGAAAATCCACCACCCACTATAGTTAATATACATTGGCAAATTCAAAACAGTCAGTATTATTCAGGAGGTTGGGAAAGATATATTTCTAGGATGGAAATATCTGTGTAGTGAAACTTCTTTACATCTCTTTGAGGGGAAGAAAACAAACAAAAACCAACTTGTTAACTTCTGTGTTTTAAAAGGCCACATTAGGCATAGCTTTGAGTTTGCTCTGAAAGAGATAATGACCCTTTTAAAAAATTGGTTCTGAGGATTACTTTTTGCCCCAGAGGCATGTTATAAAAGACAGGAATGCCCATGATATTACTAAAGAGAGCTTTTTGTGTACATACAAGGCAAGTATCTTATAGGAAGGAGGAGAAATGAAGTCTTCTCAAAAAGAAAAAAAAAGGGATGGGAGGGCAGTGAGGAGGAAAGGAACCTTCTTTTGATTAAAGACAATCAGTAGCAGAGCTGTAGCTAGGAAATTTTCACAATGAGGCAACACCAGTTGTATATGTGTGTATGATGGACGGAGGGGTATGGAATGATGGATAGCAGTTCTGGCAGCAGTGGCACAGAGAACAATAGGGGTGGATTTATGGAACTCCAGCCATGGTCCTAGACACATCTAGGAGGAGAGGAGGCTGTCTGGCTTTACCCCTGAGTAGGTTGGAATGGGAGGAGAGACCCTAGAGAGAGGGGCCAAAGTGAAGGTGGCACGGAGGTAGTGAGCAGTGAGCATTTGATTATACTGCTGTGTGGGGAAAGCTGGTGGAGGACTGACTGTCAGGTCAAAGTTGTTGGGGCAGCAGTGACTGCAAGGAGGGATTGCCATCCCTTCATGTGTAGGTTCCCTGCATAAATGACTCCTGGCTTCTTATGACTCTAGTCAGGAGAGTTTCACACTGGCGCATGTAAAGGAATTGATCATGGGCTTTGTGTCTGGGGTATGAAGAAGACAAAAAGAAACTCTTAGTACTTGGTGAACTAAATGGAGGTATTGAAAGGCAAACAAAGGCCCCCTCTCACTGATTTGTGAAAAGGCCTCCCTGCCAAAAGTCTAGAGAGAGTTTAGGAAAGCAGATATAGTTGATGAATGTGAGACTTTGAGTCAGGAAGTCCTAGGTTTGAATCCCACTTCTGATACTTCTTGACTGTCTGTCTTACTGTGGGTAAGTCATTTTGCCTTCTATAGGACTCAGTTTCCTCATCTGTAAAATGGGGATAACAGCTATGGAACCTATCATAGGGTTGCCTTGGGGTTCCAAAGAGATGATGCAGGTTATGTATTGCATATATGTCAGCTGAAGATGATGAAAATAAGAGTCACTTGGGAGGAACATCCAAACTACAGTTTGATGGATTCGCTGGCTGCAAGCCCTCAAATGGCACACACAGCCCAAGAAAGGTTTTCTAAGTATGTGTATTTAGAATATGCTGCAAAAAGCTTTCTGGTACATGCTGGCAGTGGGAAAGGAGACACAGAATAGGCAAAATTAAAGCGCCATCAGTAACTAATCAAAAGACAGTAGGAAATAGAGAAAGAAGATCAGATAACTGAGTTATTGTAAGAATCTAATAGTGAATGGCTTCAAACTATGTTTTACTTAATTGCTTTTATTATATTATGAATTTATAGTGGTAAAAAGGAGGATTATAATTTAAGAACACAGTTCTAGAATTTTGTAGCCCCATCCTCCAGCAAATAGTAAATTTTCTAATGCCAAAACGGTTTCGTTTCCTAGATAAATAATTTTTTTGATAAGCTTTGGTTACAATACAGTAACACTTTTCTGGTAATCTTCTCTAGAGGGGAGAGCTGAGAACAATGGATAGAAGTTGCAGAAAAGTAGAATTAGGCTAAATTTTAAACATTTGCTGTTTGAGTAGAAATCCCCTACCTAACCTCTCTGACGAGGCACCTTCCAGCTATTGCTTAAAGACAGTTAGCAAAGAAAAATTTACTGTCTTTGCTAGGCAGTCTAGGGGATTTTTATTTAGGAACCAGATCAAAAGGGTGATACCTGAAGTATATTTCAATGCTGAGATTATGTAACAGGTGCAGAGTACCAGACTTGGAGTCAGGAAGACTCATCTTCCTGATTTCAAATCTGGCCTCAGGGGGCTAGGTGGTTCAGTGAATAGAGCACCAGCCTTGGAGTCAGGAGGACCTGAGTTCAAATCCGGCCTTGGACACTTAACACAAAAATACTAGCCATGTGACCTTGGGCAAGTCACTTACCCCAATTGTCCTCCAAAAATTAAAAAAAAAATCTGACCTTAGATCCTTACCACCTGTGTGACCCTGGGCAAGTCACTTAACCCTGTTTGTTTCAGTTTCCTCATCTATATAATGAGCTGGAGAAGAAAATAACAAACCCTTCCAGGATCTTTGCCAAGAAAACCCCAAATGGAGTCACAAAGAGTCAGAGATGATTGAAAAATGACTAAACAACAACAACAACAACAACAACAGAATTTTGAGAGATGCACCAAGTTTTACCAGGGTTATCTCTCTAAACCTACCTCATGAAATGTCATTTTTCCCAGTAGGGTGTTCTTTAATCAGTTGTTTTAATAAGTAATTATAGGAAAAATAATAGGAGGAAAAACTTAGTGCTTGCTGGATCCATAATTTTGTTGGTGTGAATATTCTCTCCATCCATGTAGATCCCAATCTCTCTGTGATTTTTCATCCTGTTCATCTCATGTCCATGTATTCCCATAAATCTTTAGCAATAGAAAAATTGATTGAGAAAGCATGCTAACAATCATATTTGGTAGCATCTTGGATGTTCCGACCATGAGGCCATAGCTGGGGCACATATTCGATGACAGTCTTGTTTTATGTAGAGCATGCGTAGAACATGGGTTGGCTGTGCCACCCACTTGGCCCATGATGTATGCATGCTTAGAGTGGGACTCTCTCTTAACACCTTCTTGAGAATAAATAGCACAGCTTGAAGACTCAGCTTTATGCCATGACAAGAAGCATCCCAAATGGTAAAAAGTTGTTAGCAGACATTCCTTATGTCCACTAAAAGTTATAGAGCTGAGGATTACTCTTGATTCTATGACTTCTACTCCAACAGAAAAATTCAGTTCAAATTCAAATTCAAAGCTGGCTGAATTCATGTACAAAATTTTTGCTTTTTCTTCTATATAAAATCACAGGTGAGTCACTTGTCAGTAACATATGCTCATCTGACATCTGAGAACCAAGAAGTCAATTTTTAAAAAAAGGCTCCATGCACCCTAAAGAGATGGCAGATTCCCGTAATTTTTCTTTGAGAGTTTGTTTTTATTATACATATAATTCTAACACTTAATTATTTGTCTTCTCAGTCCACAGCAAATTTGCTGTTGTTTAGTCAATTAGTTGTGTCCTATTCTTCATGATGCTATTTGGGGTTTTCTTGGAAGAGACACTAGACAGGTTTGCCATTTCCTTCTCTAGCTCATTTTATAGATGAGGAAACTGAGGCAAATGGGGTTAAATGATTTTCTCAGAGAGTTAGTGTCTGAGGGAGGTTTTAAACTCAGATCTTGATTCCAGGCTTCACCCTCTATCCACTGTAGTGCCTAGCTGCCCACAGCAATTTAGAAGAATCTAATTAGAAAAAAGCATATTAGAGCAATAAGAATTGACAGCAAATAGCTTGACAAGCTAGGGAGGGTCAGAAAAACTTTATAAAGCAGGCATACATCCTGTGAAAACACCATAGTTTGGGGCCATTTAGTTTAGGGACAAGCATTAAGGATATCTAGGTTCTGTCCTGGGACCTTCTCTCTCTACCCTCTCTGTCTTGGCGATTTCATGCATTTCCATGGTTCTAATTACCCTTTCAAGGTGGATAACTCCTGCATCTACACATTGATTTGTCATCTCTTTTCTGAGCTCCATTTTTATGATTCTGGCTGCCTGTTGTATAGTCTACATTTGTTTTACCAGCACTTTGAATTAAACACACCTAAAACTGAACTTCGCTGCCCCTACTTCTGATTTCCCTTTTTGGTTGATGATAACACCATTTCTCCAATCATCTATGCTTGAAACCACAGATTCTTCTTGGACACTTCCTTTTCCCTCAGCCTCCACATCCATTCCCTCTCACATCTCTCCCTTCTTTTCTCCATTCAAGTGCTATTACTTTAGTTCAGATCCTTATCACCTACACTGTAATGGTCTCCAAACTGGTCCCTTGTTCTTTATCTCTCCATTGCCCAATTCACAAAATAGTTTCCATAAGCACAGATTTTGATCATGCCATTTCACTACTTAAAATTTTCAGTGACTTTCTTGTGATTGTCCAATGAAATGCAGCCCAGTAATGAACACATTCTACCTTTTGGTGCCATGATGTCTTTCTTATTTTGTTTGTGCTGCCCTCACCTTCTTGAACGCTGTATTCAAGCTAAACTAGACAAGGATCTTTTCCTTCATCTTGTTCTGCCTTCTTCCCCTGACCATCATGAAACCATTCCATCATAGGTCTAGAATGGGCAGGCACCTCACATGCTGTCTGGTCCAACCCACTCATTTTACAGTAGAGGAAACCAAACATTCAGACACTCTGTCCCCCATTCCTGGTTCACCGTCCCGCCACACCTCTGCCTTCTTTTCCTTCAAGAACCAAAGCTAAATGAAAGTTGCTCCCTTTTATGCCCCCTTTCCTTATTCCTAGAGCTAAAAGTGAATTCTCCCTTTTAAAATTTCTTAGCCACTTAGGTTCTTTTCTTTTCCCCATCACATTCTGACTTCTCTGTGAATGCATCTTATACATCCTGGTAAAGTATAAAGTCTAGGGACAGCTAGCTGATGCAGGGAATAGAACGCAGGGCTTGGAATTAGAAAGATCTGAGTCCAAATCTGGTGTCAGATGCTTTATAGCTGTGTGACCCTGGACAAATCACTTAACTTCTATTTGCCTCAGTTCCTCATCTGTAATGGGAACATACTGCAGAAGGAAATGGCAAACCACTCCATTATCTTTGCAGTGAAAACCCGATGGACCACATTCTTGGGTCACATGATAGAACAACAACAAAAAAGCCTCTCAGTTCCCTGAGGACAGTCTCATATCTTATTTCATTTTAATATTTCCAGTGCCTAACAGTTTGCTACACATATATAAATGTTTGATGGAGTTCTGGTTTTTCTAATGTGAGTAAATCCCTCCATCAAGACTAGTCACATGGGGGCCCACCAATAGATGCAGGTTACCTACTCTGTTCTGATACAGGATGCCTGTGTGCCTGTGCTTGTGTCACAGCTTACCACCTCCCCTCTCCTAGTCCTGGTGCCTCCCTGTGCTACTAGGCAGGCGGTAGTGAGGGATTGGACCCATTGTTCCAAATCCATACAATCGCGTCTGACCCCTAGCAACCCATGCCCAAATCTCACCATTCAAAATCCCTCTGACCCTGCCTGGGGAACCCCAGTTTTTCGAGTCCTGGGAATCATAGTCCCTGAAGGAGAGGAGGGAGAGAGGTGGGAAAGACCTTAGTACTGACTATAACCAAAAAGCCACCTGTGCCCCTGCCTGATCGCCACCCCATTGGTCCCATAGGGGAATTGGCTATCCCCACCCCAATAGGGAGCCCTGATATCCAAATCACAATACCAGCTGTCACCACATAGGCTCCTGTCAGGTCATACGCCCCCCTCATCTTCAAAGGTTCAGGAATCTCACAATTATCAGGTCCCCCTTAATTACCCTTCTGTCAGCTGTCCATAAAACACTTAACAGCTCTAACCACATGTTAGGAAAAGATTTCTGGATTTGTGTTGAACCCCAATCTCCTTACTATGTAGGGGTGGCACTAAATGCCTCAGTCACCCCTATTTCCAACACAGAATTGTGATTGGGACCACCCAAGGCTCTCCCTTGGGGATGTAGAGGGAACAGGTTTCTGCCTCATATCATCCAGCACCCCTTTATCCAGCTCTCAGTATAGCTCAATTTGTGGAAAAACCCACATGATTCAGGCCTCTAGCTCAGACTACTTCCCTGCCCCTCTAGGAGCCTGGTGGGCATGCCACGATGGCCTTACCCAGTGTATCTCTGTTACAGTGTTCCTCAGACTGAGGACCCCCTGTGTATCCTAGTCGCCATAATTCCCCGAGTCACCCTGAACAAGGTGAACAAGGTTGGCATTACTTTTCCAGGAGGGCAACTGAGCCACCACCTAAGGCAGGCAGTACCACTCCTCATTTCCATCTCAGTGGGCTTGGGCCTTGTGGGTTCTGCAGCGACTGGGATGGCAGCCTTGATTAAGGGGGAGACCAACTATCAGGCCTTAAGTACACAGGTAAATATTGACCTCTCCCACATAGAGCAGTTCATCTCAGCCCTGGAAAGACAGGTGGACTCTCTGGCAGAGGTGGTTCTTCAGAACCGCAGAGGCCTTGACCTTCTTAAACAGGGTGGCCTGTGTGCCGCCCTTGGTGAGGCTTGTTGCTTCTGTGCAACAACTCTGGAGTGGTGAGGGAGAGTCTGAAGTTGGTACACCAGAATATTGCTAATAGACAGAGGAAGCTGGAAAATTCCGAGAATGGGTATCAGTCCCTGTTCCCCTGGAACATCCCCCTAACTCACTAAATTGATATCAGCCTTGGTATTAGTATTGGTATGAGCCTCTCCTCCTGATCACAGCCCTAATTGTAGGACCCGATCTCATTGTTTTCTACAATTCCTTAAATCCAGTGTTAACTCCATTAATGTTAATTATCAGGGACCCCCCATCCTTTAGGAACAGAATTGGGTAATCTAGATGTGACCCCAGATGTGAACCCAGCTATGTCAAAGGTTTGACATACCTACAAGAAAGAGTAGGGAATGTTGGACCCAGCTCCACTCTGCCCTTCCCCCATTGATTAGTCACTTTGCCCTTCCTGAATGTCAGACACAAATCCACTTATCCTTTCCTTGATTGGTAATGCAGGCAGCCCAACCTTTCCTTCATTGATTTGTAAAACAGAGAACTCCACCTTGCTTAATCTGTAAACAGGCAGAACCCCCACCCCTTGCTTACCCTTGATTAATCTGTGGGTGGGAGTCCCAGCCTAGGGTTTCCTGGGGGCGGGAAATTGAAATGTATACTGACCAATCACGAATTGTAGTTTCAAGTGTACACTGACCAATCATTGGAGTTTCAGCTTACATCACTGTAATTTCAGCACCTGGCTATGGAACCTCTATAAAACCAGCACACTGTCTGTGCAAAAGCACTGTCTGATCTGGGTGACCCTGTACTCCAACAGTCCCATGGTATCCCGTGGTAATAAAATCCACTTAAAAAAAAAAAGACTAGTCACACCCATTCTACAGCTTAAGGAATAAGTCCTAGGGAACTGCCTAGATTCATGCAGCTTATAAGTGTCATGGGCTGGGCCTCAAATCCATTTCTTCCAGATATTAATAAATCAATAAATCAACAAGCATTTATCAAGGTTCACTATGTGACAGGCATGGTGCACACTGAGAATAAAAAAGAAGGGCAAAATCATGGTCTCTACCTTCCAGGAACTCAAATAGAAGAGACAGCATGTAGACAACCATGTCCTTACAAGATTATGCAGTATAAAAAGGGAGGTAATTCTCAAAGGAAGATGCTAGCAATGAAGGTGACCAGGAAAGGCCATATGCAGAGTGTAGGAGTTAAGATGAGTCTGGAAGGAACTACATGCTGATGAATTGAAATAGCTACTGATGGCATTGATTAGGTTATATACAGTGTGGTATAAAAATGGAATTGATGTTTGTAATGATCAGCCAGAGAAAGTAAAATAATGTTTTGTATGCTCTAGTTAAGATGTAAAAGAAGTACAAAATATAGTCTAGAAAGATTTATACAAAATAGGTAGAATACTATTTATGTTACAATTAATATATGCAACATTTGTATAGCTATTTCAATTCAATACACATTTATTAAGCACATACCAACTACTTTGTTAAGTTCTTTCTTAAATTAAATTTTATGTTTATTTTTAGGTTACATCATTCATTTCCACAAGATATTGAATTACAAATTTTCTCCCTGTCTTTTCCCTTCCTACTACCCCAAAACAGTAATCCCACTGTATAACTGCTCCCCCTAATCCACTCCCTCTTATATCCTCCCCCATGTCCCCTCCAACTTTCCAGTAAGGCAAGATGGACCTCTGTACCCCAATGCTTGTACATCTTATTTCCAGTTGTATGTAAAAAATAATATTTTTTTCAACATTTGATTTTAAAACTTTGAATTCCAGATTCTTTCCCTTCCTCCCTCGTCACTCACCCTTACTGGGAAGATAAGCAATTCGATATAGGATGTACATGTGTAGCTATGTAAAACATTTCCATAGTGAATATATTGTAAAAGACTGACTATATTTCCCTCCTTTCTATTCTGACCCCCACTTTTTCTCTTCTCTACTTTGACCTTGTCAAAAGTGGGTGCTTCCAATTTTCTTCCCCTCCCCAACCTGCCCTCCCTTCCATCATCACCATTCTCATCCCCTTCCCCCTTCTCTCCTGTAGGGCAAGATGCCCTATTTAGTGTGTATGTCATTCCCTCTCTAAGGCAAATTCAATGAGAGTAAGGTTGACTCATTCCATTTTGCCTTCCTGTTCTTCTCCTCCATTGTAAGTTTTTCCTTGCCTCTTTTATATGAGATAATTTACTCCATTCTGTCCCACCCCATCTCCTCTCATTATATTCCCCTCTCACCTCTCAATTTCACCTTTTAAGTATCATCCCTTTCTATTCAATTGGTCCTGTGCCCTCTGTCTATGTATACCTGTACACATATATACACACATTCACATATGTATTCATATGCCCATATACCCTCCTATATAGACATATATATATGTATACATGCATACATACATAAACACACACACACACACACACACACACATATATATATATACACACACACATACATTTATATACCCTTCAAATGTTCTCATACTGAGAAAAGTTTCATAAGTTACAATTATTGTTTTTCCATGTAGGAATGTAAATAGTTCAACTTTGATAATTTCCTTATGATTTCTTTTCCCTGTTTACCTTCTCATGCCTCTCTTGCTTCTTGTATCTGAATGTCAAATTTTCTATTCAGCTCTGGTTTTTCATCAAGAATGCTTGAGAGTTCTCTATTTCACTGAATGACCATATTTTTCCCTGAAACATGATACTCAGTTTTGCCAGGTAGGTGATTCTTGGCTTTAATCCCAGCTCCTTTGACCTCTGGAATATCATATTCCAAGTCCTTTGATCCCTCAGTGTAGAAATTTCCAGATCCTGTGTTATCCTGATTGTGTTTCCACAATATTCAAATTGTTTCTTCTTGGCTGCTTATAATATTTTCTCCTTGATCTGGGAACTCTGGAACCTGGCTATAATATTCCTAGGAGTTTTCTTTTTGGGATCTTTTTCAAGAGGTGATCAGTGGATTCTTTCAACCTCTCTTCTGCCCTCTGGTTCTAAAACATCAGGGCAATTTTCCTTGAGAATTTCTTGAAGGATGATTTCTAGGTTCTTTTTTTGATCGTGGCTTTCAGGTAGTCCAGTAACTTTTAAATTATCTCTCCTGAATCTATTTTCCAGGTCAGTGGTTTTCCCCATGAGATATTTCACATTGCCTTCTATTCTTTCATTTGTTTGGATCTGCTTAATACCATCTTTATTTCTCATAAAGTCACTAGCTTCCATTTGCTCCAGTCTAACTCTGAAGGAATGGATCTCCTCAGTGAGCTTTTGAGATTCTTTTTCCATCTGGCAAATTCGGCTTTTTAAGGCATTTTTCTTCTCATTGCCCTTTTGAGCCTCCTTTGCCATTTGAGTTAGTCTATTTTTTAAGGTGTTATTTTCCTCAGTCAGGCTGTTGACTCTCATTTCATACTTTTCTTGCATCTTTCTCATTTCTCTTCCCAATTTTTCCTCCACTTCTCTTATTTGGTTTTCAAAATCCTTCTTAAGCTCCTCTATGGTCTGTAACCAATTCATTTTTCTTGGAAGCTTTTGGTGCAGGAGTTCTGACTTTGTTGTCTTCCTCCTGTTCCATGCTTTGATCCTTTTAGTCCCCAAAGAAGGAATCTGAGGTTTGGTTGCTGTGCTTGCTTTGCTTCCTTTACTTGCTCATGTTGCCATCAATTACTTGACTTTTGAGGTTTTTGCCATAGTAGAACTCTGCTTCCAGAGAGGAGAGCTTTGTCCCAAATCTCTGAGGTTTTCTCAGCTTCCAGAGCTATTAGTTGGCTGCCCTTTTAGAAACCTCCACTGGCTCTGGCACACTGGTTATGCACCCCAGACCTCTACCCTAGACTGCAATACAGATCCAAGCAGGTTAAAGCAAGAGCGATTACCCCTCAGACTGGTTGCTTGGTCCCCCTACAATCTACAGGCCAGGAGCTCTGAAGCAGTCATGCAACAGGGCCACCACGCCTCAGCCGCTTCTCCCTCCAAGGGCAGAGGCCAGACCACACTCCCAGACCCCCTATTGCCACAAACTCCACACTGAACTCTCACTTTATCTTTGGCATTTATGGGTTGATAATTCTGTAAACCACCACAGCTGCTGGTGATCTACTCTCCAGAAGTCCCTCCAGCCAGGGCTGGTCATGGCCACCCTGAGGCTAAAACTATGGGCTCACACAGGGCTGGGCTAGGTTCCCAGTGCTCTGTGATGTATCATTCCTGCTGGCCTGCAAAGCTGTCTTCAGTGAGAGGTTTGTTTCTCTCTGTCACTTTCTGTATTCTGTAGCCCTAAAGTTTGTTTAGAGTAATTTTTTATAGGTATTTGATGTTGTTATGGAGGGGGCATACGGAGTTATCCTGCTTCTATGCTGCCATCTTGGCTCCACTCCTCTGTTAAGTTCTAAGAATAAAATTGAGACAATCCCTGATCTTAAGAAGCTTATGTTTTACTTCAGGGATATAGCACTTACCTAGATATGAAACATAATAATAACTAGAAATTATATAACACTTTAAGATTTGCAAAGGTCTTTACAAATATTATCTCATTTTATCTCACAACAACCCCAGGAGGTGGGTGCTGTTATTTTCCCCATTCAACAGTTGAGAAAACTGAGGTAGACTTACATTAAAAGACTTGTCCAGGGTCATACAGCCAGTGTATTTCTGAGGCCATATTTGAACTCAAGTCTTCTTGAGCCCAGTTCAATGCTCTATCAAATAGACCTTTTTTTACAAAATAAGTATAAAATTTAGGAGGGCCCTCACTATTTCTCTCACTTTTGTATATTTGGAGTAAGCTTCAGTTATCTAGAAAACCCATTTATATGAAGCACCTAATTCCCCAATGAAGATAGACACGGTAATTGCTTTAATTCCTTGGAGTTTTTCCATTTTTCAGTAGCTCTTTCAGGACCTCCCAGATGCATTCCCATGTCTCTGTGGGGAATTACTAATTACTGCAATGAATCTTTCACATTCTCAACCAGTATAGACAAGGCAGGAGCTCCATATTCTCCCAGCAATGACACATATCCACACCACATACACTATATTTGTTCCTAGGCAAGTGTCCTAACTCTGCCTGTCTGTAGATTTCCTGTCTGTAGTGATAACTACCATTGAGACAGAAATCAAAGGTTTGAAAAATGCTTAACATGCATTACCTCCTTTGATTCTCTTAAGGACCCTGAAAGATAAGAGTTCTAGCTGTAATGATTCCCATTTGATAGATGAGAAAACTGAGGCTTAAAGAGGTTAAGTGAATTATTACTAGTAAGTATCAGAGGTAAGAATCACACTCAAATTTCTCCTAAATCCCAAACCACCACTCTATCCACTACCTTGCGGCTGTCTCTCACCTCAGTCATTGTGTATTAGTGGAGCATTTAGCCACAAACTGTATTGTCTACTATTTGGGTCTGATATTTTGATTAATGCAGGTGGCTAAGCCTTATTTCTCCACCAAGACCAGGAGCTCCTTGAGGCAGAGGACCACATCATGCTAGAGGTAGTCTGCTGTGGTACACAGAATGCAGAACTTCAAGTCATGAAAATCTGGATTTGAATCCCTACTCACTTAGTATCTGTGTGACCCTGGGTATTTTTGAGTTAACCTCCCCAGTTCTTGGGTTTCTTCTTCTGTAAAATAGGATATTTGAACTCAAAGACTTCTAATATTCCTCCCATTTCCGTCTCTGTGATCCTATGATTATACTTTATATTAAACACCACATTTTAAGAGGAGCTTAGATAAACGAGTGTCCAGAGAACAGTGACCAGGAAGACCAGGCCATATCAGGGTTGAGTGCAGGAACTGAAGATATTTAGGTAAGAGAAGAGAAAACTTAAGGGCGGTACATAACAGCTTTTCTCAAGAATTTAAAGGTATGTTGTGTGAAAGAGGGAGAAGATCCATTCTTCTTAGTCTCCGAGGACAGTACTTGAATCAGATCTGGGCCTGGGTTTAGTCAAGATAGGCAGTTTTCTAGGGCAGGCCATGAATCAGGGTGGTTTTTTTGTGTGTTTGTGGGAGCACTACAAGGGATACTTTTAGATAATACTTTTGATTTTAGTGTTTTTCGTGCTAGAAAATTCTGCTCCCCAAGGCACATAGGTATTTATCTTGTGATGTCTCATTGCCCAGGATTTAAACTGCTAGTGGACAGTCACACACAAGGAGGGAAATTTTCAGACCAAACTTATGGTTACATCGATGCCTTGTCCTGGCTCTGACAAAACCTAATGGGCAGAAGGTGACAGGAGACAGATGCCTGTTCAAAATGAGGAAGAAAAAATTAGAGCTGTGTAAAAATAGAACAAATGGTCTTTTTTCTGAGGTTCACCTCCTGTGAGCCATGCAGAATTCAAGAAACAGAGCCAGTGGCTCACTCCTTTTTGGGGAGGGATTTGGTCCATTAGGTAAGAGGCTAGGAAACATGGCTTCTGACATCCCTTCCAACTTCTAAGACCAGCATCCTCTGCATTTCTTCTGACACTTATATCACAGTATGGTGTATTGATGGCTCATTTCAATCTGTGTGCAGACTGCTAATCAGGATTATAGATCAATGTAAAAAGACTTCATTTTGGGAGACAAGCGTGTATTTGAACCATTGTACAGGGTGTCCCTAAAGTCTGGACACATAGGAAATCTCATTAATTATGTATATTTTTAAGAAATGAAATGAAGTTTTCAACAATATTTAATTAGCTTAAATTTTAACCATGACAATTTCATGTAGAATAAAAGTTTTCATTAGCTATTAGAGACTATTTTCCATATTAATGAGATTAATTTAATTTAGTTATTAATGAAATTTCCTATGTGTCTCCTATGTCTTTCTGTCTTATGAAATCTCATTTATACTAATTAAATAAAATATTGTTGAAAATTTCATTCATTTCATTTCTTGAAAATATACATAATGAGATTTCCTATGTGTCCAGACTTTAGGGACACCCTGTAGTACTTGTTGGAGTGAATATTTCCCTAGGTACATTTTCACCAGTGCCTTTCCTATCTTTTCCC
This sequence comes from Gymnobelideus leadbeateri, assembly GCA_011680675.1. Classification (NCBI taxonomy): domain Eukaryota; kingdom Metazoa; phylum Chordata; class Mammalia; order Diprotodontia; family Petauridae; genus Gymnobelideus; species Gymnobelideus leadbeateri. The sequence goes on along the minus strand of WOXC01009692.1, from coordinate 765,524 downwards.
CCATAGTACCTGCTATGAATATGCACTTCTTTAGTACATAAAGGAACCTGTGTTTTCATTCGTTTGCACATTCCTTATCATGTGCATCATTATAATCCATCAGCAGCTAGGTAGCACAATGGATGGAGTGTCAGGCTTAGAGTCAGAAAGACTCATCTTCCTGAGTTAAAACCAGGCCTCAGTCACTAGCTGTGTGGCCCTGGGCAAGTCACTTAACCATGTTTGCCCCAATTTCCTCATCAGTAAATGAACTGGAGAAGGAAATGGCAAACCACTGCAGTATCTCTGCCAAGAAAACCCCAAGAACCAGACAGGACTAAGACAACTGAACACCAACATAATCCATCAATACTTTATTTTCCTGAGCAACTTGTACCCATATCTTCTCATAAATCTACCATCATGTGTCTATCCAAGTTGCCAAAGGTTGTCCTCTAGCTCTTTTGACATTACATGGGTACCAGGGCAACAACTAGGCAGCTTTTTTTTTCCCTTCCTCTAAATGTCCATGGTGTTTTCTGACCTTACATCTCCACGGCAATAGAGAAGCTAGAAGACTTTAGAGGCCATTTATTCTCCACTTCCCCTCGTTGCCCAAATAAGAAAATGGAATGACTGACAGGTGAAGTCACCAAGGTCACACAAATGGAAACCATCAGAGTCAAGATTTGAACATAGGTCTTCTAACTCCCAATCCAGTTAACATTAATAATATTCTGCAACCCACTTATATCTATCATATATTTTTCTGTTAGTTAAGAAACATTTATGAAGAACCTACTATATGCTAGGCACTGTGCTAAGTACTAGGGATATAAATAAGAAAAAGAGAGACAGTTCCTTCAAGGAACTTAGAATCTAATATGGGAAGCTGGAAAACAGGGGTGCATGGGTAAGACCCTCCCTTTAAGTCACAAACAATTTCGATTCTTTGGAGATCAGAGTATCCCATTATTTACAACCACATAGCATCAATGGATAGCTATTACTAGTTTGAAAAAAAGAATGGGGGGGGGGGCATTGCTTTTCATGGTATAGGCTGGTATTGTTGAAAGTCCTGTAAGCCTTCCTCTCAGTTTATGTTCAGTCAATTTTAAGTCATGTCCAACTCTTCATGACCCTATCTGAGTTCTTCTTGGCAAAGATGCTGGAGTGATTTGCTATTCCCTTCTCCAGCTCATTTTACAGATGAGAAACTGAGGCAATCAGGGTGAAGTGAGTTGCCCAGGATCACACACCTAGTAAGTATTTGAGGGCAGATTTGAACTCAGGGAGATGTCTCCTTGACTTCAGGCCCAGCACTCTATCTATTGTGCCACATGTTGCCCATGTATCCTCTATATCCCAAATTCAACCCAATCTACTCTCTATGTACTGATGAACCAGCTCAATGGGCTGTCCATCTAAAACCGTATTGTGATCTGCACAATATCCATTGTCATCTATTTGATTCTCCTGTGTGGATTGTTTTAAGCTAAGCCCCTTCGAGCAGTGTATATCTCATTAGGAGTCTTTTTTGTATTACACAATTTGATACAATGAACCCATGGTCATCAGCAAACAGGAGCATAAGCTTGCCTACCATATGTAAAGGATATCTTTTTTTTCCTTTGGACTCCATACTAGACATCCTTCATAGCAGTGTTAAACACTTTTGACAAACATTTCTCCAAGACTGTTTTATGCCTGGCTTAATGATGTTAATAACAGGATCAATTGCTATCTCTGTTACATGCACAAATTTAAAGTATCTACCCCAAATGACTATTTTTGCCTGACCTGTGGTAGGACATTCCAAGCTCGTGTTGCTCTGATCAGCCTCAGTCAGACAGACTGAAACTTGACTTTAGCATAATGGTGTTATTTTGGTCCTCTGAGAACAAAGGACAACAACCAACCAATGAAGAAACCTTGTATAAAATGAACACGTGATGAGACACATCACCAGAAGAGAGTCTTTAAATGAGTATTTTACTAAATCAAATATATTTTTACAATCAAGAAATAATAAACATAGTGTGATCTTGTATTCTTTTCAATCAGTTGTGTAATTTTAAAGATGTTTGCAAAAGCCTACCTGCTCCCTTCTCTTATTTTCATAAAAACAAAAGCAGCTAATTGTCATAAAGATTTTTCTGAAGGTGGAGAAGTAAGCATATAGGTTGGTCGCTACCGACATCCCCTGGGCCATCTCTCTTTCATACAGTATTCTTTGTGATTTTCTCCAGTCTCAGTCACTCACAAGATCATGAGGATGAGAGGATGATCGTGCTGGAACTAATACGGATTGCAGAAGCCAACTTAGCCAACTTCCTACATTTAAAAACAATTAGATTTTATTTTTTGTTATTCCAAAGTTGACAAACACTAAGAAAACAAACAATAACAACAAAAAAACCCAAACACACACACACACACACACACACACACACACACACACACTTCTATCTGCAAAGTAGAACAGGAAAGGAGGGTTGCACAGGAAACCACAAATCTCAGTTATAAACACCTTGCTTCTTCAATACTGAGGTCATCTAATCCTGAACAGAAACAAGGAAAGGCTTAGATCCTATTGGAGGAAATTATCATCATTTTCTTTGGAAAGGGAATTTTGCTGAAGCATTGACTGAATTAGTTTATTATAGGAGTTAGAGACTTTAGAGATCATCTGGTCCTTTTCCCAATTTTTACAGATGGGAAAACTGAGGCCCAGATGGGTCAAGTGTCCAAAAATGAATCCGAGGGCACCTATTTACTAAATAGCAGAGCTGAGATTTATAACCGGATTCTCAGACTCCAAACCCAATGTTGTTTCCACCGAACTACATAAATCACTGCCCAATCCACCCATGACTTCCCTGGATTCCTTCAGGTCTCATTTAAAGTCCCAACTTCTTTAGGTGCCTTTCCCAGTACCTCTTATTGCTAATGTATTCCCTCTGTTAATTATTTCTGATTTATCCTGTCTAGATCTTGTCTGTATAAAGCTTGTGGCATGTTGTCTTCCCTGTTAGACTGTGAGCTTCTTGAGAATAAGGGCCATCTTCTGCTATCCTTTGTATCCTCTGTGCCTTTAGCAAAGTGCCTTTCACATAGTAGGCACTGAATAAATGTTTATTGACTCACTGGATGGTGCAGAGGAATCTGCAACATTAGGAAGACAGGTGCATTGGCAGCAGCAGGAGGGCTGTTCCTGTTCTTCATGATTGCTTAGTGGAAGGTAGATACTACTCATGATTTGGGAGTTATTCTAAATAGCCCGCTAGTGTGAAAACATTCCGGAACAGATCTGGAGAACGTTTTTATTATTATCATCATTTATTTTGTTTTTACACCAGTGTTCTAGGGGGAAAAATGAGGCATGTTCTTGATTTTTTAAACTCGAATCTGTTTTTATAAAGACCACAAACAACAGAGCACTTTGAATTTGAACCTAGATATGGAACATTCAATTTTTTAGAAAAGTAAACTTCGTTATTTTCATACTCAGATGCTTTGAAGCATCACTTATTTCCTCCGTATGTCTCTCTCTACTGACATGGATTGCAGTCAATATTTCATGAGCTGTTGTGGCTGAAAAGTTCAGCCTCTTGTGGTCAGTCTCCCAGGGATGAGCCTTCCTGAATTTAGCTGAGTTGGTCTTCAGATAAGACACACAGCCTTTTACTGGGCCCGAACTCAAAGCCATTCCAGAGCTTGCTTGGTACCTACCCAAGCTTGCGTTCCCCTGGCCATAGCTTTCAAGAACCCAGGGTCATCAACAAAGAGTACATTCAGCTGACTATAATCTCTAATCATCTAATCCCTCCAGCTCATATCGACGTTGCTTTGACTACCATGCTTATTCACGTTGGTAGCGTTGGGGATTTTGGGCAGAAAAAAAGGAGCACTTAATTTGTCCCAAATGCTTGATCCTTTTTTTCCCTTCATTTCCCTTAAATCCTGTCAATTAGGGTCATAAAAAGAGGAAACTTCATCATGAAATTAAATCCTTGCAACATCTTTGAACAGTGCAATAAGTCTCCTTGCTTGATTGTATTAATAAAATTTCTAGCAGCATAGTTTGGGGGATCAATGCAGTAGGCCCCCCTGCCAATCAAAGAGTTTTTTCTACTTACTGAAAAGTTAGCAGCTTTTTCAGTTTCTTTGTGTCTGACTGAGGACAGGCTGAGTTACCCCCAGAAGATTAAATCTTTAATTTCACATTATTTCCAGCCATCTCTGTAGAACAAAGTGGGCTTTACCTGTTGAATATGGGGCTTATGCAGTTTGAAGTGCTCTTGAGACATTAAGAGGCCGTCTTGAACAGTCTCTGAGATTTAAGCTGAGGGGAATTCTAAAGGGATTACCACTGCATTTTCCATAAAACTAGAAATAAAAACAGACTGGAGCAATGTATGATCATAAATGCATTCCTGCTGTGATGAAGAGCTCCATTCCCACTGCCATTCTAAGGCGGAGGCAGGAAAAACTGTCAAAGGGCGACCATACTTGTAAGGATTTGTACAAGTTCAATTTATAATGAAATTAGGGGCTGAATAGTTTGGATAGATTTGCTTTAAAAAAAAAAAAAGAAACTTTTCCATCCCCTCTGGTCCAAAGGTGAGAAATATCCATGTTACTCTGACTCTATTAAGACATCTTTTGTACATGTCTTGATCCCACCATGACCAGATCTGGATGACACCCTCTCTGTGAATAAGTAATTAAGGGAATGAAAAAAAAACTCAACCACGATTCCTGGGAAGATTTTTTTTAACAACAACAACAACAACAACAAAAATGTCAAAAATGTTGTCTTTGAATTGTTTAGGGAAAGAAAAGGGTAACTAACCCCATTAAATTTCCTCCTTACTTAATAATCATCTGGGAAACCCCACTAACCCCAAAAATTTATTTTAAAATTGTATAGCACTATAACACATATTGTGGTATTTGCTTTTGTGTTTGTGTATCTGTAAAGCATATTTTAATGTAAAATATATTTTGTGTATGTTCATGTATACTACTTAAATTGGGTATTGGACCACAGTTGTGAAAGAATATTAAAACAAGCATCAGAAACATTAAATGTGAACTTTGAAATATGCAATGGAAGAAAATCAACTTTCATTCTGAAATCGTTGCCTTTGAAAAATTCACCATCTCTTTCAGATTGTATTAACAAAATGTAATATTTTTTAACTTTTTCAAACTGGAAATTTTTTTCAAAATGATTTAAATATAGAATGGGGAAACCAACTTCTATCCCAAACCCCAAAGATTAGCCATCAGATTTGATCAGACTATTTATGAATTATCACCATGAATTAGACTTAACAATTCAAAATTCTATGAATTGGACCTTTTACTCCCATTTGAAACTGTGAATTGACCAGCTATTTTTATTATTGTTGTGGTAGCTGGGTGATCTTGGAATTAGGACGATCAGAGTTTAGATCCAGTCTCAGACATGTACTACCCATGTGATGCTTGGGATTTCACTTATGCTCTGCCAGCCTTGATTTTCTCATCTGTAAAATGGGGATAATAAGACCACTTACCTCACAGGATTGTGATGAGGATAAAACGAGAGAGGAAAAGTGCTTTGTAAATTGTAAAGTAATAAATGCTCATTCTCATTATGTAATAGGTTGAAAAAGTTGAGAGCTCTCTGTAATAATAATACCCAACATTTCAATTGTGTTTTATGTTTTATAAAATACTTTCCTTGGGGCAGCTAGGTGGCGCAGTGAATAGAGCATCGTCTCTAGAGTCAAAAGGACCTGAGTTCAAATGGGGCCTCAGACACTTAAAATTTACTAGCTGTGTGACCTTGAGTAAGTCACTTAACTCCAATTGCCCTGCTATCCCCCCTCCAAACGGGCAAAACAAAAGAATAAAAATAAAATACCTTCCTCACAATAGCTCTATGTATTATGTATTAATATGTATTAATATTACATATAATATTATACATAATATATTATATAATATATAATAATATATATTACATATAATATTACATAATTAATAATATCTATGTATTAATAGCCCCATTTTGTAGATGATAGAACTAAAACCCAAAGAGGTTTATGATCTCAAAAAGGTGAAATGATTTTCTCAGGCTCACAAAACTGAGGAGTACCAGGGCCAGAACTGGAATCCAGGACACCTGAGGAGCCCTTTGACTTTTTTGACCCTCAGTTTACCTATCTGTAAAATGAGGGCGATAGTCGGTCAGTAAACATTTATTAAGCACCTCTTATGTGGGAGATACTTTGCTAAGCACTGGGGATACAAAGAAAGTCACCAGCCAGTCCCCCTGCTTTTGGGGAGTTCAGGCTGATGTGATTCCAAAGGAACCTTTAAAAGCCCTTCAGCTCACTCAGACTACTGCTGACATTGATACAGCACTTTTGAGTTTGGCATGGGTTTTATGTATAGAATTTCATTGGATCCTTGAAGCAGTCTTCTGAGGGAGGTACAGATTTCCCTTTACTACAAAGGAGCATGCCCTGTCTGTCCCATTTGTCATTTCTTCTATTGGCAGGGACAGGCATAGCCGTCTTGGCATGTCACATAGCACTTAGTGGGTGGTAATAAAGAAAAGGGTCACAGTTTTCAGTTTTCTCCAACCAGAAGAAGCCTTAGGGAATATTGGAAATCCAACTCTATCATCTGGCAGACAAAGAAATTGAAGTCCATGGAGGTTAAGGGACCTACCAAAAGACAATACGTAGAAGAAGGGAGAATAAGGACGTACATCGTCCCTACCATGGGCCAGGCACTGTGCTTTAATATTATCTCATTGAACCCTGGGAGGTATATGCTATTGTTATATTAATTTCACAGTCCAGGAAACTGATGCAGACAAAGGTTAAGTGACTCAGCCAGGGTCACACAGCCAGTAAGTGTCTAAAACGGTATTCGAACTCAGGTCTTCCTGACTTCAGACCCGGTGCTCCATACACTTAGCTGCCTATTATTAGATCATGCCAACTCAAGTTTTATTCAGTGTTTCTATGTAATTAAAGTTAAGCAATACATTTTAAAATGGGATTGCAACATAGCCAGCAGCCCTGCATTTTCTTAAATGGATAAATTCCTTTGGAATAAAGAGGCACGATCATCTCCTTGTACTGCTCAGTGCTGGCCTATTGTCTTCAGTCTGGGCACCAAGGTTTTGGAAGGACTTGGCTAAGCCAGAGGGCATCCAAAGAAGAGCACTCAGATTGGTGAAGGATTCTGGGTCCTTGTCCTGTGAGCATTAGCTGAAGGGACCCAGGAAGGTCAGTCTGTAAGAGAAAAGACTCAGCCGAGCTAGAGGCGAGAACACAATACCCACACTCAGGCTTTCCAAAGCCTATCCTGGGGTGGCTAGGTGGAGCAGTGAATAGAGCACCTGAGTTCAAATCCAGCCTCAGACACTTAACACTTACTAGCCAGGTGACCTTGGGCAAGTCACTTAACCCCAATTGCCCTGCCTTATCTCCGTCCAAAAAGCAATAAAAAAAAAGAGCCTATCCTATATAAGAAGTGGAAGCCATTAGGGGCCATTTGGTCCAGATCCTCATTTTCTACACCTGAAACCAAGAGAGGTGAAGTGACTTGCCCAGAGTCACACAACTAATATGTGTCTGAGATGGGATTTAACCCCAATCTTCCTTAGCTCCAAGTGCAATGCTTTTCTCTATTCACAATGCCAGGCTCCCTTTCTAAGAAAGAGGAAGGGACTGGGAACTATTCACAGAAATGGCACATTTAGACTTGTCAACGTGAAAAAAAAATTCTTAACAATTAGAACTCTTCAAAAGTGTTGCCTCAAGTGACAATAAGTGGACAGGCCCTTGGAGGGCTGCAAGCAGAGGCATTATACCCATTTATCAGGGATATTAGAGAAGGAATTACTGGTTTGGATGAGATCCCTTCCAACTTAAAAATTCTGTGATTTTGTAAATATTGGGAAAAAAACCCAATTTTGACTGATCTATTTGCTCAGTGTTCAGGTATTCGACAAATGTGGAAGAAATATCACTCTATTAACTGGACACTAACTTGCTACTCACCAACTTCCTGAAAATGTCCATTATGTTCACTGGAAATCATTGAGCTTCTGCCCTTGGGATGTGCTATGGAGAGGTGGCGACAGGTTCATAGGACTCTCCTTCACAAATTATTCATCTACAGAGTAGCCTCTGGGAGGAGGGAGAAAGGAAGCAAGCATTTATATAGCTCCAGCTAAGGGCCAGGTGCTATGCTAAGCACTTTTTAGAAATATTATCTCATCTGATCTCTGTCATTAACTTAAGTAACTGAATTATCACCTTTTTCTGGAGGTCTTCCCTGATTTCCTCCAGATGCTAATGCCTTCCCTCCTAAGGTTAATCATCATCATCGTCGTCGTCGTCGTTGTCATCGTCATCATCATTGTCGTCGTCATCTTCTTCCTCTTCTTCTTCTTCTTCTTCTTCTTCTTCTTCTTCTTCTTCTTCTTCTTCTTCTTCTTCTTCTTCCTCTCCTCCAAGTCTTCTTTCTCCTCCTCCTCTTCCTCCTCCTCCTCCTCTTCTTCCTCTTCTTGTTCTTATTGTTGTTATTCTTTCTCTTTCTCTCCTGCTTCTTCTGCTCCTCCTCCTCTTATTCCTTCTCCTCCTTCTCTTCTTCCTCCTCTTCCTCTCCTGCTCCTCCTCCTCATTCTTTTCTTCCTCCTCCTCTTCCTCTTCCTCTTCATCATCATCATCACCATCATCACTACCATCATCATCATCACCATCACCACCACCACCACCATCATCATCATCATCTTCGTTGTCATCATCATCATCATCATCATCATCATCATCATCATCATTATCATCTGTTAATCAGGGTTAAGGAACTTGCCCAGAGTCACACAGCTAGTAAGTGTCTGAGGCCAATTTTGAATTCAGATCCTCTTGGCTTCAGGGCTGGTGCTCTACCCACAGCCCTACCTAGATGCCTTCTAAGGCTAATCTTTTTTTTTTTTTAATAATTTGGTTATTTACTTTTAGTTTATAACATAGAGTTCCACAGTCCCTTGAGTTTCAAATTTTCTCCCCCTCCCTCTCCTTCCCCTTCCCCCCTCCTATGATGGAATGCACTCGATTATAGGATCTACAAATATCTACACATTAATCATTAGTCAGGTTGTAAATAAGGATTTTAACCAATGGAATGATCAATGGGAAAGAGAAAACAAAACAAGAAAAAGAAACAGCAAGTAGTTTGTTTCAATCTGCATTCAGACTCCACAGCTCTTTCTCTGGATGTGGGTTTCTCTTTCGATCATGAGTCTTTTGGAGTTGTCTTACAACCTTACATTGCTGAGGGGAGCCCAGTCTACTGAAGTTAGTCACCACACATACATTGTGTCTGTGAGTGTGTGCAGATTTCTCCTGTTTTCTGCTCTTCTCACTCATCATCAGTTTATATAAGTCCAGTTTATTATGAAGTCCATTTGCTCCTCATTTCTTATAGTGCAGTAGTATTCTATTACATTCATATACCACAGCTTGTTCCGCCATTCCCCAATTGATGGGCATCCCCTTGATTTCCAATTCTTTGCCACCACAAAAAGAGCTGCTATAAATATTTTTGTACATATGGGTCCCCCTCCCACTTCTTTGATATCTTTGGGATATAACTATAGAAGTGGTATTGCTGGTTCAAAGGGTATGCACTTATTTATAGCCCTTTGGGCATAGTTCCAGATTGCTCTCCAGAATGGCTAGATCAGTTCACAACTCCACCAATAGTGCATTGGTATTCCAATTTTTCTACATCCTCTCCAGCATTTATCATTTTCCTGCTTTATCATCTTAGCCATTCTGGCTAGTGAGATATGGGTACCTCAGAGTTGTTTTGATTTGCATTTCTCTAATCAGTAGTGATTTAGAGCATTTTTTCATATGCTTACAGATATTTTTAATTTCATCTGCTGAGAACTACCTGTTCATGCCTTTTGACCATTTATCAGTTGGAGAATGACTTGTATTCTTATAGATTTGACTCAGTTCTTTGTATATTTTAGAAATGAGGCCTTTATCAGAGACATTGGTTGTACAAATTCTTTCCCACCCCCTTCCCTCTTAATCTTGGTGACATTGGCTTTATTTGTACAGAAACTTTTCAATTTAATGTAATCAGAATTATCCATTTTGTACTTTATAATGCTCTCTAATTCTTGTTTCATCATAAAGTCTTTCCCTCTCCATAGATCTGACAGGTAAACTATACCTTCCTCTCCCAGATGGCTTACAGAATCAGACTTTATACCTATATCGTGCAACCATTTCGACTTTATTTTGGTGTACGGTATTAGATATTGGTCTATGCCCAATTTCTGCCACACTACATTCCAGTTTTCCCAGCAGTTTTTGTCAAATACTGCATTCTCATCCCCAAAACTGGGGTCTTTGGGTTTATCAAACAGGAGATTACTATAATCATTGGCTGCTGAGTCTCATGTACCCAATCTGTTCCATTGATCCACTACCCTCTTCAGCCAGTACCAAGTAATTTTGATGACTGCTGCTTTATAATGCAGATTAAAATCTGGTATGGCTAGGCCACCTTTCCTAGCATTTCTTTTCATTAATTGCCTTGATATTCTGGACCTTTTTTTTCTTCCAAATGAATTTTGCTACTATTTTTTCTAGCTCTACAAAGTAATTTTTTGGTAGATTGATTGGTATGACACTAAATGTGTAGTTTAATTTAAGTTAAATTGTCATTTTTATCATATTAGTTCGACCCAGCAATGAACAACTGGTGTTTTTCCAATGTTAGATCTGACTTTATTTGTGGGAAAAATGTTTTATAGTTGTTTTCATATAGGTCCTGGGTTTGTTTTGGCAGGTAGATTCCCAAATATTTTATGATGTCTACATTAACTTTAAATGGGATTTCTCTTTCTATCTCTTGCTGTTGGATTTCATTAGAGATATAATAGGACTGCCGAGGATTTACATGGGTTTATTTTATATCCTGCAACTTTGACAAATTTATTTATTATCTCAAGTAGTTTTTACTTGATTCTCTAGGATTCTCTAAGTATGTCATCATATCATCTGCAAAGAGTGACAGCTTAGTCTCCTTCAATTTCTTTTTCTTCTCTTATTGCTACTGCTAACCTAAGGCTAATTTATCTGCTCTGTACAGATATATTTCTGCACATGTTGCCTCCCCCATTAGAATGTGACCTCCTTGAGGGCAGATACTGTTTTTACTTTTTCTTTGTATCCCCTGTGCTTAGCAAAGTGCCTGACACATATTAAATGCTTAATAAATAATGGGTGAATATTATAAAGGTCCACTTTCCATTTTGCAAATTTGACAATAGATAGCTATTGCAAAGCCAGTTCATTGTTTGGAGGTGAGAGGGTACCTATCAGACATGACCTTTGTCTTCTTCATGATTCTTTTTGGGTGGGTGGGATGTTCTTTTTTGCCACTTTTGCTAGTGACCGAAGTTCAAACTGTGCTGGCTTCCATGTTGGTGGACAGTTTCTAGCAGAATTTGCCATTGTCTTAGGAAGCTTTATTAATATCTCCAGTCTCCTTGCCATTGCTCAGTTTTATTTAATAGCATTCAAAGTTGGAAGGGACCTGAAAGATAACTAAGCCAACTTCACACCCTTATGGGAATCCATAACATCCCCCAAAGCTGGGCATCTCTAACAGTATGAGCAACATAGAGCTTGCTGCCTAGTGTGGTAGTCAGTTCTATTAAGCCAAAATCTTCTCCCCCTCCCCAACTTCCACTTCTCCTGGGGAAATAAAGAACAAGTCCATTCCCAGTGATATATGATACTAAAGATCAGTACCATGTCTCTTCTTAATATTTTCCCCTTCATGGGGCAGCTAGGTGGCACAGTGAGTAGAGCGCTGCCCCTGGAGTCAGAAGGACCTGAGTTCGGATCTGGCCTCAGACACTTAACACACACAAACAAACAAAAAAAACCAACCCTAGCTGTGTGACCTTGGGCAAGTTACTTAACCCCAATTGCCCTCCAAAATGCAAAAAAAAAAAAAAAAAAAAAAATATATATATATATATATATATATATATATATAATGTATTTTTCCCTTCCTAAATAGCTTTGACTTTGTAAACAATAAATAAGAAAATATAGGTAACATTTATATAATGCTTTAAGTTCTAATCTAGTCTCAGACACTTACTAGCTGTGTGACCCTGGGCAAATCATTTCCTCTCTGTGTTTCTTCAGTTTTCTCATCTGTGCCATGGAGATAATAACAACAGGTACTTTAAAGGGTTGTTGTGAGAATCAAATGAGATAATATTTGTGAAGCCTTGCACATAGTAGGTGCCATATACATGCTTATCCTCTTCCTTCCCATTCCTTAAAGTTCTGCAAAGCATTTTTACATTTATTAACTCATTTGATCCTGATAGCAACCCTGTGAGGTAGGTATTGCTGTTATCTCCATTTCACAGATAAGAAAACTGAGGCAGAAGGTAAGTGACTTGCCCAGGGGTACACAGTTAGTATGAGGCAGAATTTGATCCTATACTCTTTTCTCTGAACCAGCCAGTTACCTCTCCTTGTTCTGTTATTCTTCTCTATCTTAATCATAGATTAAGAACTGGAAAGAACCCTAGGAGTCCAACCCCTGTGTGGTATAAGTGAAATCCAAAAGTGAAGCAATCTGGGATTTGAAACTGGATACCCTGATTCCAAATCTAGCCTTTTTTTTTTTTTTTTTTTTTTTATACCAAACTGTCTCCCTTATCTTGGTCATTCTCCAGTTTGTCAATAACCTTTTTCAGAAATGACACCCATCGGAAAAAAAAATACTCCAGATGTACTCTGACGAGCAAAGAATGCGATTATTGCTTGTGAGATCTGGCAACTGAATGTCCCCTAAAGCAAGTAGCATAGGATTATGTTGCTTCCTCCCTGCACCCCCTTTTGGGATTTAAGCAGCTGTTTTTCAGTGTTGGCTCAGATCATGGTTAGGTGCATCTAAAAACCTAAGTTGTTTTTTTTTTTATATGAATGACTGACAAACCAGAACTCCCCCACCCTGTATTTGGACAGTTGTTGTTTTTAAAAATCTAAGTGTATATTTTATATTTAGCCCCATTAGGTTTCATCATTTATTTTTGTTTTGCATTTGAATCTATCGGTATTCTTTTGACTCTGCAACATGAGGCCAAGGTTGGGTAGTAATGAATAGTGAAGGGAAAGAGAAACAGGAAGAAACTCCCAGTAGTTTCTGTATGTCTTTGGATCAATGGAAAGCGCCCTCAAAGTATTCCTTGTCTTATCCTGCCTTCTCTCCCTATCATCACATCAATAATTCAAACCAATCTGTTGATTGACAGTTATTTTGAGTGTCTACAGCCCAGTTTTGGGCTGTACACTATGGAGGGTGGGTGCAAAAAAATTTAACAAATCACTCCTACCTTCAAGGAGCTTACAGTCTCCTTAAGGAAGTAAGAAACTGACAAAGGCAAAAGTTATTGAATAATACTAGGTGATCATGAATAGGGATGGTCAAGAAAGACCTTAAGGAGGAATTAGAATTCCAAATGCTACTTAAATGGAGATTAGGATATCAGTTATCACAGCCTAGTGTGATAACCATTCCTACTCATAATCAAATTTCTTTACTTTTACCCAAATTATTGCTTCTTCCTATAGCATGCATTGCCCACAATGCTTATGTAGATCTCACGCCCATTATTACAAAGTTGGAGAATGATGGATTGGAACATTACATTTGCCCCAGAACATTACATATACTCAGGTTGTTGTGGGGGGGAGGCAGTTTGAACTGTTTTAAAAAGTCTCTTTTTAAATCCTTTGTTAGAAGGGATGACTTTGTAAGTAGAGTAAGGGGAAGAATATATTCAGAAACAAAGGTGATAAAGATAGCAATTAAAAAATGTTAAGAAAGTAGAGTAAGGATTAAGCCCAGAACAATGGTGGTGTCATTGACCAAAATGGCCAGACTGATTGGCAACAAATGCTTTTGATAAAAATACATTTTACCTCTTTTGATGGAGCATAAAATGACCATCATTAATGCATGCTAGTGGATCTCTTTAGTTTCAGAAATGTAGAGAAGGCTATTTTTTGCATGTTGGGGTACTGGGAGAGACACCATAACAACCTCCAGCCCTTTTCCAAATCTGGAAAGGCTGGAATAGAAAACAAGTCTTTGTCATTTCTCCTACATTCAATTGTCAGCCTCTCCCAATCATGTATCCTCTTATGCTCTATTATGAAAAAAAGTCCTCAGGAAACAGTGCCGCAACTTTTCACACCTACTTTTCATTAAAAACCTGTCTTTTTGCAGCCTTGGCCCTGCCTAGTTAGCTAACATTATAAAAATAGGAGGCATAGCAAACAGAGAAAGGAATGGGCAGTGCACTCAGGCAGAGGATTAAGGAAGGATTACATATTTTAATTACAGGAAAGATGTAAAAAAAACCCCATTCATGGTTGAACATTAAAAAGGCAGATTTCAGTGGAGTTCCTTGTACTCCACAGGAAGCATTCATTCAAGTGACCCATATCATTTCGTCTTATACTGGGGATCATGGATAAGAACCTCCCACCTGCCCCCACCTCCAGAAGTCTCAGAAGTTAGGGCTAACAAGCAGAGTGATGATCAGTGTTATGCAATTCTGCTGTCTGCTTTTCCCAGAATGCCTCAGATGGACTAGTTATTGCCTTTTATGACTGTCCAATCTCAACTAGCCAGAGCCTTCCGTTAATCACACCCCAACATTTCTCTGTCCCAAGTAGCATCATTCCTTGGCAATGAAATTCAGTACTATTCAAAAGGACATTTATTAGATGCTAGGCTTTATGCTAGGTGCTGAGATAATAAAGATAAAAAATAGGGTCTGCCCTCAAGGACTTATATTCTAGTGTGTAGCAGCAAGCACCCCAACATCCCCAGGGTAGCTGCCAATACAGGTTCTTAGATCTGCTTTTCAAAAGGAAAGCAACTCAAAATCAGTTAACAAGCACACTTTAATAAAACAAACATATACCATTTACCTAGTTCAGGGGAAAAAGGTCATCACCCAGAACTTCAGAGTATACAGACAGTAGTTTCAATACAGAGAAACAAACAGATCAAGCAGACAGGCTTCCAAACTGTCTAACCATTACATCAATACCAAATCACAGTTACCAGAGAGGGAAGCATCAACATCTGGGTTTTCAAAGCCGGGGGGCTCTCAACTGCTGCCCAGAGTCTCATCTGGTCAAATCACACAACACTTCTCAAAGTGAGCCCCAAAGCAAAGCCTCAAATCAGGGATTATATAGTCTTCTCCTGGCTCAGACAATGTAACCACCCTCTTGATCCACTGCCCAATCACACAGCATCAAGGTGTGGTCATTCCTGAAAACCAAGCCTCCTACCACAGGCTCCATGTGACCACATTCAGCCTATTAGGGGGCAGAGTATATTTTCAAATTAAAGAAGGTTCTCAGAGTCACTGAAGTCAATCAAAGTCTCTTAAGCCAATCAAGGGCCTAGGGGCAGGGAAGATCTTCAAATCTGCATTTCCATTACATAGTGGGGGGATGCCACCTGTACATGGATAAAAGCAGATCCACAGGAATGTGGGAAGGGCAGAGGAGCTCAGTAAAAGCCTCAATGTTGGAGTTTGCATAGGAGCTGAACCCTAAAGGAAGCTAGGGATGCCAAGAAGCAGAGGTGAGGAGGGAGGACATCAGCACAGTTAGGAAGTAGACAAAGCTTGTTTTTGAATTCCCAGCCTCCTGTTTCTAACTCTAAGAATGATGATCGAAAAACAACCGAGGGAGTCGGGGGAGCTGGGTTTGAATGTTTCCTTTACTACTTGAGAACTTTGAGACAAATCACAAAATTTATGTTTTGGGGTTTTAGTTTCCTCATTAGTGAATGAATGGGTTAGAATTGATGGTCTAAAACACTAAATATTTAATTGTCTTCTTTGAATTCTTAAGACTTGTGTGAAGCCATGACATGAAAATGAATTTGGGAAAGGGAAATATACCTTTCAGGTCTTACAGAATTTGAGTTATTTTGTATCTTAGTCTTCCATACCTCCTAGATGCTTAGATGATTTTCTCATGGCCTGCCCTAGGGTAATTGGGAAAATCCTGGCTGGTTGTCATTTCATCAGGGTCTTATTATGGCCTGGGCCATAGGATCCTGCACCCAGGATTTAATCTGAAAGTGAACCTGGAACCTGATGCCGACAGAATCTTTGACCTTCAAATTTCTATGGTTTGTGAGTGACTGACAACTGCTGGGAATCCTACAGAGAGTCACAAGGCCAGGGACTATTAATGTATTTCATATAGCAAAAAGGTAAAATTATTACATATAGTATTTTATACAAATTGTCAAGTATCACACATTGGCTTTGGACTCCCTTTTATCCTACCCCTCACTAGTACTGGCATGTCAGGTCCCTAAAGCAAGGCTACTGATTCTCTCCTTCTCAAAGTTCTTGGGGGTAATCCTGAAGAGTTTGAGTCTTTGTTTAATGTTATTGTTTTTGACCTTCCCCCCATATCAATTGGTATATCCCTCCATATTGCCTGACCAGTGCCAGTTAGCATCTTTTCAATATGATTGAACCAATAATGACTGCTGCAATATTATATTGAGCATTGATATCTTCTTAACATCATAGATTACTAGTTAACATTAGAGAATACTAGTGGCACAGTGAATAGAGTTCTGGACCTGGAATCAGGAAGACTTATCTTCCTGAGTTCAAATCTGGCATCAGACTTAGCAGCTGGGTGATCCTGGGAAAGGCACTTAACTTTGTTTACCTCAGTTTTCTCATCTGTAAAATGAGCTGGAGAATGAAATGGTGTCCAGTATCTATCAAGAGTACCCCAGATGGGGTCACAGAGAGTTGGACATGACTGAACAAAATGAATGAACAACTATGAAAAAAGCTTTTGCAAAGGGTTGTTAAATTAAAAAAAAAAATAGCAAGGAGAGAAGTAACAAAGCATCCCTCTTAACCAGGGCATACTCTCATGTCTCTGCATATCTACTAGGGCCCTGGGAGATTGGACTCTAACTTATTCTTCCACCATTGACTTTAGCATAGCTTATGGACGAGTCACTCCCCTGTGTGCAGGTTGTGGTGTCGAAGCTGCTGGGTGTATTCGTTGCTAGGCGGAGTCAAGCAGGCCACTCCTCAGGACTTCGTCCTTACTGGGCTGGATGATAAAGCTATTGGCAGACTCTGGCATGGACTTCAGTTCCTGAACCTCTATTGCTTTTCCAATATTTTGAAATGCATAAGATCATTAATCAGTCTCTTCTGGCTCTGATATAACTAAGATTAGGAGAGAATGAAAGTAATAGGGACAGAAGAAACAATAGGGACATGTGTTCAGAGCCATATGATGGCCCACCTAGAAGCAGCCTTCTCTCCTCACCTCGCAGCTTGCAGCATTTGCAGAACTTACATCTCTTGCTACCTGTTCTATGCACACTCAGTTCTGGGTCAGCAGCCAGTTAAAAGATTTTCTGTGACCACATAGTAAGCCTACAGGAAACAGTAAAATGATACTTTTACTAGGCAGAGAAATGGATAGATAGATAGATAGATAGATAGATAGATAGATAGATAGATAAGATATAGTTTGGATTTAAATGACCCAAAGGTAGTTGGTTATTAGATCTATGAAGTCTTGGGTAATGTGCCACAGAGACCTATACTCATACCTGTGCTATTCAACAATGTGATCAATGATTCTGATGAAGGGATATAAATATACTTGACTAATTATCAGAGATGGTAAATATACTATATGACAGAATCACCAATAAGATGGAATTTAATGCATTCTAAATATAAATAAAGCCCTGTAATTCTGTTTAAAAAATCACATGTACAAATACAGGAATGCAGGAATGGGGGGGGTCTTGGTTTTTGGGGTTTTTGTTCGAATGCAAGTTCATTTTGGAGGTGGCATCCTCCAAAAATGAATACAAATTTCAACCACATTTATAGAAGTATGGTATCCCCAAATAGAAGAGGTAATAATTCCACTCGTCTCGTTTCCTATGTTGGCCAGATGAGACCTGAAGTATTGTATTCAGTTTTTGACATCACATTTTTTTTAGAGGAAAATTGGCTAGTTGCAGGGAACATAGGGAAAGGGGATCTTGAAACCATGTCATATGAGAGAATCTTGAAGAAGGCTGAAGGAAATAGGGGCATTTACCCTAAAGAAGAGAAGACTAAGTGAGGACACAGTAGCTATCTTCAGATATCTAAGGGGCAAGTATGTAAAAAAGAGATTAGATTTATTCTGTGTTGTTCCAGATGGTAGAATTAGGATTAATAGTTGAGAACTATAGGGAAGCAGATTTTGGATTAATAAAAGATAACTTCCTGATGATTAAAGATATCCAAAAATAAAATGGGCTGGTTTATAAGGTAATGAATTCTACCTTAACAAGTATTAAGCAAAGGTTTGAATGCCAGGGGTATTGTAGAACAGATTCCTAAAGTGGTCTAAAATTGAAGTAGATCATCTCAAAATTTATATGATCTGATCGTTCTATGACTCTATAATTTATAAGACCAGACCAATGCGAGCCTGGCATGTTTTGCTGCAGGTTGGGCACAGATAGTCCATGTGAACATTTGGGGAGGATTCTCTGAATTTGTGCATCTTGTGTTTCTTTTGAGCTCCTACCATTCTGCTTTGCTTATAGAACACAGCACCTTCTCTGATGAGGGTGTGCCATGTTGGGCAAGTCCTGTGCCAGTGTCTCACATGTCACACAATTAATTCCAAAGTTCTTAAGAGAGACCTTGACCTCCATGTGAGATCAAGTGACCACCATTTTGAGCGGATAGGTGGCACAGTGAATAGAGCACCGGCCCTGGACTCAGGAGGACCTGAGTTCAAATCTGGCCTCAGACACTTAACACTTATTAGCCATGTGACCTTGGGCAAGTCACTTAACCCCAATTACCCCCCCCAAACAAAACAAAACAAAACAAAAAGACCACCAATTGAATACTTGCCTTGTGTACATTTTGAATTTAAACAACATGGCCCACCCATCAGAGTTATGCTCTCTGAAGTAGAATTTGAATGCTTGGCAGGTCAAGAGATGACCTCAGTGTCTGATATCTTATCCTGTCAGGTGATCTTCAGAATCTTCTGTAGGCAATTCAAATGGAAGTGATTAGGTATCCTGGCATGACACTGGTATGCTGTCAGGATTTCCTAGGCATACAATAATGAGGTTAGCACAGCTCTGTAGACCTTCAGTTTGGTAGTCAGTCTAATACCTCTTCTCTCCCACATTTTCCTTCCGAATCTTCCAAACATAGCAATGCATGCATCAGCCTCATTATCAATGTGTACATCCCTGCAGAGTACATTACCAAGGTAAGTGAACTTTTCTCCAGCATTCAAAACTTCCCCATTTGCTGTAACCATGTATTCTACATATGGATGGAGTGGTGCTGACTGATGGAGCACCTGTGTTTTCTTGATGTTAATTGTTAGGTCAGAATTTGCACAAGCAGCAGAGAACTGATCCACACTTTGTTTCATCTCAGCTTCAGAGGCTGCATTAAGTGTACAGTCATCTGTAAACATAAAATGATGCACCAACACTCCATCCACTTTGGTCTTGGCTTGTAACGTTTGCAAATTGAAGAATTTACCATCAGTGCAGTAGCTGACCTTAATGCTGTGTTCATTCTCATTGAAGGCGTTTGACAACATGGCTGAAAGCATCATGTTAAAAAGCACGGGAGCAAGCACACAGCCTTATTTCACTCCACTGGTGACTGCAAAGGCAAGAGAACATTGTCCATTATCTAGAATGTGGGCAAGCATGCTATCCTGAAATTGATGTACAATGCTGAGGAACTTCTTTGGACAGCCAGATTTTGACATCATAAACCCTCATGACTGACAGCATCAAAGACCTTGGTCAGATCTACAGATGTTGTGTGCTGACCTCTGTTCTGCTCCATGCATTTCTCCTGGATTTGTCGGGCAGCAAACACCATCTCGACCATGCCTCGGACATCTCTGAAGCCACACAGTAATTGATAGAGCTTTCCATGACAGTGGCCATCCTGCAATGATCTGTCCCTCCTCTAAACTCCCTTAGCCCTGACTGTCTCTTCTAGTCTGTTGACACATATATTGCTTTGTTTTCTTAGTTACCTTTTCTTATGTAAATCAATATCCCTGGTTCTACTTTGTTCACTTCTAACCCCCCATTACATCTGTAATTCTCACAGCATTAGGTTTTGAGTTAAGGGACCTGGATTCAAGTTCTGAATCTTCTGTTTACCACCTAAGTGACCTTGGGCAGGTTATATGTTCTCTGGCCTGTTTCCTCATTTGTAAAATGAATGAGGGTTGGACCAGATGATCTCTGAGAACCTTTTCCCCTCTTTACTCCTGTAATGTTATGATTCTTCCACAGGGCTGGGCACATGGTAAATGCTTGTTAAATATTTGTTAAATTGATCTGAGAAAGATCTTAGTTCTCCATTTAGTAGTTAAATGGGACTTAGAGCAACATGAATTTCTAACATTGGAAGTCCTCTTTAATGCTAGTTTAATGCTTTCTTTTAAATGCAGAAAAGTTCATTTTTAAAAATGGCTTGATGAGAGGCCCAGATGACACAGTGTTCAGAGTACCAGACGAGGCCTGGTCAACATGGTGGCAAGTTGATACCAACCACTAGGGCCATTCCCAGGCCTATGGGATCTTCAGGGCTGGGATTGCACAGAGCTGGGTAAGAGTCAAATGCAGGGCCCCTGGTAGTGGCAGCAGCTACTCCTGGAACTTAACTCACAGCCTGTGAAACTTAAAAAGCCCCTATTTGAACTTCCAGGGACCAGAATGGTAGAGTGAACCCCAGATGCTCCAATCCCCCCCTCTGACCCTGAAAACACAGTAATTATTGCCCCAGAGTGAAACTTTAAACAGTAAAGGCTTGGGAACCCTAGGGGATGGGTGTGCCTAAGGCCCTGCCTCAAAACGGGTAAAAAACAGACTATAAAGACAAAGACTCTAGAATCCTGTTATTGTGAGAGGGAGGAACAAAATTCAGAGGGAGACAGTATTGACTTAACACCTACAGCTGAAGCCTCAACAGGGAACTGGTCTCACCCACAGAAAGCATTCTTAGATGAGCTCAGAAAGAACTTTGAAAACCAAATTAGACAGGTAGAAGATAAAACGAATAATGCTTTTAAAATCAAAATTGCAAAATTAGAAAAACTATTACAATGAAGAAAACAGCTCCTTAAAAAGAAAAAATGTGTGAACTAAAAATGAAACCTGAACATAAGGAAAAGGAGCTTCAAAAACTAACCAAGGAAAATAATTCGCTAAAAATTAGAATCAACTAAATTGAAATGAATGACTCTATGAGGAATCAAGAATCAGTCAAACATAGCATCAAGAATGAAAAATTAGAAAAAGAACTAAAATATATCAATGGAAAAATAACTGACCTGGAAAACAGATCCAGAAGAGATAATATGAGAATTATAGGTCTACCAGAAAATCATGATGAAAAAATGAGCCTGGACAACATCTTCCAAGAGCTCATCAAGGAAAACTTCCCTGAGATCCTAGAACCAGAGGGTAAAACAGAAATCAAGAGAATTCACTGGACACCTCCTGAAAGAGATTTCAAACTGAAAAGTCTGCAAAATGTTGTGGCCAAATTCCAGAACTATCAGGTAAAGAAGAAAATACTACAAGCAGCCAGAAACAAATGAAAAATCACGGAACCACAGTGAAGATCACACAGGATCTGGCAGCTTCTACATTGAAAGATTAGAGGAACTGGAATATGAATTTTAGCTAGGCAAAAGAGCTTAGGTTACAACCAAGGATCACCTATCAAGTGAAACTGAGCATAATCTTCCAGGCAAGGAGATGGTCATTCAGTGATATAATGGACTTCCAGACCTTCCTGACGAAAAAGCCAGAGCTTAATGGAAAACTCAACTTCCAATTACAAGACTCAAGAGAGAGATAGAAAGGTAAATAGGGAGAAAACACACACACACACACACACACACACACACACACACACACACAACCTGTTATTTAATAAAAGCAAACTATTTACATCCCTATATGGGAAACTGATACCTGTTAATAATGAGAATTCTATACCTATGGCAATATATAAAAGGGATATAAATAGAGGGTGTGGGTATAAATTACACAAAATAATGATAAAAAACCTTATTAAGGGCTGCAAAGGGACTGCAATGGAAGAAGAGGTAAGAATGAAGCAGGAAAGGGTAAATTATGCCACACAAAGAGGCATAAAGACATTGTAGTAGAGGGAAACAAGGGAGGGAGATGAGCATTATATGAACTTTTCCCTCATTGGTTCTGGTGCAAGGAGGGAATAATATAATCAGTTAAGTATAGGACTCTATTGAGAAGAGACATAAAACTTATTATAATAGAGGGAAAGAGGGGAGGGAAAGGAGCATTGCATGAGAATTATTCTTGTCAGTCTTGTTTCAAGGAAGAAATAACATACTACATTAAGTATAAAAATCTATCATACACTACAGGCAGTAGGAGGGGGGAATGGCTACAAAAGGGGGAGGGTTAGAAGGGAGGGAAAAAGTAGTAAGGGGGAAGGGTAGGAAAAGGGAGGGGGGCTGATAAGAACAGAATACTGAGGGAGGTGGCAGTCAAAAGGAAAACTCTTAAGGAGGGGAAGAGAGAAGGGGGGAATAAAAGCATAAACAGGGGAGGGAATAGGATGGAGGGAAAGACACAGATAGTAATCATAACTGTGAATGTGAATGGGATGAACTCTCCCATAAAATGGAGGCAGATAGCAGAATGGATTAAAAACCATAATCCTACAATATGCTGTTTACAAGAATCACATCTGAAACAGAGGGATACACACAGGGTAAAGGTAAAAGGCTGGAGTAAAATATATCATGTATCAGCTAAAGTAAAAAAAAAAACAAGGATACCAATCCTTATCTCAGACAAAGCAAAAGCAAAAATAGATCTAATTAAAAGAGATAAAGAAGGAAACTATATCCTGCTAAAAGGCACCATCAAAAATGAAACAACATCATTACTAAACATTTATGCACCAATCGGTACAGCTACAGATTCCTAAAGTAAAAGTTAAGGATGTTAGAGGAAGAAATAGATAGCAAAACTATACTAGTGGGGGACTTCAATCTCCCCTTCTCTGAGCTTGATAAATCTAACCTCTAAATAAACAAGAAAAAATTTAAGGAGGTAAATAGAATCTTAGGGAAGATAGATATGGTAGGCCTCTGGAGAAAATTGAATGGGGATAAAAAGGAATATACCTTCTTCTCAGCGGTATATGGCACATATACAAAAATTGACCATGTACTAGGGCATAAAAACCTCACAATTCGATGAAGAAAGGCAAAAATATTAAATGCATCCTTCTCAAATCATGATGCAATAAAAATTATATGTAATAAAGGGCCAGGGAAGGATAGATTAAAAACTAATTGGAAACTAAATAACTTAATCCTCAAGAATGAGTGGGTCAAACAAGAAATTATTGAAACAATAAGTAACTTCATTCAAGAGAATGACAATAATGAGAAAACATACCAAAACTTGTGGGATACAGCAAAAGCAGTTCTTAAGGGAAGTTTTATATCCCTGAATGCATACATAAATAAAAGAGAGAAAATGGAGGTCAGTAAATTGGGCATGCAACTGAACAAAAACTAGAAAAAGAACAAATTGAAAATCTGCAATTAATTACTAAATTAGAAATAATGAAAACTAAAGGAGAGATTAATAAAATTCAATTTAAGAAAACCATTGAATTAATAAATAAAACTAAGAGCTGGTATTATGAAAAAAACCTATAAAATTGATAGACCTTTAGTCAATATAAAAAAAAAAGAAAGAAGAAAACCAAATTATGAGTATCAAAAATAAAAAGGGTGAATCTACCTTCAATGAAGAGGAAATTAAAACAATAATTAGGAATTATTTTGCCCAATTGCATGCACATAAATTTGACAATCTTAGTGAAATTGATGAATATTTACAAAAATATAAGTTGCCCAGACTAACTGAAGAGGAAGTAAACTACTTAACCCCATCCCAGAAAAAGAAATTGAACAAGCCATCAATGAACACCCTAGGAAAAAATCTCCAGGGCCAGATAGCTTTACTAGTGAATTCTACCAAAGAACACTTGACTCCAATACTTTACAAACTATTTGGGAAAATTGGAGAAGGAGGAATCCTTCCAAATTCTTTTTATGACACAAATATGGTATAGATACCTAAATCAGGAAGAGACAAAACAGAGAAAGAAAATTACAGACCAATTTCCCTTCTGAATATAGATGCAAAAATTCTAAATAAAATAAATGGAGTCTTCCTTAAAATAATAAGTAGCATCTATCTAAAACCATCAGTAAGTATTATATGTAATGGGGATAAGCTAGAAGCATTTCCAGTAAAATCGGGGTGAAACAAAGATGTCCACTATCACCCCCTTATTCATTTTGGTACTAGAAATGTTAGTAGTAGCAATAAGAGAAGAAAAAGAAATTGAAGGAATCAAATTAGACAGAGACTAAGCTGTCACTCTTTGCAGATGATATGATGAGATGCTTAGAGAATCCTAGAGAATCAAATAAAAACTACTTGAGATAATAAACAAATTTGGCAAAGTTGCAGGATATAAAATAAACCCACATAAGTCCTTGGCATTCCTGTATATCTCTAGCGAAATCCAACAGCAAGAGATAGAAAGAGAAATACCATTTAAAGTTACTGTAGACATTATAAAATATTTGGGAATCTACCTGCCAAAACAAACCCAAGGAGCTATATGAACACAATTACAAAACACTTTTCACACAAATAAAGTCAGATCTAACTAATTGTAAAAACATCAATTGCTCATGGCTGGGTCGAACTAATATAATAAAAACGATAATTTTACCTAAATTAAATTACATATTTAGTGTCATACCAATCAATCTACTAAAAAATTACTTTGTAGAGCTAGAAAAAATAGAAACAAAATTCATTTGAAAGAACAAAAGGTCCAGAATATCGAGGCAATTAATGAAAAGAAATGCTAGGAAAGGTGGCCTAGCCATACCAGATTTTAATCTGTATTATAAAACAGCAGTCATAAAAACTA
The DNA here is from genome assembly GCA_011680675.1 of Gymnobelideus leadbeateri. Lineage (NCBI taxonomy): Eukaryota > Metazoa > Chordata > Mammalia > Diprotodontia > Petauridae > Gymnobelideus > Gymnobelideus leadbeateri. The sequence continues at coordinate 740,323 of WOXC01009692.1, read as the reverse complement.
CTTGGTACTGGCTGAAGAAGAGGGTAGTGGATCAATGGAACAGATTGGGTACATGAGACTCAGCAGCCAATGACTATAGTAATCTCCTGTTTGATAAACCCAAAGACCCCAGTTTTGGGGATGAGAATGCAGTATTTGACAAAAACTGCTGGGAAAACTGGAACATAGTATGGCAAAAATTGGGTATACACCAATATACACTGTACACCAAAATACAGTCAGAATGGTTGCACAATCTAGGTATAAAGGCTGATATTGTAAGCCATCTGGGAGAGCAAGGTATAGTTTACCTGTCAGATCTATGGAGAGGGAAAGACTTTATGATGAAACAAGAATTAGAGAGCATTATAAAATATAAAATGGATACTTTTGATTACATTAAATTGAAAAGTTTCTGTACAAATAAAGCCAATATCACCAAGATTAAGAGGGAAGTGGAAAACTGGGAAAGAATTTTTTACAACCAATGTCTCTGATAAAGGCCTCAATTCTTTTTTTTTTTTTTTTGGAGGGCAATTGGGGTTAAGTAACTTGCCCAATGTCACACGGCTAGGTTTTTGTTTGTGTGTGCATTAAGTGTCTGAGGCCAGATCTGAACTCAGGTCCTTCTGACTCCAGGGCCGACACTCTACTCACTGTGCCACCTAGCCGCCCCAAGGCCTCATTTCTAAAATATACAAAGAACTGAGTCAAATCTATAAGAATACAAACCACTCCCCAAATGATAAATGGTCAAAGGATATGAATAGTCAGTTCTTAGCAGATGAAATTAAAGATATATATAAGCATGTGAAAAAATGTTCTAAATCACTATTGATTAGAGAAATGCAAATCAAAATAACTCTGAGGTACCCATATCTCACTGGCCAGAATGGCTAAGATGACAAAACAGGAAAATGATAAATGCTGGAGAGGATGTAGAAAAATCGGAACATCAATGCACTGTTGGTGGAGTTGTGAACTGATCTAGCCATTCTGGAGAGCAATCTGGAACTATGCCCAAAGGGCTATAAATGCATACCTTTTGAACCAGCAATACCACTTCTAGGGTTATATCCCAAAGAGAGTAGAGAATTGGGAGGAGGACCCATGTGTACAAAAATATTTATAGCAGCTCTTTTTGTGGTGGCAAAGAATTGGAAATCAAGGGGATGCCCATCAATTGAGGGAATGGCTGAACAAGTTGTGGTATATGAATGTAATCGAATACTACTGTGCTATAAGAAATGAGGAGCAGACAGACTTCATAATAACCTGGAGAGACATATATAAACTGGGTTCCTCTCAGCAATGTAAGGTTATAAGACAACTCCAAAAGACTCATGATGGAAAGAGATACCCACATCCAGAGAAAAAGCTGTGGAGTCTGAATGCAGATTAAAACAAACTACTTGCTGTCTTTCTTTTTCCTGTTTTGTTTTGTTTCCTCTTTTCCATTGATTATTCCATCAGTTATAACCCTTTTTCACAACCTGACTAATGAATGGGTAATGTGAAGATATTTATAAATCCTATATTGGAGTTCATGCTGCCATGATGGGGAGGAGGGAAAGAAGTAGGGGGAGAAAATTTGAAACTCAAGGGATTGTGGAACTGAATGTTGTAAAATAAAAGTAAATAAATAAAAAAATGGCTTGATGCATACAATGGACTCTAATGCCAAAGTGCTGAACATATATTCCCCTTTAACAACCACTAGGATAGCAAGTGTTTCACGTGGTAAGGAGGAAAGAGATGCAAATATTATTGATGTTCTATTAGAAAATCCTCTCCCTTCTTACTTTCCCCTGGGAGTAGCCACTGGATAGACCAGTCTAGGCCATATTTGTTTTGTTATGTGGCAAGCGATATCTCACTTGATTAAATTTTTTTTTTTGCAGATTAAAGACATTTTTGTCATTTTTAATGTCTTACTACTAGTACTTTATAAAAAGTATTTGAGATTATGTTGACATACATTTAAAACAAGAAAAGCTTAAGTGGCATTTAATGGATAACTTATTACAAAGAAGGAATTCTCTAGGCCTGCTCTGCCTTTTAATTCACAGTGCTGGAGTTGAGCATTGTTACTGCACAGAAAGTGGGGGTGGAAGTGGGGTTGAGCTGGGGGTAATAATGGGTGAGGGAGGAAAGACAAATAGAACACATTTTGATGTTTGGTCCGGAAGCCTCAAGGAAAACTATGTTTGAGAACAAGCAGGAGATCACTTAGGAATTATGAAGAATCGGAAATGAATTTGCCAAAGGGGTTTGTTAAGGCACAGGTGTAAAATTAACAGGGCTATTTACTTATATAGAGATTAGTGAATTCACTTCTACACCACATATCAGGTGATTCACATCATGCAGCAAGAAGTTCAAGGTTGCTGGACTTGGCTTTAGGAAGATACGGATTCAAATCCAGGTTCAGACACTAGCTGAATTACCCTAGTCAGATCCCTTGGGCTTGTCTTGGAACCCAAGGCCTTGGGCTAAAGTCCTTGAACACCTATGTATCTCTGACAATGCTAGGATTTATCTGCTATGTTACAGGCAGGCAGCAGTCTACTTTGATGGGGGGAATAATCACCCAAGGATGAAACAGAGGACCAAACTGTGTGTTCTGAACACATCAGAAGAGGGAAAATTGGTTTGGCTTACAGTAGACCCTAAAGGCTTCATGGAAGAAGGACTAGAACTAAGTCATGTTAGGTAGAATTTGGAGAGAAGGAGAGGAAAGGGCAGCTCAGACAAGGTGAACACAATTTTCATTGTATTTAAGAAAGGGAAAAAGTCCTAATAATAATTATATTTATACATTGCTTTATTCTTCACAATATCCTTATACATTCATTATGCATTACTGCACATATGAATTATAGAATTTTTAGAAAAAGTACTATATTATTATTTTCAGATACATACACCTGGAAATTAAAAGAGGGGTTAGCAAATCGCACAGTCATCATGGAGCATTTATCTTCCTTAAAGATCAGAATGCTCCCACCAGAAACTTTTCCCATTCCCTCAGTTAGTGCTTTCTTCTTCCTCAAATTATCTTATGTCGGGGCGGCTAGATGGCCCAGTGAGTAGAGCGTCAGCCCTGGAGTCAGAAGGACCTGAGTTCGGATCCAACCTCAGACACTTAATGCACATACAAACAAAAATCTAGCCTTGTAACCTTGGGCAAGTTACTTAACCCCAATTGCCCTCCAAAAAAAATGTTGTACCCTCCTAGTGATAGCTAGCACTTATATATAGCACTTTAAAGTTTTCAAACTTTTGAACTTCCTCACAACAATCTTGGATGATAGATGCTATTATTCTCCCCATTTTGCAGATGAGGAAACTGAGGGCTGAGAGAGGTTGAGCCACTTGCTGAGGGTCATACAACTAACACGTGTCTGAAGCCAGATTGGAACTCGGGCCTTCCTGACTCTAAGTCCTATACTCTCCTGTGCTTTGGAAGGTAGGCATTGATTGATTTCATTTGGGGTGGGGAATGTCTGTGTCTTTGTGCCTGGCACATAGTAGATGTTTAATGGTGACTGCTTGCTGAACTGAATGCCTGTGGCCTTATCCCCTTCACCCCATCTTCCCTCAGTCCTGTGAGGTTGTTAAGTATATTCCCTTTACAGGTGAAAAGTGACATGGCTTCTCTGGGGTCACCCAGCTACGAGTGGCAGAGCTGAGACTTGGAACAAGGTCTTCTGACTTAGACTCAAATTCTTTCCATCATTCTATACAATCTCATGGAAAGGAATTCAGATTCCACACCTTTGCAACTCTGTTCTTCTTATCAGAGAAGCTTGCTGGGTCTTCCTCTTTTTACTTCATTCCAAAGGAAAAGTCCAGCGGATTTGGGAGAAACCATATGATCAATCAATTCTTTGAGTCTCAATTTCCTCTTCTGTAAAATCCATCCATTCTAGATGACCAGTAAAGTCCTTGCTGACATGAAATACTACGATCCTGACTCTCATTAGCAGTCACTAACAGCTATTCAGAAGGCTTTTATGGAATCCTTCTGAGCACTTGAGAGATACAAAAGGGACAGAGCTCCCTGTGCCTGACCTTGAGGACCATAGCATCAAATTGGGGAGATAAGAAATGCATGAAATCAAAAACAATTACAAGGTAATGGAGAAAAAAAGCACATCATAATTGGGCCACATGGTATTTATTACATCTACCATCTGTCCCTATTGTGTCCAACTGTGTAGAATCCACAGATGTGTCAAATCCATGGCAGAACTTTGTACTGCTGTGTAAGATCTACTGCATGGATTTCACATGTTTAAGAGAAAGAAAGTTGACTTGGGTCAAAATTGTTGTTGTTCAGTCATTTCTTTTTTTTTTTTTTTTTTTGCTTTTTGGAGGGCAATTGGGGTTAAGTAACTTGCCCAAGGTCACAGGGCTAGCTTTTTGTTTGTGTATGCGTTAAGTGTCTGAGGCCAGAACCGAACTCAGGTACTTCTGACTCCAGGGCTGACACTCTACTCACTGTGCCACCTAGCCGCCCCTTGTTCAGTCATTTCTAACTCTCCGTGACCCCCTTTGGGGTTTTCTTGGCAAAGGTACTGAAATGGTTTTCCATTTCCTTCTCCAGTTCATTTTACAGATGAGGAAACTAAGGCAAACAGGGTTAAGTGACTTACCTTGGGTCACACAGCTAGGAAGTGTATAAGGCCAGATTTAACTCAGGAAGATGAGTCTTCCTGACTTCAGGCCTGGCACTCTATCCCCTGTGCCACCTAGTTGCCATTGGATCAAAATAGGGGTGGAGATAGGAAGTGGACCTGTGCTCTGTTTGTGTATGGAACTCCTGGGTGAAAATCTGTTGTCTAATGTAAATCAGCACCTTCTAAACACCTTATAGCCTAGTAAGGCTGTCTAGAGCACAGAGAGGGTGTCTTATCTACGTCTACCTAGCCATTATGTGTTACAGGCAGGACAGCCAGGAGCTGGCTCCAAGGCCAGCTCTGCCCACTGTAACACACTCTCTCACCTTGGGACAAGAAGGCGGCTCAAGTGTTGCCAAGACTAGTTAGACCAATCCTGGAAATGGAAGCAGGAGCTTTGAGGCTTCCACTCTGTGGTGTTAGTGGGAGCTTGTGATGTTAATAGGAAGTGCTAGCCATAAGGGTGTTGCTTGCCTCCCTCAGACTTCACTGTCCCACAGGTCACAAGGATTAACTAGGTTGCTAACACAACCTACGCATGTTTGTAAAGAGATTGTCAACTTAAAACTTTGATCTAGAAATCACTGAAAGGCAATACTTCAAAAACCTCATTCAGGGCTTCTTGTCCTGAAATGACATTTCCTATCATTTTAAAGAGGCTTCATATCTAAGAACGAATCTACCCAACCCCTCCCTCTCTTTTTGTCTGTGATATAATAGTAGGAATCCACAGATTCTTTAGCAGCTTTACAGAGACATCACCCTGGTGGTGTTATTGATCCTTTTGCAGAATGAAGGATGAACAACAACAAGAAAACATGAGACTCTCACCTCTGTACTGGCCAGCATATAAGCCTAGGACCAGGGAGCCTGGGGCGCCAAAGTTATATCTTTTTGCCGGAATCCAGATTGCCTTTTACCTCTGCCAGTTCAGCCAGCTAATAAAGGTTTATTAAGTGCCTACTCTATGGTAGGCACTGATGCTAAGAACTGGATACCAAAAGAGCCAAAAGATAGTCCCTTGCCTTGAGGAGTTCACAATCTAATGGGGGAGACAACAAGCAAACAAGTATGAACAAACAAGCTATATACAGGATAAATAAGAAATAATTATTAAGAGAGGGAAGGCACCAGAATTAAGAGGGGTTGGAAAACATTTCCTTTGGATGATGAGATTTTTATGGGCACTTGAAGGAAGGCAGGACAAAAGACACATAGGTACACACACACGCACACACACACACACCCCTCCCAGCTTATCCATTTAGAGACATGTCACCTCTTCTGGTTTTACAGACAGTATGCTGCAGATGTGGCAGACAGCAGCTGCTAGCCCGCTGCCCTAAGATAACTGGCACCTCTCCATTCTCTCTTCCTTCTTCCCTGCACTTTGCTCCCCTCCCCCTCCCCCAAGCTCAAGTCCTGTTAGTTCCCTTTCTTCTCAAACTGGGAAGAAGTACAAATCTCAGAGTTTTGTGGTCTGCCAATCCCTTGTCAGGGGTGGTTACATATTTTTGTATGTATTCATTCATTCGTTTAATACAGTTCAAGCAAAGGCCAAACGACCACTTTCAGGGGGTGTTGTGGGGGTTTATTTTATAGGGGGAGGGGAGTTGGGTCAGATGACGTCTATGGTCTGTTCCTACCTCTCAGATTCTAGGATTCTAAGCCATTTATTTATACCTCCCTGTGATTTAGTTCATCAGGCTTGTTGCCACCTGAAAGGTTTAGCTAAAGGTGAGGGGGGAGGGAACATGAGGGCACTGGGTGCCTGGAGTAAGGGTGTGGATGCAATGACAGCACTGAAAAATGAAGTGGGACAGCCCAAATAGAAACCTAATTCACTGTTTTGTAGATAGTTTGCCCCAAGATAGTTCCCTCCCTCCAAGCCTGTGTAACAAGGAAGAAGGGAGGTACTTACTCAGCTCTTAGTCTAGGGTACTTTTACTTGGCATCTGGGATGGGCCCAACTGTTGGCAAGTGCCAACTGCATGAATCATCAATCATGTTCTAAGGATAGATCTTCCACTCCTGGGCCCCAAGAGTCCACATACGCCAAAAAGCAACAACGCCTCCTTTTCTGACTCTTTCTACCCCCTCCTCCCACTCCCTCTCCTCCTCTGAGGTAGACAAGGGCACCCACATCAGACTCCTGAATAGGTAGAATAGCCATCTATATACATAACATTATTTTAGGGGCTAAATAAAGCCCCTAAAGATCTTCCCCCAAAAGATTGGCTGCCAGGTTACTCAAAATTCTCACCAATAGTCACTCTTCATAAAAATGCAAATAAGTAAATAGGCAGGGGTTACCCAGTAAGTTAAGTATATATATGTGCTTAAATTGGTTCATTCCATCACCTTTAACAAAGCACAGGGATTGTGACATGAGACAAGCATGTTTTGATAGTAAGATTTAGCAAAGATCCAGAGCGTTGGGAATAGCCAGCTAGGGCAAGCAGCATAACGATATCCAAGAATGCTTCCAAGGGAACTGGGATGTTATCATAGATGGGTATGGACCTATTAGGGAATGGATGGGAAAAAAGCAAAAAAAAAAAAAATCCCAACAAAACAAACCACAGCATCATAAAACTAAAACTGAAAGGAAACTCAGAGGCCATCTTCTCCAATCCCCTTATTTTAATGATTGAGAAACAAAGACCTATGCCACCTAGAGAGAAAATGACTTGCCCAAATTCAAACAGATGCTATTCATCAGAGTCAGGGTTTGAATCTAGGTCCACTGACTGAAGTACCAGTGTTCATCAGGTGCCATGGGTTTAATTATCTCCATGCAGATGATTCACAAACCTCTCTCTGTCTAGACATATACATTTCAAACTAAACTAGATGTCTTAATAGCATCCCAAACTCAATATGTCCAAAAGAAATCATTGATTTCCCCCACTCCTCTTCCCAAACCTTCCCATTATCATCGAAGGTGATCTTGCCAGTCACCCCAGTTCACAACCCCATCATTTATCATAGACTTCTCACTCTTCCTCATCCCGTCAAATCTAGACAATGAGAAAAGAAGCAAAGAAAGACGAGCTTTGATGAAATATTAGAGAACATACACAGAAGAATACAGAAGGTAGTTCAGAAGTGAGCCCAGACAAGGAGGGTGATTTTGTTATTTCTAGGTTAATTTTAATATACTTTAAAATATTTTGGAACAGAAGTTCATGGTTTCATATATAATCATCCTTTCTGTTCTTTGTATATTGAAATATTCATGTTTGTTGATTTTTGATTAGTTCACAATAAAAAAATAAGAAAAAAATTCTCCCTACAGTTGATTTCTGGAAACTTGTGAATTTCTTTGATTATTTTAAACAAATATCCACTGAAGTCCTATTCAGATTCTACATCATGGTGTAGTGAAGATGACTCTGGGTTTTTGAAAGTTATACTAGTGGAGGGCAGGCTCTGGCAAGTCCTCCAAGTTCAAAAGACTTTGAATATACTCTTGGAAATAGTCTATTGTTTGAGAATCAGCCTAGCTGACTTTGAAGATGTTTGCCACTCATTCATTCAGTAAACAAGATAGGCAATAGGCAATGAACACTTTTTAGGTGCTTACCATGTGCCAGACACCATGCTAAGTACTGGAGATACAAAAACAACCAGAAAGAAAGAGATACCCTTCTGTGGAAGAACTTATATTCTAATTATTGTTGTTCTGTTGTTTTAGTCTGATCTGACGCTTTGTGGCCCCATTTGGGGTTTTCTTAGCAAAGATACTTGAGTGGTTTGCTATTTCCTTCTCCAGCTTATTTTACAGGTGAGGAAACTGAGGCAAATAAGGATAAGTGACTTGGGTAGGGCAACACAGTAAGTATCTGAGGCCAGATTTGAAGTCAAGTCTTCCTGACTCTGGGCTCAGGGCTCTATCCACTGTACCACCTCAATGCCCCTCATTCTAATGGGGAAGACTATATATAAAAGGGAACAGAAAAGAAGGGGTGGTTGGGTGAGAGCCAGAAGCATAGTCAGGAGAGGAATGAAACATGGCTAATCTGGGCCTGTACCCAAAATGGAGGACCTGGGAGGAACTCTCCAGTGGGAAAGAGGGGTTAGAAGAGGGATGTTATAGAGTGTAAAAACCCCAGGCAGGGATAATAATAGTTCTGGCAGATCTTTCTTGTTGACTCTAATTTGAAGACCAATCTTCTAGTTGTACATTCAGTTGAAGCTTTAAGGTTATATAATAGCTCCTGTCATGACTCACTTCTCAGCACATTACTGTCTTTGAGCCCGTGTTACCTATGGTATACAAGAATTAATGAGGAAGCAATGGATCCACTAGAAGTAGGGACTAGCAAGTGCTCCTCCCCAGGCCAGGAGGAGATAGCTGCTGGGACCTAGGGGAAAATGCTCTGTATGTTATTGTTGTCATTCATAACACTCTGTTGATAGTTAGCTGTTCAGCTGTGTCTGACTCTGTGACCCAATGGACTAATACACCAGGCCCTTCTATCCTCCAGTGTCTTCCAAAGCTTGTCCAAGTTCATATTCATTATTTCCATGACATTATCTATCCATCTTATCCTCTGCTGGCTCCTTTTCATTTTGCCTTCAACCTTTCCCAGTAATCAGGGTCTTTTCCAGTGAGTTCTGTTATCTCATTATGTGACCAAAGTGTTTAAGCTTCATCTTCAGTATTTGACCTTTCAGTGAATGGCCTGAGTTAACTTCTTTAAGTATTGACTAATTTGCTATTCAAAAGACTCTCAGAATTCTTCTCTAGCACCACAGTTTGAAAGTATCAATTCTGTAGCACTCAGCTTTCCTTAGAGTCCAACTCTCACAACCATGCATTGCTACTAGAAAAGCCATAGCTTTGACTATATGGGCCTTTGTCAATAAGGTGATGTCTCTGCTTTTTAGTAAGCTTTCCAAATTTATCATAGCTTTCCTTCCATGGAGCAAGTTACTTTTAATTTCATAGCTGTAGCCACTGTCTACAGTGATCTTTGAGCCCAAGAATATAAAATCTGACCCTGCTTCCATTTATTTCTTCTCCCTCTGTTTGCCAGGGAGTGATTAGATCAGTTGGCAAGATCTTAGGTTTTTGATGTTAAGCTTCAAATATTAAGCTTTGGCATTTTCCTCTTTCACCCTCATCAAGAAGCTTCTAATTCCTAACAGATTATATACATATATGCATATATACACACATGTATATATGTACATGTACACATGTATATTTTATATATGTATGTGTATGTATATAGATACATATATAGAGAGAGAGACAGAGAGACAGAGAGACAGAGAGAGAGAGAGAGAGAGAGAGAGAGAGAGAGAGAGAGAGAGAAGGGAGAGACAAAAGGACAGACAACATCAAAGAGAGAGAAAAAGGTAAAAGGTAAAGAAATGTAGGCAATGAGTGTCAACAAAGTTTTATAGGCCCATGAAGGTGGCAGGGAGCTCTCTTTAGGGGTGTTCTCCACCTAGTTGGCCCCTAGGCTATCCACATTTTTCACTTCAACAATTCATAAGAAATCTGCTAAGGCATCTAGTTGCAATCAGCATATCAATGAATGGAATATACAAAATGATGAAATCATGGATTTCTATGAAGTATTGAAATAGACAAATTTTAAAAAATTGTCTACATTGATGATGATGATGATCTCAGGATAAAATCCATTAAAACTAGTATAAAGAGAAGAGACTGTTATTTTTAAAAAGCTCTTGATTAAGGGTCAGAAACCCTGAATTCTAATTCCAGATCTACCATTAACTGTGTGACTCTGGCCATGTCACTTATTCTTATATGTCAAATGAGGCAGTTGGACATCATTGCCTAATGGTATGGTTTCTTCCAGAAGTGTCATTCTGTGACTTTATACACAGACACAGTCCTGACCAGGGTCAATGAAACATCTCAAACATTTGAGGCTTAATTAAAAACCCACAGTACATTTTGCCAAGCAATATTTTCCTTAATTTTTAAACTGAGGTTTAATTTAGGAGAAATATATTGTTGATGTTTCAAAATCATTTCTATTTAATTTATCAGTGTTGTTTTGTAACAGCCTTGTAATCTCCAACACACTTAAAATTTTTTAAACTTGTTTCATTAAAACCCCCAATTGTCAGAATCTGCCAGTAGACAGTGAAATTTTAATACTACTTTCTCTCCCTTCCTCCTCCAAGGTTCTGAATTTAATTTCAATTTCGTATAGCCACAAGATATGAGTTGGTTTTAAAGTTGATAAAAATATGTTCTTTTGGTCTAGGAAGTCACAGTTCATAGAAGTAGTGAACTTAATGCTCTTCCTGCTCCTAGTAAAAAAAATGAGATTATTGGAGCCCTGTGTAACCCTTTCATTTTCAGATGTGAAACCTAAAGCCCAGAGAGGTTAACTGCATGCTAAAGGTCACACAGCTAGTTAATGGCAAAAGTGAGACTCAAACCCTGTTCTGTCTTTAATCGCTTGCATTTGCACAAGTGCTTAACAAATCTTTCTACAGCTTTTTCACACCTTTCTTATGATTTAAGCCTCACCACAGCTCTGTGATATTGGTGAGGAAGGTATTATTTACCTTATTTGACAAACGATGAGACTCAGAACAGAGAAAGAACATCCATGAATAGCACTGTATTCATATTGATTTATCATTATTGATCATAGCTCACATTTGCTTTGTTCTTTACCAGCACTGATAAAGCGACCTCTTTACAACAACCCTACCATGCGGGTTGCATAGGTAGTCTGATGCCCATTTTACAGCTGAGGAAACTAAGGCTTTCAAGGTTAAAACAAACCAGTGGTAGACCCAGGATTAGAACCCAGATCTTATGGCTCCTAGACCCTGCTCTTTTCCTTACACCTTGCATCATCTTAGCTTGAGATCAATGACTAGAGAAGAGACCAGGTTTTCATGATTTGAACAGACCACACCTGCATTTTCTGTCCTTTTTTTGTGTCAAAATGGTGTTGGCACATCTCTGAAGCTCAATGAGATTCTCCTAATTCCCATTTTATTAGATATGATTTTCATGTTCCTAGGAAAGGCTCAACACTGAAATCTCGGATGATTGCATCTGGCTGGAGCTAACAGACACATCATCCTCCAAAAGCCCAACTACCTCCCCTTTCCCATATTCCTTTGGTCTGGAGAGCAGGCTGGAAGCCTCCTGAGATCAGGGGCTCTTGGAAGCCTTTTAGCTTGCAGTGGCTGCAAGTACTGGAAAGACAAATTTCTTGTGTGGTTGTCCACTATTTTCTGATTTTAAAAAGTAGGCATTTTATAGTAATTTTCTTTCTGAAAGAAGCAAATTTAGAAGACAAGCTAGGCAATGCTACACACAAGAGCAGGAAGAAGGAATTAGCTAAGCCCAGGTTACTAGGCAACACTTAGAAAGTCACCTTCATGGTTGGCTCTCAGACAAGCTGGGTTCTCCCATAGTATAAACCACGATCTGGGAGTAAATAGTCACTCTTGTTCATAACTTGAACGTCTGGATAAAAAGTGAAAAGTTCAGCCCATCAACCAAATGTTTTATCCAAATGACACCGCATATCCTGCTATTTGGAAATGTATTATGTACCCCAAGGTTAAGAAACAAGAGACTTGGCCCTCAGTCCCCAGGATGGATTCTAGAGCTCCCATAGAGATACTGTTCGGGTCGTTTTTATAACAGTCCAGCCAATACTGTCATAACCCAGGAGTAAAATATTGTGGTTATCTAAAGGTTAGGAGGAAAACACTTGGAAGATATGTGGGAATCAGCTAAGTGGCTTTTCAAAGCCAGTAGATATCCAGTGTCAGACTCTGAAGCCCACAGCCCAAGTGGACCCAGGGTATGGTCCAAACCCCAGAATCTAATGAACATTTGGCCCTCTTTTGACCTCTGTCTCTTCCTCTTCCTCCCTCTTTTCTCCTTTCTGTTCCTTTATTCAGTTCTCTACTTTTGTCTCTCTCCCTGTCCCTCATTCCTTCCCTATCAGTCCTTTTCTTGCCCCTGTCAATCTTGCTGATGACTTTCTCACTCAGTTGATTCCCCCCCCCCCTTCTATGTCTGCCTCTCTACTTTCCTCTCTTTTCTCCCTCATACAGCCCATTGAGCATAATATGGAACAAAACCACCTTTGTTATTTGGTCCATTTGAGCAATAAATGTTTGCATTCTTTGCTCTTAACTTAAAAAGCTGGATAGTTAAGTTGTTGTTGTTGGTTTTTTTTGTATTTGTCTAAGGAAAAAAAATCAACTAAATGAAGAATGAAGGAAATAGGAAGACATCCTGGCTTGGGAATAAAGACCAATATTCTACTCCTTGCTCTGATACTAACTAAATTTTAGTTTTTTACACCAGCCTTGTCTTTGCATTGGTATAGAAAATTCCCAAGCCTGGATAGATACCTACTCTACCAATACAGGTCAGATCCTTCTCTGAAACTTACAGTTTTAGAGTATTCCTGGGTACTGAAAGATTAAGTGATTTGCTCAGGGTCAGTCATACAGGCAATAAACATTTATTAAATGTGTACAAGAAACTGTGCTAAATTCTGGGGATATGAAGAAAGGAAAAAGACAGTTCTTGTCCTCATGGGGCTCACAACATAAAGGGGGAGACAACATGCAAACAACTATGTATAAATAAATTCTATGCAGGATAATTAGGAAGTAATCAATAAAAAGAAGCGACTAGAATTAAGAGGAGTAGTCAGAGGCTTCCTGTAGAAGATGGCATTCCAGGTGTTTTACCTAGCCAGCGTGTATCATACCTGGTCAGACCTCCCTCAAGGATCACTCTCTAACTCACTCAGGGCACAATATCATTCTTTGCAGTGAGGAACTGAAACAGATCATTGGGGGAGACTGGAAGTTGGGAGATGTGCATGTGATTGCTTCTGCAAGTTCTGTGTCACAGAGGCACAACTCAGGCCATGCTACATCAACACAGCCTTTGCACAACTCTGCCTTATCCACTGCTTGGATGGAGAGACCATGCTTGGTTGTCTCATGGCTAATAACCAATAATACCTCACATTTAGATCGTTTTTTTATAATTTCGAGAGTACTTTTCTCCCAACAGCCCTGTCAGAGAGTTACTGCAAAGACTGCTGTCTCCTTCTGGAGGAAACAGAATCATGAAGAAATTTAAAACTAGAAGGAAAGGCTCATTTCCTGGCTTGTGCATGTACCTTTCAGAGAGACATCAGTATAATGGATGGTGCATTGGACTTGGGTTCAGTTCTGACCTCAGATACTTTGAGCTTTGTGTCCTTGTGCAAGGAACTTCACTTTTCTCAGCCTCATATTCCTGAATGAAGGGTTTGGACCTAAAGACCTCTAAAATAATTTAGCTCTAAATTTATGCTCCTATAAGCCTTGGCATTGGAGGGGTCCTCAAAAGTCATTTAGTTGTTTCCTACCATCTTTCTTGGTGTTTTTCCCCACCCCAATGCTTGACGACCTCCTTGGAGCTTTCACCATTTTGGTCTTCATTCTTTTCCTTAAGCTCAAGCAGAGTATGACACTCCTCCCCCCACCCCCACTCCTGCCACAGAAAGAAGGGACACATCTCTTACTTCCAGTTCCTAGAAACAAAGAACCTGGGAGTGAAAAGAAAAATGAAGAGTGATTCCCTCCCCTACCCCTCTGCCCCGGATTTCCCTTAATACTTGCTTTTGGCTTTAAGTGTCTGGTTAAGGATCATTAGATATTTAACAGGAGCTGAGGGGAGAGAAGCTAAAAGTGTTTGGGACCACCAGTAACCTTACATAAAAATAATTAATTTTTACAGTGAACTCATTGGAAAATATAATTTGAGTTAATAAGAAATGTATTAATAAACAAATTTTAAGCAGCAACCCACTGTATTATGTGAGATTAAAGTCTGCCACCCAGTCCATAGGATATGTTGAATTTACCTTCTATCAAAAATGGGAAGTGAAGTGGTACCTTTAATTATGTTTCAGTGGGTTAACCCCATCTCTAACTGACAAAACCTTTCCTATTCTTTAAAGATCTATCTCAAAAATACCATCTCGTCTGTGGAGTTTTCCTCTATACCTTTATCCCAGTCCTTTATTTTATACACTAAGAAATAGTTTCAGAAAAATGACTAACCCAAGGTCCCATGATACAATGGAATTTGTATTCAAAGCCATATTTTCTAATCCCAAATACAGTGGTCTTCCCATGACAGCATACTTCCTTTCTTTTTTTTTTAAACAAATGCTTTATTAACTTCTGTTTTACATCATTCATTTCTGCCAGATTTTGAGTTACAATCATTTTCCCCCCATTATTCCCCTACCCACCCTCCCAGAATAGCAGTCCCACAAGATATTGCTTCCTCCAATCTGCTCTCTCCCATACCTTCTCCCATACCCCCTTCGACTTTTCCATTGGAGGAAGATGAATCTTGTGTCCCAATGCCTGCACATCTTATCTCCCAATTATAAGCAAAAGAATATGAATAATAGTATTTATATATATTTGAGATATTTAATGTTAAGACCTCGAATTTCAGATCCATTTCCTTCCTCCCTTGTCACCCATTTCCCTCTGGGGAGATAAGTAATTCAGTATATGTTGTACATGTCTAGCTATGCAAAACATTATCATAGTAGATATATTGTACAAGGCTGCTTATAATTCCCTCCCACTCATCCCACCCCCCACCTGGTCCATTCCCTACATGATCCTGTCCCTCTTCTATAGTGGGTACTTCCAACCTCCCCTCACCCCAAGGATGCCCTCCCATCCATCATCCCTCCTCCCATCCCCCTTCCCCCTATCCTGCTGCAGGTTGAGATATCCCATTTAGTATGTATGTCATTCTCTCCCTGAACCAAATTCAATGTGAATGTGGTTTTGCCTTTTTAGCCTTCCTTATTCTCCCCCTCCTTTGCAACCACTTCCCTTGCTTCTTCTACATGGGATAGTTTACCCTACCCTGTCTCTCCCCATCTCCTCTTGCCACTTTCCTCTCTCACCTCATAATTTCATCCCTTGAGTATTCTCCCTTCCCAACAAATTCAACCTATGCCCTCTATCCATATATAACTGTAACCATATACACACACATTCACATATGTATTCATATGACCACACCCCCTTCTTCCATTATTTTCATAGTGAGAAAGATATCATCAGTCACAGTTATTGCTTTTCCATATAGGAATGTAAATAGTTCAACTTTGATAAGTTCCTTTTGATTTCTTTTCCCTGATTACCTTCTCAGGCATCTCTTCCTTCTTGTGTCTGGATGTCAAATTTTCTATTCAATTCTGGTTTTTTCCTCAAGAATGCTTGAAAGTCCTCTATTCCACTGAATGACCATATTTTCCCCTGAAACAAAATACTCAGTTTTGCTGGGTAGGTGACCCTTGGGTTCATTCCCAGTTCTTTTGCCCTCTGGAATATCATATTCCATGCCCTTCAAACCCTCAGTGTAGAAGCTGCCAGGTCCTGGGCTATTCTGATTGTGTTTCCACAATATTGAAATTGTTTCTTCCTGGCTGCTTGTAGTATTTTCTCCTTGATCTGGGGATTCTGGAACCTGGCTATAATATTCCTGGGAGTTTTCTTTTTGGGATCTTTTTCAGGAGGTGATCGGTGGATTCTTTCAACCTCTATTTTGCCCTCTGGATCTAAAACATCAGGGCAATTTTCCTTGAGAATTTCTTGAAGGGTGATTTCTAGGTTCTTTCCTTGATCATGGCTTTCAGGTAGTCCAATAATTTTTAAATTGTCTCTCCTGGATCTATTTTCCAGGTCAGTGGTTTTTCCCATAAGATATTTCACATTGCCTTCTAATCTTTCATTTGTTTGGATCTACTTAAGAGCATCTTGATTTCTCATAAAGTCATTAGCTTCCATTTGCTCCAGTCTAACTCTGAAGGAATGAATCTCCTCAGTGAACTTTTGAGATTCTTTTTCCATCTGGCAAATTCGACTTTTTAAGGCATTCTTCTCCTCATTGCCCTTTTGGGCCTCCTTTGCCATTTGAGTTAGTCTATTTTTTAAGGTGTTGTTTTCCTCAGTCAGGCTGTTGACCCTCATTTCATACTTTTCCTGCATCCTTCTCATTTCTCTTTCCAATTTTTCCTCCACTTCTCTTATTTGATTTTTAAAGTCCTTCTTAAGGTCCTCTATGGCCTGCAACCCGCTCATGTTTTCCCCTGGGGCTTTTGGAGCAGGACTTCTGAACTCACAGTCCTTTTCCCGCTCTATGCCCCCAAAATAGGAGTCTAGTGCTGCATTTTTCTGTTTCCTTTGCCTTGGCATGTTGCCACTTAATTGCTTGACTTTTGGGCTTGTTGCCACACTATGGCTTTAAGGCCAGAGAGAGGAATTTTCGTCCCGAACGTGTGGGGGGCAACTTCTGTTTCTGGCAAGCTGTAAACCCACCCACGACTTCCACCCTAAATCACAATCCAGATCCAGGGAGGTTAAAGCGAGAGCAATTACCCCCCAAGACTGATCGCTGGATTTCCCTACAGTTAATTTGCAGGCCAGGAGCTGGAGCTGCCTCTGAAAACTACAAAATGGAGTGTCTCCTCAGTGGCTTCTAGCCCCCAGGGGAGGGAGCCGATGCATTCTCCACATGGTCCCAAAGTCCATAGGACACTAACCTCTTACTTTGTCCTAGGTATGTCTATGTTGATAATTCTGGAGTCGCCACAGCTCCTGGTGTTCTGGGGTTCCTCCATCCAGCTGCTGGCCCTGCTGCCCTGGGGCTAAAACCTCGGCTCATGCGGACCTGGGCTCGGCTTGGCTCCCCGCGCTCTGCGTGCTGTCAGCTCCCAGAGCGCTGTGCTGGTCCTTCCTGCAGGGCTGCTGGGCTGTCCTCAGCGGGAGGTTAGCTTCTCTGTGTCATTCTGTGGGTGCTGGGGCTCCAGAAGTTGTTCAGAGTCCCCTTTTACATAGTTTGGGGGGAATCTGGGGGCAGAGTGGCTTGGATGAGCTGTTTCTACTCTGCCATCTTGGCTCCGCCCCCCCATACTTCCTTTCTAACTAGGTCATGTTACCTTGGGCAGGCATTTAACTCCTCTGGGTCTCATTTTGCTTATCTGTAAAATACGGGAGTTGGAAAACATGAGCTCTGATTCATAGACACATTCTATTCATAGACACATCCATACATTTAATCTAGCTTCCTTTTTTATACCTGAGACCAACTAGCCACCTTTAGGGAAGGAAATAATTAGCTAGTTATTCCATAACAAAGAATAGTAATGCTACTTTAAAGTCAGAAAGAAACAAAGTGACCATCCATCCTCTTGTCCAGTTCAGAAATCTTCTCTCCAACACCCTGGATAGATGCTCATTCATCCTTTTCTTGAACCTTTACAGTCATGAAGAGTGATCTTCCTACATTATACAACAGATTGCTTCCATGCAGGACATTTCTATTAGTGCTTTCTTATGTTGAATCAAAATCTGCTCCAATATAGCTTCTACCCATTGCCCTTAATTCTTGCTACATAAACAGCACAGAACCCCTTCCCTCTCCTTCATGACAACCATTCAAATAGTTAGATAGTTTCCATCCATTCATTCATTCATCATTTAACAACTATTCATCAGTCATTTACTATGAATGAGGCTCATACCTTTCTTTAGACTAAACTACCTCAGTTACTCTGACTATTCTTCTTATTACTTTGTTTTAAAGCCCTTCTGGATTTGGAGTCAGAGGAACTTGGTTCAGAACCCAGCTCTGTTACCTATGTGGCCTTTGGCAAATCAGTTTAACTCTCTAGGCTTCATTTTTCTCATCTATAAAATGAGAGTTGGCGGGAGGTAGCCTAGATACCCTCTAAGATACTTCAGTTTGATTTTATGACATTGATTTCCCTCTACTGGATACACTGAATAAGCATCTCTAAAATAACATCTAGAATTAGACACCATACTCCAAAATGGTCTGGTCTGTACCAGCTATAGTGGTACCATTCAATCAGGGAATCTATGCCTCTAAATTATCTTAGGTGTAGAAGTGAGCCTAGAACTGAGAGTGTCAGTACCCTCTCATTCCTTTGTAGAATTGGTTTTAATTGTCATCTGAGGGTTCATTGTATGGACCCTTTACATACTTCCTGGAAATATATAAGTATAAATCCAGTGTGATTGAGGTTGTCTTGAAACTCCTGGTTCCCATCCTTATTGTGTGAATCCTCAGAGCCTCTCTGCAGCACTCTTTAGCTCTGAAGGAAGTCCTAATGTGAATACTCTTGGGGGGACCATGGAAGGGTCACTTGCCTCTACATTGTAAATGCAAGCAGAGCAGAGAATAGGGAGAGTAGATACCAGGAAAAGGTTGTAGTGATGAGACAGGTCCTTGCAGACTCAGTTGCCTGCTGCATGCCTGATAACTCTGACTGAGTTCTTTCTGTTTCCTCTGAAAACTGAGAGCAAGCCCTGTCCAGATACATTGCATTCTTTTATTTAAAAGTGAGGACCTTGACAGTGTTAGAATCTATGTGTGAAAACTCAGCACCAAAGTATGATGTTTTGATGCATGTGTAGTCTGATTATATGTAGGGAGCTGAAAGATCAATGGACCTTAACTTCAGTGCTTGACGTAGTCACTAACTGTATGGCCTTGGGCAAGTCCTTTTTTTTTTGAAGTCTCTCTTTCCTCATTTGTATAATGTGCACTGATCCCTCAGGTTCTGTCCAGTTTTAAATCTGTGGTCTATCAGGTCATACTGATAAATACAGGAGGCAATACTAAGCTCATTTGGGAAGAGAAATTTTTTGTTCTCATGGTATTTCTTTTCTCCTCAGCCTCCATCTCCCTTCCATGGCCATGTTGAAACCAGTTAAAGGAAGATTGTAGGTAGGAAACATTTGAAACTTTTGTTGCATGTAATCTTTGTGGTGGGCTGTTTGGAAAAAAATGTGTGCAAGATAAACACTGATTTTAAAGATTTGAGATGGGCCACTCAAGAAGAGGATGGGTGAATTGCAGTGGATTAGGATTCAGATGAGTGATTACCTGGGCAGAAATCCAGACCGTTGAAGATAGACATGGTGAAATTGTGTAGACTGCCGTTTGTGGCTGGCTGTCTTTGAACGTTTTTAATGCTGACCCGAATTTGAGTGGGATTAAGGAGGAAGACATTAGCTGATTTCTAGAAAGTAGAAAATATATCCTGGGTTTTAATTTGGGTCCCTTATGAATACAGATTTTAAAAAAAGTCAATTCTAAGGCCTAAAGGTAGAGCTGGCCCTTCATAAAACTATGAAGTAGTTAAAATGAATTTTTTTCTGTGCCTCATCTCCACACTTACAAAACACCCACTTTCCCCATCTTGTCCCCCAGCAGCCAGGACACTTCTTATATTGCCAGGCAATGCCTGGTTTCCTTAGGGTCTGACAGGCTAATTCTATGATCTGAATAGTCAACAAGCATTTATTAAGTTCTACCTGGGTCCCAAGCACTGTGCTAGCTCGGCATAATAATATAGAAGTGAGCTAATCCCTGATCTCAGAGGACTCACATCCTACTGGGAGAAGAAATAATTTCACAGATCAGCAATTCCAAGGAAAGTAGCAATCATTAATGATGATCGAATTATAGCCCTACGCATATACACACAGATGTATATATGTATATGTACACATATATACATTATATACAAACATATAAATGTGTTATATACACATAGATTATGCAGAGACACACATGCATATAATATATACATATATTCACATATATGTATTTTAAATAGGGGCCTGTAATATCTTCACCCAAAGAATAGAGTAGCATGGGACTCTCAGACATTATGACCCAATCTAGAATGAGCTGGAGGAGTTTAGACCTAATTGGTGGTAGTTGGGGGTATGGCTTTCCCTACAACCCTCAAAACACATCCTCATTTCCTCTCTATGTAAATATAAAGAACAGTGAAAGATGAATCTCTTCTTTCCTTTAGCCTTTAAACTAGGACAAAAATCGACCAAGTATATTGATAAACTCAGAGTAAAAGTGTGGGGAGGTCAGACTAGATAGTTACAACACTACACTTACAAGAAAGTGGTAAAATATCAGATGAGAACATAACTCAGTAACCTATGATTACTTTGGACTAAGTGCAGAAAGTCCTTGAACATCATTGGGAGCAGTGACATGACATTGATAGAAAGTCTGTTCTGGCTTGGTGATGCCCCGGGAGCTTGTATAAAACCAAGAACTATTCTTGAACCCAAGAGATTCAAGCATATGGAAGCTTAAACTGGAGGCCTTTCAGCTAAGCCCCTAAAAAGGAATCCCTTCAGGCAGGGTTAGAGTGGCAGAAGATAGGCTCAGCTGAGTGTCCTAGCAGCATCCCCAGACCAGCAGCGTCTGGTGTCAATGTCCATTTTCAGAGCCAAGAACAGACTGCACAGAGGAGCAAAGGCAGAGGCGAGGTTCTACAAAGAGCCCAGTCAGAAAGCTATGCCATCCTGAGGACCCCCCATGCGATCTCTAAGTTCAAGCAAACTTTACCCTGGATTCTATGTTCTGATAGAAGAGTATGTCACAAATATTTGGAGGAATATTGCCACTGGAAGCATACTGTTGGGCACTTGTGAGCTACAGCGTTACAAAGACACCCCACCCCTCAGGGCTGCCCCTAGACTCTAAGGGGAGGAGGAGTGGCTGAACTCTGGCCTAGCCTGCTGGTGCAAAATGGGGGTGGAAGAATAGCCACATATGGGCTATTGTAGTTTTATAGATTTAGAACTGAAAGGAGCCTTGGGATGATTGAACCCCATCCTCTCATTTTACTGATTAAGAAACCAAGGCTCAGAGAGGTTAAACGAATTTCCCAGCATCCCACAACTAATAAGTATCTGAAGTGGGAACTGAACCCAGGTCTTTCTGAGTGAAGCCAAATCCAACACCAAATTCATTTGTACAGCAAAAGTGGTAATGGCTCTGTGATATAATAACAAAAGCTCACATTTACACCTTTCAGTTTAGAACCCAGGGACCGTCTTGTCCAACCTCTTTATTTGACAGTGGAAGGATTTGCAAGCTGGTGAAATTAATTGACAGGAATAAATCACATAGGTCCTGGAGTAAGTGGTGGAGAGGCAATCGGAGCCCCCATCTCCCATTTGCTGTTTGCTGTAGCCCATCCATGGCCTAAGACTTTCCAGATGACAAGGCAGGATCATAACTTCAGAGCTGGTAGGGAGGACGGGACCACAGAAGCCACTTAGCACAAGCCCTCAGTTTTGTAGATGGTGATACTGAGGCTCTGATGGGAAGTCCTTTGCCCAAGAGCACAAGCTAGTGAGAATCAGAGGGAGGATTTAGCTCTAGGACCTCTGACTCCAGAACCTAGACTGTGCCTCTATTGCCCTGTGCTGCTTTCTGCCCCACAAGGCACAGCCCAGGTCAGGTGTGAAATTAGGAAGCCTTCAGTTCAGATATATGTCCCTGTGGCCAAGTCACCTCACTTTCCTGAGCTGCAGGCAACTCCCTAGGATCTAGCACCAAGATCATGGATAAGCACTGATCTGGGAACTTTTTGGAAGGAGCTCTCTCTGCTACAAAATCACCTATCCTTTCCATGGATATTCTTCATATCCCTTAGAGGGAGGTGGTCTTGATATATCACTCCCATTTTATGGATAAGGAAACTGAGATGTAGGGAAGTAAAATGGCTTGATGAGCATCATCTAGCTGGTAGGTGGCAAGTTGGAACTCCAGCCCAGACAGGTTAGACCAAATAGGAACTTACCTCTGTTCCCAGGAGAGCTCAGTACCAGGAATTTGAGAGCCAATTGCTGCTGAGATCCAGGAGAAGATGTGGTTACTTGAAAATCAATGGCATTCAAAGAGAGTTTACATGTACAGTTTGGCTACTGCTGCAAAGCCCAAGAGGGAAGTGGGAAAGATTAAAGGGAAATGTTTGAAAATTGAAAGAGACAATCCAGGCAGAGCAAAAAGACATAGCAAGCTGTGGGTATGTCGGGAGAGAGAGCCTGGGGAAAAGACTGGTTAGAGGACCATGTTTAAGATGATGACTGGCATCCCGGAGATATCGTGCTTCAGAAAGGGACGCCATGCCCAGACCAACGAACAGACCGTCTCCTGACATGGTTTGTTGAGCAATCGACAAGAACAGACGGTGTTTTCACTCTGTCCTAGGAAGGGAGCCAGGTGTGATAAATAAGTGAGAAATTGGTCAGCTTCCAGGGACCACCATTTCCCACATCTTTTTTTTTTTTTAAAGCAACAACCAAACTCATGAGGATCTGCATCAGAAGCCATTGGCACAAAATGACTGGCACTGTGGAGAGTGGCTGCCAGAAGAAATATTGCACAAACATATGGAAGGTGTTGAAGGAGAAAGGTAAAGGTGATCTTCTGTTCCAAAAGAACCAAAAAGTTCCACTGGGTAGGGAGAGGCTAACAGCACGAAGACTGAGCTCTCCCTCAGAAAGGAGGTGAGGAAGGGAAGGGAAAGGGTGGAGTAGGAAAGAGGTGGCAGGGCAGGGTGGTGGAGGTGGGAAAGAGGGATGTCTCAAAGTCTTGACAGATTGGTAAGGGGAAAGGAGTGCTTCATGCTCAGAACATGCTAGCACATTGGCAGGGATTAGGGAGCCAGGTACTCACATCCAGGATTCAAGTTTGGGCACAGGGGGAAAAATATACTCATTTTAGTTTTCATTCACAGGATGACTAATGATATGGTCATTCACTGAACTCACACAGTTCAGGCAAACACTGTCTTCTATTCTAAGACTGTCTCATTAGCACAAAAGGTACAGCCCAGGTTTTCTACAATTTAAGATATACAACCAAACCATGCACTCTTTTTGAAAATGTGCCTAATGATGTCTAAAATAGCACTCACCCTCCCCACCCCTACCCCCAAACATCTACAATCTTGTATACTAACTTGGTGTCCTAGTGTCATAGACTTAGAAGTAGGAGTGGAAGTTGGAGGCCATCTAATACAAATCCTTCATTTTACTAAGAAAATTGAGGTCTAAAGAGATTCACGTTGGGAATAAGTGGCAGAATTTGAACACAGGTCACATACTCTCAATTTAGTGCTGTTTTTTTTACTGTATCACATGCTTTTTGTCAAAATTCCTAGCCATCTTTTCAAACTCATCTCTAATGATCCTTCCTTTAGGACAGAAGTTCTTAACCTGTTCCGTGTCATGGACCCCCTTAGCAGTTTGGCAAAGTCCAAGGACCTGTATCATAATAATATTTTTATGTGCATAAAATAAAATGTATAGAATTACAAAGGAAATTAACTATACTGAAATAGTTATCAAAATATTTTTTTAAAATTATGAACCCCAGGGTTAAAAATCCTGCAGGGTAAAAAATCCTAATTTTTTTTTTTAAAGTTAGTAAATAGTACTGGCCTTCCTTTCCTCCTTTGCATATTCTGTAGCATTTTGCCTCTCTCATACACAGACATACTAAGTCTTTGGGAACCTCTAAATACCATGAATCTTTGACTTATGTCACCACTCAGGGAAATGCTCCTAACAACTGATTTTGGCTAGTTTCTTCCTTTCTGACCCTTCCTATCTCCCCGTTTCTCTTTATGCATTTTAGGCTAACAAGGCCCAGAATAGTTATTTTGTTTTGTTACATTTCGCTTTTCTCATCCAGACCTGTAATTTTATCAGTTTAGGGAATTTCCTCTTCCAGTGTGACATTTTGTCATTTACTGTCTTAAGAGTGTGGCTTGGGACACTGAGAGTTTGTGACTTGCTCTTGGTCACATAGCTAGCAAATGCTAGAACCAGGACCTGAATGTGGTTCTTCCTGATGATAAGGCTGACATTCTCATCACTGTGGCATGTAGTCTCTATATTCCGTGCCTTACCTCCCTTCCTTGTGGGGAATATAGCATGCGCTTACTCAAAGAAGAAAGCTGGGGCAGCTAGGTGGCACAGTGGATAGAGCTCTGGGCTTGGAATCAGGAAGACTCACCTTCATGAGTTCAAATCTAGCCTCAGACACTAGTAGCTGTGTCCCTGGGCAAGTCAATTTAACCCTGTTTGCCTCATCTATAAAAGGAACTGGAGAAAGAAATGGCAAATCACTCCAATATCTTTACCAAGAAAACCCCCAAATGGGGTCGCAAAGAGTTGGATATGACTGAAACAACTGAACAACAACTAAAGAACAAAATAGGGACCAATATCCTAGCCTGATGAATGGGGTCAGTTATAACCCACCTTCCTGTGAAGATCCTTCCTTCTCCCTAGGGTGTTAGTCAAATGAGAGCCTGTCATAGGCTCTATAACTGGTTCATTTTCAGCTGGTTTCCTCTTCTCTGACAGTTCTGATGTTTGCTGCTTTTATCCCATTTCTGGGTCAGCATTGCCAATATCTATTTAATGCCACCACCTATTTTTTTTGCTACTGCTGCTGTTTTTCAGCCTCATCCTGCAGTTTCTAGCTTGACTTGAGAGTCCCAAACCTCTGCCTCTGTCTATGGGATAGCCCAGGAGGGTGGATGATGGTAACTCATGAAACAAATGTTTTTAAAATGCCCCTTGCTCCTTTGCAACTCCCTTCATTTCTACAGTGAGAATGTCAGAAAGCCGGGAACATTTACTAACAATCATAGAGTTTTTAGGCAGCTATAGGTATTGTAAATACAAAAGTCTTGGCCTATGAACAATGCTTAGACATGCCACTAGCGGAAATGAATCATATCAGTGTTGACATACCCACTCTAAATGAAACAAAAAGACAAAAGAAAGTCTCAGCTAAACAGAAGGACAGCTCCTAGAACCTCCTCCAAGAGGCCAATATAAAAAAAAATCAGGATTTGGCAGCGTTAACATAATCATGTGTCTAAGGGAAACAAGAAAATCCATCCTAGGAAATGCTCATCTCCTCTTTCAGTGCTCATGAAGAACATTTGCAGAATGACTACCATGAAGCTAAGGGCAGCTTATATACCCACACCTGTTACAGAGAATGAGAAATTCTATGAACTTGATAACGGATGGGTATGGTTGTCTCTAGATGCCAGGTAACTGTGTTTGTCCCTGAACGGTTTAAATTTTTTTAAGGACTTGGATAAAAGTGTAGAACATATATGCGTACTAAGTTTGCCAATGACACCAAGCTGGAACTGATAGCTAACACTGGAGGGCAGAGTTAGGATTCAAAAAGACCTTGCCAGGCTAGAACATCTGATGGAATCTAATAATCTAATCTAATAATGAAATTGAATGGGGGGAAATGTAAAGTCTTACACTTGGGTTCAAAAATCAATTTTATAAGTATATATTGAGTATATAGATAATTTGAAAAAGATCTGAGGGTCTTTGAAAGCTCAGCAGGAGTCAGCAATGCATGGTGGCTCTGGTTTCTTCCTTTTGTACAAATTTTATACAAATTCCTTAGGGCATGACCCAGTCGTTCACGGAGTGGCTTTGACTGAGCTCACAACCTCAGCGTTATCCTGGACCCCACATTCTCTCTCTCTCTCACCCTACATATATCACCAGTTGCCAGACCTCCCTGTTTGTGCTTTCCCATATCTCTCACGCCTGGCCTATTCTCTTTACTCCCATATCTGTAACCTTAGTTCAACACCTCAATCTATATTCTTGCCACAGCCTCCTGATTGGTATTCTTAACTTGATTCTCTTACCACTCCAATTCATACTACACACTGCTACCAAAGTAATTTTCCTTAAACACATATCTCACTGTGTGATTCCTCTACTCAATCCAACCCAGTAGCTTCCCATTCTATCCTATCTCTAGGATAAAGCATAAATGTCTCTGTTTTCCTGTCAGCCTTTCATAGTCTGGCCTCAGCCTACTTTTGTAACCTCTTTGGATATCACTGTCCTTCCATCACTCTGTGATGTAGACAAATGACTTTATTCTGTTCCTAACCCTGGACACCCCATCTCCTGTTTCAGTGTCTTTGCACTGACTGTCCCTCATATGCCTGGAATGAACTCCTTCCTTAGCACTTCCTCAAAGGGTCCTTCTTGTCTTTAAGACGCAGCCCAGCTGTTACCTGCACAAAGCCTTTCCTGACCCTTTCAACTGTTAGTTTTCTCCCTCCCAAACTACCTTGTATTTAAATATTTTGTAAATATGTGTATAAGGTGTGTGTGTGTGTGTGTGTGTGTGTGTGTGTGTGTGTGTGTGCTGCCAATGTAGAGTATGTGTATGTCCCTAAGGGTTTTTGCTGAATGTGACTCTCAGAGGTGGGGTATGAACAGGTCTCTCTACATCCTCACTCAGCTCTTCATTAGGAACTTTTAATCCTGCCAAGAGCAGAGCATAGTTCAGACTAGAATTCTGTCTTCCCTCATAATTATTACTAGTTTAGGGGAAATAATTTTTTGGTTAATGCTGCTTTTCTTAGTCACTATCCTTTATCAAAAAAGGAATATTCCCCAGTTATATCTGAAGAGTACCTTGTCCTCCCTAATAAATCCTAGTTACACAAAGTCAGTCACAGGAGTGAATAGCAAATAAAACTATTTATTCAAGCCAGTATATTAGAATATGCCAGCAGTACAAAGAGTGAACGAATTCTCCCACTGGGAATGAGATCTCTGAGAGAAAGAGAAAGAGTAGGGGAGAGAGAGAGAGAGAGAGAGAGGGAGAGGGGAGAGAGAGAGAGAGAGAGAGAGAGAGAGAGAGAGAGAGAGAGAGAGAGTCCAATCTGTAACCTCACACGAGGGAAAGTCTTTAGTGAAGAATATTGGAAATATGGCCGTAAAAGAGGCACTGGCTGCTATATAAATTAGTTTCTTTCTGAGCTCTTTATACACCCTTCAGGGCCCTCATCCTGAAGAGAACATGGAATCTTTTTGTGTCCTTTTTTGAAACTAGAAGACAGAAGGAATGTCTTCTGAAAGAATGGTGGAGTAATCATTGTCTTCATTAATTTGGAAAGTCTTTTGTAAATGCCTTGTCTTGAGCCCCAGTTTACATTTGTATTAATTTTGCATTTTTCTTTAATTTATTTAATTTTGTTTTTCAACATTCACTTCCACAGGCTTTTGAGTTTTAAATTTTTTCCACCTCCCTCCCCTTCCCCCAGTCCAAGATGGCGTGCAATCTGATAAAGGTTCTACATATACATTCTTATTAAACATATTTTCACCTTAGTCATATTGTAAAGAGGAATTAGAATGAATAAGAGAAACCACAAGAAAGAGGAAAACAAACCAAAAAGAGAGAGAGAGCAAATAGTATGCTTCCATCTGCATTCAGGCTCCATAGTTTTTTCTCTAGATGTGGATAGCATTTTCTATCATGAGACTTTTGGAGTTGTCTTAGATCCTTGCATTACTGAGAAAAGCTATATCTATCAAATTAGTCATCACACCATTTGGTTGTTACTGTGTACAGTGTTTTCTCATTTCTGCTTTATTTTACTCAGCATCAGTTCATGTAATGCTTTCTGGATTTTTCTGGAGTCATTTCTTATAGCACAAGAGCATTCCATTACATTCATATACCACAACTCATTCCCCAATTGATGAGCATCCCTTCAATTTCCAATTCTTGGCCACCACAAAAAGAGCTGTTTATCATGTTAGCCAATCTGATAGGTGTTATGTGGCACCTAAGAGTTGTTTTGATTTGCCTCTCTCTAATCAGTAGTGATTTAGAGCATTTTTTTTCATATGGCTACAGATAGCTTTAATTTCTTCCTCTGAAAACTGCCTGTTCATATCCTTACTTATTTGACTCAGTTCTCTCTATATTTGAGAAATGAGGCCTTTATCAGAGAGACTGGTTATAAAATTTTTTTCCCAATTTTCTGCTTTCATCTTAATCTTGGTTGCATTGGCTTTATTTGTGCAAAAACATTTCAATTCAATGTAATCAAAATTATCCATTTTGCATTTCATAATGTTCTCTATCTCTGTTTCATCATAAATTCTTCCATTCTCCATAAATCTGACAGATAAACAATGCCTGCTCTCCCAGTTTGCTTATAGTATCAGCCTTTATATTTCAACCATGTACCCATTTTGACTGTTTTGGTATACGGTATCAGATATTGGTCTACGCCCAGTTTCTGCCATACTATTTTCTAGTTTTCCAGTCAGTTTTTGTTAAGTAGAGAATTCTTATCCCAGAAACTAGGGTCTTTGGGTTTATCAAATAGTTGATTACTATAGTCATTGACTATTTACTGTGTCTTGTGTACCTAACCTATTCTACTGATCCACCACTCTATTTCTTAACCAGTACCAAGTAGTTTTGATGATTGCTGCTTTATGATACAATTTAAGATCTGGTATGGCTAAGCCACCTTCCCTAGCATTTCTTTTCATTAATTCCCTTGATTTTCTGGGCCTTTTATTCTTCCAGATGAATTTTTGTTATTATTTTTCTAGCTCTATAGAATAATTTTTGATAGCTTGATTGGTATGACTTAACTTTGCATTTATGCTGTATGTATTTTAACATGTACTTGTTGTCTTCCCCATTAGAATGTAAACCAGAAGGGACCTTTGCCAGAAGGGACTGTTTCATTATTTATATTTTTATTCCTGGTGCCTAGCATAGTGTCTGGCACATAGAAGATGCTTAACAAATACTTTGGTGATAGATAGAACTGGAGAACTTCAAGAGAAGGGAAACCAAGATAGTGAAGAATGTCACAATCATGCCACACAGATCATGTGAAGAACTGGGAATGTTGAACCATGAGAGGAAATGCCTTAACTATTTGTCTTCAAGTATTCGGGCAGCTGTCATTTGAAAGGGGTAGACTTGATCTGTTTGTCCCCAGAAGGCAGAAATGTGAGCAATGGGTAGAAGCTGCAAAGAGGCAAATTGAGGCTTTATGGAAGGAGAAATTTCCTAATAATTAGAGCTCTCCAAGAATGGAATGGGGTGCCTCGGGCAGTCACACACTTCTCTTCACTGGTGGTCTTCAAGCAAAGACTGGAAAATTATTTGTCATGGATGTTGTAGAACTGCACTAGATGAAGTATATACAGAAGAAGACTGTGCTGGAAGAAGGGACAAGATTTTCAGGGCTTTAGAAGTTCAGTTCTCAAGATAGCCCCAAAAGGGGAGGTTATTAAACACTTGGAAAACATCAAGGACATTATTACTACTATTGAGAAAATAGCAGTAGCTACCAACCACGTATACTTTCCCATTTCCATAAAACCATAGAATAATCTACAGACATAACTAGGTCATCTTTGTCAGAGGCATGAGAAGGAAGTAGGTTGGATTTTTCAAGTGATGTTTGTCCACAGATCACATCATTATAGTCACACAGTTGACTGAAAGTAACAGAGAATTCAACATCCCTCTGTTTAAACCTCATTTCATTCTGTGCAAAACACTACTTTAAATGGTCTCTTTCAGCAAGAGGGCTCTCATATACCTGCTAAAAAATCTTGAAAGATTCTTTGAAAAACTAAAACAGAGATAACTTTGTTCAACAATGACTTAATAAAATAAGGAATGAAAACACGGAGATTATATTTCCTAAAGGTATTTACTGCTGTCTTGGAGAATTTCCAGTGGAGCCCAAATGGAAGAAGACTTTCCTATAGATAACAAGGTGCCCCAGAGGCTGTAATTCCCCGGTGGCATTATTGTGCTATTAAGAAATGACAATGAGGGTGATTTCAGAAAGACGTGGCAAGACCTATGTTAACTGATGCTGAGTAAAGTTAGAAGAACCAGGAGAGCATTTTGCACAGTACCAGCAACTTTGTAATGATGATCAACTATGAAGGACTTGGACACTCTGACCAATAGAGTGATCCAGTAGAGTGATCCAAGACAGTTTCAGACGACTGATGATGAAAAAAAATGTAATTCACCTTCACAGAGAGAACCAATGAACTCTGAGTGCAAATTGAAGTATGCTTTTCTTTCTTAATTTTTTAATCATACGACTAATATTATATGCTTTGCATGATTTCAAAGGTATAATTGGTATCATTTTGTTTTCTTTCTATCATTTTGGGGGAGGTGTGGGAGGGAAAGAATTTGGAACTTAACATTTAAAAAGAAATGAATATGAAAAATAAACAGTATTTTTAAAAAAATACCTATATCTTCTCTAGCATGTAACACAGTGCTTTCTGCACAGTGGGTTTTTAATAAAAAGCTTAATTGTATGAAATTTAATAAATTTAATTTTTAAAATGCTTTCCTTACCTTGGCACTTAAAATCTTCCAAAATTAGAGCTCAAACTACCTTTCTATATTTTTTGACATTACTCCCATTCTTGCATTTAGTATTCTGACTCAAACTGTTTCCTGAACTTGACTCTGCAGTCATGCTAATTATCCTTTACCCTCCTCAACTCCCCTTCTCAATTCAATTTAGAAAGCTTTTGTTCAGGAACTACTGTGTCAAGCACAAAGGAAAACAAAATGGTCTTTGTCCTCAAGGAGCTTTCATTCTACTGCAGGAAAGAAAATCATGAACATGCTTAAGCACATACATAACACATAGAGAAGAAAGAGAAACCAATTTCAGGAGGGTAGTGGGGAGAACACAAAGAATAGGGGGAAATCAGAAAAGGCCTCTTGTAGGAAAATGACACATGAGTTTGAAAGAAAGCTAGGGCTTCTATTAGTGGCACGGAGGAAGTAGAATATTTTAGGCATGGAGGTTAACCTGGGCAAAAGCAAAGAGATGGGAGATGGTTTGATGTATATGGGAAATAGTAGTAGACTCAAGTGCATAAGAGGCAGAAATGTGCGATCAATCTAGATCAGGAGGAGCCCCATTATAAAGCACTTAAATACCAGACAGAGAAATCTGTATTTTTTTCACCAGAGACAAGAAAGAAGCATCTTGAACAGGGGAGTAATGGAGCAGACCAAAATTATTGGACCAATTTATAGTTTCACCAACAGTGTACCTGTTTTCTCATAGCCCCTCCAACATTTGTCCTTTTTCTCTTTTATCACTTTTGTTTGTCTGATAGGTATGAGATGGAACCTCAAAGTTGTTTTAATTTGCATTTCTCTAATTATTTGTGGTATAAGATTTTTAAAAAATGTTTCTTAATAACTTGGGTTTTTTTCTTCTTTGTATCCTTTGAGCAATTATCTATTTGGGAATGACTTTTGATCTTATAAATTTGAATCAGTTCCTTATACCAGATAACGTGTATAATGAGGATCTTAGTGGAGTTTTAAGCTTTAATAGCTTGAATACTAAAATAGTTTTAGTTTAAAAGTAGTTTAAATTTAGGTTAAAATTTTAAATAGCTTTAAAAATACTCTTTATTTAAGTTTCAATGTCTTAAAATTTCCCTAAGACTTTTGGAATATTTTCTATATCTTGGAGATGATTACATTTGTCAGAAAAATTTATTACAAAGATTTTTTTCCTAGTTACACAGATAATTTTGGGGCTAGATTTCAGCTAGAGAGGATTGAACTCTTTGAGAAAGGCGAGAGGGATCTGGGAGGCAGTAGATAAGTGCTCTAAGGCTATGGATAAGGTGATAAATATGTATGGGATGGCTCTTGAAGGAAAAGATGTTGCTGAGTGATGGTGAAAAGGGAATAGTAAGAAGGAACAAGGAACAGGTCTAGTCTTAATCCTGGCCCAGTGTGTGGAGGCTTCCAATCAGAGGAACTCCCAAATTGGACAGGATGGCCAGGGTTTCAGTGTCTTCTGAAGAGAACTCTATTTCTGTGATTGCAAAAATATGGAAAGAACATGAGAGGAAGAGGTCTAATCGTAAGGATACTTTGTTAACAATGGAACAGGGTTCACTGGGGCCAATGAATAGGGATGACATGGTCATAAAGAAACATATGATTATGATTAAGGAGGAGGTGTAAGGATGAAGGGGTCAGGGAGTGGCTAACATCCCAACCAGATAGCTGTGGAAATTTCTATTATGACACAGTTAATTAAATCTGTCTTCTACTGTTTTTCTGATTCTGGTTGAAGATTGATAAAAGGCTTCCTTTTTTTGGTTGTTGTTGTCCTTTTGGAGGACAGGGCAATTGAGATTAAGTGACTTGCCCAAGGTCACAAGGCTAGTAAGTGTTAAGTGCCTGACTCAATTTGAATTCAGGTCCTCCTAACTCCAGTACTGGTTCTCTATTCACTGTGCCACCTAGCCGCCCCAGAAGGCATTTCATTTTAAACCCTCCTAATCTGTGCTTGAAAGATTGAGTGAAAATGTAGTAGAGGGTGCCAGTTGAGTTGATGGTGAAAACTACTTTCATACTTTTAATGTCAGAGTCTAGCTGACAAAATACTGTGCTGACAGGGGGGTGGGACAGGTAAAGTTTCTTTCCTGCTTTCTATACCCCAACTCCTAAGATGACTGTAATTCATTTCTTAGATGACAGTGGTCTCTTGTATTAAACCAGCCCCTGTGATCTGGTAGTGATTGGCTAGTGTGGACCAAGTAGGAAAGGAGAAAGCCAGGAGAGGTGAGTTGTGTCTTGTCTGGTCCTATCTGATCCAGGCCCCTTAGGTACTTTCCAGGGCTAGGTTTGTTAACATCAGTCCTTGACCCTGGATTGAGCTGGCACTACTCTTGAGTTCCCTGGTAAGGGATCCTGTAATGCAGCCTGTCAGAAAAACTGTGACTGTTACCCAGGACCAAATCAGGATACTCTCTCATGCATTCTACTTTTCCTTCTCCTAGCCTAATAGTTTCCAGTAGAAAGGGTTAATGAGCAAAATCACCCCTAGGAACATGCTTTCTTGAATCTTATCCTTTGATGAGGGTAGGATCACTTCTTACTGCCTCTGGGCTATCTGGTATCCGTGTATCAGGAAATCTTCCAAAGGAAAACAAAAACGGGTTATACAAAAAGCAAGATGAAATTAATGAATTGTTAGTGTTACTGCGCTCATCAGGTTTTATTTTAATGTTCACTGGACCAGATGAATGCTGGAGATGGCTTTCTTCTAGCCCTAGAAGATCATGTAGTGTTGCACGGACCCACGGTTGGGACTGATGGTGCTTCTCTTAGGTTCTTCCCATTAGCCTCCTTTTTGTTCATGCATAGCAATTACATACACTATTGAGGGCTCACGGGCAAGCATGCCAACTAATTTAGGGCCATGTCATTTCCAGTTCATGCAAAGCACTAAATGAATAGAGCACTGGACATAGAATCAGGAGGACCTGAGTTCATATCTTGCCATGAAACCCTGGGCAAGTCATTTAGCCATTTGCTTCAGTTTCCTCATTTGGAAAATGAGGATAATAACACCTGCCTCCCAGATTGTGGTAAAGATCAAATGGGATAACATGGGAAGTGCTTTGAAAACCGAAAAGTGTGATATAAATGCTAGCTATTGTTTATTATTATTATTATTCTTAGTTTTACGTAGGGGGTCTTTGGAGTGACCCTATGTTGCCCATGGCATAAAAATCCATGTTCCTTGCCCTGACCTTCTAGCCTTGCCCCATTTCTCCCACCCCCTGCCCAGCCTGAGACCTTTATTCTGCAGACTGACCTCATTCTTCTTCAAATCTAGAATCAAAGAGTCTTAAAATATTAGGGATGTGAGCTACCTCAGAAATCATCTACTCTGGCTCCTTTATTTACCTGCCCTGTCAGGGCCTTCTCTAACCATTTGCCCATGTTTCACATCCTCTCATACTTGAACAACTCTTCTTCCTCCTTTCTATTTTCAGACAGTTAGATGGAGCAGTGGATAGAGGAGAAGACCTAAGTTCAAATTCAGTTACTCACTCAGATACTCACTGGCTGTGTGATCCTGGGCAAGTCACTTAATTTGTTTGCCTCAACTCTAAAATGAGGGTAATAATAGCACTTATCTCTCTGTGTTGTTACAAGGATTAAATGAGATAATATTTGTAAAGTACTTTAGCACGCAGTAGGTACTGTACAAATGCTTATTTCCTTCCCCCTTAAACTATATCAAGACACACTTAAAGGTCCTACTCAATTCCCACTTTCTCCAGACAGGATCTTCTAATAACTCATCTGAAATGGATGAGGAATGAATTGTTCTATGTGAAATGAAGTTTTTAACTATTGTTGATAGAAATCTTTCTAAGATATATAATGTATGTATGTATGTATGTATGCATGTTCCTGCATCATTTAAAGCATACATTCAGGATGTGAATTTTCTTCATGATTGACCTATATTGATGAGTGTATAGAGTTGTTGGACCTTTTGCTGTGCACCCAGTACAATATAGAGAACGTCTAGTAAGCCCCTACAATAAGCAAAGCATCATGTTAGCCTTTGGAGGAGACAGAAGATTGAATAACATGTAGTCTCTGACATTCAGGAGCCCTCTGTCTAGTAGGGAGTTAGGACAGTAGTACAGAGAGTTATAATATAATATATAATATTATATGATACATGCAGCTAACACAACAAATTCTATAATCACAGAAGACTTTCTGGAGGAGGTGACATTTGAGTTTGGGCTTTCAAAGACCAGTAAATTCACTAGGCAAAAGCAGATTAGGATGGTCAAGCTTTCCAGGAATGGGTCTGAATTTTCACTTTCCAGTGAGTTGCTTGGAGTCCTCCTACCACATCTTCCCTTCCCCCTCTCACTCTCTCTCACTTCACAGTTTCAATCTGATTTCCACTGTAATTCATTATAACAGAGGAAGAAAGGAATGGGAAAATAAATTAAACAAGTTTAGTTAATTAGTAACTTTAATTTACTTAAGTCAATAGACTACCTTGAGGGTATCTCTGTACCTTGCTGGGAAGTAAAGTGCATGAGCTTTGTGACAACTCTTTTGTTCATCACTTAGATCCCTTTCCACCCCCTCCCCCTTACTTCCAGGTCACCATGTAACCAGCAATGTTATTTGGTGGTTGAGGAACCTGGAAGCCTTACCACCAGAAAAGTAGAAGCTATCTGTGATTTGAATTTCTTTTTAATTGTTCCAGGAAAGCACAAAGCAGCCATACAGCTTTCAGCTCTGAAATGTTCCTGCAACATCATTAAGTTGATGGTGATTGCCTACAGCCACCACATGTGAAAGGGAATAAAAATACTTGGGGTGGGGGAAAAGTAGATCCTATCAGTGAGGCAGCTGAGGAGACCAACTGGTTGATCTGTTCACGAAAGAGGTTGAGCCAAAAGGGAGAGGGGGAATCACAGAGGATGTGCTGGCAGCTGGCTTCTGGGGTCTGACAGGTACTCTCTCAGGCCTATGAAAATCTCCTTCCAGGTGTCTGGATTGGGGCCTGTTGGGCCTCAGGCTTGGTGATGAGTTATAAGCTTTGGAGGGCTGGACTTTTGAGAAATAATAGCTCCCCTTTAAGTCTTTTGGGTTTACAATGGACTTTCCCACCACCACCTGGTTAGGTCAAGAGTGAAAGGCTCTTTATTCCCGTTTTGTCTAGGAGGAAATAGAAGCTCCTGTAAGAAGTGCCGTTTCAAGCGGAGGCTGACCGAGGGTCCCTGCCCCAAAGTAAAACTTTCACTGCTATTACCTAATCCTCCAAGCCTAAAATCCTAAAATCAGGAATCCCCCATTTCAAAAGTCAAAGTCCCTGAGAGGGCGTCACTCCTTAAGTAGTTATCAACTAAAAACTGAGGTCTCAATTAGCACCTCAGCAGGTATTAACCATTAACCAACAGGAAGCTAAGAATAAGAATGAGTCACAGGGCAGGTGGTCAGGGTGAGAAGAATGACTCAGGGAGTAGGAGGGGGTATTCCCTGAGGGAGGACCAGGGTGCTAATAAGGGCGGTGGGAAGGTGGCCTAGTCAAAGTACTTCCTTTAAGTTTTGGGCTCCAAGTTTGGCTCAGGTCCTTGGGCTGCTCAGGTGCACTAATTGGGTAAAAAGTAAACCAGTCTCAGTAGACATCCATGTCTGACAATGAATGGTTCCTTTCAAATCAAATTCCCAAAACATAATGCCATTCATAAACCCAGTATTATTCAGAACACTCACATGACCTGTGCCATGTAATGTCTTGAATTGTTTGTTGTGCCTGTCTCCTCTACCCAACCAGATTGTAATCCCCTATCAGGTCAGGAAGGATCATAGGCTATTAGTATGATAGAGTAGAAAACAGACTTTATATATGATGTGTCATTGATCATTAATATAGCAATAATATCCCTGCAAGGATAATACTATGGTAGGTATAATGTAGCTTAGTTGGTTCATAATGATATCATGCATCTATCATCTTACCTGATGCACTGAAAAACCCGGTGTAGTCTCATCCCCATATTACAGATGAGGAAACTGAGACTCATAGAGATTAAAAGGCATGTTCATGGGCACACAGTAGTTAGTAGACTCAGCAAAGTGTAGGTAATAAAGAGAGTCAAATTGGAAGTCAGGTGACTTGAATTTGAATCCCAATTTCACCTTATTAGTTGTGTGACTTTTGGCAGGTCATTTTAGAACAGGAGTTAAAATGAGTCAGAGCCCTGGGTGGTGTCTAAAATCTGATAATGCAGCATGTTCATGACCATATCTCCTCCCACCCCCAACTATGGAGTCACCCCCTTAAGGACTGCAAGTTTCTGTACTCAGTTCTGAGCACACAGTAGGTACTTATTTAATGTACTTAGAAAATATCAAGCAAAATATCACGGGCAAAAATGTAGCATTTAGGAATCTAGTGCACAAGAGAATTCCTTCCCTGTTCACTGAATTTTGCCTTTGGGTGACCCATAACAAAGCATTTAGCCTCAGTTTCCCCATTTATAAAATTGAGATAATAACCCCTACCACCCAGGGCTTAATTAATATTTTCAAGGTGCTTTGATATCTACAGATGAAAGGGGATATGGAGTTACAAAGCATCATCATTAGTTGAGAATCCATCATTGTCATTCTTAATGATTATTATTATCACCAATAATAACAATAATCAGAGGCTTGTTAGAGTATTTTTTCATGATCTTGGCCCTAGGTATACCCCAAGGGCAATTGAGAATGTAAAGCATCTTCCCATAGTGTCCTAATGTAACAGAGTTATATAAACTATGTATACGTGCATCTGTGTGTATATACACGTGCATATAGATGTATGTAATTTTAAAATCTCAAACATATATCTCACATATATATGAGATACACACATTTATATATCATCCTCCATACTGTACCCAGTTTCAGCTTCTGAAAATATCGCTTCCATCTCCTAATTTCTGGCAGAAATACCTTCAATGGATATATTAAGTTTAGATTGTATGTAGCAGGCATTCAAGGCCCTCTATGACTTTCCACCTCCATGCCTTTACCCATGTTGTTTTCTCTGGCTGGCATATTTTCCCCTCTCTATTTTTATCATTGTACCCATCCTTCAGGGCCTGAAGGTATCTCTCTCATGCCATTTTTGCCATGAAGTGTCTCTGATTCCCATAATCTTCCCTCCTGACTCTCAGACCCTTTTTCATTCTTTTATATTTTAATACTTCAGTGGATGTGTGATCTCTATGGTGTGGGTACTCTCTCTAGCCAGGCAGATTGAAACCC
The DNA here is from genome assembly GCA_011680675.1 of Gymnobelideus leadbeateri. Taxonomy (NCBI): domain Eukaryota; kingdom Metazoa; phylum Chordata; class Mammalia; order Diprotodontia; family Petauridae; genus Gymnobelideus; species Gymnobelideus leadbeateri. Next base: position 702,259 of record WOXC01009692.1, on the reverse strand, counting down.
ATACAGATCTCTTTGCCCATGTCCTCCCACAATTCCTTTCAAGGGATCAGCGCAGTGAATATGTTAGGGACCTGTCTTCCTCTGAATCTGTCTTCGTTTAATAGGTATTAATACATCCCTTAGATGGTCCATCTGTTATCCCCCACTTTCTTTATGTGACAAGTCCACTCCCGTTTCAAGTCATACATTTCTTTGATGATATTTTGCATACTAATATGTGCATGTAATTCTCAGTGAATCTGCTGCAGACTATTCATACCCACCGGGTTTCTTTCCATTGCCCTTCAGGAGCCCTGAAACCGTCATTTCTCAGAGCGTGGTATTACATGATCTGCAGTCATAGAGCATCAGTATGAGGTTGAGAATGTGGACCTTGGCTTCAAGAAGGACGTTAGGACACATCAAAAGTAATGTGAAATTTCCCACATGGAGCCCCGTGTTCTCTTTTCCTCCAGTTCAGTTCTGGGCTCAGTTCATTGACCATCTTCATTATCTGTACAAGGTAAGTGCACTGACCGATGAGCTCTAAAGATTGTCTATCCAACTGCATATCATTGTCCCGACAATACACAGTCCTCATCAGCTTGTTTTTTCCTGGATGGGTGATTGGATCAAATTCTGTTGAGTGATTGTAGATCACATTTTGGAGACCTTGAAGTGTTCCAGAGCTTGCAGAGGAGTTACCACAATGTTCCCTACAAAGAGGATCACCTGGAACTCCTCACAATCTGAAGATAATGCATGTAAGAGTACTTTTAAAACCTAAATGGGACTTTGTATGATCACATATGTGTCTATGAGACACCTCATTGAAGGTGAGCCTTTAATAAGGCCTAATTTTGTTCTACTCAGTAAAATGATGTTTAATAGTCTATAAATGATCAGCACAATGAGATTTTGAAGTGTCTGTACCTTTCAGCAAATTCTGTAACTGTAAGGAATTTCTTCTGTACCTCCTCCAAAAATAAGATATGAAATAGTAGTTCCTCATTACCTCAAGCCTGTACTATTTGCCATGACACCCTGTCTCAAGTCTTTTCCTCACTTCAATCCATCCTCCATTCAAGAATCTTGATCTTCCTAAAGCATGGGTCTGACCATGTCATGCCCTCCTCAGCCATTAAACACTAGTGCTCCCTGTTGCCACCAAGATCAATCTGAAATCCTCTGCTCCACTTTCAGATTCATTCATGACAACCCCTTCCAATCTGTCCAGTCTTCTTACTGCTTACTCTTCTTCTCCTACTCTACAGTATAGTGACACCGACTTCTTTGTAGTTCCTCCAACATGACATTTCAGCTCCAGACTCCAGGCATTTTCACTGGCTGTTCCCCCATACCTGGAATGCTCTTGCTCATCTCCACCCACCTCCTAGCTTCCCTGGCTTCCATCAAGTCCTTACTGAAGTCTACCCTTCTGCAAAGAACCTTTCCTAATCCCAGGGCCTTCCCTCTGAGACTACTCCCAATTTATCCCCTTATGTGTCTTATTTGTACATATTAAAGGCCTGCTGGCTGCCACTGTTCGATCAAATAAAAGGACAATAGGTGAAAATCAAGGCATTTGGGAGACTGTTTGCCAAATGTCTACTAATGTTTGTTAGGATTCCCTCCCCCTTTTTGGAACAGGAATATGTGCTAATCATATGTGCTGATTAAGGAAAGGAATAATAGAAAGACTAATAAGGAGAAGCATTTTTCACAATGAGCAATCCATCATCTGTTTCCAGACTTCTTGTTGTCCTTAGGGATTCACAAGTAGACAAAAGTTGTCCCCTCCACTGGTGGTCTATTTTGTGGTCTGTTTTCATAGAACATTAGATTTAACAAGATCACCAGGATGAAGGAGCTTTGCATGTGTAGGTTAGGGATTCACTGGCTCTTTCCCATAAGATTTGAGTTATCTTTTTTTTATTAAAGATAGTAGGTGGGCTGCTGGTGTTGAGGTCAATCTGTAACTTGGTTTGGAGTTGAATCTGCATTTATGAGAAGTGTGTATTGTAGGAAGGCTCACAGAACCATAGACCTAGGCCTGGAAGGGACCTCAGAGACCATTTAATCCAACATCTTAATTTTATAGATGAAAAGTGATGTCCAAGAGACATATAGACTTATAGATCATAGGATTTTGAGCTTGCAGACATCTTAGAGATCAGGTGTGGAATCTGTAGGCCCAAAGAGGTTTTGCCATTTCAGATCTCCTGAAAGATGTTTTGCTTAGAAGAGTAATTACATTTTACTTTTGAACTTCTCCAAGGCCTTTCATCACTCTGTGCATACTGAAATCAACAACCTCAGTATATCCTGTGGGATGGTTTTAGATGACTTCAACACCTGGGCAAAGTGAGCCTGACAAAGAGGAAAAACACCTTCCCAGCTGTTCTGTTAGTGAGTAAGTGAATATGATCAAGCTAGAACCCAGGGTCTCAGGACCTCCACAGGCTGGGACAGTGAGCTCAATATAAATAAGATGAAATTTAAAGGAGATAAATATAAAATCCTATATTTGCATTAAAAACATCTCACAGGTAGAAGATACAGGAGGCCTGGCTAATCTTTAAGTTAATGTGAAAAAGATCTGGGCATTTGAATATACTGCAAGCTCAGTATGAATCAACAGTACAATGTGGTGCTAGCCAGAACAGCTGATTTCATCTTAGACTGCTTTAAGAGACGGATGGTATCCAGAACAGAACAAAAACAGGTATGCCCTGCTAAAGCCACATCAGGAACACTGGGTTTAGTTTAGGGCATCATTATTTTAGGAATTGAGTCCAGAGGAAGGTGAGTAGGATGATGAAATCTCAAGATGGCATACGCTTAATTAAACTGGGTCTGTTCAGCTAGGTGGCCCAGCAGATAGAGCAGGGCGTGGAATCAAGAAGACTCATGTTCCTGAGTTCAAATATGGCCTCAGACACTCACTCGCTGTATGACCCTGGGCAAGTCACTTAACACTGTTTGCCTTAGTTGCCTCATCTGTGAAAATCTCTGGAGAAGAAAATGGCAAAACACTCCAGTATTGTTGCCAAGAAAACCCCAAATGAGGTCATAAAGAGTCGGACATGACTGAAAAACAACGGACATTTTTAGCCTGGAAATAAAAAGTCTTAGGGAGGACAGGATAACTGTCTTCAAGCATTTGAGAAGCTATACTTCAGAAGACAGATTAGATTTATTCTGCCTGATCTTATAGGACAGAACTAGGAGAAATGGGTAGAACATTCAGAGTCAGATTGAAATTAATTTTATAGTAAGAAAAAAAACAACAACAACTTTGTAACACTTAATATGGCCTCTCAATGAAATGGTAAGTCTTGGTAAGTAGTAGATTTTCTATCACCAGAGGCCTTAAAACAGTGATTAGATGAATACTTGTTGGAGTGTTATAGAGAAGATTCCTTCATGTCTCAGTCAGATGACGTTGTGACTGATGTCCTTTCCACCTCTGAGTTTGGGGGATCCTTTGATTTAAAGCATATGCTTCTTGTAGGGCAGGCCTTGCACAGTCTTCAGTAAAGTTGCTTAACCTTCAGCATCCTTCCATTCTTCTTGAAGTTTCATGCCATCTTTTTTGGTGCCCTTCTCAGTGAAACTCTGATTCTATGCTACTTAGCCTACAGGCTGTTGCTGTCTCTCAGCCATCCCTAGTGCTGTCCAAGGTCTTTGTAGTTCTAGCAGGACCCCTCCACCATGAGCTAACATTCCTGAAGGCTTAGAGCATTACAGTTGAAAGAGCACCAGGTTCAGAATTGGGAGACTCAGATTTGAAGGAACTATTTTTGTGAGTTACTTCTTTTCAGTTTTCTAGTTATACCAGATAATTTCTAAGTTCTTGCCTAGCTTTGTAATCTAATTTTTTTTCCTTTTAGTAAGCCTTTCCCATCCAGTTTCCAATTCACTCATTGTGATCCTCTCCTGCCTCCTTTTCCTTAGACAATTTGATACACTAATTGGAGCTAAGGTGTTAATGATGGACAATAGCTTGATATAAAATATACATAATATTTACCTTCTAATGAATGCCTTTAGGCTCTAAACCGGAGTAGTAACATGGAATTCAAGCATTTGTGTAACAGGTGTGTGTGTGTGTGTGTGTGTGTGTGTGTTTTGGAAGGATATGGCTTTCAATGTTAGTCTTATATTATGCCACATTAGCAACTACCTGCTACATCCAAACCCAAGGCACCTTACAGAAGTTAGAAGCAAATACTTGGTGAAGGAAATGAATGACATTGTGAAGATTTCATGGTTTATGGTTAAGTCACAAGTGTCTCACCTGACCACAGAATTTTAGAGTTAAAGAAGCCTTCGAAATCCTCTATTCCAGTCCTCTCATCTTAGAGGTGGGGAACTGATACCCAAAGAGAATCATATAATTACATAATCCCAGGAGCCTTGCAGACCATCTAGTATGACCTGGGGCTCTCCAGGATTTTCTGAAAGAGCACAGGGAAAGAGGCAACCATGACCATCCCAGGCAGCCTATTCTACTTTGGGAAAGATCCAGAATATTACAAAATTATTTTTAAAATCCACTGAAATCTGCCTTTCTGTCTTTCTGCCCATTACCCTTATCTCTTGCCCTCTGGGACCAAACAGAACAAGTCTAACGGCTCTTATACATGCCTGCCCTTCAGGTTCTGCAAGGAAGTTGCCAAGTTTTCCATGTCTTCTCTGGATAAACATCATTACTTCCTTCAAACAGTCCTCTCACAGGGCGATCTTAGGGCCCTTCACTCTACCAGTCACCCTTCTCCCGGCTGCCACCATTCTTCCTGAAAAATGGTGCCTGGAACAGAGCACAGGCATCATATGGTCCAAGGAGGGCACAGAGTGGTAATTCTCTCGCATCTCTTATTCTTGGTGCTTTGCCTGTCTTAATGCAACCTAAAGTCGTGGCTTTTACAGCTGTTATGCTGCATACTGTTTCATATTAAATGCTCTAACTCTCTCCATGTTCAGCCTAGTGAGATGAACTGTAGCCTAGCCATGCCTTCCCCGTTTGTACTTGTGAAGGTAAGATTGTTTGAGATCCAAATTTTGTCATCCAAATATGTTGACTACCCTTTCTACTTTTGTGCCATTTGTAAATTTGACAAGCATAGCAATTATGTTTTCATCCAAGTCAGAGATAAAAGTGTTAAACAAGGTCAAAAAGAGATCCTGGAAGCATTCAACTAGAGACTACTTTCTGGGGTCTGGAAATATTAAGTCACTGGTCCAAAAAAAACAGCTCTTTGGTAGTAGGACCAGGATTAGAATCCATGTTCCTGACTCCCCAGACAAGGCTCTTTCTATTTTCTACGGTCCTCTGTCATTCAGACAATCAGTATTTATTAAGAACCTATTATGTGCCACACATTGTGTTAAGTTCTGGGGTATGCCAAAAAAGGTAAGCTCCCAAGGAGCTCACAGTCTAAAGGGGGAGACAACATGCAACTATGTACAGACAAGCTATAAATAGGATAAATTAGAAATCATCAACAGAGGGAAGGAACCAGAATTAAGGGGGACTGGGAAAGGCTTTTAAGCTGAGACTTGAAGGAAGCCAGGAGGCAGAAAAGAGAAAGGAGAGCATTCTAAGCTTGAGGGGCAGCCATTATAAATTCCTAGAATCACAAGATAGGTGCTTACAAACCACATTCCAATTTTAAAAATTGTATTCACTGTATTTCTCTTTCTAAAATATAGATATCACCAGCGTTACAACAGTTATTTACTGTATGAAGGTTGTGTGGGTCCCAAGAAAGGACACTATATTGGGAATCCAGATCCTGGGTTCTAGTCCTTCCACCAACCAGCAGTGTGACCTTTAGGCCTAGATGCTATCTTTCTCTGGGACTCTGTCTCTTACACTGCAAAAGTAGGTTGGACTAGATCAACTTTATGGTCCTAGCTCTAAAATGTTATTATTCTATTTTCTTTTTGGTTTCTTGCTCCCATAAAATGTTTTTCTATCTTGCAGGAAAATCAAACTTCAGCCTTTTGTGTTTCCTTAAATCCCCTTCCAAAAGAGCTCTTCTCCTTAGAAATGGCCGAACAGGTGTGCAATTCAACAGAAGACAAAGAGATGCATGTTCAGCTGGGCGGGAAGGAGGAGAGTGGAGTCGGAGTCCCCCTGTGAACAAATCTGGCCGAGAGTTGGCAACAGCCACGGCTCCAAGAAATGTAACAATTTGCTATATTTTCTACAAACATCAGCTGCTTCTACAAAAGCTCCATGTTTTTCTCGCATGAACAAATTCACCCCCCTACCCCCCTCTCCAGACCAGCTCTTAGCGTCTCATCATTTGTAGTATGGTTGTTAGTGGTTGCTTTGGATGGATGGGGTTTTTTTTGGGGGGGTTGGAGGGAGAAGAGACTAATTTCTTTATGCAGACAGCCCTATAATACAGTAACTCTCCTACCCTGTAAATCTGTCTTAATCATCAAATCAAGATTTCCCTCGTACAAGAGGCATCTTGAAAATTGCTTGAAAGTTTGCCAAGCTTCACAGAAATGCAACTTTCCCAGGTACACCAAAAGAATCTGTGTTAAGAGTCTTGCAAAATAGTTTCCTAATTCCCAAGCAAAACATCTGGGGAGATAGCACTTAGCACAGTGCCTGGGACTTTATAGGCTCTAAATAAATGTATATAGACCATTGCTTGACCAATTGACAGATATTTAACAAAGACAGAAAAGGTCCACCAAGATGACCTAGCTCTTCCCCAGCCTAAGGTAAGGTACATATTACAGTGCTCAGAATTCTAGACTGTCAAATGACTTTATATGATCACAGCCTGCTTCCTCAGTCACCTTATCACAGCTACTAGAATACTTAGAGTGACCATTATGGGGATGCAATCTGGCAAGTGCTTCCCCAGAAAGGAAAACAATCTTGCCCTCAAGTTCTTGGCACTGGGAAATAGTTCTACATCAAAAACTGTATGATTTTATCCATGGAAATCCCAATGAAGAAGAGCCATGACCATGTTCTTTGCTGCTGTATCCTAATGACCATGGGACTTTTCCTTCTGATTGGCTGCTGAAACCTTTTACTTATGATTTCTGCCACATAGAGTATGAGCTCTTTGGGAGCAGTGATCATCTTACTTTTCTATGCATATCCCCATGCTTAGTAGAGTATTTTAAGCCCTTGGCACCTGCTTTTTTCATTCGTGCAGAGGGTTACACAATTTATCCCAACCACACCATACCCTTCCATGGCTCTGTGGCTTGGATCTATGCCTTGGCTCAGGCCATCTCCTGACTAAGCATTTTCACTGGCTTTCTCTTATCCCTATAACTCTGTCCCTCTTCATCTTTCCCTCATGACTTCCTTCAATTCTAAGCCAAAGTCTCACCTTCTGCAAGAAGTCCTTCCCATTCCTTCCCAAACTTAGAGCCTTCCCTCAGAGATTATCTCTGGTTTATCCTGTATATATCTTGCTTGTACCTTTGTGTTTTCTCCCTCATTAGAAAGTGATTTCCTTGGAAACAGTGACTATTTTTTCTCTTTAGTACAGTGCCTGACACATGGGAAATCCTTGATAGATGCTTGTTGACTTGACTTTCTTCCCCTACCAGTGCCTTTATACCTTTCTTTTGTGTTAATCTTATCCATCCTCACTTCTACTCTCTGACCAGCCCAAGCACCAAACACCATTCCATTCCATGAAGTCCCATAGCACCCAACTGCCCTTATACTCCCTTGGCATGTACTATAGGTTGCCTTGAATTGTTCTCTCTTTCTTATGTCACCTCAAATAGATTGCAAAGTCCATGAAGGCAGGAATTGAGTCTCATTCTTTGTGTCCCCCACAGCACTTAGTGTAGAAACTACATATAACGGGTGCTCTAGTGTATGGTAAGTGACTTAATAGCATGCTGCACATCCAGCTACAAACTCTCCTAACCTGTGATGGATTGAAGTTGACTTTTATGTCACTTTAGATACAATGCTGTTCTATTCTAATGTTGTTCTATTAAATAATTATTATATATTTACAGTGTTCAAGGCACCATGCTAAGCATTGGGGATTGGTGGATATTGTCCTTTGTTCTTGGAAAGGACCAAAAATGACATCACAATGTTGGAGTCAGCATCCAGTGTGTCCCGTTGTGGCTGATCAGACCAATATGGGCTCTGAAGGCTCTACCACAGGTCTGGCACAAATAGTCCATATTTGGAGTGGCATTGGTGGTACAAAGACAAAAAAGAAAACAGCATCTTCTCTTGGGGAGCTTACATTTTAGTGGGTTGAAACAACATGAAAAAAATTGAAGAGAAAGAGAGGGCTAACAACTGAGGAAGGGAACAGTAAAAGCTTCCTGAAGGAGGAAGCACCTGAGCTGAGATGTGAAGAAGGATGACGTTTTTAGAGGGGGGCCAATGAAGATGGATGACATTCCAGATACGGAGACAACTCAAGCAGGAGATAAGACATGTTTATTTCATAAAATAGTAATTGAGTTTGACTCAAACAAAGAGTATTTGATGGTTTGTAAGACTGGGAGGGTAGTTGGGAGTTCGGTTGTGGAGGTCCTTGATTGCCAGGCTTAGAAGATTGTATTTTATTCCAGAAGCAATAGGGAAGCCCTAAAGGTCTTATGGCCAGGTCTGTGCCTTAGCAAGGTCACTTTGACTCTAGATGGGGAGTCAGAGAGGAAGGAGAGACTAGAGGCAGGGAGAATGATCACTATTGAAATAATTCAACAAATTATGCTAAGAAAATTGATTAAAATGTCCATCCTTTTGGACTCAGAGATCCCACTTTTAGATGTAACACTAGATGAAGCAATAGCTTAGGCCCAAAATAATTAATAATAATAATAATAATATAGCTAGCACTTATATAGTTCTTATATGTGCCAGCTGCTTATATGTGCTAAGTGCTTTGAAAATATCATCTCATTTCATCATCACAACAACCCTGAAAGGTAGGTGCTATTATTATCCCCATTTTGCACTTGAGGAAACTGAGACAAATGGGGTTCAGCCACTTGCTTAGCATCACAGAGCTAGTAAGTCTCTGAGTCTGAATTGGAACTCAGGTCTTTCTGACTCCAGGCTCAGTGTTCCATCTGCTGTACCCCTCGTTGCTGCATAGCCTCTTGGGACAGTTTGAAGTGCCCCAGTTTATAGTAATTCTGCCTCTGGAAGTATAGTTATGAAACACTGATGTCATGTTTATACCCCTGATTAATCATAGAAAGCTTTATAACATTGGACCAGAGGGATGGGTTCCCAGCCCTTCCCTAGGAAAGGTCACTATCCCCTGTGTGGCTGCCAGAACACTCCCAGGTTTTCATGCTGTGAACAAAGGGACACAAGGAGATGCAAAGGCAGGGTTAGCCTCTGGGGTTTAGGAGGAGCAAAATTAAAGCAAAAATGGGCCATCTTTAATAAAATAAAGAATAAACATGCTTAGAAATGGGTGCTAGAGGGGCGGCTAGGTGGCACAGTGAGGAAGAGCACCGGCCTCGGAGTTGGGATGACCCGAGATCAAATCCGGCCTCAGAAAATGAGCACCCACACACAAATAATGACTAGCTGTGTAACCTTGAGCAAGTTACTTAACCCCAATTGCTTTAAAAAAAAAGAAATGGGTGCTAGTCCCAGCCAGGCAAAGCAGTAAGGACTATGAGTTCCGCATTTCCCATAGCATGGCTATTTTTTCCCCTCAGTCCTCCAGTCACCTGAGTGAGTGCCTGCTATTAAGAAAGAAAAACAATTCCTGTACTTGAGCTCTCACATCTCCAATTTCCCTTGAGGGTTTGAGGAGGGGAATTGTAGATCTTATTCCTGCTGCTGCCATAACATTACTATTCCACCTGATGAGGGTAAGAACCCCCACTCCCTCCTTTCCTGTGTTCTCTCTTGAGAACTTTTTAAAAAAGTTAAATTATCACTGTACTGGAAAACCCTGCCCTCTAGTTTGATCCCATCATAACTTCCTCTCTTCCCAAGCCAGGAAGAAATGAAGCTTTCAGGGTCTTTTAGAATCTGGGCAGGAGTGGGGAACCTGCAGCCTCGAGAACACAGGGCCACACTTGAGGACCTAGAGGGCCACATGTGGCCTCAAGGCCATAGGTTCCCCATCCCTCATAGGGCCTCTTGCAAAGCAGCTAACCCAAGCGTTGGCAGAAGACATTTGCAAATACACCAGGGAACTCATAGATATGTACAAAAGCCCCATAGAATTCACTCTAAAACTTTTTGCCATAGAACAGGAAACAAAGTAGACACCCCTGAATAGGAAAAATGGGTAAACAAGCTGGTACACAAATCTGATGGAACTTTACTGTGTTATTAGAAATGATGAATAAGAAGAATTCAGAGAAGCTTGGAAAGACTGATTTCCTGACTTGATGCAAAGTGAAGGGAGCAGAAACAAGAAAATAACACATACAATTACAACAATATAAATAGAAAAAAACTGAACACTATGATTATGGTGACCAAGCTTGCCCCTTGAAATCTGTCTGTGGACCCCAGCAGAAGAACTTTCATTACCATTAGCAGCTTGGGAACAGATGTAGAGAATAAGTTTGAGGGTTATCAGGGCATAGAAGATAGAAGGGCAAGAAGGCAAGGGATTCAAAGGCAGAGGACAGGGCCTAGTTGAACTGGTTAACTGTAGAGTCAGGTCTGTAAAGGGGGTTCAGAATAAGAGTGATTGACCAGAGAAAGGGGGAGGGGTAGCCTAGAGGTCAAAGAAGAGGAGAAAAATAGGTTTAGGAAGAATGAGACAGAGAATGAGATGGTAACTTTAGAGTTCAAGATCATTCTCTGCCTTGTTTCATCCATAAACAAAGGTTTGCCTTTGACCTTTAAAACACAACAAGAAACAAATATGTATTAAAATGACTACAAGGTACTGTGGTTGGCACTATGGGGGAAGTAAACTGTATGATACAGTCCCTGAGCTGCCTTCGAGGAACTTAGAAAAACAGTAACATCATATATTTATTTCATTAAGCTAAATCACGTTGCTATTAAATTACCCCAGGGTTATCAAATTAAAACAGTAACAGAAATCTTGGAATAGTTTAGAACAGTTTGGGAGCAAGTTGGAATTGGTTTTAAAAGGAATATGAAATACATTTTACAGGGAAGAAGCTGGTGCATAAACTAACCTCAATGTGTGTTTCAATTCAATGTTAGTTTATTTTGAGCCTTGAAGAAAGACATAACAAACTGGATTTTCAAGTCACAAGAGGGGATTTCAAAGACAAAAATCCTGAATTACCCCATAAAGTGGATGTCTGGTTGATCTGAAAATTAGTGGTTAGACCAGAGGCATTTGAACGTATCTATAAACTTATGTCAAAAAAATTTTTTTTAAAGATGGTATCACATCAAGGAAGGCCCTGATAATAAAGTAATCCATAGTTCTGAGCCACTTTGGTGCTCCCCATTGATAAGTATATTTGCATCTCTTAGCCATAAATATTCTCCTTCACTGTCATAAGTGTTCTCCTTCAATGAACATCACTGAGACTTAAGCTCTTTGATAATGTTTTTAAAAGATACAGAGGGTACTTTTAAAATGACACCGGATATTGCTGTATTTGATTGCTGTGTCTGAGGGCTTAAGGCATTTTATAATGAAAGAGTTATGATTTCAAAAATCCCCCAAATTATAAATAGAGTATTCTGCCTCCTGTTTGGCCCTTTGAAGGTGATACGGCTGCCTTGCTTGTGTACCCCACCAGGAGAAGCTCCTCGGTCAGGCATCTAAGGGCATATGAAACAGGATAGATTGTGAATTCAGTTTCCTTCAACTTTCCAAAGATAACACATGTAAGCCCTCAAATGGAAAGCTGATGTTAAACCATGGATTTCTGAAAGAGCTACAATTGCCATTACACCCTAATGGTAGCCTCTCTTGGCTCTGTTATGGAATGCCCTCCCATTATGGTATCACAGCCTATCCAGCATCCTTGGATCATAGACTCAGAGCTGGAAGGAATACAGATAAGGAAGAAAGGCCCAGAGAGGTTAGGGGACTTGCCCAATGTCACATATATGCTAAGTGACAGAGCTGGGATTCAAACCAGGGATTAAAAATAAGGTTGACCAATGGGTCAAGTAGACTGAAGCTGGTCCTATTGGACTTCATTGAATGTTTTCTGACTGATGACTAGTGAACGGATTTGAAGGAGACCTGGATTGCTAGGGAGCTAGACCAAGCTGGGTTGATTGAGGAGTGTTAATTGGAATTTAAATAACAATGGCTGATATTTTTAGAGCCCTTTAAAGCATTATTATTATTAATAATAATAGCTAACATTTATATAAATATTTTAAGATTTGCAAAGTGCTTTACATACATTATCTTATTGAATCCTCTCAAGAACTCTGTGAGGCAGATGCTATTGTGATCTCTATTGTACAGGTGAGGAAACTGAGGCATACAGAGGTTAAGTGATTTGCCCAAAGTCACACAACTAGTATTTAAGGTCAGATTTGAACTAAGGTTGTTCTCATTCCAAGTGCAATGCTTTAGTCACGATTCCACAAACAATGTCTCATTTGAGTCTCATGATAACCCTGAGAAGTAACTATTCTAATCCCTACCTTATAGTTGAGGAAATTGAACTTTAGGGAGTCTAAATAATTTGTCCTGCGTCACACAGTGTCAGAGGCAGGAGCTGAACCCAAGCCTTCTGAATTCCAAGTCTAGGACTTTATCAAGGACACCATGTTGCCTCTTCTAGATAGAAACAGCCTAAATGTTGATTTGTGTTGGAGTTTGGTTAGGCAGAAAGGCCTGTTGGCTGGACACATGCACACTCATACTTACACACACACACACACACACACACACACACACACACACACACATACCCCACTGAAAAATGAAAACCTGGCAAGTGGGTGGAGGAGATCTCACTCATCTTCATGCCCCAAGGCCATGAAAAGGGGAGATTTAAACTCACTATTCAAAAGAGTTTTAGAACCTACTTTGGTCTTAGGTTCTTCCCTAATAATAATAATAGTAATAATCCCTTCTATTTGTATAGTGCTTTTAACTTTTTTTCAAAACTGCTCTCACATCTATTATCTCATTTCATCTCATAGTGAGGGTTGGTAACAGGAGTATCATCCTGAAAATAAGGTCGGTCAACGTCCCTTTCATTTCACGTCTGGCACAGTTCATAGAGAAGCTGCAAGTTTTAGCTCTGCTCTTCAAAGAGTCAGGGATGTTTGAGTTAACACCAAGTTAAGTCCCCCTGCCTAAAATGCCATTTGTAACCTCTATTTAGCCCAAGTTCAGAAACCAACTATTTGAATAGCATTTGATCACCTTATATTCTCCAGCCTGGCAACTTTGAAAACCACTGTCTTTCTTAAAGTAACCTCCTGAAACCTTCATCAGAAAGATGTTGTTCAGTCGTGTTTCATTTGACTCTTTGTGACCCCATTTGGGGTTTTCTTGGTAAAGAAACTAGAGTGGTTTCTCATTTCCTCCTCCAGCTCATTTTACAGAGGAGGAAATTGAGGCAAACGGGTAAGTGACTAGCCCAGAGTCACACAACTAGTAAGGGTTTGAGGCTGGATCTGAACTCAGGAAGATGAATGTGCCTGACTCCAGGCCTAGTGCTCTGTGTATTGTGCCGCCCAGCCACCCTAGAAAGATGGAAAGCCAGTTAAATCAGATCCCCACCCCTTTGTCTGCCCTCACCCCCATCCTCATCCTTATCTTTTTCACAAAAACTTTACTGAGCACCTGTTTTCTGCTCCATGCTAGAAGGTGGGAGTGTATTCATTCCCTCAACAAGCATTTACTAAATTCCTATGTGTTGCTAAGGGAGGCACAGAGTTCAGATAAGATCTTTTAGTCTAGTAGAGGGATAGGACCCAATCATAGATAACCTTAATGCTCAGTATCACAGGATAAGAACGGTAGAGAGCTCCTAACCTATTCCAGCAACTACTTTGGGAGGTTTTTCACAAGATAGAAAGGACAGGAATATATAAAGTGAGAGTCCTTTATTGCATTACCTTTTAATTCACTTATTAGTCCCAACACCTAAATCCAGCTTTCAGTAAGCCCTTATGAAGCATCAGCTATGCATCAAGCACCTTGCTTGGTGGTGACGATGCAGAGACGGAGAAGAGCCAAACAGTTGCTGCTGGCAGTCTTGTTGGGCTAGGTGACAGATGAATATATAGGTTAATACAAAGTAGATGCAAGGTAAGTTTTAGAAAAGACAGTCACATTTGTGGTGGGGGTGGAGGGAGAGAAAAAGCTTCATGTAAACAAATGAAGCACATTGGAGTAGGGGCCAGGGAGAAGCAGTCAAGGGAAGGACATGAGCATGAAGGTCACTGAAACCTTGGACACTATGACCTTGGGGCAATGGAGAAGGAAGGAGTCAGCAGTGTTGCTTCCAGAGCCTGCCAGTAGACTCAGCAGAGCTGCATCTCTCACATCTCCTCACCTTCCATGTGTGGGATACTCTGGTCCTTCAGTACCACCCCAGAGGGCAGCTGGCCGCCCCTGAGGTCCATGGGCTTCATCGGGATGGGCTAGATCCTGTCATAGTGAGCCACATGCTGGGTATTGTCTCTGAGGCTGTGGCTATATAAATATGGGGCATGGAATTTTCTAGTGTAGATTATCAAGTTTTTCAGAGCAGTCCAGGAGGAAAGGGGGCAGGGCCAAAGCAGAAGCAGCCTGCTACAAGGACACAGAGCCCCCCCCCCCCAATATAAAAAAAGGTTTTTGGTCTACTATGAAAAGGTACAAAACAAAGTACAGTGTGAGGTGTAAGGGGAAAGGTCATCATCAACAGAGGCAATTGGATTGGGCTTGAAAGGACTAGAAGGAATCAAATCAAATACAAGCACATATTGTGTACCTACTATTGCCAGGAATTGTGTTGGTGATACAAAGACAAGAGTGAAAGCAATTCCTGTCTTCAAGGAGCTTACACTCTAGTCAGAGGAGACAACATGTACATATAAAGTTATGTACTCGATAGATACAAGGCAAATTTAGGGTGGGGAAAGATGCAAGCAGTGAGGGCAAAAAGAGGGAAGGAGGGCATGTGAAACACAGAGAATAACATGTATGTAGGCATAAAGCAAGAAGAACACAGCCATGTTTGGGAAGTAGGGAAGTCCAGTCTAGCTAAGGAACAAAATGAGGCAAAGTAGTAGAGGAAGAACCCTGGGTTATGGAAAGCCTGAAATGCCTCCCTGATGCCTCCCCCCCCCACCCAAAGGAGTTTTAAGCTTTAATTTTTAGGTTGTAGGGAGCCATTGATATTTTTCCATCAAAATAGTGGTAGGACGATATGTATACCAAAAAAGGATTATCTTGGCAACACTATGAAGGATGGGCTGAAGGAGGGAAGATAGTGGAGAGGACACAATCTATTAGTACTTTTATCTAGAAGACTTGTATCGGTATAGGCAGGGGGAGTAGTAATAAGGAAATGTGCTAGGGTGGAGGCAGTTGTAACAAGGAAGAGAAGCTAGATTTGAAAGTGGTGGTAGAGGTAGAATCCATAGGATTTGGTAACTGATTAGATATGAGAGCAATGGAGATCAAAAAGGCAGTGATAATCACAATGTTCCAAACATGGCAGGGAAGGAGATGGTGGTGTCCAAGACAGAAATAATTGTAATCAGAAGTGGGAGCAAGTTTAGGACAAATTATAATTAGTTTGGTTTGGGTCCTATTAAATTTGTGGTGCTGATGGATCATCCAGGTGAAGTGTTTCATAGGTAGATGGAGCTGATCATCCTCTAACAGGTCTGGAGTTAAAAGAAGACTAGGGGTATAAGCATCTGTGTAGGGGTTGTCAGGAGTGAACATGTCACTATCACACTCAAGAAACTTCCATCGCTCCCTGTTGCCCCTAGAACAAAAATATTTAAAGACTGAAATCTGTCTCTCTTTCTAGATTTATTGAACTTCACACCATCTATGTTTCAGTCAAACTGACATACTTGTTCCCTGAACTCCACATTCTTCTGCCTCCATGCCTTTATCCTGGGGACCCCTACCACCATCCAACTCCTAACCCCATTCCTTGGAGATATTTCCTCTTTGCCTTTGCTTCCTAGGTTCCCTGGTTAGAATGCCCAGAGGCAGATGGGTGGTGCAGTGTATGAGAGGGCTGAGCCTGAGTCAGGAAGACCTGAGTTCAAATGTGACCTCAGACAAGTATTAGCAATGTAACCCTGGGCAAATCACTTAAACTTTATTTATATTTATATTTATATATTGTTTATATATTTATATATAAATTATGTATAATATATATGTATATATATATAAAAAACCTCACTTGTAAATATCACCCACCTTCCAGAGTTGTTGTGAAGATCAAATAAGATCATATTTGTAAAGCACTTTAGATAGTACATGGCACATAGCAGGTACTTGTTTCATTCAAACCTTAGCTCATCTGCCATCTGGAAGCCTTCCCTGGTTACTTTTGAGATTACAATTCCTTCTTTCTCAAATTAATAATGTCTATACTTAACTGTTTACATGTCATATCTGCCCTCTTCCTCACTCCCAGTAGAATATAAGTTTTTTTTTTCATTCTGTCTTTATATATTTTTAACAGTGTCTTGCACAGAATGCTTGCTTAATAAATGCTTCTTAGATTAAATTGGGTAGATGTGAATGAGATTGCCAAGGGGAAGAATATATATTACAAAGGGATGTCTAAGGACAGACCCTTAGGTGTATGACCAAGTTAAGAAGAAGAGGATGGGAAGCCAAGAGTAGACAGAGGAGTGATTAGAAAGGAAGGTGGAGAACCAGGAAAATGGGAATGAATGGATGAATGGACAAGCATTTATTAAGAACTTAAGCACTGGATATATAAAGTAAATCAGACAGTATCTTCTCTCAAGAAGCTGATCTTCTAATGGGGGAGACAACATATATAAAAGAGTTCATTTATAGAGAAGATTTTAAAAGGCTGCAAGTTCTAAGGGCAGAAAGGTAGCTAGCAAGGTCCAAGGGTGCATAGGGTCCATACACCAGCAGGTTAGGTGACCGTGTTCAGGGATATGGAGGGTATAGCAGTAGCTGCAGGGGATAGCAAGGCCTGGTGGTCTGCCATCTCACTGGAAGGCTTTTCATTGGTGATTCTCATCTCATCCAAGTGCTCCCCTATCTGGCTACCACATCATTTCAGGGTGGCCTTTGGGCCATTGGGGGAGGGCTAAAGGGAAGATTGCAGCAGTTATAGAGAGTGCAGATTCATGGAAGCCAGGAAAAAAGAGTGTCCATTAAGAGGAGGAAGTGATCATCAAAAGTGGTTGAGAAACTAAGAGGAGTGAAGCCTGGGAAAAGGCCAGAGAATAATGGGGAAGACATAACATATTCATACGAAGTTAGATAATACTAACAGGAGGACTGGGTGAATTTTGAACCCCTATCTGCTATAGATAAAGGAAAGTAAGCAGTGAGGTCTAGCAGAAAGAATGTTGGATTTCCATCCAGTTAGAGAATATTTGAATAGATTTCAAATCATGGTTGTGCCAATTATGGGTATACAATCTTGGGCAAGTCACTATGCCTATAGGGACCTCAGTTTTCTCATGTATAAAGTTAAGGGTTTGGACCAGATGACTTCTAAGTTCCTGCCAGATCAAAATCTATAATTCTGTGATATAAACCCGTGATCTAGTGATTCTTGGGTGGCTTATTTCCATTTTCAAAACAATTTCCATACATACAACTATTCATTGAAGGGTATCCTTTGTGAGACAGTCTGTGCATATCTTTGATGTCTATAAGTAGACACAAAATCATTATGCACCCCTTCCCATCCTTTAATTTGATTGGTGGGTTTGTCTAAGAATTGGTTTGAGTGAGCTTGATTTTACTCTGCTGTTGTTGTTGTCACATCTGACCCTCTGTAACCCCATTTGGAGTTTTCTTGGCAAAGCTACCGGAGCGATTTGCTTCCTACTCCCAAATCATTTTACAGGTGGGGAAACTGAGGCAAACAGGGTGAAGTGACTTGCCCAGAGTCACACAGCTAGTATGTGAGACCAGATTTGAACTCATGAAGATGAGTCTTCTGAGCCCATGCCCAGCACTTTATCCACTGTGCCACCTAGCTACTGTATCTTCCTCTGTACCCCTTCCCATTTTCACAGTCACCTCTCGAGTACAATCAAATGAAAAGCTCAAGACTCATACCAGTCTCAGCACAGAGTTTAGTTCAGTTGAGAGACAGTTGTTGAACTTGTACTTAGAAAGACCGGAGCTCAGCTCTCCTACAGTCACAGATCTCAGACATTCATTGTCAATGGAGGTAACTCTAGGCCTGAGCCTTCCTGAATCTCCGTTTCTAACTCTGAAAAATTGGAGTAATAAACATGACCTGATTGTGCAGAGTCGTAAGGATCAAAGGAAATGATGAGTGTAAAGCGTTTACAAACCCTACAAGACCATACTGATGTGAGTTACTCTTTCTATTTTGCCAAAGCCACAAAGCCCAGAGTAGTCTGGGCCTAGAGTTAAATCCTAAAATGATCTTCACACTTGGAGTCTCTGACCTTGAAGCTTCTTTGGCCTTTGAGCTTCTTGCTGAGCTGACTCAGAGACAAATAGAATCCCAGAGGGGCAATAGGAATGGAAAACTGTTGTTGAATTTTATTATTCTGGAGTCCCTAAAAATATTAGTTACAGAACTTCAGTACTTTGCAAAGTATTTGTAGAGCATTGTCTAGAAATTTCTGTTATAGGATTTCTGTTTCTTCATTTGTATGTATATGCAGTTTGTTAATTAATCCCAACAATCTCTATTAATAGGTTTGTTTACTTGATCTGGGAATGCTCCTCAGGAACTCCAAGAAATGCAAATCCTACAATAGTTTTTTGTTTTTTTTTTTCCTACTAGAAATGTGGCTGGGAGCTGTAGTGCTTTCCTGCTTTGACAGTAAGCAGGAGGCGTGTGACTAGTCTGTCCATCTCTTTGAAGCCTGACATCAGTGCCATGAAGGCATTAAAAAGGCTGACATTGATAAGGATTAGAATTACATTAGATAACATTAAGGCCCAGCATAATTTGGAGCAGGGAGTTATTAACTTAAGGTCTGTGAACTTTAAAAAAAGAAAACTGTATTTCAATATGGTTTCTTTTATAATCTTCCATATTTTATTTTATGCATTTAAAAATATTCTGAGAAGGGGTTCCTAGGCCCCCCCCAGACCACCAAAGGGATCTATTACAAAAAAAATATTAAGAACCTCTGGCCTAAAGTAATAATGAAATCATCCTTCTTGTAGATAGGGAAACAATAGCATTCACTTAGGGCTGGAAGAACAACCAGACAAATACTAATAAAAGGACCCTAAATGACAATCAGTTTGTTCTACATCTGCATTGGGAAGCTGCCTCCATATTGCAGGGGTTGGAAAGAGGGGAAAAACTCAATAAACTCATTTTGATGTCTTCCCCCGGAAATAGCAGAAAACCTGTTAATAATGTAACTAGAATCATAGAAATGTAGAGCAAGGGAAGGCATCTTAGAGGTGCGTTCCACCCTCTGCAAAGACTCCTTCTATGATATAACTGTCAGAGGTCATCCAGCCATTGCTTGAATATGTCCAAGGTTGGGTCACTTGCTGCTTTAGGAGGGAGTCCATTCCATTGCTGGGCAGCTCCCATTGTAAGAAGCGCCTTCCTTATAATGAGCCAGAATCTGCCTCCAGATTACTTTCTGGTTCTCCTCTCCAGAGAAACACAGAAGTTCATTTTCTTTTATTCATGGTAGTTCTTCAAATATTTGAAGTTACCTGTAATGTCTTCTCAAATCTCTTCTCCAGGTCAAACAATCCCAGATGCTCCAGTTCATCCACTCACTCAATTACTACAGGCACACCTTACTTAATTGAACTTTACTTCATTGTTCTTGGTAGATATTGCATTTTTTTAAACAAATTGAATGTTTGTGGCAGCCTTGTGTCAATAAAGTCCATTGGCATCATTTTTCCAATAGCATGTGCTCACATCTATGTCATATTTTGGTACTTCTAATAACATTTCAACTTTTTCATTATTGTTTTTTCTGTTAACAGTGATCTGTGATCAGTGATATTTGATGTTAACTATTATAATTATTTTGAGGCATCATGCATGAACTATGTCCATATAAGATGGCAAACTTAATAGATATGTTCTGACTGCTCCACTGACTGACCATCTCTTCCACAAAGACACCTTTCTTCCAAACTTCCCTATCTCTCTTAAGGGTTTGACCATCTTTGGACATTCCCATCTCTTTCCCTCTCTTTGAACCTTCCTATTCTTTGAGACACAACAATATTGAAATTAGGCCACTTAATAACCTTACAATGATCTCTAAATGTTCAAGTGAAAGGGAGAGTTAAACAATGCAGCAAATTTCATTGTTGTTTATTTTAAGAAATAACCACAGTTATTAGGGTAATCAGTCTGTAGCCATCAATACTGAGGCAGGACCCTCTATCAGGAAAAAGATACAGCCCACTAAAGGCTCAGATGAGAACTAGGGTTTTTTTTATCAATAAAGTATTTTTAAATTAAGTATGTACATTACATTTAGATATAATACTATTACACACTAAATAGACTGTGGTATAGTATAAACGTAACTTTTATATGCATTGGGAAGCAAAAAAAAATCATGTGACTTGCTTTATTGCAATATTTACTTTGTTGCAGTGGTCTGGAACCAAACTTACAATA
Organism: Gymnobelideus leadbeateri; assembly: GCA_011680675.1. Taxonomy (NCBI): domain Eukaryota; kingdom Metazoa; phylum Chordata; class Mammalia; order Diprotodontia; family Petauridae; genus Gymnobelideus; species Gymnobelideus leadbeateri. The sequence continues at coordinate 681,556 of WOXC01009692.1, read as the reverse complement.
TCTCCAAGGTATACCTGTACTTATTAAGCACTTACTGTAAGAAAAGTGTGGTGCTTGGCATTTATATGACACAGTTACCAGGCCCTTAATGGAAATGCATTTCAGTTGGCCATTCTCCATCATTTATTAAGTAGAAAAGTGACATTGTCAAGCCTACACTTTAGGAAAATTATTTTTGTCATCTGTGTGGAAGATGAGGAGAGGCTCCAGGTGGGGAGACCAGTTAGGAGGCTATTGTAACACTCCAGGCAAGAATCTATGAGGGCCTGTATGAAGATTTATACCTTGTGAGGATACATATGGGAGATACTGTGGAGGTAAATATAACAAGATTTGGCAGCTGACTGGATACAGGGGGCGTGAGGTATCCAGGATGATAATGAAGTTGAAAACCTGTGCAATAAAGGTCAAACCCTCAACAGAAATAGGGAAGTTTGGAAGGGAGGTGCCTTTGTGGAGAGAGATTAGTTCTCCTTTGGACTTGTTAGATTTGAGATGCTTGCAGAACATCCATTTGAAAATGTTGAGTAGGCAGTGTGTGATGTAGGACTGGAGTCCAAGGGAGAGAGATTAAGGCTGGAGAGGGAGCTAGATGGAACAGTGGATAGATTCCTAAACTTGGAGTTGGGCAGACCTGAATTTGATTCCTTCCTCATATTCTTCCTAGCTACGTGACGCTGGGTAATTCACTTTGGCCTCAGCTGTAAAAATGGGCAGAATAATGGTGCCCACTTCTCAGCGTTGTTGTGAGGATTAGATAATATACATAAAGTATTTTGCCAACCTTCGAGTGGTGAGTATATAAATGTTATCTATTATTATTATAATCATTTTAAAGATATACTAGAATCATCTACATTAATGTGATCATTAAACCTATGGGAGCTAATGAGGTCACCAAGAGAAAAGACAAGAGGGACCAGAGCAAAGGCTTGAAGGGCACTCGTGGATAAAGTGTGTGGCACAGCAGATGATCAAGCCAAGGAGTGACCAGAGTGTTATAAGAACTGAGAGTTCTTGGTGATGGTAACTAATTAGCCTATACTAACTGTACTTGTGAATATAGCTAGTGAAGAATTGGGATGCAGTCACTTGACAAGACTTAGGAGATCTTGGCCTTCTCCATAGTGCCAGGACACTATTGATGCATTCTAGTTAAGTTCAGAAGTAACAAGAGAGAAGACTTGCTTGACTTCAAGCAGTTGGACACAATGAGCTCTGAGGTCTCTTACAAGTCTGAGATTCTATGGTTCTAATTAAGTTAGGGAACAGTGATGCTGTTTATCATCTGTAGCAAGAATTGGTCCTCATCCAGAGATACCACTGAATGGCTTTAAAATGATACATATGGTGTTGGTGGATGACAAGAATTTAATTAAAATAAGAAAATACAACTGGGCAGGGAAGACGGGTCGTTAGGTAAGCTATATATTAGACAAGGTAATGAATATTGGGCTCTTTGCAAACCTTAAAGTGCTATATAAATGCCAGTTACTATTGTTATTATTAGCTCAAAAGCAGGGCCTATGTCTTATTTGTAATTTTGTCCTCATTATCATCTCCCTTTGTCCTTTGCTTGTTGAATGTTAATTTATTTCTATGGCACATTAGATTCCCATTGGTCCGCAAATAGTCAATTGAATTGCAATTCAGTAAGTCAGATTTTGCCCCCTTTCTAATATTGCTTTGGAAAAAGAAAAAAACTAGTGGGAGAAAAAAAAAGGAAAGAAAGAGGGGGTATATAAATAACTGGCAGTGAGGGAGACCAACATGCTTAATAAATAAGAAGAAGAAAGGGTCTAACCAACTAGCATGGTATTTTAGAAAGAACAATGAAATTGGAATACAGTGACTTGGGATCTAATCTCATCACTCCTTATTCCTACCTGTGTAACTTGGACAAGCCAGTTAACCAGTCTGGGTCTCAGATGCTTCATCTATGAAATTTGGGGATTTGCTTATATGATCTCAATGGTCCTTTCCTGCTCTAAATCCTATGAACTAGGGCATACATCAACATAGAATTTCTGCAGTTGGCACTTATTTCCTGGCCATGGAGAACTGACAGGGTCTCATAGATGAAGAGGCTAACTTCCTGAACAGAATAAGGATAAAGAGAAGGAATGTCACTCATTGATACTAGGATAAGATGCCCCACATACTGTCAAGACAGTGAACAGCAGGGGAAGAATCATCCTGGTAATCAGGAGACCTGAATTCCAATCCCAATACCACTTCAAACTAGGTATGTGGCACTGAGCAACCTAATTCACCTCTCTCTGGCCTACTTTTGTCATTAGTAAAATAAAGAAGGTCTAGATGGAGAAAATGTTGCTTTTTCCCTGATAGTTTTCATTTGTTATTGGACATAAGGATCAGAACCTTCCTTTCAGATATGAGTCTAGCCAGTTTTCCTACAGCTAGCACTGCCAGTACACTGGCTAGCTTGGGCTAATTCTTCCCAAATCCCTCTTGCCACCCATGATAGATAATAGACAGGCAGGACTCTGGCAAAGATTCCTAATCTCCTGGGAGCACAAAAGATCAGACCCATCTTCTTTGGAGCAATGCCTGATATATCCTAAAGAAATATACTGATACGTTTGGGTCAATTACCAAACATTACAGGACCAAAGTCCCTCAGGATACCAATTTAATATGAGCTTCCTAACTTTATATGCACAGTGCCCACTGTATTAATTCTCCAACAGACTTGAGAAGTGCTTTCTCAAGTCCCAGAGCTGCCTAGGGGAAATTCAAACCATACACTATGCTCTCTGGGGGAAAAATAGCACAAAGAATGCAAAGGGAATTTGGGAGACATGGTTTAGGCAGAGGATTTCGCTGTTGGAAGATAAGGCTGGAAAGATCTTAGATTGAGGCCAAAATGCTGAACTAAAGGATGTGGACTTTTTTCTGTAACTAATAGTAAGCTGTGTTTTATTTGCTTGGACTTCGAGGTCTCTCAAAAAATTTTGAGCAAGAGAGTAACATCCCCAATCAGTCTTTTAGAGAACTGATGCCCAAATAAATAAGGATATGGTTAAAGAACCCTTCATAAATTGAAGTCTGCATGACCAAGATGAACTACATTTTCAGGTACTGAGGGAACTGGCAGATATGACTGGTGAGTCAGTGATTGTCAAAAAATTGTTGGTAACTGGAGATGTATTTACTGTAGAACTGATGTAAGACATATGTCCCAAATTTTTAAAAAGTGATGAGAAAATAGTCTGGAAACAACAGGTCAGTGAGCTTCACTTTGACTCTTGGCAAATTGAAGAACATATTACTGAAGAGGTCATTAGTGAACATCTAGAAAATGAAGTAATAATTGCAGAGAACCAGAATGGCTTCAACAAAGCAGGTCATTACAGGATTCCCTTATTTTCTTTTGATGGCAGGCTCAGGGCACTGCTGCATAGAATTTATTTAGATTTTAGCAAATAAATCCATATTATTTTTATGGAAAAGAGAGAGAGATATAGGTTGATTGATGGTTTGATTCAATGCATTCGGAGCTGGTTTAATGGCTAGATTCAAAGAGAAGTCATTGATGGTTCAATATCAATTTTGCAGGAAATCTCCATTAGAATGTCCCAAGGATTTGTTCTTGACCCTGTGCTTTTTAATATTCTCAGTGATAACTTGGATAAAGGTGAGGATGGCAGGCTTACCAAGTATGTGGATGTCTCAGATCTATGAGTTCAGCTAACACACTGGATGACAGGGCTGGGATAGAAGAAGGTTTTGGTAAACAGGGTTAGGATCTAATAAAGTTCTGGTAGACTGAGGAAAAGAGGAAGAATTAAGCAGAAACTAGTAGGGGTGGGATTCAGTAGGGATAAATGTAAAGTCTCTTGTTTGCATTCAAAAGATCTGTGTCACAAGTACAAAATGGAGAAGACCTTGTTAGTGCTTCGTCTGAAAACAAGCTGGTGTCATGTTTGATATCTTCCTGGTTTTTTTAATATATAATATCTTGAGGACTGTTCCCTTAAAAAGCCCTGAAAATTGTGTTACCTTCATATAGTGTTTCTCTTCCATATTGTGTTTCTCCTTCATATAGATTTGTGTCCCTAGAACATAGCCAACAAATTCAACCTTTGTGGAACCATCGAGGAGGAGCTTGCCATTTCCTGTGGTATCCTGTTCCATTTTGTGATAACTCTATTTATCAGGAAATTTCCTTACTTTAAACCTAAATTATCTCTATTTGCAGCTTCTACCTTTTGTGTCTTGGAGGGCTATTGAGAACAAATTATTCCTGTTTTTATGTGACAATCCTTCAAATATTTGAAGACAACCATCATGTCCTGCTTCTACCTTGTCTTTCTCTTCCCCAGGCATTTTTTCATATAATTTGATCTCTAGGTCCTTCACCATCCTGGTTGCCCTCTTTTAGACATTCATAGCTTATTGATGTCCTCCAGCCATGGCCTGATTAGCACAGAGTATATCAGAACTATTGTCTGCTCAGTCCTAGACAGAATGCCTTTTAGGATAGCCCAAAAGTACATCATGTATCTTGTCTGCTGTATCCCACTGAGTGTGCAGTACATAAAGCTCCTTCCTTTTGCTGAGTCTCAGTTTACTCTCCTATACATAGGGAGAATGGTACCTATAGTCGCAAGTAAGATCAAATCAAATAATACATGTAATGCACTTTGCAAAAGTTTAAGTGCCAGGTCATTATTATTTTCATTAGAGCTAGAAATGAACCCTCAGAATTCATCCTCTTTGTTTTATTTTTATTTTTTGCTTTTTGGAGGGCAGTTGAGGTTGACTTGCCCAAAGTCACACAGCTAGTAAGTGTGTCAAATGTTGGAGGCCGAATTTGAACTCGGGTCCTCCTGACTCTAGGGTCCGTGCTTTATTCACTGCACCACCTAGCCTCCCCATCCTCTTTATTTTAGAGGGCAAAAACTTGTCCTTTGTCCTTAGGATAAAACTAAGGAACAGAGAGTTGGTGTTGCTTTCCCAAGATCTCATGTTATGTGGTTCTTCCTTTGTTTTGAAGAGGACCAAAGACCTCACAGGATGATATCTTGACTTTTGCATGAATTTAAATGAGGCAGAGCTGCACAAAGTAGTCAGCCTCACTCTCTTCCTGATTCATTGAAGTCTAGTGGTAAGACAGAGTCAAGACGACTGACAATGACATGGTATACAGGGGATGACCTAGGTGTCTTTTTTTTTTTTTTAAAGCAATTGGGGTTAAGTAACTTGCTCAAGGTTACACGGCTAGTCATTATTTATGCGTGGGTGCTCATTTTCTGAGGCTGGATCTGATCTCGGGTCATCCCAACTCCGAGGCTGGCGCTCTTATGCCAGCCACCTAGCCGCCCCTTTAGGGCAATTGGGGTTAAGTAACTTGCCCAAGGTTACACGGCTAGGTTTTTGTTTGTGTGGATTAAGTGTCGGAGGCCGGCTCCAAACTCAGGTCCTTCTGACTCCAGGGCCGGCACTCTATTCACTGCGCCACCTAGCCGCCCCGACCTAGGTGTCTTTGATTTCCTGACTGATCCCTAAGCACTCCACAGTGCCTGCTGTTTTCATCTGCTCATTCTGCCAGGAAAAGTCTTCACATGCTTGGGGTAGACACCTCCATAGCTGACCAGTAGATTTGAAGCTCTCCAGGATGTGGCCACTGCACATGCTACAGCTTCTTGAAGCCACAGGTAAGACTTGGGTGGACAGCAAAAGTAGAGGAGCAGCCCTGAAAAGGGCTTGGCAAGCCCTCACACCAGAGGTGCTAGTCTTCCTTGAGTACTCATAGCAAGTTAGTTGGAAGAGTAGAACCCCAGTATCTTTGGTAGTGGCTTAATTCAGAGTCTGTCTACAAAAAGAACTTTATTGGGAGTGGAAGGGGAAAATGAAGTCATGTTCTGGGGTCCAAACTTTCTCACCAATTGTGTTAATATCAAGGCCCCTGGGGAGCATTAGAGGAAGGAAACCTGAGTAGTGTCAAAGGTGAGAATAACACCTGTGAGGACCCATGGTCCCAGAGCTGACTGGGGGAGGTTCAGGCCACACACCGTGCCCTCCCAACCTTTCCATTTGTGGTTTGGGGTTTTCTTCATTTTCTAAAAGGATGAGAGTATAATTATTAATATGTGTTACCACTTGTTGAACCATGGTGGTAAACCAAGTTTCAGGACCCAGGAGTGTGCCAGAAATATGGTTTCTGCCTTAAAGGCTTAGGAGTTAGAGTTCAATGAGGCATCCCTGATTCTACCTGCACAGGAGGAAGAGGTCTCTGCTGTGGATAGCTCCTAGCATGTTGGGGGATACAGGTTGTTTATGTATTTTTTTAAATGTGTCTTTCAGTAAAGAATGTCTTTTCAGTTGTTGCTTGGCAGGTAGCTAAGGTTGAACAAGAGAAGGAGGCATGTGGAAGGAGCATGAGGAAAAGCCTAAATGGCAAATGGACCAGGCAAAGTAACAGGAAAGAGGTGAAAAAAATAGCCCCAATGTCCTCTAAACATCTTTACCAGATGGTCATTTTGTGTGTGTGTGTGTGTGTGTGTGTGAGAGAGAGAGAGAGAGAGAGAGAGACAGAGAGAGACAGAGAGACAGAGAGAGATAGAGAGAGACAGAGAGAGAGAGAGAGGGAGAGAGAGAGAGAGAATAATTTGAGTATTAGGAAAGTTTGTAGAATGGGGGTGGAAGCCAACCCAACATTCAGTGTCTACTCTGGAACAAGCCTTGTGGGGACTTTCCAGGGTGGCAATGGCAAGAGTGAGGACTGAGGGGAAGGGGAAAGCAGTTGCCTTTAGTCCATGTAACTGCCATTTTAATATGATGCCATTTTGGCCTAAAATGTTTGAGGGAGATAGTTCCATGTAATTTTTATTGTTATTACTATTACCATAGAGAAGGAGAAGATTCATGTAGTCCAAGAAACGAGGAAATAATCCACCAAGGCATTGTGCTGAGTGGCATCTCTTAGCGTCAAAAGCTCCTCTGCCCAACAGCATCAGATAAGGATGTGCTCTTTAAGAGAGCTGGTTGTCAAGAGCGCAATCTAAGCCTGACAGTTAGCTTCTGATGCTGTATTGTCAGAGCCTTCAGTTTTCCATGTGGCCAATTCAATCATGTGTCTCTGAAAGTAGCACTTAAACTGCATAGGTGATCTCCCAGGCATTTTAGCATGAAAATGTGTGTTCTTTGTCACTTTTCAGAAGAGACAGAAAGGGAATTGAAGGTGAATGTTGAAAAGCCATCACTTAGATTCCGCACCTGCCAAATCATTTCTATCCCTAATTTTCTCCATTTCTAGCAATCCCGATTGCCTATGTCTTTTCAATTGCTCAATTCCCTGATGTGCTAAAGCCCCTGCCATCCCATGATTAGCTCTTTGCAGCACCCCATTGTTCCATTGTCAGCTCTCCCACATTGGACTGGTTTTGCATTGATCATGTACCAATCCAATCACTTCTCTTGTGTATTATGCCTCTCAGAGACTGCTTGAGCACTGGGCTTTCCAGCTTCCCAACTTCTACTTGATGCAGTCTGCAAAAGAGAAGTTATCTCAAAGGATGGAGTTAGACCCTTGCCCCAAACTTCAGCTGAGAATTTTGATAGTGTCAACCTGAGGTTTTTCTATATGGACAGCAGCCAAGTGCTCTCCTGACTGCAACTTTCCCTCAGGCTGGTGGGCAGCATTTGTTTGGTTCATCAGTGTTGCACCCATACCATTCCCACAATCAGTCAATGGTAGTGGACTGAAACTCAACATGAATCAATAGTGTGACGTGAAACACATCAGCAGCTAATGAGATCTTTAGCTACATTGAGAGGGATATAATGTCACAGACCAGAGAGGTGAGAGTTCCACTGTACTGTGGTACGTAAACACAAATCTGGAGTGTTATGTTCAGATGTGGCTACCACATTTCTGGAAAGACATTGCTAAACTGAGGAATATCCAGAGTAGGGGTTCTTAACTTAAGTCCATGAACTTGTTTTTTTTTTTAATACTTTTGTAATTGTTTGTAATCCTATGTGTTTTAGTTTATGCATTTAATGAAAGAGTATTCTGAAAAGGGATCCGTAGGCTTCATCAGACTGCCAAAGGGGCCCAGGATAGAAAAAAGGTTAAGAGTCATGGTCTAGAAGGAAGGAACCTGGATGATGAAAGGCCTTGGCATATGAAGATCAGTGGAAAGAACCAGAAATATTTAGATTGGAGAAGAGAAGACAGGACATGTGATGACTACCTTTAAGGATCTGAAGAAATCCCATGTGAAAGAGAACAACATTGGGACCAAATGGTTGGCAGTTATTGAGAGAAAGATTTAAACTTAATGTATGGAAACAATTCCCTAACAATTAGAGCTAGCCTAAGTGGAATGAGCTATTTTGGAAGATAGCAGTTCCCTCATACTAGAAGTCTTCAAACAAAAGCTAGAGGATGACTTGTTGGGAGTCTTATAGTGCGGATGATGTCTGAGTTGGGTTGAATTAAATAGCCTCTGAGGTTCCCTCAACTCTTAGATTATATGATTTGTGAAGCACATACTGGTTCTACTTTGCTTCAATCTCTGTGTAGGGTGCTTTGGCAGGCGAAAAGAAATGTTTGATGTCTTAGCCATCTCAAGAGCTTATAGTCTAGTAGGAACAACATGGCTATATGATTGATAAGTGTTAAATAGCTAGTCTAGCTAATCCAGGTGATATAGGAGATGAGAGAAAGGAGAAATCACAAAAGACTTGAGGGAGCAAAAGAAGGTAAAACAAGATTCCTTAAAAGAGGAGAAAGTATGGAACTGATAGATGCTTTAGGTCCTTGCTGATGATCTCATTCACTCAAAAGTTACAGAAATAATAGAAATATTTCTCATAACCAAATGAAATTATGTCTGGGAAAAATGAATTGGAGAAAGAATAGGAATAAAAGTATAAAAAACCAATTAAAAGTCATGGATTAACTAAAAGCTTCCTGATTCCCACTTTTTCTCAAGACCAGAATACCTCTTCCCACCCCAACTCCAACTTGTTGGAGAATGGGGGCAGTGAGTGCAAAGGACAAGTCCAGTATATGTAGTCATACAACGAAGGAGTGACACATCCCTCAAAAAGTGTGGCTTTTACCACTTCAGAGACCAAGGGGCAAGTAGCCCTGAGAAAGGAGGCACCATGCCAATGAGGCTCTTCATTGGTGGTCAGGGTTGGTTGTGCTGTGGGCCACCAGAGGCCTTTGAGGTAAGGACTAATGATAATTTTTGCCATAGGGGAAGAATAATACCCTTATTTTGAGACACTTGGGCAAAGACCACTTCATCTAATGCTAGCTACATCTCTGGCAAAATTAATGATATGGGGTCTTTTCCAACTCTAATCTTTTTCAATTATATGATTCTGAGACAAGTTGAAATGGATTTTTCTTTTGCTACTCAGTGAGTGTAATTCAAGTAATGAGTCCTGGCTCAGAAAACCTAAAATAAAGGAAGAAATAGAATAGGGGAGAGAGGAAGAATGAACTGAGAAGCAATAATGTAATGTAACACTATTTGAACTATGGTCAATTGGTCATACATAATGAAAGAGGATAATAATAGCACAGAAAATTGAAATCTGCAGAAAATCCAAAATTATTCTTTCACTTTAACCATTAACTTCAAAATACCTCATCAACCAATGTTATTAACAAACAACAAAAAATGATTAATATCAATTTTACCTTCTCTTTCTTCCCCAGCATAATTTTCAAATTCTGATAGAAATGCTAACAAATACACATAATTTAGATAGTGGGGGGAAAAAGACAAATAAGGACTTGGCTCAATTAACCCACAAGTTAGAATCTAAAACAGTATAGAATGGCTGAGAGGTAGCCTGGCATAGTAAATACAGTGTTGAATTTGGCATCAGGAAGAGCTGAGTTTTCATACTGCCTCAGACACTTATTAGCTGTCTGAAGCTGGGCAAGTCACTCAACTCTTCTCATTTGAAAAATTACTCAACAATCTTTCAGCCTCAGTTTCTTCATCTGTAAAATAAGATAATAATAGCCCTACTTTGCTGAGTTGTTCAGAGGATCAAATGAGATAATACAGATAAAGCTCTTTGCAAATCTTAAAGCACTAAGTAAATATTAGTTCTAAATGAGAGGTTAAATTTAGGAATAATGATCCAATTAAAAGTCATGGATGAGCTATGAGCTTCATGGTTCTCACTTTTTCTCCAGGTCAGAACACCTCCTCTTACTCCTTACCCCTAACTTTTTGTTGCTGTTGTTTCTAAGTTTGCTTTTTATTTCCTCCCAATGATTTAATACAGAGATCTCAACTCTATTTTGGAAAAGGATCTCTATCTTTATTTCCCTGTATTGTGAGATCCTTGAGAATATGGGAGGGAGGAGTGGTTATCCCACTCCACATTGGAAATATCCAAGGGAAAAGAGGAAGGAGACTTTCTCCACATGGTATAGTAAACATTCCTCACTAGAATGTGAGAATGCTGTAAGAGCAGGAACCATGCCTTATATCTCTTTGCAGCTGCCATCATACCAAGAGCTGTGCCTTGCAAACAACAGATGCTAACTTATTGTTGATTGATACTCACAAAAATTCTACACTTTTGTCTTGGCTTGTAGCCTTTACAACTTATATAGTTCATCATCGGTACAGTAATTGACCTTGATGCCATTTTCGTCTTTATTGAAGGTATCTTCCAACATTGCAGAAAGCAGCATGCTAAAAAGGCATAGGAATAAGCACACAGCCCTACTTTATTCCACTAGTGACTGGAAAAGTATGAGAGATCATCTTTTATCTAGAACCTGTGTGAACATGCCGTCATGAACTGGTGTACAAATTTTGCCATGATCTTCCACAAGCCCTCATGACTAAGCATATTAAAGGCCTTGGTCAGTTGGTGAACATTGTATATAGACCTCTGTTCTGCTCCTGGAATTTCTTTTGGAGATTTTGAGCAGGAAACACCATTCCTTGGCCCTTTCTGAAGTCACACTGCCTCACAGACTATCTGACCATCTTCCAGGTGAAGGATTAGCCTATTTAGAAGGATGCTAACAAGAGTCTTGCCAGCAATTACTAAGAGAGAGATCCCCCAGTGATTGTCACAGGACAGCCTTTTTCCTTTTCCTTTATAGAGATGGAAAATGGAGTCATCCTTAAGCTCCTGGGGGATAACCTTCTCTGGCCATATAATCTGGAAGATTTCAGTTAGCTTCTGTATGAGCAGTGGACCCCCTGCCTTGTAGGTCTCTGCTAGGATGGAATCAGCACCAGGAGCTTTGCCACTTGAGTGGAGCCTTTTGGCATTCAATAACTCTTCTTCAGTTGGAAGTTTGGTTAGAGAGAGACTGACTTTAACCTGAGGCATATGGTCAGTGGCTTCAGCATTGGTTGATGATTGTCTGTTGAAAACACTATGAAAGTATTCATCCCATCTCTCCAGGATCACGTCTTTGTTACTGATCAGTATGGCATCATCAGTTCTGAGCAGTTGAGATGCACCAGAGGTTTTTGGCCCATAAATAGTCTTCAGGACATCATAGGAACACTGAATTGCTGTTATCAGCTTAAAATTGAATTTTGTCTGCTTTCTTACTGAGCCAAGAATCCTGCATCTCTCTGAGTTTCACTTGTACTTTACTTTTGATGGAGTTAAACACTGCTTTCTTGGAGACAGATGAGTTATCTTGCTGATAAACCCTGTGGAGTTCTCATTTCTTATTTAGTAGCTTCCGAATTTCCCCATCACTTTGATCAAAGTAATCCTGATGTTTTTGAATGTTCTGGCCCAGATGAGCAAATGTGGTGCTGTGCACCAGGTCTCTGAAAACTTCCCACTTCTTTCTGCTTCACTGTTGCTAATTGCATGCTGACTCAGCTTTCCCTCCAGGTCAGCAGTGAATTGTTCATGTGTGGAGAAGTGCTCTAATCTGTTGACACTGAGTCTCCTGACAGTTGTCTTACCTTGGGGCCATTACTTTTGCTGAATACAAATATTTAACTCTGAAAGAATGAGTCTATGATCAGTCCAGCACTCTGTGCCACACATTGCCTTCCTCACTCTCACATCTTGCCTATCTCTTCTTCTTACAATGCCATAGTCTGTTAAATACCAGTGCTTTCTGTGAGGGTACATCCATGACATTTTGTTGTAAGTAAACAGAAAATAGTGTTGGTGATGAGAAGGTCATGAGATGCACAAGTTTTCAGTAATAAATGACTGTTGCTGTTTCCAATTCCATTTCTTCCAAAGACTCTCTGTCAAAGACTCTCTTTGTGCCTCCTCTGGTATTAAAGTTATTTAGAATTACATATTCATCTTCTTTTAGCACATTGATTATGAGGGTCTCCAGGTCTTCATGGAAATTTTCTTTGACCTCATCAGGGTTCATTATGGTGGAAGCATACATACCGATGATGGTGGTGTGGAACTTTCCTGCAAGTGGCAGTAATGTTGTCATGAACTTGCTGCTCATCCTTTGCATTCAAATAGCAGCCCTGAGTAAAGCAAAACTGACAAGTGAAGGCCAGCTTATGGAAGTCAGAGCTGGACACACATTTTACTGGAGTGGACACAGCAACGGGAAGCACCATGAAGCTGGCATATCAGATGTAATCTAGTTGGCAAGCTCCTCATCATGGAACCACTGAAGTAAAACATGTATCCAACTTCAGCTTCAGTAAGCCGGCCTTCATTTGCCTGCCTGCTACTATTTCAATGTTGTACTTGATAAGGTCTCTCACAACAAGAGCTATTCATCTCTCAGGTCTATTAGATTTCATGTTATTCATTAGCATATGCATATCCCATGGACCAATAGTGAGTACAAAAATTTTTGTACTTTTCTTGTGTTTTGATCACAGAGTAGATCCTTGTCTGCTGCCATAAGTGGGCCAGGGTTGGGTGAAATAGACAATTTTTTGGATACCTTTTCTAGCCCCATCCTTTTGCCAGGAGGTAAGCAGTGCAGGCTTTAAAAAAAGCTGCTGAATACCAGTCCACTGAGAAGATGACTCAATGTCCTGGGTCACTTCATGAAGGGTTGTGGCTACAGTTCTCAATGTATCTACACCTGCTACTTTTGTCATGTATCTGTCACACATACTTCAAGGTAGGTAAAATAGTAAGATAGTAAAACAGTGAATGATGGGTAATGTTTTGACTTGTGCATTAATTGATTTAAGTGATGCAGAGTTCTACAAGTAAGCTTCACTCTCTCTTTCAGAGTCATGGAAATCCAGTGACAAGACAAAAATCAAGGCAGCTGGTGATGGCCCAGGATGCAGTGGATGACCTTCGTGTCTACCATGTTTGACTAAGCTCTAAGCACCCCACAGAACCTACATCAGCTGTCTTCATGGCTATTGGAACAAATTGTTCCTATCTGTCCATTCTGTTGAGAGAAGTCTTCACATGCTTGGGGCAGGCAGCCCCTGATTCACCAAATGCCTTGAGCCCTGTCAGTTACTATCAGCCTGGTTTCACTTACTGGCCAAGATGGTTTTACTTGGGTGTGGTCACTATGCATGCTACAGCTTCTTGGAGCTACAAGTGAGTGTTAGGCAACAGGTGGACAACCCAAAGGGGATGATATTTTTTGTTGTTTACTTATTTCAGTCATGTCTGATGCTTCATGATCCCATTTGGGATTTTCTTGGCAAAGATTCTGGAATGGTTTGCCATTTCTTTCTTTAGCTCATTTCACAGATGAGAAAATTGAGGCAAATGGGGTTGTGATTTGTCCAGGTCACATTTTCCCATCACTTTCTTAAGTCTAGACAATAACAAAGCAATAAATCAAGTCCTGATTTGTAGTGTTTACTGATTTCTAAAGAACTCCTCCTCCTCCTATTCCATTTCCTCCTCCTCCTCTTCCTGCTCCTCCTCCTCCTCCTCCTCCTCCTCCTCCTCCTCCTCCTCCTCTTCTTCTTCTTCTTCTTCTTCTTCTTCTTCTTCTTCTTCTTCTTCTTCTTCTTCTTCTTCTTCTTCTTCTTCTCCTCTTCCTGCTTTTTTCTTCTTCTTCTCCTCCTCCTCAGTCTCTCTTCTCCTCTTCTTCCTTCTCCTTCTCCTCTTTCTAATTTTCTTCTCCTCCCTCTTTCTTTTTCTTCTTTTTTTACAAATAGTATCTCATTTGATAATATGATAATTGATAATTGGTTATCTATTGCTCAGTTGGTTCAAGTATGGTGCTAAAAAAGGTTGGGGCATGGTTTCAGTCCCCCTTTGGACCCATTAGCTTTGCTTTATGCCATAAATAATGACTACAACCCCTTGACCCAACCAATCTCACAAATGCATACCATTGGTCACATGGGGATGATGTGAGGAAATGGAGACAGTTCAGAACAAATACATCCTTGCTACTAGGGTAGAAATGTCCAAAGTATCTCCCCTACTGAAGTTGAGCCAATAGCATTTCTGTTTCTGAAGACCAGCCTGTAATAGGATAGATTTACATATCTGAGTCTGGGAAAATTGGAGGGGAAGAGGGATTGGCGCAATCTTAAAGGGCAGTGGGAAGAAAGATTGAGCTATCTCCATGATTTGGATTTGTAAAGTCAAGTCTGATCATGGGGTTCTTACCACCATTAAATCCCCAAAGAGGCTAATGGGAACCCTCCTCTTTAAATAGGGACACTCTATGGGCTTTGGTGAATGCTGGATCTCAATGATCCAACAACAACAACGTTTTTATTGAAAGTGAGCAAGAAATATTTCAGGCCTCTTTAAAAGAGAATGACTACATCAAAGTAAGTGGTCAGGATGGCCTTGAAGACTTTAATCTTTCTACATTTTTTCCTATATCTCCTAAGATTATTTTCATTCTGAAATGAATTGAGAACGACACAACCAGTTGGCAGGGATTTCTTCTTCTCCCCACCCCCACCCCCCACCCCCAAAGAGACAGCCAGATTGACAACATCTCTTAAAGCCTCCAACCTCAAAATTTCACTCTCGTGGTTTCCAAAATAAAAACATGTGATCGCTGCATGTTTTTTTTCCTCCTTTTCTTTTTGCATGGAGTCTAAGGAACATTCTGCTCTATAGGGCCTGTCTCTGAATAGGATCAGAAAAGACACAGTAAAACAAATGATTTTCCTCTATATAAACAGCTTAGCCAAGAAGGGAGAAATCAAGTGGTTTGACAGGTGCAAAGCTTGGAGGGGTTGAGATACTGAAGCACTTCCCTCTGCAGTGCTGTGCCAACCTGAAAATGAATAAAAATATTTCCTAAACAGTCAAAGATGTTCTCTGTGTGTGTGTGTCAGGAAGACAATGCCGGGAGAGACATGATAGGACATATAAGACGTGGCCCATTGCCAGGTCTCTGAACAGCTGTGTGGTGCATAAGAATTACGGCAGCTGTATTTAAACTAGAAATTAAATCTCCCTTTATTTAATGTGCGCAGGCTTTTTAGTTATCAAAAAGGAAACATTAGCAATTAGGGAATGTATATCTCACAGACGAGGTTCGATGTGCTCTTTTTGTTTGGAATGTCTATGATCTCTAATTCTCTGGAGAGGATGATGGGGGCGAGCAGCTAGGCTCCTGGGGGAGAAAAGCGTTTTAAGTACCGTTCCCTTTGTTTGCCTAGACGGGGAATTTGAGGTCTGTCCTTCCACTTTCAGAAAGGTCTGTAGAAATGCTGGTCATCAATCATTCAAAAACCTTGATAAATTCACTGCTGTGAGCAAAGCACAGTATTAGGCACTGTGAGAAATGCCTTTCTAAATACTGAAGACAGACCCAGACCCTGCCCTCATGGAGTTTTCAATCTAAGAAGGAAATGAGTCATAGACACAAATAACAATAAGGAACAATAAGTGTAACAGAAAGACAGAAAACAGTCCAATCCAATCAACATTTTTTTAAGCACCTACTATGTGCTAGGCACTGTGCTGAGCACTGGGGATAGAGTTAATAGACAGTCCTTGCCCTCAAGGAACTTACCTCTAGTGGGGAAAACAACACACAAGAGGAGGCAGGAACAAAGAGTTGTGTGAAATCTGAGGGAAAAGGTAATGACCTTATCAAATCATGAGAATTAGAGAAGGCTTCATGGGAGGGTGGAATTTGTGGTGGGATATGAAGAGATGGGTAGAAATTCAATAGACAGAGGAAAGGAGGGAGAAAATGATATTCCAAGGATAGAGCAAAGACTTGGAGACAGGAGAGGGTAATGAATGGGTCTTGGAGATGATAGAGTACAGAAGATGGGAGAAAGAGAGGAAATGATTGTTTACCAATGATGCTTTTAAAAATATTTATACCTCTCACCTTATAAATTAGCATATACCTTCTTGTGCACATATACATATGCATTTCATTCCAACAGACCCAAAATCTGTATAGAGTAGGAAAGTCAGTCAGATAGCCAGTCAACATGCATGAGAGACACCCAATGCAAAGGTACAGTGTCAAGAGATGGAGTGTCTGATGCAAGGAATAGCCCATAGGATAGTGTGGATGGATTATATACAGTATGTGGATAGGAATAGGTATAAGAAGCCTGAAAAGAGGGCCAGATTTTGAGAGGGTCAGGCAATTCTTTAAATAAGTCTTTAAAGTGCTTCTGTTTCCCAAGGCATCTAGGCAGAAAGATTCCCACAATGGATGATGCTTCCAGCACCAACTCGTGAGAGAAACTTCATCATAGACCATCTGTGCCAGGGAGTCTAAAACATAGTGAAATTAGTGATTGGGGTACCTGCTTCCACAGCCAAAACAAACAGGACCTCACAGGAGGACTATACTCCCAGTACTCTGGAGCTTCTAAGAAGGTCTCAGAAACACACCTGTGATTTGGGTAGGACAGGAGCACAGGAAGGTTGAAAGGAGAAAGCTAGACTAGGAAATAATAATAACTAGTATTTATTTAGGCTTTAAAATCAATAAAGCAATATGTGTATATATATATTACATATATAGTATATGTGTATATATGTTTACTTAACTATATAAATTGTGTATGTATATATGTGTGTATATATATATATATTATACATATACTATGTATATTTATAAAACCTCACTTGATTCTCAAAACATCCTAAAATGTAGGTGCTATCATTATCTCCATTTTATAAATTAGGTTAAATGATTTATCCAGGGTCATATAGTAAAACATCTGAGATGGAATTTGAACTCAGGTCTTCCTGACTCCCAAGTCCCACACTCTATTAACTAAATCCTCTAGCTGCTTTTACTGTCCTGTAGAACCAATACCCAAGACAAAGACAAGTTCAGTAGATACACTAGACAAGACTCCTGGGAATTTAGGAGTCTGGGTACTATGGAGAAAATAATTGATAGCAGAGACTTTCCAATCAATGAGTATCAGTTTAATTAGCCTAGATTATCCCCCATTCCTAGGAGCAAGCACTTCTGCTAGAGAGGCTGCTCCTTCAGGGTCATAGATGGACACTTAAAACCTTCACTAGATTCTTGAACTTTGCAGTGAATTTAGTGTAGAGTTTTAGGGGATACGGTAGAAAAAATAGGGAACAAGATGGAAAGAACAGAAATAATTGTATTTCATAGGATTTCAGAGTGAGAAGGGGTGTCAAAGGCCATCAAGTCCACCCTGTGATCAAGGAACTATTGGCTCTGCACAAGTGAGGGACAAAATTATGCCTGGAGAATAAGAGTTTTTTAAACTTTCCTATTTTCCCACAGTGTAACTATTCTCTATCATCAGTCATATGTAAGTATCTCTAGTTCTCTTCTTCTCAATGTGGTGAGGAAGGGGAAACAGTAAGACAAAAGAAAAAAATGGCAAGTGTTGGGAAATTGAGGCCCTCAATTTCCAGTTGAAGACCTCCAGTGATGGAGAACATGTTTCCAAAAAAACACCTCATTATACTTTTGAATAGTTTTGTAGCTTTTTCCTTACCTTGTATTTGTAAAACTGATTTTTTGGTACCTAATTTTAAGACTTTACATTTATCCTTATTACATTCATCTTCTTTATGGATTGTTGAGGTCTTTTTGGAGCCTGAGTCTGTGTCTTTATGTCTACAAACCTTATAAGTATACAGTCTTTGCTTTCATCCAAGTCACTAATAAAAGCACAAAATTCTGGGGCTCTGATAAAAGACACCTTGTTCAAGGCAACATAGATCCAATAATGACTCTTCTTCGGATTCAGTCAGTTAAAGCAGTTCTGAATTTATCTAACTCTACTGTCCTTCTTCTGGGGTCAGAAGTACTTCCATCTTGTCCATGAGGATGTCATGAAAAACTTTGTCAAATGCCTTGTTGAAGTCCAGGTATACTTTCTCACTAAGTGAAAGTAAGTTAATGTCAGGATCTAACTGCTATCACAACACACCAAACAAGTGGCCATCTGCTTGAAGATCCCAAATTCAGAGGAACTCAGTTGAAGCAGTCAGTTCCTTCCACTTTGGGAGAGATCTAATTGTTAGTTATTCCTGACATCAGGTATAAATTATGTAAAGAACACAGTTTCTTTATCCTGGAACAGTCCCTAAAATACTTGAAGATTACTAACATATCTACCATGTCCAAGTGACCTTACATTCTAGACGGGGAGGAAACATATAAAATGTATAGACAAGATATATACAGAATCAGTGGGAAATAGCTTAAGGGTTTCCTCAAGAAGGTGGTATTTGAACCAAGGAGCCTAATAGGCAAAAGTGATCAGGGAGTGTGTTAAGTATGAGTTATGGACAACACAAAGGCAAAGAGATGGGGGATGTTGTGTTGTGTGCTAGGAACAGTGAATAGGCCAGTCTGGTAGGTTGTACGGTGTGTGGAAGGGAGTAGCATTTAAGAAGACTGTCTTAGCTCAATGCCTAGTACATTGGAGGTGCTTAATAAATTCTTACCCAATATAATTTCTGTTACTTTCTGTGGTATCTGGCATGGTAGATGTGTGTGGGTGTTTTCTCTTGCCCTTCTCAACTTTCAATTTAAAGAATTCTTGGTCATATTTTTAAGTGTGTGCCTCATTAGATGTACTCCATCCATGATCCAGAACTTTAATTAAGATATATTTCTAAGTAGTCTAGAGTCAAGAAGTACAAATAAATCTTGTTCTCAAATATCATCTTCTTAACCAGGTGTTGGCTTCCCAAATCAGACTTTTTCTTCTGAAACCCCTGCTGTCAATCACCAACAGTAATAAAGACCACAATTGTGCCAATGATAACTCCAGTTTCTTGCCAAGGACTTCATGATCCCTAGAAATACTTTTTAAAGTTGCTTCTGGCAATGAAAGTTGTCCCAACACAGATTGCTAGATATGAGTAACGGTTGTCAAGGTTGGCAAGTTTATCACATCCCAAATACATGCATGGGAAAGACAGTCTTCCTCTTTCTGGGCAATATCAGGTCAATAAATGACTGTCTTTTCACACTCCTCAATAGGGCTTCACCAAAGATAAAGACTTGTCTTTTCTTTCTGTTGCCAGTATAGGAGGCCCTCTTCCATAATGTCACCTGTGGATCCCCATCAATGTTTATCATCATATGAGAAGCTGTTTGGAAGGTCCTCCTACCTATTTTCCGGAACCTGGTTAGAAATCAGACTCCTAAATTAGTCTTAACAGTTTATGGTTGCACCTCATTCTTGACTCAGATTTACACAGCTGTTAGCTTGTATGTTCTCGAACTAGTTATATCCAGGAAATCCACCTTCAAGGGATAATAATGTAACACAGTGAATAGAGTACCAGGTCTGAAATCAGGAAGATTCATCCTTGTGAGTTCAAATCTGGCCTCAGGCACTTACTAGATGCATGACCCTAGGTAAGTCACTTAACCCTATTTACCTCAGTCTCCCCATATATAAAAGGAACTGGAGAAGGAAACAGCAAATTACTCCAGTATCTTTGCCAAGAAAACTCCAAATGGGTTCATGAAGAATCAGACAGGACTGAAACGACCAAACAACAAGGATATTTTTTAAAAGTGCTCCAATCCTAGCATCTTTCATAGTATTGTTTGTACTGTGCTTGGCACTAATTTATACTTACAATTCATGTTCTGTGTATAATTGCCTCATTTCCCTCACTGGAGAGGAGAAACAGCTCTTAGGATTATTCTAGGCTAGGCAAGCTGTGGCTCCCTAGTCCACTTGAGAAGTGTTCCTATTTCTCTCAAAATAGTCATTGACCCAGTGACTTAGAGGCTATGCTGACTTTAGTGAAGGCCATGCTACACCACACCCAGATAACCAAGCCAACAGGACTCAGGAATTTCTGCTCCCCACTTACCTGAGTCTGAGCCTGGTTTGCCCTTTGAGAGACCAATGCCTAGAAGAAATGTCTGATTCCTTCCCCTCAGCTACAGCCAAAACTGAAGAGAAAGTGACTTGTTCTAGCTCCTTCTGATCCCTGGACCAGATTTGTTCATTGATTCATTACTATTGTATTTTCCATTGTCTCCAAACTTGAGCTACCTTCACAGCTTCATCACTTAAATTCCCCAATACTTAACCTTTTTGTGTCATAGAGCTAGCTCTTACTGTCTCTAGAAAGCCAATTGTTGAATCTTTTGCAGGAGCATTCACACTTCAGAAATAAGCAAATGCTGCAAACCGGGGCTTGATTTATTGTTTTGTTGATTGTGTAGACTTTAGAAAGTTATGGACAAAATGCTGATAATGTCAGTTAAGCTTAAAAATATGTTGCATTTTTTTTCCTTTTTCTGGAGAGTTGGTCTTTAAACATTTATTAGCACACCTCTGCATAGATTCCTTTGGTACTCTGATTAAGCCTATGGACTCTTTCTCAGAATAATGTTTATTGCCTATATTCATAATTGAAAGAAATGCTGAATTTCAGTTAGAAGTTAGCAAAAGTAAAGATGTACTTTTTCCCTGTCCAAGTTCATAGATCCCCTGAAATCTATCCAGGGAGCCCTTGGGGGTCCATAGATCCTAGATTAAAAACCACTTCTTTAGCTAAAGGCTTTGTTTGATCCTGGGCAATGTGTTCATGCTCCTAAAGACCTTGGAAACTCCTAAAGCTTTAAGCTATCAGTCATTAAAGTTCACGTAATTCTGAGAAAATATTTTAGCAACGTGGAGAATAGAGAGCATCAGAATCTCAGTACCTAAGGGAAGAAGGAAAAGCCTATGGAAATTAAAGACAAGCTTTGTTTATTGTATGGTTTTCTTCATTGGCAAAGTTAAATTCCAGCCTTCAAGAGTAGGGCTGGCCTTGGACATAAATAAAGAAGATAGGATTTGTCCTGAAAGGATGGGGGTCCCTTCTACCTCACTCTAATGTTCCCTCAAAGTTCCCTTCCTACTTAATGAAGGTAACTTAATATTAAAGTAACTCCAGGTAACTCTTCATTCTCCCTAAGCAGCTCTGTTTGGTTTCCATGCCACAGAACTTCATACCTTCCCTCAAGATAAACTGGTCACCTCAGCTGCCTCTCTGCTCTGATTGGAAGGCTGGTGGGTGGAGCCATTGTTGTTTGTCCTTCATTTTTAAAGCAGATCAGTGACATCGTGGGATAATATCTTGATTCGTGCATCAGCTGGATTTAAGTGAAGCAAAGTTGCACAGACTCTTAAGTCTAGCTCTTTTACCCAGAGTCTTCAAAGTCAAGGTGATGAGATGGCCCAGGATGCAGTGGACGACTTTGGCATCTTCGATGTCTGAGTCTAAGCACTCCACAGTGCCTGCTTCAGGCACCTTCATGGCCTTTGGAACAAATTGTTCCCATCTGCCTATTTCATCAAGTAAGCTTTCACATTGTTGGATAGACACCCCCATAAACTCACTATTGGGTTTGAGACCCATTCATTGCCATCAACCTGGTTTAGCCTATCTGCTGAGATGCTTTACTGAGATGCAGCTGCTGTGTATGCGACAGCTTCTTGGAGTCACAGGTGAGAGTTGAATGCCAGGTAGACAGCAAAGGTGAATGGGCAGCCCACCTTCCTTTTGTATAGATCTCTGAATATCCAGAACTTTCCAGGTAACTCTCCATTCTCTGTTTCCACAGAACATCATGCTGTATAACTTGTAGTGGCTTTCCCCCTATTCTCCAATTTTCAGCTTCCTTTTCTTCATTGTTTTGTCCCTACTCTAGGGCAGGAACTGCCTTTCTTTTTCTTATTTCTTCTTTCTTCTTTCTTATTGACTACTTAGCACAGTGCCTGGAACAGAGTAGGCACTTAAATGTTTATTGAATTTTGAATAAAGTATTCTGTGACTCTGATTCTAGAACCAACCTTATGTACATATGTTTGAGGTGTAGTTTGGGACATGCTTCTAGACTTCTCTTTGCCACTTGTCCAAAAATATCTCCCCCACAATTACCATGGTGTATGAAACTCTCATCACTAGACATCTGTTCCTTTAGTTTAAGACTAAAGATTTTTATTTAAGAGTTTACATTAGAAAGCAACTAACATTTTTTGCTCAATATTATTTTTGCTAAATATGGGTGTTGATAGTTTTAGCATTATAATAACAATAGCTTACATTTGCAAGTATTTTTATTGTGTTTAAAGCATTTTCACACAAAGTGTCTGGTTTGACTTGATCTTCATACTAGCTCTATGAGGTAGGCAAAACAGATGCCCTAGACAAAGAGTAAGAAAATCTGGGTTGCCATCTTGACTCCTGTCAGCACTCTGGACAGGGGTGATGAGAAAGTTGAGAATGTTGAACTACTAGAGCTGTGTTAAGGATATCTCTGAGATATGCCTTTGTGTCACCTTTGTGGGCATATAGGGCATCAAACAGCAAGAGATTCAAGGAAGGGAATTCAAGGAAAATAACTAATCTTGAGCCATCAGTAATAAGAAAGTGATGGATACTGGGCAGCTTTGTGATGTGACTTACTCAGGTAATCTCTAGAGCAGGAGTTCTTACCGTGGAGTCTGTTAATTGGTTAAATTTTTTCTGATAACTCTATCTCCTTATAATTGGTTTCCTATATGATTTCCATCTATTTTATTTTAGGCATCTAAAACATTGCTCTGAGAAGGGGTCTAGATGACTTTATCAGAATGTCAGTGGGATCCATGATACAGAGAAGGTCAAGAAGCCTTGCTCCAGAGTTTTGGAATGGTGTGATATACTATTGTCATGCCGAAGATACTTCTCTAAGAAAGACATCTCTCTCTCAGTGCTGGCTTTGTGGAGGCAGCAGGAGGGTATCTGTGTTTCTCTTCCCCCAGGCATCTTGTGAACTGTGGATAAATTTGATGCTGGCTCCACTGGCCATCAGTCTTCAAGTATTAGAAAAGTGGGTGTTGAGCTTACCTTCCTGATTCAGACTTGTTCTAAATCTCCAATATGGTACCTGTCAGAGATTGCCTAATTAACCTCAGGTGTGCTTTAAGAGTCCCTGAGGCATCTTAATAGCTCTGACATTTGTTAGCTGTGTGGCCTTGGGGAAGTCATTAACTTTTCTTTGTCTCAGTTTCCTTGCATGAACTGGATATAATAATATGCTGTCAGTCTCACACTTTATATACTGTTAAGTACTATGTGACATGTTAGGTTATTTCTGCTGCTGTTTTTGTTATTGTTAGTAGTAGTAATAAGTAGTAAGTAGTAGTGAGTAGCCCTAAGTAGTAGTAGTTGTTCTCACCTTGTTTGAAAGAATTCAGAAAGGAATGGTCCTGGGGCCAATTGCTGTCCTGATTTTTAAACTATTTAATAGTTTGTGGACTACTGCACAGGTATATACAATAACTGTATTTTGTAGTTGGACAAGCAAATTCATCTTGTCCAGGTTCTCTGAGAGCATCCATGGCATGACTCCAATGGCATACAGGGTCATGGGAAAGATATGGACCTCATCCAGTTCTCACATGACTTTTATTTCTTCTGCCATGTCTCTATATTTTGGGACTACACAATTTGGAGACTGCTATGGAGACATATGTTAAAAATACTGTAAAGTTGTTTTGTTTTGTTTTTTGTAAATCAGTGTAAGGTGCAATTGTGGGATGCAGTTTGGTCTGTGAAAACCTTCTAGTTCTACTACAGTTTATTGGTTGTTTTCTTTAGGATGTGGTGAGGCCTATATCTGTCAATACACAAAAGATAATGTGCTTCTGATGCAGAATTTTAAACACTAAGTGGAATCCTGATAGTTTTTTGATGGATGCTAAATTTTTATAGCATGCAATGATATATTGCACAGTTTCTACCATTTCATTGCATAATCTATATTGATCACTAAATCTGGGCTCTTTAAGGATAATCCTTCCATTATTTCTGATGATGATCACCTGGTCCTGATCGCTACTATTAACCTCTGTTTCCATAGACAAATCCACTTGACTTATCTATTTGTTTAATATTTCTTCATCAACATACTGTTGACTGAGTTTATATGATTTTTACCCATGGAATACATTTTTATTCTGTTTTTGGATTTAAGTTGTTTCTTAGACTCCATCCTAAAGCAAATATGTTTCAGTCGCATTAGACAAATCTGATGGCATTCAGCTGTTACTAGTTTTTATTGTGGTTTAGTGAAGTTATATTTCTTTGTTCTAAAATTATTTCTGTAGTTTCTTTTTACCTATTTATCGTAGTCTGTGAGGATGTCTCTCTCCTTTTTGGCCAAAAAGAGTTAATGTTTCTATAGATGCTTTAAGGTGATGATTCTTGTATTTCATTGATATTTTATGGGGTTTTTATTAGGATAGTTGCTGATCTTTTCTGTTCTATTTTTACAATTTCAAAAGTGTAAATACATTGACATATAATGATATTTATTGTTTCAAGCATCTTTTTCTCATTCAACTTTAGTTGAAGAATTCCACTAAGTCTCTTAAGATATTTGTCCATAGCCTATATTTTTATGTATCTTCTTGCATTCTTGTTGCCTCTACAGGTCTTCCCTGGAGGAGACCAGTGCCTTAATCAGTTGACTAATTGTGACCTCTGAATTCAAGTTCAATGTTTCTGGCCTCTATTTTTCCTTGTCGTACATTAAGAACTTTATACTTATCAAGTCCAGTTTACATTTTTATATCATTTGAGAAAGATTCCATGAGATGAAGTTGTTTAATATGTTTTTAGTGGAGTGGTATATAGCTTGATGTCATATAGGTACTGATGTATTATTTATTGTCCATCCAACAAGTGATTAATAAGATGTTTTGGTTCAGATCTCTCCATAACATGAAACCCAAAGAGTTTATTTTGGCAAAACCATAATGGACTTAAATTCTCTCCCTAAAAATAACACATTTTATAATTGTTCTTGATATTTTTGTGTTGGTGGCATATTTCAAAAAGAGAACCATTGTCATTAGAAGCATTTATAGTGTTTATATTTATTATATTAATAGTATTTATATAATCCTTTTCATTATTAGGTATAATTCCAGTGAAGATTTTCTTTTTTTAATTTTTTTTTGCTTTTTGGAGGGCAATTGGGGTTAAGTAACTTGCCCAAGGTCACACAGCTAGGTTTTTGTTTGTGTGTGCATTAAGTGTCTGAGGCCAGATCCGAACTAAGGTTCTTCTGACGCTAGGGCCGACGCTCTACTCACTGTGCCACCTAGCCGCCCTCAGTGAAGATTTTCAATGACCACAGATTCTTCAGCTTTTCCCAATACAATTTTGGTAGATCCTTTACAGCTTTTATTTCATCTAATCTGGACCTAGAGATGGTGTTTTTCTTATGAGTTCCCTATGCTGGTTGGCATTAGGCTGTGGTGTCACTTAGTGCTGAGGGTACCATTGACAAAAAGTGACAAAAAGCCCTCTTCTAGATGTGGGAAGATCTCTTTCCAATTATGATGTGGTACTGGTACATCATGAAAGTATCCCATTTTGGGCACACTCCTGGTTTTCTTTCTTTAGTCACCAGTGTCATCTGTACCAAAGAAAGCATCTCTAAAAGGTGTAATTTTGGTGTTCTGGATTTGTTTCAGTTTACCTTTTTTTCTTGTTGCACCAGAACAGAAAGGAACATGACTAACTAGACTGCCCTTTGTGTGAAGTTGGCCAACATGATGGTTTTTAGTTAGTCCAACATTCAACTTTATGTTACCTGATCTCTTTACTAGACTCTCAGGAGCATCACACTGACCAGGATGCTAATCCATCTGGTTATGTTGCGAGTGTTTCAGGGTTTCTACTAGGCCTTCACAGGTTTCAAGACACACCAAGACTCTGCTATATATGATGTATAAAAAGTTTGAGGACATAATTTCTAGGTAATTAATCACTTTATTAATAATGCTAGTATATAATTAATAAAAGGGGTCAGTGACACTGTCAAATGTCAAAATCCCTCATGGCACCCATTCATTGTTTATAATGCTCTTGGGAAAGTGGGTGTTTGTGAGGGTGGAAATCAACTCTGATTAACAATTAATGAGAGAATGAATATTATAAAGAGAGGCAGACCCATTCTAATGAAGGTCTGGGGTATGTGACTCTGATCACTCAGTATCAAAGAGACTTATCTATTATTCATATCACCCGTCTGAAAAAAGGGACAATCCATATCATCCCATACCTGTCAGAGAAGCACGATGGGCTTCCCCACCTGGATAGGGTCTGAGCAAGATTGGCTAGAAAGTTAATCCAAACTCAGCAGCAATGTCTTTCAGATACTAGCTTGGACTCATGGAGAATAATGTTTCAGAAAGGGATAAGTCCTGTGTCTCCCTAGTATTAACAATTAGTTCTTTAATAAGAATTTCTCTCATATACATCACCCTAGTGGATGTTCCCCTGCTTTGTCATTGGATTTGAGAAATGGTCAGCAGCACTGTTGTTATTATCACTATTGATAATCAGTCGTTAGGAAGGACTGAGTTCAAATCCTACCTTTGAATACATCCAGAGGTGAAGTGATTTGCCCACAGGCATAAAGCTAGGAAGTGACAAAACCAGAGATCAAGGCCAAATCTTCTGATTTCATGTGCAGACCTCTTTCCATTTCATCAAGTTGGTTCTGTGAAGACAGTCATGGCAAAGAGAGGTAGATGGCATAGTGGAAGAATGCTGGATTTGGACTCAGAGAATCTGGATCCATATCCCACTTCATATCCTTACTAACTGTGTGATCTTGGGCAAATCACTTATCTCTGGGCCTCAGGTTTCTCACCTGTAAAATGAGGGAATTGGACTAGACCTCTAAGGTCCCGTTTTAGCTCTAAACTATAATTCTGTGACAAGCAGCTTGCCATGCTTAATTTGATTCACATGCACCCACCTTTCAGTGAAGCCTCTTTTTTTTTTTTTTTTGGATCTCATGTCATTCAATTACAAAGAATCAACGAGATCATTAAATCAATACAAAATTGGGCCCATTGATCCAGAGCTCTAATGGAATTCCACACCTATTGCCCATTAAATATAAACCACAATAATCCAGCAGGCTAAATGGGGGTCAATGGTGTAGAGTGGAAAGGTTAAGCCAATCTCTTGCACAAAGTTATTACTAATGACTTGGAAACCAATTCTGCCTCCATGATAAGTAGAGAGGAAGATAACAACTCCACAGAGACGCATGCACAGCTTTAAAAAAAATAATAAAACCTAGAATTATTTCTGGCATGTGCATCAATTCTGAATTCTCTTTCCCACTTTGAACTCTGAAATGCTATGATTGCATCATCCCTTTCCTCCACCAGACCCTTTACCTTACTGACATTTTCTCCCCTGCCTGACAAGGCACAGACTCTAAGTTTTGATAACTCATTAGGCCCTTTCTTTAATCTGATTTTCATGGAAAAAAATATTCAACACAATAGCATGTGAATGTCCTTAAGCTGAAGAAAGCCACACATTTTTCTATCTCCCTTCCCTCCCCCTCCCCAAATATCCACCAGAAACATCCTTAAGTCAGTCCTAATTGAGCCATTTGCTGAATGCTAGCCTTGAATAGACCTGGGTGAGAATGTGACTGAGTAGAATATGAAATGTGTCATTAGTGGGAATGGCAGCTTTCCTAGAAGACTTGTGATTGAGGTGTATTGAAAGTGCCATTGAAGAAGTGTAATTTACTGCAAGTCTGCATTAAGCTTGACCCCAAGACTACTTAGTAGTAAGCCATGAAGCAGGCATGTTAAAATACAATGAAAGGCTTAAATAGAAGTGGCCATAATTAAAATATACACAGGCTCTGGAAGAGGACTTTTGAGGAGTTTTAATAAAACCATCACTAAGAATCTGACCTTAAAATTTAAACCCACCCTTAATAAAAAGAAGAAACTTAAGTACCTAATAAGACTTTAGCCACTAGAAAGAAAAAATGAGAATGCTCATCCTTTTCTGTCACTCCTATGTTTACTTCAATCAACAGCCAACATTCATTGAACCTCTGAAAACTCCCATTGGAAATGGTGAATGTCACTATGTTCCATGGCATGAAAAATTCTGCACGATGTAAGAGTTGAGCTCTGTCCTTTTAGAACTAGCAATGGAGTGTGGGCAACAGGGCACATAGCATCCATAAACATAAGCAATAAAATCACCAGACTGAAATCCCATTTTAAAGTTGCTTAAGGCCAATGAAACACTATTTGAGAGGCAACTTCTTGGTGTAGTGGATGGAGAGCTGGCCTCAGAAATCAAGCCCTGACTTCAAACCCTGCCTCTGACATGAACTGGTTGTGTGACCCTGGCCAAGTCACTTAACATCTCAGTCCCCTAGGTGACTCTCTAAGACTTTAAGTTAGAGAAAAGATGACAGCCTGCATTGGTCAATTATTTACCTGAAGAGTTCCCTATAACAATGAAATTATAGCCCTATTCCCAGTCCCTGTGCCTAATATATTATTTGGGGGGGTAGGAGAAGGGTAGAGAGATAACCATGAAGAATGTGGCTATAGATGATTTAAAGGAAAACAGTTGCCTAAAACATTAGAATTAGATGAATACAATCACCAGGCTTGATTCTTGATGACTGCTGATAAATCATACTTCCCTTCTCTTGGTAGAGAGGGGGCAGGATACAGATGTGGAATGTGGCTTACACTGTCAGATGTGGTTGATGTGTTATGAGTTTTGTTTGATTATGAGCTGTTCTTCTTTATTACAAAGGAAGATTCTTTGGGAGGGATATTGGAAAGTGGTGGTGATAGAAAAAAATGAAAGGCATCCATCAATAAAGCATGTGATTTTATGATGCCTTTGATCCACAAAGTCTTCCCCTGAAGAGCTCCAAGTATTCTTCAGCAAGAGGAATATCTGAGCTCTCTCATTCAGGTCACTTGGTTGAATTTTGTTTTTTAACTGTCTCCAAAATCATTTACTGGGATCAAAATTAATCCACTAAAATATGTTTCCTTGAAATCATCTATTTCCTCATTTCTTATAGCACAATAGTATTGCAAGACTGAATTTCATGGAAGAAACAGAGAACAGTGCAAGACAGCATTGCTCAAATCCTAAACAATGTGGTATTATTGGCCAAAAGTGAGACACCATGGTATAATGGATAGAAGACTGGCCTTTAAGTCAAAACAACAACAATAATAATAGCATTTATATGGTGCTTAAAATTTTTGCAAAGTGCTTTATAAATAATATCTTATTTGATGCTCACAGTAATCCTGTGAGGTCCATGATATTATCATGGACATTTATTATTCTTAATTCCAGAAACTCATTGTTCTACAAGACGAAGGCGACTCTGAAATTCATACCCCTCAGGACCCCCATCCCTGGGGCCCCTCCCTCCCTCTGGAGGGGTAGAGGTCGGATATTAGAAAGCTCCTCCCTTATTCTCCACCATTTAAGAACTACACCCAGAGAATTCACTTCATCATTTTGCAATATGCTCATCTTCTGGATTTCATGATCCTTGAAATTCATCATTCTTTTTTCTTGGTCTTTTTGGAGGGGGGAAGGCAGGGCAATTGAGGTTAAGTGACTTGCCCAAAGTCACATAACTAGTAAATGTCAAGTGTCTGAGGTGAAATTTGAACTCGGATCCTCCTGACTCCAGGGCTGGTGCTCTATTCACTGCGCCACCCAACTGCCCCTAAAATTCAGCATTCTGTAAGAGGAAATCAGTTCTGAAAACCTTGCCCCTTGGGATCACTCCACACCCTGGTTGTAGGACCCATCCAGGGTGACCTCCCCTGCCCTTCAGTTTCATTTCACGTGTCGTAGATTGTGAATAGATTGTAAGGTCCATGAGGGCAGGGATTGGCTTTCTTTGCTTTTCTGGCAGTTAGCACAGTGCCCGGCACATAGTAGGTGCTTCATGATTGTTTTCTAACTGTTGACCATTTTACAGATGAGGAAGCTCAGGCTAAGAGATATTAAATGACTTCTCTGGAGCTGAGTATCTGAGGCAACATTTGAACTCAGGTCTTCCTGATTCTGAGCCCAACATTATTTACTATGCCACCTAACTCACTTGGATAATACCTGGTTAATGAGACCCTGGGCAAGTCATTTAACTTCTCAGACACCCAAATAGCAAAGATAAAAACTGGCAGAGAAGGTGTCAGTGCACTGGAAGAGGAAGTTCCTTTCCTGGAAAAATTTAGACTGACTGAGGAAGTCATGGAGGGGAAGAAGGAGGAAGAGAGGGAGGAAGAAGAGGTGGCTTAGTGATTTGCCTGGGTAACACAGCTAGCAAGTGTCTGAATCAGTATCTTCCTGACCAAATTAAGTCTCTGTCTTCTGTGCTTTTCTGCCTTTATAACCTAGAGTTGGAAGGAAAATCACAGGTCATCTTGTCCAACCCCCACCTTTTAGAGATGCAGGAATGCCCAGAAAGGTTAAATTCCCAAGATCACCAAGAAGTGAGTGGGTGAGATAGGACTTGAATGCAGTCTAGTACTCCATCCTATGGAATCAAGGACAGACCAGTGCCCTGCCCCAAATTCTCACCCTGAAGTTAAAACACTATAGAAAATTAATTGTCTGCCTTCCTTCTCAGCCAGATTGTCATGACCTCTGGTATTACTTACAGAAGCACTGTGGCGCTGTTGGAGAGTAGAATAAAAAGCCAGGCTGGACAATGACATACCCTCAGAGGGCAGTGAATCTAGTACCAGGGAAATAAACTGGTGCTGAGACTGCAAACACCTTTCCACTGTTAACTCTTCAAAGGGCCTCCAGACATTAGAGAAACTTTAAAAAAATCCCTTTTCCTTTGGATCATAGGATTGTGAAACTGGAAGCAACCTTAATGGTCACCTAGTTTAATTCTCCCATTTCATAGAGGAGGAAACGAAGACCCATGAAACTGACATGACTTTATCAAGGTCAGGGGATTATAGACGTAGAGCTAAAACAGCCCCAGAGACCATTTAGTTCATTCCCATCACTTGACGGCCAGAGGAGGTTTCCAAAGAATTTGCCAAAGGTCTCATAGGCAGGAAGAGACAGAAATTAAAATGCTAAACCAGCTCCTTTGACTCTGAGGCCAGAACTCTTTTCTCTATACTGTGCTTCCTCTCAGGGAGCAATGGAGTGTCAACCTACTCCCCCCCAAGCCCCACCTGATACACAGCCTATTCCCATATCAATTAGTTATCAATTGATTGATCGATTGATTAGCTGAACTTGGCTCAACACATTTATTGGGTAACTACTTACTAGGTGAATAGGACTAGGATAATATTGTTCTGGTGTCAGCCATCATCATCATCATCATCATCATCACCACCATCATCATCATCATCACCACCACCACCAGATCAGAGATTTAGAGCTGAAAGGAGCTTTGAGCTCATCTATTTCACTTTCTTACTTTTACAGATAAGACAGTGAAGAGAGGGTGACTCATCCAAGGTCACACGAATAATGAAATGAAAATTTGGGAATCTGATTTAGAATCCAGTATTCTTTCCACTGTGCCACACTGCAGCAGCATCTCAAAGTGTTTATCAAACAGCAGTTCTACACATCATTTGTTAAATACTTTATTGTGCTGAGCTAGGGCCTATACAAGGTACACTTAACGGGCACAGTCTGTCTTCTCTAGGTACCTATTACTCAAGACTGAATGCAACCCAAGCCAGCAATCCGACCAGCTTTCAATGGAAAAATACTAATTACTGACACATATGGTACTTGGAAATCAACAAGCAGCTTTTTGATGCATTCTCTCTTCCAGTTTTTTTTTTTAAAGCTAAAAAAAAAGATCTAAAAATTGATTTGCCAAAAATATTATTTTACTCAAAAGCCCTCTGCACAGGAGTTACAAACCAGGGAAATGAGCATTCTTCCCTCTGGTCTGGTATTTTCTGTACTTGCATCAGAGCCAAATGGGATGCAGAATGTTAGTAAATATGTCCTTTAATTTTTAATAAATAACATGATCATAATTAATAAGTGTCACTGATATTATTTCAGTTATCAATAATATAAATAACCAATAATGGCGATACTTTAAGGAAAACAGGAAGAGAAACAAAGTTGCTTGCTTCATGTAGTCATTGTAGAATTTTTTTAAACTGTTGTACATATACCTGGAAATGTCATTGAACTTAGCTATTTCTTTCTTACCTCTACTCACGCTGGGCCATCTCTCCTGCTGTGTTTATCTAGGGCACACGTGCTCAGAAATCAGCATCAGGAAGACAGATCCTTCTGGATAGTCCATTTCAACAGATTGCTTTCTGGTCACATAAAGTCTGAGAGTACAGTGACCTCCTGAAAGATTTTCTGCAAGGTCACCATTGCAGTTCTTTGGAAAATAGCTACAACAGAAACAAGGCAAGGTGTTAGAGAGTGACGAGGCTGACTTCATTCTGAGCTCACACGGATGGGAGCTTTTATTCTGTATGCCCAAGCAAATAGTTGGACCACAGGATGATAAAGTTAGATTGACTCTTATGGATTACATAGTTCAGTTTCCCAGTTCTACAGAGAAAGAAAATGAAGTAGAGATGAAATTATTTGCTCTGTGAACTTAGAGCCAGGTCACTTGGATTTCAGTCTTGACTCTGCCATTTGGTAGCTATGTCTCCATGGGCAGGTGACTTTACCTCGATGAACCTTGGTCTCCTCATCTATAAAATGGGTATGATCATGCCTCTGTTGTGAAGAATACATTTTATAGACCTTAAAAAGCTACATAGAACCATTGGTCTCCTAGTGGCAGAACCATATTTCAGGAAGGATCCTTTTTTCTCCTTTGATAATTTTCACCTAACCTACTTTTGAGTCATACTTCCATCCCTATATCAGAGCAAAGGAAGGAGGGCTTAAATTATATTTGTGCTCAAATTTACTCTCCATCAGCCATTATAGTTGGGCAAATGATGGGTTAAATTGCTATTTAAATTACTACTATGTGCCTACCTCCCAGTTCTATAAAAATAAGTTATTAATATTGCTCTATTTTTATTTTGTACCTAGTTTATGATGATTTTTCCACTTACCACAGACTCAGATAATGTATTTCTCAATAGAACTGCTTGTTAATAACTGTTTCAATTTTTTCTAGAACACCATACAACTATCATGTATTAATAATGATAATAAGAATGCCTCATCTTTACATGGCACTTGGTGCCAGCCTTTGGATTTACAACCAGAGAACCTACACTTGAGCTCCTGCACTGGTACTAGCTATGTGACTAATGGCCTTCCTTTGATAGTCTCTAATTATTCTGTATCTGGCTCACTGATACATAGTTGTTTGTATGTTGTCTCCCTGATGAGATTTTGAACTCTTTGAGGGCATTGACTGTTTTCTTTGTATCTTCAGAGCTTAGCACAGCGCCTGGCACATAGTAGGCACTTAATTAATGTTTATTGACTGACTGAAAATTTCTCTGAGTTTCAGCTTGCTCATCTTTAAAATGGCAATAATAAAACATGTACTACATACCTCGCAGGGATATTGGGAAGAAAGTGTTTTTGCTAACCTTGAAGCTTCATAGAAATGAATTATTACCACCACACTCATAATTAATGTTGGATCCTGTTGTAACAAATGACACACTTTGTCTACATTTGGAGAAAAGAGAGATCAATATGGATTTGAGTATGTGGGAAGAATTTCATGGAAAAGAAAGTGTTTTTTAGATCAGAGGAAACATTAGAAAGATAAAGAATGGATGATAGCAAAATTTTTTACCTTGAAAGATGCAATGGTCCATTGCCCTCTAATATTTTTAAATAGTATTTTATTTCCCCCCTCCAGTTACATGTCAAGAAAAGTTTTAGCATTCATTTTTACAAGATTTTGAATTCCAAATTCTTCTCCCTTCTTGCCTCCCCCTTCTGAAAACAGAAGGCAGTTTGATATAGTTTATATATATATATATATATATATATATATATGCTATTATGTAAAAATATTTCCATATTAGTCACAGTTGTAAATGAAACAGATCAAAAGAAAAAACCATGAGAAAGAATAAAGTAAGTGAAAAATATGTTTTGATCTGCATATAGAGGCTATCAGTTCTTTATCTGTACATGGATAACATTTTCCTCCATGAGTACTTTATACTTGTCTTGGATATTGCATTGCTGAGAAAAGTTGAGTCATTCATAGTTGATCATCACACAATATTGCTGATATTGTGTACAATGTTTTCCTCATTATGCTTATTTCATTTGTACGGGTCTTTCCAGGTTTTTTTTTTTTTATGAAATCTGCCTCTTTATCTTTTCTTGTTGCACAATGGTATTTTACTACATTCATATGCCACAGCTTGTTCAACCATTCCCCAATTGATGGGTATCCCTTCACTTTCCAATATTTTGCCACCACGAAAATGTCTACTATAAGTATTTTTTGCACATGTAGGTCTTTTCCCTTTTTAATAATCTCTTTAGAATACAGAGCTAGTTAGTGGTATTACTGGATCAAAGGGTACACACAGTTTGGTTGCCCTTTGGGCATAGTTCCAAATAAGATACAATGTGATCAGTTCACAACTCCACCAACAATGCATTAGTGTTTCAATTTTCCTAAATCCTCTCCAACATTTATCATTTTCATTTTTTGT
This sequence comes from Gymnobelideus leadbeateri, assembly GCA_011680675.1. Taxonomy (NCBI): domain Eukaryota; kingdom Metazoa; phylum Chordata; class Mammalia; order Diprotodontia; family Petauridae; genus Gymnobelideus; species Gymnobelideus leadbeateri. Next base: position 646,673 of record WOXC01009692.1, on the reverse strand, counting down.
CATATTAGTCAATCTGATAAATGTGAGGTGGTACCTCAGAGTTGTTTTAATTTGATTTCACTAATCAGAGGTGATTTAGAGCACTTCTTCATATTCCTATGAATGGCTTTTATTTATTCATCTTAACACTACTTATTCATAACCTTTAACCATTTATAAATTGGAGAATGGCTTCTATTCCTATAAATTTGACTCAGTTCTCTATACACTAAAGAAATGAAACCAGTGGTTGTTGGGGGAGGAGCCAAGATGGCGGAAAGGAAGCAGTAACCTCGCTGAGCTCCTCGGTCACTAAGGCTCAAAGGGTGAATCTGAGTGGAAACCGGAGTGACGGAGCCCACTGGAAGACGAAGTGTGGCAGAATCCAGCCCAGGAGGTTGCCCAGTGTGTCCGGACTGGTCGAGAGCAGAGCACCTGGTGTCTGCACAGCCCAGACCTGAGAGCAGACAAGCAGACTACACCAGAGAGAGCAAAAGCCCCAGCCTGCAGACTTACCGAGGACGAATCACAGTCATCTATCAGACAGGTAGGATCATTGGAGTCAGGTAGGAGAGTTGGGCCCTCAGTGGAAACAGCAGCTTCTCTGGCTGCATTTGGCCCCCAGCCTGGAAGTTTAGAAACTGCCTGCCTGTATAATACAGGGGCTGGAATGGCAAAGTAAATTCGAGCTGCTCTGATCCTCCCATCCCTCCTTCATGAAGCAGAAAACCCAAACATAAGTCTCCCACCCAGATTGAAATCCCAAGTTAATGGAAATAGCCCCAGGCTTGAGAGTCTCCAAGAAGGGGTGTAACTGAGATAGCCAGGAGTCTGAAGAGAAGAGAGGGTGGGGTCCCAACAAGCCCCACCTCTCCTTACCAACAAAAGCCTACTTATAGCCCAGGGGTATAGAGGCAGAAATCTGAAGTGGTCAGACGCACCCATACCTACTCATCTACATCCCTCATTGACTTCCCTGACTTAGCCATAAACTAGCCACCCAGAGGTATTCAAAGTCAAGGATCAGGCCCTAAACTCATAGCCTGAGAAACTAAGAAACAGGAAGTCACAATGGGAAAAAAAGAAGCTGAGAAGGAGAAGGGGAAGGCAAAAAAGTCTATTCGAGCATACCATGCAGGGCAAGAACAACAAAACACACAGGACAATATAGACTCTCTACCCACACCTGAGACCACAGAAGGAAACATGATCTGGTCTCAAGCCCAAATAGCATTCCTGGAGGAGCTTAAGAAAAATTTTAAAGACCAAATCAGGGAGGCAGTGACCAACTTGGAAAAACGTCTCAGTGAAGAAATTGGAGAAAATACCTCCCTAAAAAAGGAACTTCAAAAAATAACTGAAGACCATAATTCGATAAAAATTAGACACAATCAAATTGAAGCTCAGAACTCTATGATGCAGCAAGAGTCAATCAAACAAAACAAGATGATCGAAAAATTGTAAGAAAATGTAAAGTATCTCACTGGAAAAATAACTGACCTAGAGAACAGATCCAGGAGAGACAACCTAAGAATTATTGGTCTACCAGAAAGCCATGATGCAAAAAGCAGCCTAGACAACATCCTCCAAGAGATTGTCAAAGAAAACTGTCCTGAGGTCCTGGAATCAGAAGATAAAATAACTATCGACAGAATTCACCGGACTCCTCCTGAGAGAGATCCCAAACTGAAAACTCCAAGAAATATAGTAGCCAAATTCCAGAATTACAAGATTAAAGAAAAAATTCTACAAGCAGCCAAAAAGAAACAATTCAAATATTGAGGAACTACAGTTAGGATCAAATAGGACCTAGCAGCTTCTACATTAAAAGAGCGGAGGGACTGGAATTTGATATTTCGTAGGGCAAGAGAGCTAGGACTACAACCAAGGATTAACTACCCGGCAAAACTGAGCATAATCTTCCAGGCAAGGAGATGGTTGTTTAATGAAATAAGGGACTTCCAGATGTTCCTGATGAAAAAGCCAGAGCTCAATGGAAAATCTGATCTCCAATTATAAGACTCAAGAAAGACATAAAAAGGTAAACAAGAGAAACACAGACTCACACATGCATAAGCGCACACACCCACACCCACAAACACATGCTCATTACTTGGGATGCAACAAGAGCAAAATGTTCACATCCCTATATGTGGAGCTGATAACTGTCAATATTCAAAATCTTTATGATTATCATGACCTTCAAAAGGGTTATACTTAGATAGAGGGTGTGGGTATGAATGCACTAACCTGATGTCTAAAAAAAAAAAAAACTATTAAGGGGATCAAAGGTACTGTAATGGGAAAAGGAAAGGATTAGCTAGGAAAAGGTAAAATATGCCATCTGAAGGGACATTAAAACACACTATAGAAGAGGGGAAAGAAAGAGGGAGAGGAACATCATTTAAACACTATTCTCACTGGTTCTGGTTCAAAGAGGGATCAACTTAAATCAGTGAAGTTTAAGATTTTAATGTGAATAGACACATAAATTCATTAAATAGAGGAAAAAGAGGGAGGGAGAGGAGCAATGGTTGAAATTTACTCTCATTGGTTTGGAATCAAACGGGGAGTAATTCACTCTGATAAGTATAAAAACTTATTTCATCCTAGGTAGGGTAAGGGTGGGGTGAAAAAGAGGAGACGAAACTGGGGGACTAGAAGGGAGGGAAAAAGTAATAAGAGGAGAGGGTAGGTTAAGAAGAGGGATCACTGGGTGGGAACACTGAGGGAGGGGGTGGTCAAAAGGGAAAACTTCAAGGAGGGGAAGGGAGAAGGAAGAAACAAAAACATAAACAGGGGAGGGAATAGGATGGAGGGGAAGAGACAGATAGTCATTATTACTGTGAACATGAATGGGATGAACTCTCCCATAAAACAGAGGTGGATAGCAGAATGGATTAAAAACCATAATCCTACAATATGCTGTCTACAAGAAACACATTTGAAACAAAGGGATACCCACAGGGTAAGAGTAAAAGGTTGGAGTAAAATTTATTATGCCTCAGCTAAAGTAAAAAAAGCAGGGGTAGCAATACTTATCTCAGATAAAGCCAAAGCAAAAATAGATCTAATTAAAAGAGATAAGGAAGGAAACTATATCCTACTAAAAGGCACCATCAAGAATGAAGCAATATCACTACTTAATATATATGCACCAAGTGGTATAGCATCTAAATTCCTAGAGGAGAAGTTAAAGGAATTAGAGGAAGAAATAGATAGCAAAACTATACTAGTGGGGGACCTTAATCTCCCCCTCTCTGAACTCGATAAATCTAACCTCAAAATAAACAAGAAAGAAGTTAAGGAGGTGAATAGAATCTTAGAGAGACTAGATATGATGGATCTCTGGAGAAAACTGAATGGGGATAAAAAGGAATTTACTTTCTTCCCAGGAGTGCATGGTACATACTCAAAAATAGACCATGTACTAGGGCATAAAAACCTCACAATCCAGTGCAGAAAGGCAGAAATATTAAGCGCATCATTCTCAGATCATGATGCAATAAAAATTATATGCAGTAAAGGGCCATGGAAAGATAGACTAAAAAATAATTGGAAATTAAACAATTTAATCCTAAAAAATTGGTGGGTCAAACAAGAAATTATAGAAACAATCAATAATTTCATTCAAGAGAATGATAATAATGAAACAACATACCAAAATTTATGGGATGCACTAAAGGCAGTTCTCAGGGGAAGTTTTATATCCCTGAGTGCGTACTTAATTAAAGCAGAGAGAAGGGAGGTCAATGAATTGGACATGCAATTGAAAAAGCTAGAAAAAGAACAAATTGAAAATCCCCAATTAAGTACTAAATTAGAAATATTGAAAACCAAAGGTGAGATTAATAAAATTGAAATTAAGAAAACCATTGAATTAATAAATAAAACTAAGAGCTGGTTTTATGAAAAAATCAACAAAATTGATAGACCCTTAGTCAAAATGATAAAAAAAAAGAAAGAAGAAAACCAAATTATGAGTATCAAAAATAAAAAGGGTGAATCTACCTCCAATGAAGAGGAAATCAAAAAAATAATGAGGAATTATTTTTCCCAATTGTATGCACATAAATATGACAATCTTAGTGAAATGGATGAATATTTACAAAATCACAAGTTGCCCAGATTAACTGAAGAGGAAGTGAATTACCTAAATAACCCCATCTCAGAAAAAGAAATCAAACAAGCCATCAAAGAACTCCCTAGGAAAAAATCTCCAGGGCCAGATGGGTTTACTAGTGAATTCTATCAAACATTTAAAGAACAATTGATTCCAATACTCTACAAACTATTTGGGAAAATTAGTGAAGAAGGAGTCCTACCAAACTCTTTCTATGACACAAATATGGTACTGATTCCTAAATCAGGAAGAGATAAAACAGAGAAAGAAAATTATAGACCAATCTCCCTCATGAATTTAGATGCAAAAATTCTAAATAAAATATTAGCCAAAAGACTCCAACAACTTATCACAAAAATAATACACTCTGATCAGGTAGGATTCATTCCAGGAATGCAAGGATGGTTTAATATTAGGAAAACCATCAGTATAATTGAGCATATCAACAATAAAACTAGCAGAAACCACATGATCATCTCAATAGATGCAGAAAAGGCTTTTGACAAAGTACAACACCCATTCCTATTAAAAACACTAGAAAGTATAGGAATAAATGGAACCTTCCTCAAAATAGTTGATAGCATCTATTTAAAACCATCAGCAAGTATTATATGCAATGGGGATAAACTAGAAGCCTTTCCAATAAGATCAGGAGTGAAACAAGGATGTCCACTATCACCCCTCTTATTCAATCTGGTACTAGAAACACTAGTAGTAGCAATTAGAGAAGAAAAAGAAATCAAAGGAATCAAATTAGGTAAAGAAGTGACGAAGCTATCACTCTTCGAAGATGATATGATCATATACTTAGAGAATCCTAGAGAATCAAGTAAAAAACTAGTAGAGACAATAAATAAATTTGGCAAAGTTGCAGGATATAAAATAAACCCACATAAATCCTCAGCATTCCTGTACATCTCTAATGAAACTCAACAGCAAGAGATAGAAAGAGAAATCCCATTTAAAGTCACTGTAGACATTATAAAATATTTGGGAATCTACTTGCCAAAACAAACCCAGAATCTGTATGATCACAACTACAAAACACTTCTCACACAAATAAAAGCAGATCTAAATAGTTGGAAAAATATCAATTGCTCATGGCTGGGTCGAGCTAATATAATAAAAATGACAATTTTACCTAAATTAAATTATATATTTAGTGCCATACCAATAAATTTACCAAAAAATTTCTTTACAGAACTAGAAAAAAATAGTAACAAAATTCATTTGAAAGAACAAAAGGTCCAGAATATCAAGGGAATTAATGAAAAGAAATGCTAGGGAAGGTGGACTAGCTATGCCAGATCTTAATCTGTATTATACAGCAGCAGTCATCAAAACTGCTTGGTACTGGCAGAGGTGTAGAGTAGTGGATCAATGGAATAGATTAGGTGCAGGAGATCCAGCAGTTAATGAATATAGCAATCTATTGTTCGATAAACCCAAAGACCCCAGTTTTGGGGATAAGAATGCACTATTTGACAAAAACTGCTGGGAAAACTGGAATACAGTATGGCAGAAACTGAGCATAGACCGTTATCTAACACCATATACCAAAATCAAGTCCAAATGAGTGCATGATCTAGGTGTAAAGGATGATACTGTAAGCAATTTGGGAAAGCAAGGAATAGTTTACCTGACACATCTGTGGAGAGGGGAAGACTTTAGGACCAAACAAGAATTAGAGAGCATTATAAAATGCAAAATGGATAATTTTGATTACATTAAATTGAAAAGCTTCTGTACAAACAAAGCCAATGTAACCAAGATCAAGAGGGAGGTGGGAAATTGGGAAAGAATTTTTACAACTTGTGTCTCTAATAAAGGACTCATCTCTAAAATTTATAGAGAATTGAGCCAAATCTATATGAATACAAGTCATTCCCCAATTGATAAGTGGTCAAAGGATATGAACAGGAAATTTTCAGAGAAAGAAATTAAAGATATCTATAAGCATATGAAGAAATGCTCTAAATCACTATTAATTAGAGAAATGCAAATCAAAACAACTCTGAGATACCACATCCCTCCAGTCAGATTGGCTAAGATGACAAAACAAGAAAGTGACAAATGCTGGAGAGGATGTGGACAAATTGGAACACTAATACATTGCTGGTGGAGTTGGGAACTTATCCAACCATTCTGGAGAGCAATCTGGAATTATGCCCAAAGGATTATAAATAATTTCATACCCTTTGACCCAGCCATACCACTTCTAGGGTTATATCCCAAAGAGATCATAGAAGTGGGAGGAAGACCCATATGTACAAAAATATTTTTAGCAGCCCTTTTTGTGGTTGCAAAGAATTGGAAACTGAAGGGGTGCCCACCAATTGGGGAATAGCTAAACAAGTTGTGGTATATGAATGTAATGGAATATTATTGTGCTATAAGAAATGAAGAGGTGACGGATTTCATAATTACCTGGAGAGACTTATACAAACTGATGCTGAGCGAGAAGAGTAAAATCAGAAGAAATTTGTATACAATCACAGACATACCATATCTGTGATGACCAACTATGACAGACTGGACTCTTTTCAGCAATGCAGTAATATAAGTTAATCCCGAAAGACTCAAGAAAGTGAGAAAAGCGCCATCCAGAGATAACTAGAAAGAACTGAACCTAAATCCTGATGGAAGCAAACTAAATGATCTTGTTCTTTTCATTGTTTGGTTTTATTTCTTCCTTACCATCTTTCATCCCACCTAGTACAATACACCTTTGTAATTGGAATAATGTCTAATATGAATGCATTTGCAGATCATATACTGGACTATATGCTGTCATGTGGAGAGGGGGTGTAATGGAAATGCAGATTTAAAAGATCTTCCCTGCCCCTAGGCCCTTTGATTGGCTTAAGAGACTTTGATTGGCTTTAAGAGACTCTGAAAACCTTCCTTGATTTGAAAATATGCTCTGCCTCCTAATAGGCTGAATATGGTCACATGGAGCCTGTGGTGGGAGGCTTGGTTTTCAGGAATGACTACACCTTGATGCTGTGTGATTGGGCAGTGGATCAAAAGGGTGGTTACATTCTTTGAGCCAGGAGAAGGCTATATAAACTCTGATGAGGGGCTTTGCTTTGGGGCTCACTTTGAGAAGTGTTGTGTGACTTGACCAGGTGAGACTCTGGGAAGCCGTTGTTGAGAGCCCCCCGGCTTTGAAAACCCAGATGTTGATGCTTCCCTCTCTGGTAACTGTGATTTGGTATTGATATAATGGTTGGACAGTTTGGAAGCCTGTCTGTTTGATCTGTAAGTTCTGTAACTCTGAAGTTTGGGGTGCTGACCTTTTTCCCCTGAACTAGGTAATGTGTGTTTGTTTGATTAAATTAAGCTTGTTAACTGATTTTGAGTTGCTTTCCTTTTGAAAAGCAGATCTAAGAACCTATATTGGCAGTCACCCTGGGGATATTGGGGTGCTTGCTGCTACAGGGGGGAGGGAAGTAAAGGAAATTTGAAAATCAAGGAACTATGGAATTGAAACTTGTTAACTGAAACTAAACTAATAAATTAATTAAAAAAAAAAGGAATGAAACCTTTATCAGAGACACTTTCTGTTTTCCTTCCATTCTTGATTGCACTGGTTTCACTTGTACAAAGATTTTAAATTTAATATAATCAAAATTATCTACTTTAAATTTTGTAATGCTCTGTATCTCTTGTTTGGTCATGAACTCTTCCCCTCCCCATAGATTGGACAGGTAGACTATTCCTTGCTCTTCTAATTTGTTTATGATGTCACCCTTTCTTTATGTGTAAATCATGCCAAAGGTCTTTCATATCTAACTTTTCTACTATTCTATTTATCTCCTTAGTTTCTTCCTTGTTTTTTTTTTTTTTTGGTTGTATTTATCAAATTCTGAGAGGGAACAGCTGAGGTCCACCACTAGTATAGTTTTGCTGTCTATCTCTTCCTGTAACTCAACTTCTCCTTTAAGAATTTGGATGCTATACCACTTGGTGCATATAGTTTTAGTATTGATGTTGCTTCATTGTGTGTGAGACCTTTTAACAAGATGTTGTTGCATTCTTTATCTATTTTAATTAGCTCTATTTTTGCTTTTCCTTTGTCTGGGATCAGGATTGCTACACCTGCTTTTTTATTTCAGCTGAAGCATAATAAATTCTACTCTACCCCTTACCTTTTCTCTGTATGTCTCTCTGTTTCAAGTGTGTTTCTTGTAAATGACATATTGTAGGATTCTGGTTTTTGATCCATTCTACTCTATGCTTCCATTTTATGGGAGAGTTCATACCATTCAGATGCACAGTTATAATTGCTAACTTTTTATTTCCCTCCATCCTATTCTTCCTCCTGTTCTCTCTCTCCTTTCACCCTTTCCCTCCTTGTTAGTGTTTTGCTTCTGTCTACCACCTTCCCTGGTCTGCCCTCCTTTTTGTCAGTCCCTCCCCCCTTTACTTGATCTCCTCTTCTATTTCCCTGTTAGGTAAAATAAATTTATATATTCAACTGATTTGGTATATGATTCCCTCTTTGAGCCAAAACTGATGAGAGTAAGGTTCAAGCAGAACTCACTGTCCACCCTCCCATCTTCATCTCCACTGTAATAGGTCTTTCATGCTTCTTCATGTGAACTAACTTACCCTATTCTACTCCTCCCTTCCTTCTCTTTCTCATCTCTTAATTATTTTGTGTCATTTCCTCAAATTCACCTGTACCCTATGTCTATGTATATTCCTTCCAGCTGTACTGTTAGTGACAGAGTTTTTAAGAATTTTAAGTATCATCTTCCCACATAGGGATGTAAATGGTTTAGCTCTATTGAATCCCTTGTGCCCCCCCCCCCTCCTTTTTTACCTGTTTATGCTTCTCTTGGGTTTTGATATTGGAGGTCATGTTTTTGGTTTAGTTCTGGTCTTCTCCTTATGAATGCTTGAAATCCTTCTATTTCATTGAATTACCATTCTTTCCCTTGATGTATTATGCTTAGTTTTGTCAGGTAAGTGATTCTTGGTTGTACTTCTAGCTCCTTTGCCCTCTGGAATATCATGTTCCATGACCTCCAAGACTTTAATGTTGCAGCTGCCAAGTCCTATGTGATCCTGATTGTGACTTCCCAATATTTGAATTGTTTCTTTCTGGCCACTGTTTTCCCTTGATCTTATAGTTCTGAAATTTGACTATAATGTTCTCTGAGTATTTTATTTTGGGGTCTCTTTCCTGAGGTGATTGGTGGGTTCTTTCAATGGTTCCAGGACATCAGGGCAGTTTTCCTTGATAATTTCTTAAAAGATGCTATCCAGGTCTTCCTTTTTATTATGACTTTCAGATAGTCCAGTGAGTCTGATGTTGTCTCTCCTGGATATATTTTCCAAGTCAGTTGTTTTTCCCATGAGATATTTTATATTTTCTTCCTTTTTCATTCTTTTGAATTTTTTGATTGATCCTTATGTCTTATAGACTCATTAGCTTCTATTTGCCCGAATCTAACTTTTAAGGTATTGTTTTCCTCAATTAGATTTTGTACTTTCTTTTCCATCTGACTAATTGTACTGTTTAAGGAGTTGTTTTCTTCCATTGATTTTTGTATATCATTTTCCACTTGACCAATTCTACTTTTAAAGCAGTTTCCAAACTGTTGACTCTTTTTTTCATAATTATCTTGCAACACTCTCGTTTCTTTTCCCATTTTTCTTCTTCCTCTCTTATATGATTTTTTTTTGTCTTAAAACATTTATTTATTCATTTATTTATTTATTTATTTTTAAACAAATGCTTTATTAACTTCTGTTTTACATCATTCATTTCCGCCAGATTTTGAGTTACAATCATTTTCCCCCCATTATTCCCCTACCCAACCTCCCAGAATAGTAGTCCCACAAGATATCACTTCCTCCAATCTGTTCTCTCCCATACCTTCTCCCATACCCCCATTGACTTTTCCATTAGAGGAAGGTGAATCTTTGTGTCCCCATGCCTGCACATCTTATCTCCCTATTACAAGCGAAAGAGTATTACTAATAATATTTATATATATTTGAAACATTTAATGTTACGACCTCAAATTTCAGATCCATTTCCTTCCTCCCTTGTCACCCATTCCTTCTTGGGAGATAAGCAATTCAGTATATGTTGTACATGTCTAGCTATGCAAAACATTATCATAGTAGATATATTGTACAAGGCTGCTTATAATTCCCTCCCACTCATCCCACCCCCCACCTGGTCCATTCCCTACATAATCCTGTCCCTCTTCTATAGTGGGTACTTCCAACCTCCCCTCCCCCAAGGATGCCCTCCCATCCATCATCCCTCCTCTCATCCCCCTTCCCCCTATCCTGCTGCAGGTTGAGATATCCCATTTAGTATGTATGTCATTTTCTCCCTGAACCAAATTCAATGGGAATGTGGTTTTGTCTTTTTAGCCTTCCTTATTCTCCCCCTCCTTTGCAACCACTTCCCCTACATGGGATAGTTTACCCTACCCTGTCTCTCCCCATCTCCTCTTGCCACTTTCCTCTCTCACCTCATAATTTCATCCCTTGAGTATTCTCCCTTCCCAACAAATTCAACCTATGCCCTCTATCCATATATAACTGTAACCATATACACACACATTCACATATGTATTCATATGACCACACCCCCTTCTTCCATTATTTTCATAGTGAGAAAGATATCATCAGTCACAGTTATTGCTTTTCCATATAGGAATGTAAATAGTTCAACTTTGATAAGTTCCTTTTGATTTCTTTTCCCTGATTACCTTCTCAGGCATCTCTTACTTCTTGTGTCTGGATGTCAAATTTTCTATTCAACTCTGGTTTTTTCCTCAAGAATGCTTGAAAGTCCTCTATTCCACTGAATGACCATATTTTCCCCTGAAACAAAATACTCAGTTTTGCTGGGTAGGTGACCCTTGGGTTCATTCCCAGTTCTTTTGCCCTCTGGAATATCATATTCCATGCCCTTCAATCCCTCAGTGTAGAAGCTGCCAGGTCCTGGGCTATTCTGATTGTGTTTCCACAATATTGAAATTGTTTCTTCCTGGCTGCTTGTAGTATTTTCTCCTTGATCTGGGGATTCTGGAACCTGGCTATAATATTCCTGGGAGTTTTCTTTTTGGGATCTTTTCAGGAGGTGATCGGTGGATTCTTTCAACCTCTATTTTGCCCTCTGGATCTAAAACATCAGGGCAGTTTTCCTTGAGAATTTCTTGAAGGGTGATTTCTAGGTTCTTTCCTTGATCATGGCTTTCAGGTAGTCCAATAATTTTTAAATTGTCTCTCCTGGATCTATTCTCCAGGTCAGTGGTTTTTCCCATGAGATATTTCACATTGCCTTCTAATCTTTCATTTGTTTGGATCTGCTTAACAGCATCTTGATTTCTCATAAAGTCATTAGCTTCCATTTGCTCCAGTCTAACTCTGAAGGAATGAATCTCCTCAGTGAACTTTTGAGATTCTTTTTCCATCTGGCAAATTCGACTTTTTAAGGCATTCTTCTCCTCATTGCCCTTTTGGGCCTCCTTTGCCATTTGAGCTAGTCTATTTTTTAAGGTGTTGTTTTCCTCAGTCAGGCTGTTGACCCTCATTTCATACTTTTCCTGCATCCTTCTCATTTCTCTTTCTAATTTTTCCTCCACTTCTCTTATTTGATTTTTAAAGTCCTTCTTAAGGTCCTCTATGGCCTGCAACCCACTCATGTTTTCCCCTGGGGCTTTTGGAGCAGGACTTCTGACCTCACAGTCCTTTTCCCGCTCTATGCCCCCAAAATAGGAGTCTAGGTTGCATTTTTCTGTTTCCTTTGCCTTGGCATGTTGCCACTTAATTGCTTAACTTTTGGGCTTGTTGCCACACTATGGCTTTAAGGCCAGCTAGAGGAATTTTCGTCCCGAACGTGTGGGGGGCAACTTCCGTTTCTGGCAAGCTGTAAACCCACCCACAACTTCCACCCTAGATCACAATCCAGATCCAGGGAGGTTAAAGCAAGAGCGATTACCCCCCAAGACTGATCGCTGGATCTCCCCACGATTTGTAGGCTGGGAGCCAGACCTGCCTCTGAAAACTACAAAATGGCGTGTCTCCTCAGCGGCTTCTAGCCCCCAGGGGAGGGAGCTGACGCATTCCCCAAATACAGGTCCCAAAGTCCATAGGACACTGACCTCTTACTTTGTCCTAGGCATGTCTATGTTGATAATTCTGGAATCGCCACAGCTCCTGGTGTTCTGGGGTTCCTCCAGCCAGCTGCTGGCCCTGCCGCCCTGGAGCTAAAACCTTGGCTCACGCGGACCTGGGCTCGGCTCTGCTCCTGTGCTCTGAGCTCTGCCCGCTGCCGGCTCCCAGACAGCTGAGCTGGTCCTTCCTGCAGGGCTGCTGGGCTGTCCTCAGCGGGAGGTTAGCTTCTCTGTGTCGTTCTGTGGGTGCTGGGGCTCCAGAAGTTGTTCACAGTCCTTTTTTACATAGTTTGTGGGGAATCTGGGGGCAGAGAGGCTTGGAAGAGCTGTTTCTACTCCGCCATCTTGGCTCCACCCCCTCTTATATGATTTTTAAGCTCCCTTTTGAGCTCTTCCATAGTTCCTTCAGGATTGAGACCACTTCCCATTTTGCTTTGACATTTTGCTGGTAGGTGTTTTGATATCATTGTCCTCTTCTGAATTTGTGTCTTGGTCTTCCCTGTCACCATAATAACTTTCTATGGGCAGATTTCTTTTTGTTGTTGTTGTTGTTGTTGATTTTTGCTCATCTTTTTTTTTTGCGGGGGGGTATAGGGCAGATGTTTTTTCTTTTCTTTTAAATTTGAGTTCTGCACCCAGGATGGAAGGGGCACTGTCCCCTATAAGGTTTTTTTTATGGGATAAGTTTTAAAACTTGGAGCATTTGTTCATTTGGAATTTATGATAGTATAAAGTGTAAGATTCTGATCAAAACCTATTTTTCACTTTTAAAAAATGTTTTACAGGGGCGGCTAGGTGGCGCAGTGAGTAGAGCGCTGGCCCTGGAGTCAGAAGGACCTGAGTTCAGATCCGGCCTCAGACACTTAACCCACACAAACAAAAACCTAGCCGTGTGACCTTGGGCAAGTTACTTAACCCCAATTGCTTAAAAATAATAATAACAATAACAATAATAATAAATGTTTTACAGTTTTCCCAGAAGTTCCTATCAAATAAAAAGTTATTTCTCCAGGAGTGTGTGCTCTGGGGTCTATTAAACACTAAAAAGCTTTGTCCACTTATTTCCAGGTTGAGCTAATTCTATTCAGCAGGTGGCACAGTGGATAGAATTGCTGGGGCTGCAACAGGGAAAACCTGAGTTCAAATCCACCCTCTAATGCTTCCTAACTGTGTTACCCTGAGCAACTCACTTTACCTCAGTTTCCTCATCTATAAAATAGGAATAAAGATTTATCTGTCTCCCACAATTGTTATAAGGCTCAAATGAGATAATAATTGTTAAAGTGCTTAGTACAATGCCTGGCACATATGAAATGCTATATAAATGTTATTTATCATTATTATTCCACTGACCTATTTCTGTTTTTATTCAGTACAATATAGTTTTAATTATTATTGTTTTTAAATATAGTTTGAGATCTGATGACATTGTATCACCCTACCTACTTCCAACCTTTTAAAAATTACTATATCCCTAGCTATTTTTGACCTTATATTCCTCCAAATGAGTTTTTTGTTGTAATTGTCCACTTCCATAATGTATCTTTTATAATTCAGTTGATATGTTACTAAATCCATAGAGTTTTTACTATATTGGTATGGCCCAATCATATACTGTGAATACAATCAATTCTTTTCTTTCCCTTTTTTTTAAGATTAAATTCAGCCCTCACTGACTTGGATCAAAGTCAACTGCAAGTCATGTTATTACCTCCCTGATGTCATGGTCCTCTTTGAGAATGAAGGACAAACCACATAATCACAACTGTGAATATCTTTATAATTTCCTGGATCTTCTTTCCTTTCTGTAAATAATGTCTCACAGTTATAACCTGTTGTTGAGTTAAGGGGCTAAGGCATTTTGTCTCCCCCCCTCCACTAATGGCCTTTTCTACTCTAGACCCATTGGCCAGGTTCGGTCTTGAAGAGTCTGGCCTCTAATGAGAAGAGTTAGGCTATTTTTCTAGCACATTTGGTTCAATACCCCCACCCAAGAGCCCTGAAGAAAATTACTTGTGGCTTTTAGATTTGGCTCATAAGTAGGATCTTCCTGAAAGGGAACAATAGAGATATATATAATTGTACTGAATGTACAACATGAAACAGGTATTATTTATTCTAAACATAAAGGTTTCTCACAAGCACCCATTAACAAATATTTAAAGAAGGATGTTGTAGCTTATAACTACTGTTGTACACTCCTGGGAGACTGAAACTTAAATATGAGGACATGAAGCAACCTTGTAGGACTTAGCTAGATAGGCAATGTTACATTTCACTTCAGCTCTTATTTTAATACCTTCTTGTGAGCCAGGTCAAGGGTTGAGCTCCTCCCCTTGTCATCTTCTCCAATGCAAAAATTTTTCCTGGCATAAGTCAACTCCAACCACAGGACCCAAGACTTCCAGACATCTCAAACTCCAGGGTTGATATATCCCTCTCAGGATTGCTAGTTTGTCATGTAGTCAAGCACTCAGGTTTAAGGTCATCTAGCTAATCCCCAGCCCCAATTGTCATGTAGTTCATAGCTACCATGTTCCTAGGGAGAGGCTTAGAAAATGATGTTATGCTTGGCAGATAAGAAAGAATAATCCTTATTTATGAGCTCTTCCTGCTCATTGATTAACAAGGGAATTCCTTCATTATCCCACAGTGCAAGTCCTAAAGCATTGAGTACTTATGTGTCCTTCGAGTCCTCAGAAGTTTCCAGAAGGAATTCAGACACACACGCCTTAGGATGGCCCATCTAATTCCATTCTAATGTTATAAGTAGTTTATAGTTTATTTATATAAGTTCTATGTATGTTATTTTAGTTAATTTCCAGATACTTAACACATTTTTAATGATCCTTTATTGAATTTATCTTTCTCTCTTCCTATTGTGTTTTGTAATTAATATACAAAAAAGCTGACAATTGTTTCACACTCTGCTACTTTATTAAACCTGGGAATTACTTAATTTTTTATTTGATTATCTAAAATTCTCTAAGTAAACCTTCGATATCCTCATAAATTAGGTAGTTTCCCTTTTGTCTATTCTTTCAGACTCTTTTCATTTCTATAGTTAGCAATTCTAGTACTATGTTAAATAATAATGGATACAGTGGGTGTTCTTGTATTAACTTAGATATAGGCATTGCAGCTTGTGGGTTATTAGGAAGTGGTACAATTTTCTTTATTCTCCCCATTCCTCATGGGAAAAATTGTGCACAAACTCTAAATCTGTGTTATGCTCAAAATGATCCCTAATATATCAATCACATTGGAAAAAATTCATAATTTTGAAACATGTATTATAGCAAAACTTACTGTACAGCCTTTTCTATAGTGAATTATTTTAAAATATATTGATAGTCTTTTTGCTTTAGTATTTTTATTTCTTTCCATAATTTACATCAATATTTATAAAAGATAGTAGTCTAGAGATGTCTTTCTCTGCCTTGTCTCTCCCTGGTTTAAATTTCAGGACTATGTTTGTGTTATAGAAAAAGTTTGATACACTACCTTGTTTCTCAGTATTTTTAAGTTTATTTATCAGAAGTTATCTCTTCTTTAAATATTTGACACAATCTATTTGTAAAGCCATCTAGTCTATGTTTCACACTGTGAAACTTTATTTGTCCATTTCATTTAAGTTTTAGTGACCTATGATAATAGTTTCTGAAATTTTCCTTCATCTCTTTTCCATTTGCTGTTTATTCAACTTTTTTTCTTATTTTGGCAATTTGCCCCTTTTCCATATAAACTTAGCTAATGGTTTACAGACTTTATTTGTCTTTTAAAAATCTGTTTTCTCCTGTCAGTTGAAGTCTTTTTCTTTTAATTTTGCTTATCTCTTCTTAGATTTTAAAATTTTCTGTTTTTGTACTTATTTGGGGATTATTAATATATTGTTATTGTGATTTTTTTAGTTACATGCTCATTTCATTGGTCTACTCTTTCTTTCGTTGATACATAGTCAGAGATATAAATGTTCCTTTAAATGTTGCTTTAGTTGTATTCCACTAATTTTGAATCATTGTATTATTATTATAATTTTACTTAGTATAATTAATACTTATCTAGATGATTTGTTCACTAGCCCACTCATTACTTGGGAAGAAAGTTATTTAATCTCTATTTAAATTTATGCTAGTCTGGGCTTTTGTAGACATTCACATTAACCAAAAAGAAGGGGAAATGAAATCAACACAACCCATGATTGTGGATTTTCATTTTGAGTAAAACTGAAGCAAAAGAGTGCATATTATACAAAGATGAAAGAAGATTTATAACTGTCAGTAGTATATAAAATAAGAGAAATTCAAACAAAATTGTATTACTTGCCTGAGTTGGAGGAGCACACTTGTCAAAATTATTTGAATGTCCAAATTAACTTGAAGTTAATCCACCCCTGCACCATCCTATAAGAATCAGTTCACAACAAGGCTACATAATAAATTCTTTGTGCCAGGAAATATGAATTAAATTGTTTTAAAGCAATAGTGTTTAGGTAAGTAAGAAAAAAAGGTTTCCCACTGAGATATTTTCTGAACAAAATTAAATATTATAAAACCATATTATTAAATTCTGTCAAAAAGTTATTAATCTTGTTACTTTGGCATAGGCACCTCAGTCCTCTGTAATTATGGATCACTCTAAACTTAACCTTTTCTGCTGTCTTAGAACCAAAATGTAATTGGAATGATGGATTTGGTATGTTCTAAAACAAGAACAGTGGAATGAATAGGCCAGAGAAGCAAACTGACTTTGAAAATAATTCAAAATGAAACTTACTGCTATTAACATTAAAGTAATAATACTGATAATAGCTATTCTTTCCCTAGTTCTTTAAAGTAGGCAAAATGATTTATGTATAATTATCTCATTTGATTATATTGGACTTAAAATGTTACTATTTAAATATGGGCTAAAGACTATTGTAAAAAGAAACCTACCTTCTTGCCTTTTCTCCCTTCCTCTCTTCCTCCTTCCTTCCCTTTGTTCTTTTCTCTGTCTCTCCTTTCTTTCCTCTCTTCATTCCTTCTTCCTCCTAAAACTTCGATTTAGAAGTTGAATGGTAAATAATCTTCCAAAGTTATGTCAAGTAACTAATCTTACATTTATTCAAGGAAAGGGAAAAGAATCAGGTGCCTCATATATTTGATAGTCTGACCACCTGGATGCTAGAACATGTTTCATATTGATGGGCAGAGCTTTCCTGGAAGAGAGGGAGAACTGTGTTTCTGGGTTGAAGATCAGGTTTGATAACTCTAATTTTTGTCTGAATCTACAAAAGTTCCTTTCCTCCCCCTGACTGTGTGTGTGTGTGCACACACATGTGTGAATGCACATGTGTGTATGTGTATGTGAACATCAGGCAAAGGCTGTCTCTGAATTCTTTCTGTTCACAGTGATGTGAAGAAGACAGATTAAAGACAGAGTCTCAATTTTAGAGCTGAAAGGGAAAGTTGGAGACAACTATGTCCAACTCTTCGTTTTATGGATCTACAACCTGAGGCCCAGTGACTTGTTAAGATTACTTTTTCAAAATCATGCAGATTTTTAAGGACAATCTCAGTTAAAACTCAAGGCTCCTGGGGCAGCTAGGTAGTACAGTGAATCGTGCACTGGCCCTGGCATCAGGAGGACCTGAGTTCAAATCTGGCCTCAGACACTTGACACTTACTAGCTGTGTGACCTTGGGCAAGTCACTTAACTACAATTCCCTTACCTTCCCCCCTCAAAAAAAAAAAAAAACACAGCTCAGGGCTCCTGCTTCCCAGTCCAATGTTCCTTCCACTATAATAGCAACTTTAGGATCATAGATTTCTACCTGGAAGGGACCTTATAAGCTAGCTAGTTCAACTCCTTCATTTAACAGATGACACTGAGGTTCTGAAGGGTTTTTTGTTTATTGTTGTTGAGTTGTTTCAGTTGTATCTGACTCTTTGAGTCCATGTTTAGGATTTTCTGAAATGATTTTACCACTTCCTTCTACTGGTTCATTTTATAGATGAGGAAACTGGGGCAAACAGGGTTAAGTGACTTGCCCAGGATCACACAAGTAAATGTCTGAGGCCAGATTTGAAATAAGGAAGATGAGTCTTCCTGATTGCTGACCCAGCATTCTATCCACTATGCCACCTAACTGTCTCTCTGACAGGTTACATATACAGTGATTTGCATAACCAGGATTTAGGACTCAGGCCTTCTGACTCCAGATTCAGGACTCATTCCATGACAATATGTTGCCACTCTCAAAATACTTACTTTTGGCAGAGTAGCATGCTAGGCACCAAGGGAGATAAATGAAAAAAATCAGACATGATATAACCCCAACTTAGAAATTAGTAGAGAGTTAAGATACAAACCCATCAATGTACAATAGCAAATGCATGTGAGATGTGCAAAAGCAGGTACTATGTGAGGTCTAGGGAGAAGGGTCATTACCAACAGGAAGTATCAGGAAAGGCTTTATGGAGGAAGCAGTACCTAGTGGTAAAACCAGAAGTATTCTATTTCCTTTGCTAAAGGGACCACACTTCAGCTATGACATATATGATGGACAGACAGTTATGGCCAAATAGAAAAATCATTAGCAAAGAGTCAGAAGTCTTGGAATATTAATCTCAGCTTCACCATTTACTGGCTGTATGACCTGAGGTAAGGGGCTTTATGTCTCTAAGCCTCAGTTTGCTCATTTCATCTTTACCTCTTAGACTCCCTAATTTCTATCAGGGCTCAGTTCAGGCTCTACCTTCTAGGTGAGGCCTTGCTTGTTACTAATGCTTTCCCTCTAAAAGTATTTTTGTCTGTTTATTACATAGGCACTATGTAATAATGTAGTGCAGCTTCTGGGACCCAGAGGTTACTTACCTTCTCATAATTCTAGGAGTATCCCTCTGGGTTTGGGGCATTCAAGTAGTATGTCTCATGAGCCCCCACTAGTGTGATCCTCACTGATTATCAGTAGATGTTAGTTAGTTAATCTGAATTAAATAGCTTTTAGAAACAGGTATTTATTAAAACAAACAGAAGAGTAAATATAGAGTCCAGGGGTTGACTCAGTCTTTGAGAATTCATGTGCCCAAAGAGTAAATTCACAACTCCTGATTAATTGATTCAATCAAACCTGCCTTTATACATATACATATGTGAGTATGTATTTTTTTTTGTGTATATATATATATATATATATATATATATATATATATATATATATATTTCCCCCTTGAAATGTGAGAGTGTAGAAAAATGAGATTTTAGCCCAGCAAATAAGACAATAACTGTACTAGAAAAAGGGAGAGTTAGGAAAGGGAAAGAAGTGGAAAGCTAAAGAGGGCAAGGCACAGTGAAAGATAAATGAATCAAGAACAGCATCAGTAAGGGCAAAATATCGAGTCCAGGACTCCCTTGCCTACTGTACCTTTTTCTGGTCCCCAGTGACCTAGAGAGTATATGTAGTCTTTAGAATTTTACAAGGGATGTCTTAGTTTGGAAGGTCTGAGCTAACACTTCCAAAAGAGATCATGTTGTATATAACATTCTTTATTCTTGACAATATTGAGTTTTCTTGAAATCCTCTTATAAGTCAAAGAGTTGGTTTCTTCTATTTTATTCTTTACAGATTTCTCAAAATTATTTTTTGGAAATTAAAAAAATAATAATGGTTTTCCTACTTTACCTTTGATTAGTTGTATGACAGCTTATCATCCTTTGCTTTTCCTTTCTAACATCTCTTGGGAATTGAAGATGGGAGGAAGGAGTGGAATGATGTCATTGGAGAGTGTATTTTAATCTATTTTGGTAGCATGTGGGTAGCATACTGAATCCTTTAATTAATGTCAAGTGACTTATAAAGCTGGATGATGTCACACATCCAGGAAACTCTCCTGTCCCGACAGTGATGTTATACTGTCCGAATCCTCTACTTAAAAATCAGAGCACAAGAGTTTTTGTTGGCCATCAGACTGACTTGATTTTTGCATTTTCTTTGGTCATGTTCATTCACATAGATCCCTAGATGCTGCCCCAGTCCCATTTTCTGATGGCAAATGACTGCTATTTCTTCCTTTCTCTTTTTGGTCACACATAGCCTCATCCTATTCCATTTACCCCCAAACCACTTATGAGACCCTTCTTTGGGGCTGGCTGAATCAGCTTTAATTTTATGACTCTTGGCCTTTGAATCTTGACCCTGACTTCTACCACCTTACCCAAGAACTCCCCTTTCCAGATCAATGCAATATAAAATGGGCAGTCTATCTTTGTCATCTTCATGACTCATGGTGAGACACCTTGTTTCATCTCCCATGAAGGCTACTCACAAACAGCCTGTTGCTGATGCTATTTATTGCAGAACTCAGAACATGCTTGATGACCTCACATAGGAGTCTTCCAAGCAGTAAGGAACCCACAATTTCCCCTTAAACACAAGGCAGTTACAACTACCGTTTTGCCAGCAAGGTCTATTAGAGAAATAGAAGGCTATAAGTTAGAGCAGAGCCTATGTCTGGAGGCATTGGTTTCTATTGATGATTTTCTCATTTACCATAGACAACAAGAAGCTGCCTGTCTTCTCTGGCCTTGTTTAGTCATCCATAAAATGGGAATGAGAATGATCCTGGGGACCTGTCACATAGGCATAATGAAGTTAATTTGTTCAGTCACATTTATGTATTGGTGAGCAGTGGAGTTTTAAACAGAAAATTATGGTTTTCCCTCAGATAACCCTGACATTGTAAAGAGGTTTTCCTCAAACTTTCCAGAGAAGGAAAAAAGAAAGTCAGAAAAACCTCCAGGGGCCAATAACCCCATAAAACCTTTAACCCTAGAGGAAGTAAGTCAGGAATTTTGTGTGATGAAGAAAAAGGAAAAATGCATACAAACATAACTGATGGACCTCCTTATCCACTAGTAAAATGAGGTAGAGATGGGCATGGACAAATAAGAGTATGAATGTGATAGAATATGCTTTGCCATAAGAAAAGACAAATGGAATATATTTAGGAAAATTTAAGAAGACATACACGTGAAGGAATACGGACTAAGAAAAAATACCCCATGATTGTAATGATGCAAATGAAAAGAACACTGAAAGGAAGTTGGTCTTTTTAAAACCTCTCAACTCTCAAGCACCTACTATGCACCAAGCACAGTGCCACACTGCTGGGGATACAAAGAAAGGCTCCCAAAACACCCAAGTCACCTTTAGAAGGAGCTCACTCTCCAACAGGGGGACGACATGTTAACAACTATACATAAATAGATGTATGCAGGATAAAGTGGGGGTGATATCGGAGAAAAGGTTATGAGATGAAAGGTTGGAAGGTTCAGTTGTGACTTGAAGGAAGCAAGAAGGGTAAGTATTTCAGGCATGAGGAACAGACAGTGAACATGGAATGGAGTGTCTTGCAAAGAATAGTGAAGAGCCCAGTGTCACCAGATCAGAGAGTATACAGAGGGCAATTAGATAGAATACTAGAAAGAAAGGAAAATGTTCTGACCAGGCTTGGTCCTAGAGAACAGAGAATCAAACACACCATCCTTCTCTGAGCTGAGATGTGTAGGAATATAGGCACAGAATGTTTCATACACTGTCCAATGGGGGCATTGAATTGGTTGGTCTTATTTAACTGTTTTTCTTTGTTTAAAGGGAAGGATTAACGTTGGGGGAGAGAGTATAAGTTACTGAGATATAAAAACCAAAAGAAGCAATAACCTTTACTGGGGAGAAAAATGGCAAATTATAGAAATGATTTGGATAATTCAAGTCAAAATGGTGTGTCCTCTTGGAATATTCCAACAAATGAGGCATACATTTGAGAACCATTACTTATAGGTGGATTCTTTGGATTATTTCCTTAAGTCTCCACTTCTGCTTCCTGACCATAACTTTAATTGAATTTAGAGACATTGTATGTGGTTTAGGAACTTAATGAGTATGCCAAAATTTCAGGAGATCTATCTAGTCAAAAAGTAAACAACACCTGAAAATTCATAATATTAGATGGTCTTTGGAAACTATCTGCTATTACTTCTTAGGCCAAAGTGAAAGTCATTACCACTGACAAATTAAGTCCAAACAAGAAGAGAGTGATTGAGGAAGGAAGAAGCTGAAAGTTCCACTCTTGAATTGGTTTGGTTTTTTCCCTTCGTTTTTTCAGGTAACACTTTCAGTATATTGGTCCATAGACATGCTGGTACTTAAGAAAAATACCCAAAGCCTATTATTACATAACTGGTTCTTTCATTGACTTAGAGATTGGTGAAATGTCGTAACTCCTGGAACAGAGGTGTCAAATTCAAATAGAAATGAATCTCCATGGGCCATATATTTATTAAGAAAACCACAAATGAACATTATCTGTATTGTATTATATTTTTGTTTATTTTGCCAAACATTTCCCAATTACATTTTAATTTGCTTTGACAGTACTCTGAAGTTTTGCTGGCAACTGATAGCCTGTAGACCAGATGTTTCACTTCTCTGCCTTAAATAACTCTCTAAGACTAAGAGTTGACAATTTGCATTAGTGGAGGCAGTCCCTACAAGGGATGGCATTTCCATGCTGGGAATTCCCTATAGCAGTGAAATCGCTGAGTCTGCACCACCCCCATCTCTCAAAAAATAGTATTTTTGAGCAGCTATCAGATCTCAAGGAAGCATTAGTCCCTATTCACTATCAGTCACAGGATCCTAAGGATATAGAATTTAAAGATGGAAGAATGTTGTCCTTACTCCACCTCTTAAAAAGGCTGTGTGACTTTAGACAAGCCACATTTCTTTGAATTCCTTTTCCCTCTCTGTGGCCCACCTCATGGGATTGCTGCCAGGATCAAATGGGATTTTATATATGAAAGTGCTTTGAAAGGCTAGAATGTCTTTGAAAAAGCCATACAAATGTAATATAGTGTTATTATATCCAGGCTGCAGGCTGCCACTGTCTCCAACTCAGAGAGATGCAGACATCTCTGAAGTTTGTGAGACAAATCCCTTATGCTTCTGTTAAGGTACAGTGCCTAAGGGACGTAGCAGGGAAGGAGAAGGCTGAGGAAGCAGGTAAAACAAAGCCAAATGACAACCCTGGGTTCCTGAATGTCTGTCCTTCTCTGTGGGCATCATAGGGAAATAAAGGGCACTGAGAGATGTGATCTGCTCCAGAGAAAACAAGGTTTCAACAAGCACCAGAAGATGGAAGGAATGTAACTGGGTGAATTGTATGCAGCAGTGTGCTAAAACCAGCTCGTACTGGCTCTCTGTAGCCAATAGTGAAATGTTCAGTGTGAGCACTGGCACCTCCAAAATTGACCAATGCTACAAAGCAGAGCTTAATGTATTGTTTAGTTGATTGCCTAGACCTGAGATAGTGATGTAGAAAATGTTAATAATGGAAATTCAGTTTCAAAGAGTGTGGTAGGTATGCTTTCCCCCAGTTAGTCAGTTGTCCTACAGTTACCAGCCCGTGGGTCCAAAAGTGATCCAGCAAAGATCTGGACTGGCTGGAGGGGAAGGGAAGAGAAATGGAGTCTGAGGGATGGTAGAAGAGTGGGAGGATGGAAGTGGCACTGGAGAGTAAGGAGTATGCTAACCCCTCCTGCTGACCTGTGTGTCTGGGGACATGAAAGACAAAGTGGTTAACTCTGGAGACCTTCAGGAGAAAGCTGTTTCAGTGAGTGCCATGAGATGGAAGAAATGTGAAAGGAAAGATCTAGGATAAAGAAAGCAGAGGAATATAGGGATTGGGAAGATCTAGGACTTTTTATAATAGAAAACATTGATGATAAACTACCACACCATATTTGCTTCTGTTTCCCTTTCCTCCCTCAGTTGATATCAGAATCCTATCCAGTATGGGACTTTCAGGCAGATAGTACATCAGAAAAAGGAATCCTTGTGATTCAGAACCATTGGAAATCTCTAAGAGGAGATACAAAGGGAAAATGTGAAGGGAAGAGGGAGGGGAAACTGTCTATCCCATCAGATATCATTATTTTGAGCAACACCCTGGAAGGGCTATGAGAAAGCAGGCCAGAGAAGTAGACTGCACCCTAGATGTTGGTACTCTGAGATAAAGTCCTTTTTACCTTGTCCTAGTTATAGGAGCTGACTCCTCCCTACAAAGAGTCTAGACATTTTAAAAATAATATTTCACTTTTTCCTAATTACATGTAAAAACAAATTTACCATTTACTTTTTAAAAATTTGAGTTCCAAATCCTCTCCCTCCCTTCCTTCCCCCTTCCCTAAAAGGGTCAGTAATTTGATATAGGCTATATATGTGCAATCACACTACATAAATACTACACCTTTCTATATTATTTGTGCTGCAAAGAAAAACACAGACACCCCCCAAAAGACATGAAAAAAATAAAGTAAAAAATAGTATTTTTCAATCTGCATTCAAATTCCACCAGTTCTTTCTCTGGAGGTGGGTAGCATTTTCTAACTGTCTTTGTGCTAAGTTATCAGCCCTTCCTTTGGAGCTGTCCCATCCATGAAACCCCGTGTGTATTCTGAGTGAAGTGAGAATCCAAGTCAGGGCAAATTAATCCCATTCTAGAACCTTGGTCATGGGCTTCTTTGCACCAAGAGAATACAGCCTTCAATTTTCTATGGTATTGGTCAATACCAAGCATCACCTTGCTCTTATGATATCCCTGAATCACAGAGACTTCAAGGCTTGAGATCTGCCACTGATCATCCCTTTGGCACTTTGGGCATTTTCTAACTGGTTTCCACATGAAATTACCTTGAAAAAACTGCTCTCATTATATGATTCTATCCTAAAATTCTTGAGGGGCAGAGGGTAGAGAAACTCCAGCTGTAATAATGAGAAGGGTAACTTGAAGGCAGGCTTAACTCCACAACCTCCTTTCCCTTACCACCCTTACAGAATAGATTTTGCCTAATTAATGTTTTTCGTGACAGCTCCTGGTTGTTCTCAGGTATTTACTGAACTATATGCCATTTGCAAAAGAAAATGATTGTTTTTGTTTATTTGAACCTTTGAATGTCTCCTATTGTCTGCCCCACCATGCATATTTCCAGCATTCTAAGAGTCTTATCATGTGTGTATTGAAATCAATGCGTCTTCATAATTTTATCAAATAATTGTTTACTAGGATTATTTTAGTCTGTAATTGATTTTTTTTTCTTCTTTTAGCCTGTGAAAACATGCAGTACTCTGACTTTCCTGCTCAATACTCAGGAAGGGGAAGGCATAATATCAGTTGTACTTTGGAGATGAAAGGAAAATATTGATGCAAGTCTTTTATACCATTCTCGAGAATGCTATTTAGGCTGCTTACTTGTTGATCCCTAGGATTTGAAGCTCTACTCTGTGTCTAAGACTAACAGTTATCAGTAGGGAGTTCACCTCTGAAGATTTGGAGGTAGGCTCAGATTCCAAGGGAAGGTTTCTTCAAGGTGGTTGTTTTTGTTTTCTTTTGCTAATAAATAAACTCCAAAGCAGAACTCTCCTTGAAGAAGAGACTCAAGGTCTCAAAATCTATTGAGTTTTGGAAAATGGAATAGAAAGAGCCAGGAAAGATGTTTGATTCAGAGATAGCAAGTTTCTCTTTAATGTTGGTTGATTTACTGGGAAAACAACTACCTCTCCTTCACATTCTAAGCACTTTTTTGTTCACTCTTGAATAAAGAACAAAACCCAAATCTGTGATGTGGAACCTTCAGAGGAGTTGTTTATGGTTAATGGATCTAAAATAGAGAAAACTAAAAGCCTAATTCCTCATTGCTAACTTTGGGGTCATTGGAACTCTGACTTAGCAAGCTCAAACATTTTGCTTTCTTTAGATTTGGAGCAAATATACATACATACTTACATACATATATGCAAATACATACATACATACATACATACATACATACATACATATATATATATATATATATATGTATGTATATAACTGCCAAAGGGATGATCAGCAGCAGATCTCAAGCCATGGAGTCTCTATGACTCAGGGAGGTCATAAGAGTAAGGTGATGCTTGGTATTGACCAATACCTTAGAAAAATTGAAGGCTGTATTCTCTTGGTGCAAAGAAGCCCATGACCTCTGGCTATACATATACACATACATACATACAAATATACATACACACATACATACATACATACATTACATGGGACAAGATCATAGGATCATATATTTAGAATTGGAAGGGACCTTAAAGGTCATGAGACTCAGACGAGGAAAGTATTTTGTCCAAAGTACAGAAGGATTGGAATTTTAATCAGCTAGCATTCACTATTTACTATTATTATTTAGAAACTTACTGGCTGTATGAACCCAGCAAGTCATCTAACCTTATTTGCCTCAGTTTCCTTATCTTTAAAATGTACTGGAGAAAGAAATGTCAAACCACTCCAGCATCTTTGCCAAGAAAACCCCAAATGGGATCACAAAGTGCTAGATACAACTAAAACAATGGAACAACCAAAGCATTTATTTGCCAGGAACTGTACTAAGTGCTGGATTTTAACCCAGGACCTTGCACTCCAAATCCAGTCTCTTTTCCAGTACGCTACAGAAGTTTGCATATGTCAGTACCTTTATCCAGATCAGCCAATCTGATAAGAACTCTCCCTTAGCCTCCATCATATGGTGTAGAAGAAAGAACTCTGTATTTCAAGATATTTTTCAAGATATATTTCAAGATGCTACTTACTATTTGTGTGATCCTATGGAAGTCATTAATATTTCTCAGCCTCAGTTTCATCATTTGCAAAATAACTGAACTGCTTCAGACTATCTTTAAGATCCAGGCAGATCTAAGGCAGCCAAATGGCACAATGGAGAGAGTACATGACTTAGGGTCAGGAAGAGCTGAGTTCAAATCCTGTCTTAGACCCTCACTAGCTATAAGACCCTAATCTCTCTTAGCCTCAGCTTTCTCACCTTAGCACTATAGAAATGCTAGTTATTATTATTGTTTTCCATTTTTTTTTGAGTAGTATGATCTTATGATGTCCAAGGAAGATCTAGAAGCCCAATGTGTTGGGGGGGGGGGTTTGTTGTCATTTGTTTTTGTTGGGTTTTTTTTTTTGCTCTTTGGAGGGACTTTCCCAAGGTCACACAACTAGTAAGTGTTAAGTGTCTGAGGTCGAATTTGAACTCAGGTCCCCTGGACTCCAGGGCTGGTGCTCAATTCACTGCACCACCTAGCCGCCCTCTTGTGTTTCTTTCAGGGATCAGTCTTCTAAGAGGAAACCAGGACAGGAAGCTGTGGGGAAAAAAAAGAAGAAAGAACAGAAATGAAAAATTCTCTCCTATTAGACAGTCCTTCTGTGTCTGGGCTCCCATCTCCTGTTTCTTCATCTCCTGTACCCGAATCATTGAACTCTGTAAAACTCTATCCCTGGGTCCCTGGCTCTTTTTGCCTAGACTTTCCAAAATGGATTTCTGAATACTTCAGTTGGGGATGGTAGCAGTTGTATTACCAACCTAACGTGAATATAAAATGTCTCATAAACTACAAATTGCCATAAAAATGTGAGTTCTCATTAGTTTTTGATTCTCTGCTTTATATTCTATAGAATTCAGATAGAGACATTTCTGGCAGAGGAGGAAGGGAACAATAAGCATTTATTAAACACCTACTGTGTGTTGAGCACTATGCTAAGAACAACTCTTATTTCATTTGATTCTCAAAACAACCCTAGAATTTAGATGATATTATCATCCCCATTTTATGGTTGAGGAAACCAAAGCAGGCAAAAGTTAAGTGACTGGCCCAGGGTCACATAGCCACCAAGTGTCTAAGGCTGGTTTTGAACTCAGGTCTTCCTGACTCCAGGCCCTGCCCACTCTGTCACCTGGCTTCCTGGGACAAATCATTATCCTCCTGTTGTTCTTTTGGATTTAATGTTTGACTAACTTGTGCACAGGCAGACAAATTGATGAATAAAATCCTTGAGATGTCAGCTTATCTTTCCCAGACTCACTCAAAGCATCATCACAATAATTCTGGTGACAGACCAGACAGTGATGTTTACTTGTTGTTCCCAAATGGCTTTGATTCCTTTTGCTAATCGTCTATATTTTGTGAGGTTTTCATTCCATCCACATCAATTG
Source organism: Gymnobelideus leadbeateri (assembly GCA_011680675.1). Lineage (NCBI taxonomy): Eukaryota > Metazoa > Chordata > Mammalia > Diprotodontia > Petauridae > Gymnobelideus > Gymnobelideus leadbeateri. The sequence goes on along the minus strand of WOXC01009692.1, from coordinate 618,347 downwards.
GAGGTCATATGTGTGCAGTATAATGACTTCTGTTAAAAATTTTGCTCAAATTTGTTGAAATCTCAAGGATATTTGGGGTTTGCATTTATAGACAGAGTAGTCCAGTGTTACTTCGTAAAAGATTGTAAGCTCTGATGAATTCTGCCCACCAAATTGTGTCTTTTTTAGACTAAGTTTCCCTCTCTTACTCAGAACAGATGTAGAGGACTCTCTGTCTCTCTATCTCTGTCTCTCTCTGTCTCTCTCTCTGTCTCTCTGTCTCTCTCTCTCTGTCTCTCTCTCTCTCTCTCTCTCTCTCTCTCTCTCTCTCTCTCTCTCTCTGTCTCTCTCTCTCTGTCTCTCTGTCTCTCTCTGTCTCTCTCTCTCTCTCTCTCTCTCTCTCTCCTGTTTCTCACCTAGACCAATTCTCCTCTCCTTAGGCAGTGGGCTGGTTATCCACACCTTCTATTCTAAAATTTCAGCATTCCACAAAGCTTTGGGATTATGATTGCTTTAAATGATGAATGTTAACAAGTGGATTTGTGCTCATGCTTGGCTTCCCCTCCAGCTTATTGATTGAATTCTCTGTGTTTGTTGGATTTATCATCTGTTGGTTCATGAAAGATAGTGAGCTTTCTGATGGGGAATTCTAGCAGGTTGTGTTTCCCTAGGAATTTGGCAGGAACAATATTTGCTGTATCATTTATTCCATTTCCTTTCAGAACCTTCATTGATTACTGAGTCTGGGTTCCTTAAGAGAAACCCAGTTGCACTATGCCACCAGGTGACAATGACCTGGTCTTGAATTACTATCATACACCCTTTTTTTCCCATAAATTTCCACAACTTAGCCATGCTTCTTTGTCAACATGTTTTTGCCTGAATTCATACAAATATCAAACATCAAAGTGGCAAATCTTTTCATTCCATTTGAAGATCTTAACTATTTCTTAGATTTCTTCTGGAGGAAAAAAAGGCCTTTTGGATATAGATGATAAATTGAATGGCATGTGAGATAGAATTAATATCTGCCCATGTGTCCCTACAAAAGTTGGTTAGGCCCAACCTTTCTTTTCCCTCCTGTGATAGGGATTAGTTTTTCCGAAAAGGAAACAGTGGTCTCAAAACCTGACTGGTTGTTCTTTCCCTCATATATCTTATTTCCTCCTACTCCCAGCATGGGATAGGTCCCATCCCTCCTACTTCCCTCCTGAGATAGGTATTAGCTTTTTCCTAAAAGGAAACCAAACTGTTTCTTGGACCCAATTAGCCATAGTTTCCTGATGCAGCTTTCTGGTCACCTAAGGGTATAAGTCCCAACTATATGGAGTCTCAGCCTTTCAGACTTGGTGGGTATCTGAGTTACTATTCCCTGCCCTATTAACCTTCTGACCAGACCCAAGCTGGGGATAGGTGCCCCTTTATCCTTCTTGTTTTAGGGCAAATCACATCTTCTTTTTGTTAACTGTTCAATAAATTATAAATATCTCATTTTGTCCCCTGGGATATCAAGCCTGGCCTGGGATAGTGCTAGTGTTAGGCCTGCCTCTTATTGCCTTACTTTGTTCGCAGCTTTCACTATTGATTCGTAAAGTAATGATCTGTTTGCCCAAAAGTATTTCTATAGTGTTTTTGTGTTTGTTTGTTCTACTGGTTTATTATGTGTTCTGAGAATGACCATCAATCTTCTTTTTGGCAAAGAAGTATTAATCTTTCTACAGCTGCCTTAGGATGCTGGGTCTTGGCCTTGATATTGTATGACATTGTTACTTTCCAAATTTGTTATAGTTCAAAGTTGCATACTAAGACTTCTATTATAAAGGTGTCAATTGTTTTAAATGTTTTTCCATTGAGTTTACATTTCAAGATTCCAGTAAATTTCTTAAAATAGTCACCCACAGTTTTATCCTTGATATTGATATATACTCAGTGTGTCTTGCCTGGAGAGAACTGAGATATTTATCTAATGGACAAATAGCTACTAAATCAATTTAAGCCCCAAATTAACCTCCAAACTAGAATCCTTCATCCTCTCTCTTTCCTTAATATGTCAAAGTATTTTGTGTACTTAGTGAGTCCAAATGGTATAGTCATTCATATGCATAAACTAACTAACAAAATGTTTTGGTTCAACTCCTTTAATTTGGAAGGGATATTCAGTTTCATTTGGGGGAGTTGATAATTGACTTAAGGCTAAGCAAAATTATAATGGGCTTAAACTGCCTCCATGAAAAATGTCACATTTTAAATTAATTGTTCATGACATGAGGTTGGTGGAATGTTTAAAAATATAACAGTTTTTAATGTCAATATCAAAAAATTTACTGTTCTGAGGTGGAACCAAGATGGCGGAGTAGAAACAGCTTGTCCAAGCCACTCTGCCCCCAGATTTCCTCCAAACTATGTAAAAGGGGACTCTGAACAACTTCTGGAGCCCCAGCACCCACAGAACGACACAGAGAAGCTAACCTCCCACTGAGGACAGTCCAGCAACCCTGCAGGAAGGACCAGCGTAGCACGCAGTGCGTAGGGAGCCGAGCACAGGTCCGGTCCGCCTGAGTCGTGGTTTTAGCCCCAGGGTGACAGGGCCAGCAGCCGGCTGGAGGGACCCCAGAACACCAGCAGCTGTGGCGATTCCAGAATTATCAACATAGACATGCCTAGAACGAAGTGAGAGGTTAGTGCCCTATGGACTTTGGGACCAGTATTTGGGGAACGAGTTGGCTTCCTCCCCTGGGGGCTAGAAGCTGCTGAGGAGACAGGACATTTTATAGTTTTCAGAGGCAGCTCCAGCTCCTGGCCTGCGAACTGTAGGGAGATCCAGCAATCAGGCTTGGGGGGTAATTGCTCTTGCTTTAACCTCCCTGGATCTGGATTGTGATCTGGGGTGGAGGTCGTGGGTGGGTTTCTAGCTTGCCAGAAATGGAAGTTGCCCCCTCACATGTTCGGGATGAAAATTCCCCTATCTGGCGGCAAAGCCATAGTGTGGCAACAAGCCCAAAAGTCAAGTAATTAAGTGGCAACATGCCAAGGCAAAGGAAACAAATTAAACAGAAAAATGCAACCCTAGACTCCTACTTTGGGGGCAAGGAGGGTCGAAGCATGGAGCAGGAAGAGGACTGTGAGGTCAGAAGCCCTGCTCCAAAAGCCCCAGAGGAAAACATGAGCAGGTTGCAGGCCATAGAGGACCTTAAGAAGGACTTTAAAAATCAAATAAGAGAAGTGGAGGAAAAATTAGAAAGAGAAATGAGAAGGATGCAGGAAAAGTATGAAATGAGGGTCAACAGCCTGACTGAGGAAAAAATTTACTGTTTTTACTGTATTTATGTCTGTTTTATGTTGTTTTTAGTACACGAATAAGCCATGAATAAGGAACTGAGTCTAAGTCCTTTTGATGACAAAAGGAATATAAATTCTATGGTGCTTCTGGGTGGCAGGTGTGATAATTACCGAACAGATAATATATGGTTCCTTATACCTCTGGGACTTTTTGGTACATTCTATATGCTCCTCGACATGTTATTTTCCTATAAGTGTTTATAAGTTATTTTTAGTGATACAGCCTGTTAGTGCATTGTACAAGATACATAAACACATAGTTGGTCTGTTTTTTAAAGGGTTCCTTAATCTTTCCTCATCTTTTGTAACAGATATATGATGCATTCTGTTGAAAAGCCTTGCATCTGAGAAGAAGTTGGGAAAATGCTTTTTTAGCAATTACTGCATCACTGTGAAGCTGTGATTCAATTATAATATATCTTATTCAGCCCTTTCCAGGTTTTTGGACAGTCACCTTCCTTAATTTAACTATTCTGTGGTTCATTATGTTAATACTTTTCAGTCTTTCTGGTTCTTGTTTCATACCACGTGCATATTTATTATGTTGAACAATATGAGACCATATTATTATCCTTAAATTTTACAAAGACTCTTTCTTCCAGAGTTACTCTTTATTCTCTGAAATATTTGCTTTTAAAATCCCTTTGAAAATATTTTGATTGATGTTGACATATTTATTTTATTCTATGAGCTATTTCGACTCCTGGTATCACCCTAACCTTTTCACTTTTGCTTTCAACTGCTGATTCAAGGAATCTAGATATATTTTTGTTTCTTATTATTTCATTCTTTGTGTTTTGTTGTTGCTGTTATCTTTAATGGAATGCTCTGATATTCACATTTTCTATATTATATACCAGCCAGATAATGGATGTAATCTTCCAATGTCTTTCTAAAGGTCTGTGGTTGTTCTCTCAAATCATTTCTATTGTGCTAGTGTTTTGTCCTGAAGAATATTTATTTTTTAAAAATTATGTTCTTTCCCAACCACATGTAAAAACAAGTTGAGAAATTCATTTTTTAAAATCTCAAGTTCTAGATTCTATCCCTCCATTCTCTTCTCTCCCCCTCACAGTCACTAAGCAATTTGATGTAGGTATTGCATGTGCAATCATGCAAAAGTTATTTCCAATTAGTTGTATTGTGAAAGAAAACACAGACCAAAGAAACCCACAAAAAGTAAAGAAAGATAAAAATAATATACTTCCATCTGCATTCAGAACTCCATCAGTTTTTTCTCTGGAGGTTGATAGTCTTTTTCATCATGAGTCCTTTGGAATTGCCTTGGATCATTGTATTACCAAGAATAGCTAAGTCATTTGCAATTGATCATTGTACGATATTGCTGTTACTACATACAATATCCCCCTGGTTTTGCTCACTTCACTTTGAAATAGTTTATGTAAGTCTTTACAGATTTTTAAAAAATCATCCTGCTCATTTTTTCTAATAGCAAAATAGTATTCAAATATAATAAAATAGTACAAATTGTTCAACTATTCCCCAGTTGATGGATATCTGAGGGGTATTTCTTGATAACTTGACCTCTCCTCTTAGAGTTATTACCATTGCAATGGTTACTGAATATATTTTTGCGTGCAGATCCTAAAATTTCTTATACTCTGTCAAATGCTGTGGGAGAATGCATTCATTTGTGGCAGCTTTATAGCAAATACCAGCTTTTAGAAATTAATCTGTTTTGACACAATTATCCAGTGATTTAAACTCATGCCATCAAACTTTAAAAGGGCTTTTCAGAGTTCCAATATATGTATTGGAATCTCCTTTTTTAAATCTCTTCAACGTCATTTGATATCACTGATGTATTTCCATCTCTTCCATTATCAAGTACAATTTCTGACCTGTAACTAAATTTTTATATATTGTCTTCCCCAATTAGAGTTTAAACTCTTTAAAAGCAAGGATAGCTTTTATATGTATACATATATACATATATGTACGCATGTATATGTGTATATATGTGTATACATATATTTTAATATATGTGTATGTATGTATTTATCTTCAGAACTTTTCACAAGTACCTAATAAATGATTTTTTACTTGTGCATGTGTTCGTTTCTGGAGTTTGAATTAAAGAAAGATTTTTAATCACCTCAGGTGCTTTGACTTTCTTCTCTTCAGATTTTAATAGCTCTTCAATCTCATCTCTTATATCTTCAATCTAGATTTCAGAATGAAATCCTTCTTTATAATTCCCTTTAATTGGTCAGCAGTGCACTGATGAGTGAACAGCTAGGTGGTGTAGTTGATAGAGCTCCAAGCTTAGAGTCAGGAATACCTGAGTTCAAATCTGACCTCAAACACTAGCTGTACTACCCTGGGCAAGTCATTTAATCCTGTTTGCCTCAGTTTCCTCTTCTGTAAAATGAGCCAGTAGAAGGAAATGTCAAAACCATTCTAGTATCTTTACCAAGAAAACCCCAAATGGGGTCATGAAGGGTCAGATATGACTAAAACAACTGAATAAAAACAAACATCGGTGTGTAACTCAGCGTTCAAGGTAATGTTGAGTGAAAACAGTGTGAAGCCCATTCCAATAGAAATTATGGATATTTGGGAAAGTGACATTTATTAAAAATATTATCCTTAAGTTTTTATGAATTGATGCCACACCCAGTAGATCTTCAGCAACAATTTGGTCTGTTAGAATTGTCTCATTCTAGTATATTGTTTGAGTTTTCTGAGAAGTGTTGAGGGTTGTATCTCACCTGACAGTCTATGAAAGATAATGAGCTTCTATTAATTCCAGCTATCAAGTCATGTCTTGCTAAACTTTTTACAGCCAGAAGTGATGTGTTGCTTCTTCCTCTTCCTTACTTACATAATCTACAATGATCAGTAACTTTTGACCCTTAAGCATAGACTTTTATTTCTGATGGCAATGACTTGGTCCTAAATCATCATCACAAAACTCACCATTTTGACAAACAAATAGAATAACTCATTTATTTATTCAACTCTTCTTTATCTTGTTATTGTCTGAGTTGATGGAGATGTCACTCATGATGGGCCTTTTGATTCTACTCTTAAATTGTAGGAGACTCCACCCATATGTAAGCCACTTTTGATGACATTTGACAGTGATGTGTATCTGTCATCTGCTCTTACTGTTTGCTCTGGGAAGTGATGTCTGCTTGTTCCGAAAGCATTTCTATAAGTTTTTGACTTGTCATGTGCTCTAAGAATATCTTAATGTTCTTCCTTCTTTTTGGTAGGAAATTTGCCCTCCTCTGGGCAAGTAACTCTTTCTGTGGTTGCCTTAGAATGGTGTCCTGTGTTTTCTTGATGTTTATGAATTTTCTAGGGTTTTTGTTGTTACTGTTGTTGGGTCATTTCAGTCATGTCTGACTCTTTGTGACCCTATTTTGGGGTTTTCTTGGCAAAGATATTGGAGCAGTTTGCCATGTCCTTTTCCAGCTCATTTTACAGATAAGGAAATTGAAGCAAAGTAGGTTAAGTGACTTGCCTAGGGTCAAACAGCTAGTAAGTGTCTGAGACCAGATTTGAGCCCAGGAAGATGAAATCTTCCTGATTCCAAGCCCAGTGCTCTGTCCACTGTGCCATCTAAGAGTATTGTCCATATACATTTTAAGAGTATTGTCCGTATACTTATTGACCCATTTTGGTTCATTTTGTAGTTCCAAAAATTTACTTTAAGACAGATATTATGCAGGTATTAATTGTTCTTCCCTATTTAGCTTTGGTTTCAGGCCATGAATAAGTCTCTTAACATGTACAGCCACAATCTTCTCCTTGGTATCTTTATGTTCTGTATGCCCTGCCTGGGAAAGATCAAAATGTTTTGGCGAGGGAACAAGGGGGTTTGCCTTCATCCACTAGATCAATATGACCTCAAGCTCCAAGCTTTCAGTCTTTATATATCCTTGGAGTACATTAAGAATTTTACACTTATCCAGTCCAAATGACATTTTGATATCATTGGAGAAGGATTCCATGAGGTAATCAAGAGATTTCACTTGTTAGTTTTAATTGAGCCACATAGTTTAGTGTCATCCATGTGCATCAAGGGTTTAACTACTTACTTTATTTGGTAATTAGGTCTTTGGGGAAATATGGCCACAGATATGTCTAGGCAGTAGCATAATAGGCTTAATTGTCACTATTGTTTTGCGTGTTGTTGTTTTCTTCATTATCCCAGTTACTTTGTACTTATATTCACTATAAGTGCCAAGCACCTCCCTTGCCTTAATCCCCTTGAACTCTGATCTGACCTGCCTGCCTGTATTTCATTCACCCCCCTCACTGCTAGTCCTGGTTCTGTGGAGCCTTAGACTTAAAGGACGCGCTTAGATATCTACCACTCACTTTTCTACTTCCCCTGCTGATCAGCCTTTAGAACCAATCTACCTACTTAGAACCGAGGTGCCACCCCCTCCGATTCTGCTAACTCATTTAAATTTCCAGTATTCATAAATAACCCTATACTAACTGATCTACTGGGCATGATCTCTCATTGCCCTTATTACCCATCAAACCCTTCAGGTCTAATTCCTCTGAGCTTCCTCTGACCTGACTCTTTGTTGTCATTCAGACCTACCTTCACAGGGTTATTCTGAGATTCAATGAGAAAATATTTGTAAAACAGCATAGTCCCTGGTGCCTAGTAGGAGCTATATAAATGCTTATTTCTTTCCCTTCTCCTTCATGTCAATAAGGTCCTCATGTGACAATGAGGTGGCACAATGCAGGCCTGGAGTCAGGAAGACCTGAGTTCACACACTTATTAGTTATTTGACCCTGGGCAAGTCATTTTGCTTCTTTTTGCTTCAGTTTTCTCAGCTGTACAATGAGGATAATATTAACACCCACCTCCTAGGGTTGTTGTAAAGATAAAATTAGATGGTACTTATAAAGTGCTTTGCTGATATTAATGTTATTATTATCAATTATCATTATGTTGGCAATGGGAGAGTGGGCATATTGGTATTAGAGTAGAAATACGTAATAAGATTTGATGGATGAATGATAAAGTGGGTGAATGAATTATAGGGCATGATTATTAGATTCCAAAGCATCTTCCAGTTTCAATAGTCTATGATTAATACTGAACTAATTTGCCCAGAGGAGGGCAACCAGCATAGTGAAGGTCCTCCAGATCATATTTATTGAGGGTCTGTTGAAGAAACTAGGAATGTTGAGCCTGGAAAAGAGAAGACATGGAAGCAAGGGTGGATTCAAGAAGTGAAGAGTTGCCATGGAAAATAGTTGTTGTCAGAGGACAGAATCAGGAGTGTTGTGTGGATGCTGCAATGAAGCAAACTCAGGCCTGAAGTCAGGACCAACTTTGTTTCAGTTAGAGTTGGAATGCACTGCCTTGGGAGCCAGCAAGTTCTGCTTCCCTGGAGGTCTTCAAGACAGAATGATCATGTGATCACTTATGCAGTATCTTGTAGAGGAGATTCCTGTGCTGGGACAGATTGGATTCAATTCAATTCAACAAGTATTTATTAAGTGGCCGCTATCTTGTAAGGCACTGTGCCAGAGATGCAGACACAGAAAGGAACTAACATTCCACCAGGTGAATGAAACGTGTGCAGAGCCACAAGATATATACAACATAAATACAAGGCACTTTCAGAGTGGGGCTAGGTTAACACCTGGGCAAACCAAGAAAGGCCTTTCAGGCTGGACTGGGCAGCCTCTGAGGTCCCTTGTACACCTGACATTCTCTGATTCTGCCACTCTTTTTTTCTGTCTTCTTAGTAGCTGATTTGAATCACCTGACAATCTATCTAGATGATGCTCCTATTTTAGGTAGCTGAAATAAAATCAGATTGTGCAAACAGCAGTCCACTTTGTCTAAACACATACATACATACAATTAGCCTAGTAATATGGGGGGGGGGAGACTGAAGTTACTAGGGGTTGGGAGAAGAAAAGAACTGAATAGCTTGAAAAATTATGGATTATAGGATCCAGTTTTGAAGTTGGAAAGAAACTTAGAGGTCATCCAACCCAACCTCCATTTCATAAATGATCAAATTGAGGCCAGAGCAACCGACTGAATTGTTCAAGGCCACACAGGTACCAAAGCTAGGATTCCACATCCAGTGTTCTTTCAACTGGACCGTGCCACTTCTTTGCAGGTATAACCAACCAATGGTAATATCTGTGGATTTATTTTAACATGAGGCAAAGCTTACTTGGGCCAGTGCTACACGCTGGATTGGGAGGAGGGATTCTTTCTTGTAGGATTCACAATAAAGGAGCAGGAGGATGAAGAGAAAGCAGTAGTCATTCGTGGCCGTGGTACCGAGAGTTCCATCTGTTGATGATGGATATTGATTTCCTCTCCTCCCCCACCCCCCACCACCGTTGTCTTGGCACATGATGTCCTAAATCATGTCCTTTGTATGGCTGCCCAAACACGCACCCTGGCTCTGACAGGGAGGGCTCAGAAGGGACCCATCGGATGGGGGTGGGGACATCCGCATTACGAGTGGCAACAGGAACCCAGCGAGGGCGAGCAGATGGTGTCGAGGCAGTTTTCTCCATCTTGTACAGCTTTTTCCATAATGGAATCCACATTAAAAATGATATTATCTTCGCTTTTAAAGGCCCTAATGGATTATATTTATGTCCACGAAATATGTTGCTGAGTGAAAGACACACGGTATATGAAGTCCACGTCCTTGAAAGGAGCATTTCAAAGCAAGAGGTACAATTGGGGATCTCACATCCCCCATTTCCCAGCCAGTCTGGGAAAATATGTTTTAATCTATGACAAAAAAGTATAGTTTGTTGGTTTTCCCCACAGAGTATTGAGAGGACATGGGTTTTAATGTGATTTGACAGCCTTGTGATATTTTTTGCCATTTCTGTTCTTAGCAAAGTGCTCTAAAAATGTACCCATAATTTATTTATGGGACCTGCATTAACTCATGAGGAACCAGGATGCTGGACATTTAAGCTCAATGTCCTCTCTGAATAACAATGTTTGATCCCAGGAAAGTTAAGCAATGGCAATTGCCATAGGTTTTGTGCTAAAGAGAGAAATCCGAAGAGGGTGAAAACTGCTATTAGAAACTGATACTATATTTTACCTTTATAGCAAAACATTTTGCTGCCATTAAGGGAGGGTGGGGGATGGGGGCAGGAAAGCCAAACACACACCAAGCTGCTAGTTCTTTTTCTAATGACCTTAAATTCCAAGAGAAGGCAAAATCCCAGTCGTATTCTGAATTGAGTGTGATATATCTCCTGTGTCTAAAATATAGGTGGAAAGACTTACTCTCAAAAATGTTAATTTATGATCCCACAAAATGAATTTCTGGCAAACTGGTCTTGACCCAGTTACACTCTACTAGCTGGGCCAGATGTAATCTTCCATTTAGCCAGGTCACAGGGAGAGAAGACTAACCTTGAAAGCATTTGATGTGGGTTCACATCTTAGTTTTACCTGTGGTATCTCAAGCAGATCCCTTCCCTTCTTTGGGCCTCAGTTTCCTCCTGTATAAAATTAAGGAGTTAAAATAAATGATCTCTATGGTCCCTTAAAACTCCAAGTCTTCTTTGTCTACAAGATTAGCCGCAGATTGTTGCTAACTCAGGCTGTGTTCACATAGCATAAGGAAAAGGGGCCAATAAAATCATCATCCCATGATTTAGACTATTGTTAGTAGCCAAACCCTATCATTCAAGGTGAATGAAAGTGACTGGCAGTCTGTACTGCCAGGGTCTCAGGGGAGCCCCACTTCCCACTCACCCTTTCACTTGGCTAGTGAACCCAGTGCTCCAGTAATTTGGGTTTGGCATATGTCTTGCCATTTTCTGTTAGAAACTTGAAGCTTACATATTCTCTGATTTCAAGCACGCTGTTTTAAATATCCTATTCATAAGCATAATGTTGCTGCTATATATAGTTGTGATGTTCTTTCTATAAATAAAGATAATTTCTATAAATATATCTTCATTTAGTCCAATATTTGGGTTATAGGTATAGAGTTTAAAAGGACCATATAGATTATCTAGTTCAGCCCCACAAAACCAGAGTCATATCTCTAGATATAAAAATGACCTGAGTCCCAATAGTTCAGATCCCCTCAGAAAGAGGAAGTAACTTGAGAGCATCATAGGTCACAGAGGGAGTAAACAGAAGAGTTAACACTTAGGTCTGGGTCTTCCAAATTCAAATCCAGTAATGAAATACAATGAAAAGAGTATTGGTGGGCAGCTAGGTGGCTCAGTGAGTAGAGTACCAGCCCTGGAGTCAGGAGGACCTGAGTTCAAATCCGGCCTCAGACACTTGACACAAAAAAACTAGCTGTGTGACCTTGGGCAAGTCACTTAACCCCAATTGCCCTATCCTCCCCCCTCCAAAAAGAAAAAAAAGAGTATTGGTTCTAGAGTTAAAAAAAAAAAAACAGTTTCCAAACTCCACCTCAGATTCTTGGGCATATTACTTGACCTCTCCGGTACCTCAGTTTCCTCATCTGAAAAGTAGAGTTTCATTATATTGTCTCAGAGGCTCTTTCTAGCTCTTGATTTATGATCCTGTGAGCCTGTACTCATTCTACAACATGATATCATCAGGACTCCCAGATAAGATATTAAGCATAATAGGAAAAAAAAGGAAAAAATAGAGATTATGTTCTCTACATTTTAAGGAGTTCTTTTAAGCCTGTAATCTCAATGTATCTCATAAATATCCCCTAATTAAACCATCTAATATGCCACCAAAAGAGTGGGCTGTTTTATACACACAGTGGGTGCTAGTAAGTTTATCTGACCTTTATCCTTTCTAGACGAGGAGCTGCAGAGTTGGGCATAGGACCCATCCCTATGAGTTTTATTCTGTATCAATCCAATGCCAAAAACAACTATTGGGGTCAGATTGTGCCTACTTGATAACTCCCCAAATGTCTAGAAGTGTTCAGAATAAAAATAAAAAATAGATCGTCCTTCATTAAGCGGTTCAATCTCTCACAAAGTTCAACAAATGTCCATCTTTTATTCTAACTACCCAGGCACATAGCTGGATTCTTTCTGCTCTGACCCAATATGGGTGCCATGTAAATGCTAGCCAGTTTCTTATAAAGAGAATTTGTCCATCTAGTCTCTCTGGCAAGTCAGTTTGGGAGAAAAGGCTGATTTCTACCCAGCAGCACCTGAATTAAACTTTTTGTTCTAAAACATAAGGCAGTGGGCTGCAGCAGAGTTCAAAGCCAGGCGGTTTGGGTTTCAATCCAGAAAGCCTGCATTAACCTTCATAAATTACTTCTCAGTTTTTTCATTTGTAAAGTGAGGAGAGGGAGGAAGGATTAGATAATCTCCAAGGTCCCTTTTCTGGTAGACATTTCTATTATTGGACTGTTTAGTATTTTCTGGCATCTCCAAGCAAATGGGAAGCTTTCTCAAGGCAAGACCTATGTCTTATATTTACTTCATGTATACAGCAACCACCACTGCTTAGCTTCCATCTAGTAAACATTCAAGGGAAAAACATTGCTGCCTAATTAAGGGATAGAAACTAAACCTATGATTTCATTGGTGTGTGCAACTCTTGGGAAGGAACTTCCTTCATAAAAGCAAGCCAGCACCTTCTCTACACGGGATAGTCTTAGAGCTGTCTAGAGCACTGAGAAGTCAAGGGACTTTTCCAGGATCTAACAGCCAATACGGGCCTGACATAGGACTCAAACCTAGATCTCCTTGGTTCTGATGCCAGCTCTGGACATTCTTGTGGACTATCTCTTTTTGCATGATTACCTATGCCAAGGTGGAAGATGGCTTTGGAAATTTGGTATTTGTGCTAAGCCAAAGTTTATTTAAAACATTAGTGAAAACCATTTATAGCTTTTGAAATGACACTGAAGGGGAATTCTGAAGTGAAAGATTACAGTTTGTTGCTTGATGCAGTGCACTTGGACAGCCTCTGAGGTCTCAGCTCTGTGGTATTGAGAACCCTGTGAGTTATTGGCAAAGTGCTTGAGTGAAAGGCTAAAGTTGGGGCTGGCCTGAAAGTTATTATGTTGGGACTGAGATGGATTTCTGTGGGCAGGGAAAAGGGAGAGTTCCTAGGGCTTGGGACTTGGACTATTCTAGTCTTTTCCCCATTCTGGGATTGATTGGTATGTGTGGCCTGGCTAAGAGATTATTATTTAAGGAAAAGCTGGGGAGAGTTAGTCCTGCTCCTCATTCTCATTGCAGGCTTTAGCACTTATTAAGGTTGGGTCCTTTTGGGGTCCCTTGAAATATTTATGATCTGACATGCCCTGTGAGTTATAGGAGCCCATTTCTATAACTTGGGTTCCACGCTGCTGACCATTTCTCCCTGCACTGGGGAAACTCTGGCCTCAGAATCTACCCCAGCAGGGACTGTTCTCAGAGATTAGAATGCATTAGATTTGTGGAGGCAAATGTGCTCTTTGACTGAAAGTCAGGTGTGAGTTACTTTGGAAAATAACTTAAACACTGACTCATGGCTCATATATTGGGAGAGGCCCAGGAGGAGGTTTGATGTGGTAGAGTGAGGGGCTGCAGGGCAGAACAGACCCTGGAATCTAAGGCCGTGCCTTCGGATCCTTCCTTTAAGCAAGGTGCCTATCTTCTCCAGGGTTGAGTTTCCTTATACATAAAATAAAGGTGTTGAATCAGATAACCTCTACCTCCTCTCAACCCTATGATCATCCTAGTGTGTGGTGTGATGAATAGAATGAAAACTTTGGTTCTAATCACTGTTCTGTTCATTACCAACTGACTGTTCAACCTTGGGAAAATCCCTTAACCTTTCCAGGTCTGGGTTTTCTTTTCTGTTAATATGATTGCAGTGCCTCAAGGGGAGCCTTTTAAAATGGATCACAATTTATAGTCTGTTCAGTCTTAATTTGCTTGAGACAATTCAGTAATGTCTTAGTTTTCAGGGAAATAATGATAGGAACACTATATGCAATCTAACAGGACAAGTTTTCCATTCATTTTCTTTTCCTTTCTTTTTTTTTGGATGCTGGGTCTCCCTATCCCACACATTCAAGTACAGTGGTCACTCATAGGTCTGCCCCCACTGCTGGTCTGCATAGAAGATTTGACCCAACCTGGTCTGTTCACCATTCCTTAAGCATTCTGGTTCTTACCCACATAGAGCAGTCAGGAAATTGGCTTAATCCACCAGCATCCCCAGAAGTGGGGAATGTGGGTGTTCTTAAGCACACTGGGTTGAAATGATCTATATGTTAGAAAAGGGGTAGGGCAAAGAGACCACTGGACTAATGGTCAGAAGGCCTCAGTTCTGGCTCTTGGGAGGCTTTCTTTTATCATTTACAAAACAAGGGCAACAATCCCTACCTATGAGGAAGCCAAAGAAGACAGTAAATATAGGATACTTTGCAAAATAACCCTTAGTGTTCTAATCACTTCCCTTATCTAGCAACAATATGGATCCCAAGAGGAAGCTACCTTACCAAACCCTATTTGAGCATGCCCATCTGACAGGACAATAACAAAATAATTCAGTCATTTGGGTAGAAACCTCATTCAGGCCCTTATTTTCTTTCACCTGGATTATTGCCATAGCCTCCTAAGTAGTCTCTGTCTCACATTTCTCTTCTATTTAATCCATCCTCCACAGAACTACCAAACTGATTTTCTTAAAGCATAACTAATACCATGTCACACCCCTACTCAATAAACCTCCATGGCTCCCTAATACCAGTATGGTCAACTATAATCTCCTCTATATGGCAATGAAAGAATGGTACAGACCAACGCCATCTTAAATTCCCAGTTTTCTTTTGCATTATTCCTTTCCAGAGCCCTATGGTCAAGCTATGTGGAGCTTCTTGCTATTTTAACTCATGGCTCTTAATCTCCTGTCTTTGTGCCTTTGCCTGGCCATCTCTCACATTTAGAAAGCACTCCTTCTCCATCCTTGCCTCTTAAAGCCTCTTAGTTTCCTTCAAAACTCAGTTCAAATATCACCTTTCATATGAGGCCTTTCCTTATCCTCCCAATTACTAAAGCGTCTGCCCCCCAATTCTGTTGTATTTATGTATATTTTAACATAGTCTGCACATAGTCAATAAGTATTTATTAAGTACTTGTTATGTGCCAGATATTGTCTTGAGTGATGGGGACATGAGAATGGCAAAACCATATTTCCTGCCCTCAAGGAGCTCACATTCTGATGGGAAAGACAGCATGCAAATGGACATACAAGAAGTAGACAATGTGATTGGAAAGTAATCTCAGGAAGAAAACACTAGTGGGGGTAGAGAGGGGAGACTGGGAAAGACTTCTTACAGATATTGGTATTTGAGCTGTCATAAGCCCCCTTCTTACACTCCCAGCCAAGGAAGCCAGAATGGGAAAGTAAAGTAAGGAAGAGCATTCCAAGTATGAGCAGCAGCCTATCCAAAAGCACAGAGATGGAAGATGGTGTCATATGCTGGAAAGAGAACAAACCAGCCAGTGTTCCTGGATCCTAGACCACATGGAAGGAAGCAAGGTGCAAAAAGACTAGGAAGGTAAGAAGGGGCCAGATTTTGAAGGGCTTTTAATGCCAAACATTGAAGTATTTTAAATGTGGGCCTAAAGGTAATAGGGAGCCATTGGAACTTATTGAGGTGACATGGTTAGACCTGTGCATTGGGAAAATTGCTTTGGTAGATGAATGGAGGATGGATTGTAATGGGAACAGACAAGGCAAGGAGATCAATTGAAAAGCTATTGCGGGGGGGAGAGGGGGAGCCAAGATGGTGGAAAGGAAGCAGTAACATCACTGAGCTCCTCGGTCACTAAGTCTCAAAAAGTGAATCTGAATGGATTCTGGAGTGACAAAATCCACTGGAAGATGGAGTGTGGCAGAATCCAGCCCAGGAAATTGCCCAGTGCGTCCGGACAGGATGAGCACAGAGCACATAGGGTCTGCACAGCTTAGACTTAAGAGCAGACAAGCAGACTACACCACAGAGAGAAAAAGCCCCAGCCTGCAGACTTACCAAGGACTAATCGCAGTCATCTCACCTTCATCTCACGAGGGAATGGGAAGAATCATTGGAGCCAGGTAGGAGAGTCAGGCCCCCAGTGGAGAGAGCAGGTTCTCCTGCTGCATGTGGGCCCCCAGCCTGGAAGTTTAGAAACTACCTGCCTGTATAATACAGGGGCTGGAATGGCAAAGTAAATTCTAGCTGCTCAGATCCTCCCATCCCTCCTTCATGAAGCAGAAAACCCAAAGATAAGTCTCCCACCCAGATTGAAATACCAAGTTAATGGGAAATAGCCTCAGGCTTGGGAGTCTCCAAGAAGGGGTGTAACTGAGACAGCCTGGAGTCTGAAGAGAAGAGATGGAGGGGTCCCAACAAGCCCCACCTCACCTCACCAACAAAAGCTTACTTATAGCCCAGGGGTATAGAGGCAGAAATCTGAAGTGGTCAGACTCACCCCCACCTACACATCTACATTCCTCACTGACTTCCCTGACTTAGCCATAAACTAGCCACCCAGAGGTATTCAAAGTCAATGATCAGGCCCTAAACTCATAGTCTGAGAAACCAAGAAACAGGAAATCACAATGGGAAGGAAGGAAGCTGAGAAGGAGAAGGGGAAGGCAAGAAAGTCTATTCAAGCGTACTATGTAGGGCAAGAACAACCAAATACACAGGACAATAAAGACTCTCTACCCACACCTGAGACCACAGAAGGAAACATGATCTGGTCTCAAGCCCAAATAGCATTCCTGGAGGAGCTTAAGAAAAATTTTAAAGACCAAATCAGGGAGGCAGTGACCAACTTGGAAAAAGAAAATACCTCCCTAAAAAAGAAACTTCAAAAACTAACTGAAGACCATAATTCCCTAAAAATTAGATACAATCAAACTGAAACTCGGAACTCTATGATGCAGCAGGAGTCAATAAAAAAAAAACGATCGAAAAATTGGAAGAAAATGTAAAATATCTCACTGGAAAAATAACTGACCTAGAGAACAGATCCAGGAGAGACAACTTAAGAATTAATGGTCTACCAGAAAGCCACGATGAAAAAAGCAGTCTAGACAACATCCTCCAAGAGATTGTCAAAGAAAACTGTCCTGAGGTCCTGGAATCAGAAGATAAAATAGTTATCAATAGAATTCACTGGACTCCTCCTGAAAGAGATCCCAAATTGAAAACTCCAAGAAATATAGTAGCCAAATTCCATAATTACAAGATTAAAGAAAAAATTCTACAAGCAGCCAAAAAGAAACAATTCAAATATCGAGGAACTACAGTTAGGATCAAATAGGACCTAGCAGCTTCTACATTAAAAGAGCGGAGGGACTGGAATTTGATATTTCGTAGGGCAAGAAGAGCTAGGACTACAACCAAGGATTAACTACCTGGCAAAACTGAACATAATCTTTCAGGCAAGGAGATGGCTGTTTAATGAAATAAGGGACTTCCAGTCTTTCCTGATGAAAAAGCCAGAGCTCAATGGAAAATTTGATCTCCAATTACAAGACTCAAGAAAAACATAAAAAGGGAAACAAGGGAAACACAGACTCACACATGCATACGTGCACCCCCCCCCCCACACACACACATGCTCATTACTTGGGATGCAACAAGAGCAAAATGTTCACATCCCTATATGTGGAGCTGATAACTGTCAACATTCAAAATCTTTAGGATTATCATGACCTTAAAAAGGGTTATACTTAGATAGAGGGGGTGGGTATGAATGTACTAACCTGAAGACTTAAAAAAATCTATTAAGGGGATCAAAGGGACTGTAATGGGAAAAAGGAAAGGATGAGATAGGAAAAGGTAAATTATGCTATCTGAAGAGGCATCAGAACACACTATAGAAGGGGGGAAAGAAAGAGGGAGAGGAAACACTATTCTCACTGGTTCTGGTTCAAAGAGGGATCAACTTAATCAGTGAAGTTTAAGATACTAATGTGAATAGACACATAAATTCATTAAATAGAGGGAGAGGAGGGAGGGAGAGGAGCACTGTTTGAAATTTACTCTCATTGGTTTGGAATCAAATGGGGAGTAATTTACTCTGATAAGTATACAAATTTATTGTGTCCTATAGATAGTGGAAGGGCAAGGGGGGGTGAAAAGGAGGAGACTAAAGGGGGGGGATTAGAAGGGAGGGAAATAGTAGTAAGGGGAGAGGGTAGGTTAAGAAGGGGGGTCACTGGGTGGGAACACTGAGGGAGGGGGAGGTCAAAAGGGAAAACTTCAAGGAGGGGAAGGGAGAAGGAAGAAACAAAAACATAAACAGGGGAGGGAATAGGATGGAGGGGAAGAGACAGATAGTCATCATTAATATGAATGTATTTGCAGATCCTATACTGGACTATATGCTGTTGTGGGGGTAGGGGGAGGGATGTAAAGGAAATTTGAAAATCAAGGAACTATGGAATTGAATCTTGTTAACTGAAACTAAACTAATAAATAAATTTTTAAAAAAAGAAAAGCTATTGCAGTAATCTAGAGGAGGGTTCAACAAACTAGCTCCCACAAGTCAAATCCAATCTACTGCTTGCCTTTGTACAATCCAAGAGCTAAGAATTTTTTTTTACATTTGCAAATGAAGTTTTATTATTTTTTTAATGTAAAAACCCCTCTTAACTGCTGGACCATACAAGGTAACTGGCCATATTTGGTCCTCAGGTGTAGTTTGCTAACCCCTGGTCTAGGGGTCCACATCAAGATGGTGGTCATGTATCTGGATAGAAATGAACCTATGCAGGAGATGGTGTAAAGGTAGAAACAACAAGCCTTGGCAACACATTGGTTATGCAGAATGAGCATGGGTTACAAATTGAATATGCCACTAAGATTGCAAGCTTAGGTGACCAGAAGGCTCGTGGTACCTTAGAAAGTAATGAGAAAACTGGGAAGATGGAATAGTTTAGAGGGAAAGATAAATAATGACACATTGAGTTTGAGGTGCCTATTGGACATCCAGCCCAAAATCTCCAGAAGGCATTTGGTGTTGTGGGACTGGAGCTAAGGTGAGAGGTTGGGCCTGAATATCTACATCTGGGAATCTCCTATAGACAGATGATAACTGAATCTATTAAAGCTTATGAGGTCACTGAGATAGTACAGAGGGAAAAGAGGAGAAGGCCTTACATATATACATGCAAATTGTCTCCCCTGAAAGAACATAAGTTTCCTGAGGGCAAGGAGTGTTTCATTTTTGTCTTTGTATCCTTGGTGCTCAACACAGTGCTTGGCACAAAGTGGTGCTTATTAAATGTTGATTGATTGGCTGATTAAATAGCATCGTCAATAGAAGGTCATGTAGCCTCTGAATATTTCAATTGACAGAGAACTCATTATCTGGCAAAATAGCCCTTTCCATCTTTAAAGAGTTTCATAATTGTTAGTCAAGTTCTTATATTAAATCCAAGTCAGCCTTTCTATAATTTCTGCCCATTGATCCTAGTTCTGCCTTTTGGAGGTTTGAAAAGCTAATATAGTAGCTCTTTCACATGATAGCCCCTTAAATATTTAAAGACATATATCATCCCCTTTGTCTTTTCCAGAAAAATGTCCACAGTTTCTTCAATTTATCTTCATTGAATATAGATGATTTTTTTCACTCTTCAGCCAAGCTTCTGACCCTAAGGACTTTGCTGTTATGGCTTACCTGGAGACCTATGTATTGCTGCCCCATTAATCAACAGTCTTTGGATATGACTGTTAAACCGGCTATAGATCTACTATCATCCCTCACACTGTCAGTATAGTATGGACAGTGGGGCACAGAAGATCATGGTTTTGCCAAAGAGAGCTTGTGTGATGTCTTGGGCAAAATAGGAGAGATACTGTGGTGGAAAACCCATCGTGCCAAGATCACAGGGCACATAAGGTTACAGTAGGAGGGCTACTGTACCACCATCTTTTTTTTTAATCATATAATTAATTAATTAATTTTTAGTTTTAAGCATTCACTACCAAAAGATTTTGATTTTAAAATTTTCTCCCCCACCTTCCACTCCCCCCTCCTCAAGATGGCATGCATAAGCTCTGCTTATACATTCATATTTTCACATTAGTTATGATGTAAAGAAGAATTAGAATTAATGGGAGGAACTATGAAAAAGAAGAAACAAAACAAAACAACAAAAGCAAAGGAGAGCAAACAGTTTGCTTCCATTTGCATTCAGACTCCAAAGTTCTTTCTCTGGATATGGATAGAATTTCCCATTGGAGTCTTTTGGAACGGTCTTAGATGCTTGCATTACTGAGAAGAGCGAAGTCTATCAAGATCAGTCAATGCACAATGTGGCTCTTACTGTATACAATGTTCTGGTTCTGCTCACTTCACTCAGCATCAGTTAAGTCTTTCCAGGTTTTTCTGAAGTCTTGCTGCTTATCATTTCTTATAGCACAATAGTATTCCATTACATTTATATGCCACAACTTGTTCAGCCATTCCCCAATTAATGGGTATTCCCTCAATTTCCAATTCTTGACCACCACAACAAAAGGGGTACTATAAATATGTTGTATACTTGGGTCCTTTTTCCATTTTTATGATCTCTTTGGGATATAGACCTAGAAATGGTACTGCTGTGTCAAAGGGTATGCACATTTTTCAAGCTCTTTGGGCATAGCTCCAAATTGCTCTCCAGAATGGTTGGATCAGTTCACAACTCTACCAACAATGCATCAGTGTCCCAATTTTCTCACATCTTCTCTAGCATTTATCATTTTCCTGTTTTGTCCTGTTAGCAATCTGGTAAGTGTGATGTGTACCACTATCTTCTTTAAGATATATTCAGATAGTAGAAACTTGATCAGACTGGCCTACATGTAGTAGTGAGCAACTTGTGAGGTCAGACTATAGGTAAAAAAGCCAGGTGAGGCCATCAATAGCAGGGAAAAGTAAAGCACTCCTTTCAGTGCTAAGACTCCTCGGATAGTTTTCTCCCTTGTGCCAGGCCTAGAGTCAGGAAGACTCATCATTGTGAGTACAAATCTGGCCTCAGACTCTGACTAGCTATGTGACTCTGGGCAAGTCATCTAACATTGTTTACCTCAGTTTCCTCATCTGTAAAATAAATTGGAGAATTAAATGACAAATCACTCCAGTATCTTTGCCAAGAAAATCCCAATTGGGGTCACAAAGAGTTGGACACATTTGAAATGACTAGCAACAGCAACAATCTTTAGCATGGGAAGATGGAGCCCCCTGAATAGATGATGATTGACACCATTAAAAATGATTGAGAGGAGCGGCTAGGTGGCACAGTGAATAAAGCCCTGGACCTGAGTTCAGATCCAGCCTCAGACACTTAACACAAAAATAACTAGCTGTGTGACCTTGGGCAAGTCACTTAACCCCAATTACCTACCTTCCCCCCCTCCATAAAAGCAAATATAGTGACTGAGAATGCTAAAAGAGGGATCCTGGAGGCAGTTGGGAAGAACATAGAGGATAATCACCGGCATTAAGTGATTCAGGAAAGGGAAGAAAAGATAGGCAGCCTAGGCACTGGAACAGTATTCTCCACATTCATATGGCTGGTGGAAGCAGGTTGAACTGTTCTCTAAGGCTTTCCTTGGAAACTCTCCCATGAACTAATGAGGCAGGCAATGGACCCATTTGTTATGTCTCTACATCACTTGGCTCCTGAGAACAGAAGCCTGGGCCACTTTTCTTTTCATTAGCCTTGTTAATGCATTAAAATGCTGACAGTTAGTATTAGCTGCTAATAACTTAGGATATACTTAAGAAAACTAATTGGCAAGATGGCGGAGTAGAAACAGCTCGTCCAAGCCTCTCTGCCCCCAGATTCCCCACAAACTATGTAAAAAAGGACTCTGAACAACTTCTGGAGCCCCATCACCCACAGAACGACACAGAGAAGCTAACCTCCCGCTGAGGACAGCCCAGCAGCCCTGCAGGAAGTACCAGCGCAGCAGTCTGGGAGCCGGCAACACGCAGAGCGCAGGAGCGGAGCCGAGCCGAGCCCAGGTCCGAGTGAGCCGAGGTTTTAGCCCCAGGGCGGCAGGGCCAGCAGCCGGCTGGAGGAACCCCAGAACACCAGGAGCAGTGGCGACTCCAGAATTATCAACATAGACATGCCTAGGACAAAGTAAGAGGTTAGTGTCCTATGGACTTCGGGACCTGTATTTGGGGAATGCGTCAGCTCCCTCCCCTGGGGGCTAGAAGCCGCTGAGGACAAACACCATTTTGTAGTTTTCATAGGCATTTCTGGCTCCCAGCCTACAAATCGTGGGGAGATCCAGCGATCAGTCTTGGGGGGTAATCGCTCTTGCTTTAACCTCCCTGGATCTGGATTGTGATCTAGGGTGGAAGTTGTGGGTGGGTTTACAGCTTGCCAGAAACGGAAGTTGCCCCCCACACGTTCGGGACGAAAATTCCTCTATCTGGCCTTAAAGCCATAGTGTGGCAACAAGCCCAAAAGTCAAGCAATTAAGTGGCAACATGCCAAGGCAAAGGAAACAGAAAAATGCAACCCTAGACTCCTATTTTGGGGGCATAGAGCGGGAAAAGGACTGTGAGGTCAGAAGTCCTGCTCCAAAAGCCCCAGGGGAAAACATGAGCGGGTTGCAGGCCATAGAGGACCTTAAGAAGGACTTTAAAAATCAAATAAGAGAAGTGGAGGAAAAATTAGAAAGAGAAATGAGAAGGATGCAGGAAAAGTATGAAATGAGGGTCAACAGCCTGACTGAGGAAAACAACACCTTAAAAAATAGACTAGCTCAAATGGCAAAGGAGGCCCAAAAGGGCAATGAGGAGAAGAATGCCTTAAAAAGTCGAATTTGCCAGATGGAAAAAGAATCTCAAAAGTTCACTGAGGAGATTCATTCCTTCAGAGTTAGACTGGAGCAAATGGAAGCTAATGACTTTATGAGAAATCAAGATGCTGTTAAGCAGATCCAAACAAATGAAAGATTAGAAGGCAATGTGAAATATCTCATGGGAAAAACCACTGACCTGGAAAATAGATCTAGGAGAGACAATTTAAAAATTATTGGACTACCTGAAAGCCATGATCAAAGAAAGAACCTAGAAATCACCCTTCAAGAAATTCTCAAGGAAAACTGCCCTGATGTTTTAGATCCAGAGGGCAAAATAGAGGTTGAAAGAATCCACCAATCACCTCCTGAAAAAGATCCCAAAAAGAAAACTCCCAGGAATATTATAGCCAGGTTCCAGAATCCCCAGATCAAGGAGAAAATACTACAAGCAGCCAGGAAGAAACAATTTCAATATTGTGGAAACACAATCAGAATAGCCCAGGACCTGGCAGCTTCTACACTGAGGGATCGAAGGGCATGGAATATGATATTCCAGAGGGCAAAAGAACTGGGAATGAACCCAAGGGTCACCTACCCAGCAAAACTGAGTATTTTGTTTCAGGGGAAAATATGGTCATTCAGTGGAATAGAGGACTTTCAAGCATTCTTGAGGAAAAAACCAGAATTGAATAGAAAATTTGACATCCAGACACAAGAAGGAAGAGATGCCTGAGAAGGTAATCAGAGAAAAGAAATCAAAAGGAACTTATCAAAGTTGAACTATTTACATTCCTATATGGAAAAGCAATAACTGTGACTGATGATATCTTTCTCACTATGAAAATAATGGAAGAAGGGGGTGTGGTCATATGAATACATATGTGAATGTGTGTGTATATAGTTACAGTTATATATGGATAGAGGCATAGGTTGAATTTGTTGGGAAGGGAGAATACTCAAGGGATGAAATTATGAGGTGAGAGAGGAAAGTGGCAAGAGGAGATGGGGAGAGACATGGTAGGGTAAACTATCTCATGTAGGGGAAGTGGGTGCAAAGGAGGGGGAGAATAAGGAAGGCTAAAAAGGCAAAACCACATTCACATTGAATTTGGTTCAGGGAGAAAATGACATACATACTAAATGGGATATCTCAACCTGCAGCAGGATAGGGGGAAGGGGGATGAGAGGAGGGATGATGGATGGGAGGGCATCCTTGGGGTGAGGGGAGGTTGGAAGTACCCACTATAGAAGAGGGACAGGATCATGTAGGGAATGGACCAGGTGGGGGGTGGGATGAGTGGGAGGGAATTATAAGCAGCCTTGTACAATATATCTACTATGATAATGTTTTGCATAGCTAGACATGTACAACATATACTGAATTACTTATCTCCCAAGAAGGAACAGGTGACAAGGGAGGAAGGAAATGGATCTGAAATTCGAGGTCGTAACATTAAATGTTTCAAATATATATATATAAAAAAAAGAAAACTAATTGGAAAATAATATCCATTTTCGAATATTTGGAGGGCTCCCCTATAAAATAGAAAGCAGACTTATACAAATGTGCTACAGAAGGTAAAAATCAAGAAAAACAAAATGAATAATTTCCTTTCAACATGAAGAACTTTTGAACATAGACTAGTTTTGGAAGGTAGTCAGTTCACTGGTCTATGGGTTGGAAAATCCTCTGCCTAGACTATTAGTAGAGATTATTGCACTGTGTGAAATGTTAGGCCAGATGACCTCTAAGGCTGATTCCTAATTTAAGTTGTATGATTTCGTTAGTCCATGGTATGAACATGCCACTTCTCTTTCGTGTATGAATCAAATGCAGTGTCATCATAGTAAGGTCACAGAATAACACACTGCCAAACCTTTACTTGAACTTAAGCATGGTGCTTCACAGACAGAAGAAGTGAATTACTTGCTAAAATTGAGCTATAGGATGGAGCCAAGATGGTGGAATACAGACTGGGATCCAACTGAACTGTCCCAACATTCTCCTCCAAACAACTTTAAAATAAACCCTCAAACCAACTATTGGAACAGCAGAGACAACAAAACATTTTTCAGCCTAAATAACTTGGGAGGTCCACAGGAAAAATCTATAACACCAGGGTGGGCACAGGCCTGGAGCAGGGGAGGAGTACCAGTGTGGGCCTTGGAGATGTCATGAGAGCAGCAGCAGCAACAACTTCAGGAACTCTCAGACCAGAGAGAGTAAGGGAGTCAGACAACTGGCTAGAAAGCAATTAAAAGGAACCTCCTTTGCCGGCCCTGGGTTTATCTGGCACAGATTGGTAACTCTATTGCCTATGTTTCTATATTACTGTTTTCTTTAGAGAAATAGGCTGGGAAATGAGCAAACAACAACAATAAAAAGAACTTCATCATAAAAAGTTGCTGTAGTGGCAGAGAAGATCAAGACATTTTGAAAAAGGCAACAATGTGAAAACAACTATAAGCAAATCATCAAAGAAAAATGCTACTTGGATCCAAGGCCAACAAGAATTCCTGGAAGAGTTAAAACGTTAAGAACTGTAGAGGAAAAACTGGGAAAAGAAATGAGAGCTATGCAAGAAAAATATTAATAGAGAGTTTACAGATTTGTAAAAGAGGAACAACAGAGTACGGAGGAAAACTTAAAAAACATCAACAATAGAGTATGCCTAATGGCAAAAGAGACACAAAACTCCATTGAAGAAAATAACTCCTTTAAAAGCAGAATAGGCCAAATGGAAAAAGAGGTACAAAAGTTCACTGAATCATTCCTTTAAAATTAGAATTGGGCAATGACTCCATGAGACTTCAGGACACTATAAAATGAAGTCAAAGAATAGAAGAAAATGTGAAATATCTCATTGGAAAAACAATTGGCCTGGAAAGAAGATCAAGTAGAGATACTTTAAGACTTACTGAACCACAGGAAAGCCATGATTTTTTCTTTTTACTTTTTTGGAGGGCAGTTGGGGTTAAGTGACTTGCCCAAGGTCCCATGGTTAGTAAGTGTGTCAAGTGTCTGAGACAGGATTTGAACTCAGGTCCTCCTGACTCCAGGGCTGGTTCTCTATTCATTTTGCCACATAGCCACACCCATGATTTTTTTTAAAGAGGCTAGACATCATATTTCAAGAAATTATAAAGGAAAACTGCCCTGATCAATATCCTAGATCCAGAGGGTAAACTAGAAATTGAAAAAAAAAAATCCACTTCCTGAAAGAGATAGATACAAAAATAAAAACTCCCAGGACTATTATTATAGCTAAATTCCAGAGTTCCCAAGTCAAGGAGAAAATATTGCAAGCAACCAAAAAGAAAAATTCAAATATTATGGAGTCACAGCCTGGTTCACACAAGATTTAGCATCTTTCACATTAAAGGAGCAGAGGGCTTGGAATATGATATTCCAGAGGGCAAAGGAGTTAGGATTATAACCAAGAATAAGCTCTCCAGTTAAAATTAGTATAATCCTTCAGTGGGTGAAAGGGTACTTCCAAGCATCCCTAAAGAAAAGACCAGAAAATTTGGCAGTCAAACAAAACTCAAGAGAAGCATAAAAAGGTAAACATGACAGACTGGACTCTTTTCAGCAATGCAGTGATATAAGTTAATCCCGAATGACTCAAGAAAGTGAGAAATGCGCCATCCAGAGATATAACTAGAAAGAACTGAGCCTGAATCCTGATGGAAGCAAACTAAATGATCTTGTTCTTCTCATTGTTTGGATTTACTTCTTCCTTATCATCTTTCATCCCACCTAGTACAATATGCCTTTGTAATTGGAATAATGTTTAATATGAATGCATTTGCAGACCCTATACTGTACTATATGTTGTCATGAGGGGAGGGGGGAGGGAAGTAAAGGAAATTTGAAAATCAAGGAACTATGGAATTGAATCTTGTTAACTGAAACTAAACTAATAAATTAATTTAAAAAAAGTACCAACCTATTTTTTATTAAACAAATGCTTTATTAAAAAAAAAAAGGTAAACATGAAATAGTAATCCTAAGTACTTGATGGAGTTAAATTGTTTACATTCCTATATAGGAAGATTGATACATACTTTTAAGAATTTTATCATTATTAGGACAGTTAGAAAGAGTCTGCATAGATATAGCATGGATATGAGTCAATTATGTTGGGATGATCTTCAAAAAAAAAGTAGAGTTGAGAAAGAGGAATGCACTGGGATAAGGTAGAAGGGAGGGGTAGAATGGGACAAATTTTTCTACATAAAGAAGGTGTGCAAGAAAGAGCTTTTATAGTGGAGAGGAAAATGGGAGGGGTGGTAGGCAATGTTTGAACCTCACTCTCATTGGAATTTGTTCAAAGAGGGAAGAAGATACACATTCAACTGAGTATAGAAATCTGTCTTACCCAGTAGGAAGATAGGAGGGGAAGGGGTTAAGAGATATTGTAGGAGGGAGATACAAGGGGGAGGGCAGATTAGGGGAGCCAGTGGTTAAGAGCAAGATATATTTTTGAGCAGGGACAGGTGAGTGGGGGGAGAGGGAGGAAGGGAGCAAGAGAGGGAGGGAAGAAGAGAGAGAGAGAGAGAGAGAGAGAGAGAGAGAGAGAGAGAGAGAGAGAGAGAGAGAGAGAGAGAGAGAGGGAGAGGGAGAGAGAGAGAGAGAGAGAGATGAACAGAGAGAAATGAGATAGAGAGAAATGCACAATTAGTGTTTATAACTGTGAATGTGAATGGGATGAGTTAACCCATAAAATGAAAGTGGATAGCAGAGTGGATTGGAGACCAGAATCCAACAAAATGTCATGTATAAGAGACACACTTGGGACAAAAAGACACACACAGAGTTGAAATAAAGGGTGGAGTAGAATCTATTATGCTGCAGCTGATGTAAAGAGGGCAAGAGTAGCAATCATGATCTCTGACAAAGCAAAAGCAAAAAATAGACAATTAAAAGAGATAATCACAGAAACTACATTTTGCTAAAATGCACCATAGACAATGAAGTAATATTTAAAAATTTACAGTATGTTTCTGATATAATCTCTCAAGTATATAGGTAGCTGAGTCAAATTTATAAAAAAAAAAATAAGAGCCATTCCCCAATTGATAAGTGGTCAAAGGAAATGGACGGGCAGTTTTCAGAAGAAGAAATCAAATCTATCTGTATGCATATAAAATACTCTAAGTCATGATTAATTAGAGAAAGGCAAGTTAAAACCACTTTGAGGTACCACCTCACACCTATCAGAAATGATAAATATTGGAGGGGATGAAGGAAAATAGGAAATTAATTAATTGTTTGTGGAGTAATGAACTGGTCCAATCATTGTGTCAAACAATTTGGAACTATGTTCAAAGGGCTATTTAACTGTCCATACCCTTTGACCCAGCATTATCACTACTAAGTCTATATCTCAAAGAGATCAAAGGAAAAAGAAAAGGACTTATATGTACAAAAAATATTTACAACAGCTCTTTTTGTGGTGGCAAAGAAGTAGAAATTAAGGGAATCCTTATCAGTTGGGGAATAAATGAACAAGTTATAGCATATGATTCTAGATGGAGTACTACTGTGCTATAAAAACTGATAGTGGGAGTGGTTTCAGAATAAATGTGACATATATGAACTGATACAAAGTATCAGTAAGAGTAATGCTGCAATAATTATCAGCTCTGAAAAACTTGGCTACTCTGGTCAATACAATGATCCAAGACAATTCCAAAGAACTCATGATGGAAAAAATGCTACCCATCTACAGAGAGAGAATGAATGCATTCAGTACAATTGAAGTCTATTTTTCTTACTTTATTTTTTGCCTTTTTTTGCAATATGGCTAATATAGAAATATATTTTTCATGATTTCACATGTATAAATGACATCAGATTGTTTGCCTTCTCAGTGGGTGGGGGAGGGTCTGGAAGGAGAGAGAGAATCTGAAGTTCAAAATTTTAAAAGAAAAAATGCTAAAAATAATATTTAAAAATAAGATAAAATTGAGCTATAGAATTGTTGCAAATCTTTTTAGGTGCTATCTCTATACTGCATCGTTTGTGGGAAAAGCACTATTGGGTACTGGTAGTATAAGAATGGCAGCTGGGTGGCACAGTGGATGGAGTGCTGGGCTTGGAGTTAGGAAGACTCATTTTCCTGAGTTCAAATGTGACCTCAAACACTGACTAGCTGTGTGACCCTGGACAAGTCATTTAATCTTGTTTGTCTCAGTTCCTCATCTATAAAATGAGCTGGAGAAGGAAATGACAAACCACTCCAGTCGCTTTGTCAAGAAAATGCCAAATAGAGTCACAGAGAATGGAACACAATAGAAAATACTGAACAACAACAGTATAAATATTTTTAATGAGTTGTATCTTTGTAGGTTTCTACTCTATTGTCCCATTCTGCTTTTCTCTTTTTACTACTGCTTCCCTTTCCCTAAAAACGCTGTTCCTATATTACTACATTGGAGTCATAACTAGGTTGGGGACATCAGGGCTTTGGCCCAGGATTCCAAACTTAGATCTTAAAATCCTTCAATACTATAACTCCTATGTAAAATCCACAGAGTTTAGGAATGACTTAGCAAGAACATTTTGTTTTTAAAAAAAGAAAGCGAGGGGTGGCTAGGTGGTGCAGTGAGTAGAGCGTCGGCCCTGGAGTCAGAAGGAGCTGAGTTCGGATCCAGCCTCAGACACTTAATGCACACACAAACAAACAAAAAAAACCTAGCCATGTGACCTTGGGCAAGTTACTTAACCCCAATTGCCCTCCAAAAAGCAGAAAAAAAAAAAGGAAGCTTCCAAATAGTAGACAGGGATGAATTCCTTTCCCTGCTACATTCAGTAAATAAATGAATATTTATTGAATACCTAGGATCTGCCTAGTGCCAGGGTTACAAACAGAGGCAAAAGACAGTCCCTGCCCTCAGGGAGCTTTTAATGCATCTCAATTTCCTATTCTTCTAAGCGCATACTCCATCCCACTTTACCAAGGTGTTGTTTGAGATACTTTTGTACTACATACAAACAATTCCAATGATGCCTACCACTATAATTTTTTTAAACTGATAGTAGACAAGTTAATGTTAGCAAAGTAGATGATTTTGGTTCCTCTTTTTATTCCAGAACCCACTAGAACTCACTTGACCTGCTCTTATATGAGGGCAGTGGCCTGAGGAGTTCTTCTCAGGGATCTAAACACATCAGCCACTGAATAGGGAAACAACTGTCTTTGAAGGATTCCTTTGCAAATTGGGCTAAGTTCATTTCTGTGATGTTTTCCATTAATCACTATTAATAGTCAAAGATCATCAAACCAGAGAGTAATGCATACCATGGAGAACAACTAATTAAATCAGCTTTTTGACGTTTTAATCTCAGGCAATTATGACTCCAGGAGAAACCAGGCTCTCCAGGATAACCTAGTAGACATCCATCCACACAGACATATAGATTCATATTCACATAAACATGTAGGCTCACACTCACCCTTAGAATGGTTATAACTATAAAATACTGTGAGCAAGCTTTTAACATATTTTTGGAGGTAGTCAATAGGGAGACACCACTATTATGGGCACTGGCACTTGGGCAGACAATGACTCCCTTGCCCCCACCTGCCCCAATGCCAAGCTGATTTTCTCTCCCAATGGGTCAGTCTATGACCCTTAGAAATGTGGGTTTTTTTTTTCTTTTCTTTCTTTCCAGGGGAACATGATCACTCAAAGCTGCGAGCCGTTAGATAGCACAGAAAGGTTTTAAAAATAAACGGCATTTTGGTGCTCAGTGAAGGATGAAATGCAAGGGAATTCTAGAGCTGGCAGAAAGTTGCTGAGCTCATGAAAGCATTATTCGACTCATAATGTTCCTTATATTAACTGAGCCTATTTAGTCTGGCACAAACCACATGGTTTAGGAGTCTTCTAAACAACTATGAATTGCTGGGATCCATCCTGCTAAGATTGCTGTATTAAAGGAAACACCTGGATTGATCATTCTCCCTGCTTTAATGTTGGGACTGAGTTTGTCCTAAAAAATGACAGGTTGAAAGACTGTCATTAGCCTGAATTGCAAACAGATTATATGTTGATATAATAAATGTTTTACCTTTAATTTTTGTTTTAGTATCTGGTTATAAATGGGGATCAAACCTGTGTTGAACCTGTTTATTAACGTGTTTTCCCCCCTCTGAAAATGCTTTGATTGCAAAAGAGTTATTTCTCTTCTTCTAAACCCCATGGAATGGCTGGCTCCTTTTCCCTTGGAAGCCTAAAGGGCATTCCCTTCAAAAGTCTAGTAGCCAAGTATGTGAACTAACACTGTCCCTACACCTTTTGCCATCTAGACTGTACCTTGTGTATCCTTCCCCCTGAATTTTTCATCTTGCCATTCTTGTCTAGCCTCTGACCCTGGCCCTATTCAGGTTCTGTCCCCCCATCCCACTTCTCCTGTGAAGCCTTTCCCTGACTGCCTCAGCCCAGACCTAAATGGTCTCTCTTTCCTTCGGATTCTCATAGCTCAGATTGTCTGGGTCACTTTGCTAATAATTAGCACACACTCTTATATTGTTATTCTTGTGTGTGTATACATATGCATGAATATGATTTCTAAATTAAATATGTATGTGCACATAGATATACTTATATCTGCGTATGTATGCATGTACACACATATGCACATGATTTATACATATATGCACACATATCTGTGTTCCTATGTGTCTAGGGGTGCTTATGTATATGTGTAATACACATACATATAAACATATGTTATTATTTATCCTTCATTTTTGAAGAGGACCAATGGTATCACAGGGCTATATCTTGATTCATGTGTGAATTGGATTTAAGTGAAACAGAGTTGTATAAAGTCATCAGCTACATATGTTTATATATGTATACACACAAATATACTTGTATATGTCTGCTTGTATATATGCATAAATACACATAAGTATGTATGTGTGTATGTATATGAGTTTGTGTATGCATACACACACATTTCTTATTTACTCAACTAAACGGCCAACCCATTATAGAGCCATAACCAAGAATACTTGTCCTGGACCAATGACATCCATTAATTCTGAGGGAAGCAGGACAAAGCAAGACCTTGGGTAAACAGAGGAAGAAGCAAGAAAAGATACTCTGGTCCACTGGTACAAGGACACCCTGAGATAAGGGAGGAGTTTACCCCAGCCTGTGACTTTGGACATTCCTATTTTAATTAACTCTTGATAATTAGTTGCTAAGAATATTATAATAGATAATAAGTGATATGAAGTTAGCTTTGGAATCAAGAAGACCCGAGTTCAAGTCCTTCCTCTGACATATTGTCTTTGTGACCCTGGGTGGGTCTCTTGGCTTCTCCATTACTGAGGCAGCCCTTTAAAACCATTAACTTCAGGCAAAATTCTGACCTGCATTGATAAAGGAAGATCCTCACTAGGAATTCTCTATAAAGTTCTAGTAAAAAAAAAAAATACTAATTAGGTGCTTTGTTGTTTCAATCTAAGCCAATAAACATTTATTAAGCACCTGCTGTGTATTAGGCATTGTGTTAAGTGCTAGGGATACGATCAACAACAACAACAATAAAAAGTCCCTGTCCTCAAAGCGCTTCCAGTCTAAAGGGGAAGATAACACAGAGTGAGGCAGGAAATGGGGTGTGGGGTTAGAACACCAAGAGGTACCCAGAGCAGGGCTTGTTCAGTGGAATTGATACCAGGAAGGGTAACATGCTAAGTGAAGTAAGCTGATAGAGTCCAGTTTCTGCCCTCTGTGTTATTAAAGGACTCCAAGTGCTTCTTACAACCTCTAAATCTACCCCCTGGGGTCAAAGTCCTAGTTGCTCCACCCTAGTAAGAGCTGTGGCTCCTTGAGAGCCAGTACCCTGCCACTTTGGTGCACAACACCTAGCACATAGCAGGTGCGCGATAAGGACTAGGTGGTTGAATAATGAATTCAGTCTCCCCATACTTGTCTAGAGAGCTTAGACTTCATTCTCTTACTCCCAGAAGCTTCCCCTTCAGACAAATCCTAGGCTCAGCAGTGGGGTAGAGTGTGGGTTGGGGTGGAGAAAGTCCTGGTGTTGAGGGGGAAGATGGGCCAGAGAAGTGGCAAAATCTCTATAGCTATCTCTAACAATTACTATGAGCCAGTCAAGAATTTTAATAAAGATAGGCAAATATTTTTAAATTTTCATTTGAGAATCTCAAAATAAAAATAGCAAATAAAAATGTTTTAAAGGTTAAAAGGAAACATAGATTATGAGTATCATGTGGTACAACCATGCAATTAACTAGAGTTTTGACCAAGGAAAAAGGGCCTGGGATTAGATCATAAATAAGGACCCATTTCACGTCAATGCTCTGAATCTCAGAGTATGAATCTCAACCAGATTCTGACCTTTCTAAAGCCAGAGTAAAGAGTTTTCCTGGGCCTTTGCTAGTAACTATTGACCAATTAGTGAATAAAGAAACAGGCACCAGGTTTTGGCAGAAAATATGGTTTCTGGCATTCATATATACAATGATGCATTTATGTTTGTGTGTATGTGCATTGTGTATGTAATCATAGCAAAACTCTGTGAGTTAAAACTATTGTTTCTCAGCGTTCAACAAATGTACAGACTCAGCCTGTACTGTCTGCACTCTTCTGTTTTCACATGAATACTTTATGTCCTTAACTGATAGCTGCTGTCCTCACCTTTGTATTTATAGGATCTGTAATGTCATTCATCTTGGTACTTCTTGCTCTGACACATTACAATCTCTCTACAATTTCAGAGATGGCATAGGAATTACTGTGTATAAAATTCCTTATGATGAGCCTCCACACACTGAGACTGGACCTTGGAAGGCAAACATAATTATCTTCAGGCCCATATTCAGAGCCTTTCTATCTTGGCAAGATTCACCAAAACTAATGTTTTCACTGGCATGGCTATCGTGAACCCAGAGCCATCTCTATGCCATGATGAGACATTAGAATAGTGAATGACTGTCCTCATTTGGTAGATCACAGTGGTGCTGATCTCAGCAAGGTAATAAATCATCCTGTGTTCAATGGTTTGTTTTTAACATCTAATTAATGTGCTTAGAATCCCTACTAAGCAAAACAGCTGTCAGCATTTAGCATGTTAATTTTCCGATCATTGATTCTCATTAGTCAGTTCATATATTTTAGCTATAGCATATACAGGTCTATGTGTTTGCCCTGACTGGAGTAGTCTTTGTCAGCGTTAGCTGGCCAATTCCCAAATCAGTTGCATTTACTGGACAATGTCTATTATTTGATCAGAAATTTAGCATATTGATGGTTTGAAGTTGGGGTAAGATTTATGACTCAAATACCAGTCTTTCTCTTGTATTATTTTGGTGCTTAGCATCTCATTATGGTTAATATTAAGATTAACTGTCAAATGTCACCAATCCTCAATTTGTCACACACATACATAAATTACAAAGAATGCTTACACTGCTGGAGAAGTGGGTTAAGCGTGACATAGGGGTTATTTCATGAGGTCTAATACAAAGTTGGAAAAGTGAAGAAATTCTCTCTCAGGCATTTTCCTGATTGTATATTGCAGAAAGCCTCACTGTCAAGTTCACAGAGCACTGGGTTTTTCTCATTGGTGTGCACTTCAGACCTAATGGATCCCTTTCCACAGTTGGGTTCATTATTTACTATTAGCAGAGCAGTGACAGTGTCAGTTTTATGTTGCAAAAGGCTCGAAGGCCTTTCCCAAGGGAGACCTATCTTAGTGAGACAAGCAGAAGTGTTCAGAGTTAAAAGCAGATGGGAGATATTTGGGCATCTCTGAATGAGGAGGTTCCCAAGCCTTTAGGAAGATTAGGAAAGGGAACTCTTCAGCCAGAACAAGTCCCAAAACATCTCTCCAGCCAATGCTTTCCACCAGCAAATAAGCAGGTTTGTATGGAAAGTCATTAATTATCTCCCATTTAATCATCCATTTTAAGGGTTTCTGCGGGTTGGATAATTAAAGATATGAGAGTTTATAGGGATCACTGAAGTACATAAAATCCCATGTGCCAAGGCTGATCTTGTTTGGAATCTGCCTCTGACTGTGACAGAGCATTCCCGGCCAATACTCAAGGCTGCGGGGGCCGCTGCTCTCATACTTGTCATAGTTTCCCACTGCTTTGCCTCCCATGCCTAGTTCAGAAAGGGCTCTCAGAAAATGCTTTCTCTTCCTCTGTTTTCAGGTGAGGCCTTAACACCTAAGCACAGATAGTTGGTGGTCTCTTCAAACACCAAGATAGTCTCAAATAGGTGATGATCAAAGAGACAGGTCAGTTTACAGGAAGGCATGTTGTTCTGGCCGCCATAATGAAAAGCTCTGCCCCATCACTTTCAAGTTGAAAATTACCTTGCAGCTGCTCTGCTCAGGAAAGCTGTGTTCTTGCCCTCTTGGTTGTGCTTTTTTCTGGCTGTGTGACCTTGGGCAAATGATTTCATCTTTAGCTTCAGTTTCTCCATCTGTCAAAGGGGAACCCCAGTTCCACATATTTCAGAGAGCTGTTTTGAGAACCAGAATGAGACCCTATATATAAAAGCTTTTTCAAAATAGCTGACTACAAAAGAATGGGAAAGATGAGGGTTATGCAATAATCCACCTCTATAGAGAGTGTTCTTAACAAGAACCCTTTGGGACAAGTGGTCTCCATATTGTGACCTCTATTTTACATATAGGGTTGAGGCATTATTTCAACCCAAGGCTCTTGACTACATGTGCTGGTAACTAGTCCTACAGCTATTTTGCCATAGAATCTGAGAGCTGGAAGAGGCCTCAGAGCAATAAAATTCAATCCCCTGCCATTTTATGGATTGAAAAGTAGGGCTTTGAGAGGTTAATAAGGACTTTGTCCAAGATGATTTTAGGAACTGAAGTCAGGCATTCTGACCCTAAATCCAGTGTTCTTTCTCCCGTAACATAACCTGGAAAAAGCAACGTGGCATCTTTGTTTACGTACTAGTTGCACTGAATTGCATTCCCATCTCTTGCGGCTAGGACTTGTCCTACAAGTCAGGTGACTGTTTAAGTAGTGACTGGAGTGGTGCAGTGAAAGATCTCATCCAAAAATTTCTTTCCCTTTCTGCCTCTGTTGATGCTCCAAATTCTTCTACTTGACATTGTTTTGAACCAAGGCATTATTCTTACCCCACCCCCCTTAAAATGCATTTATTCTTGGGAAAAGTAACATGTTAAACCTGTATTATTAAGACTTTAATGTGAATCACTTTCTCACAACTTTTCTAAGTGACAGCTACTTAGAACTGAGAGTCAGATTTGGGGAGGGAAGGGATGGGGCGGGGAGGGGGAAGAGATAGGGCCAGATCTGGTGGACAAGGAACATGAATGTAAGGTGGGGATGGGGGTTGTCTGGAGGGAGAAGACATCAGGAGGGGATAAAGAATCATGGAAAGGGGAGATAGAATGAGATCAATGGCAGACTCAACCTAATTCGTCATTTTGCCAAGAACCAGTCCTGCCTAGAACATTTGCAGAATGTTTACCATTTGTGTTTTGGAATGTGGCATTCAATTTCCAGGGCATTCATGGTCCAGCTGAATGGTCCAGGAGGTGGGCCAGCAGGGAGGAGGAGGCAGCCGTGGGAGACAGTTCTACATGCCCATTTTCTTGCCCAAGCCTGGAACTGTGCAAACCTAAGCCATATTGGGAGTTAGCTTAAGAATTGGTCAGTAATATCAATAATGTCAGGGTTCCCAGAGTACATGGAGGCAGGGGGGCAAGCCTTGGCTGGATACAAGTCTGACCCCAGACACCTACTAGCTGTGTGATCCTGGCCAAAACCCTTAATCCCTCCATGCCCTGAGCAATTCTTTAAGAGAACAGAAATACATATGGATTGTCATTCTGCAGCATAGAATCTCCACACTGATAATTCCTCAGACTGTTCAGGCAAACCTACCCCACTGCCATCATCACTACAGAAAAAAAAAACAAAAAACCGCTTAGTTATTTTCAGACACTCACATCGAAGGATTTCTCAGTACTATCCATCCTAAATACACTGACCTTAAAGGGAAAATGGTGATTCTTTGGGAACCACGGAGAGCCATGAAATTTGTTGAGCCATTTAAGTTATACAAAAGGTCCTCCCCCACAAACAAACACAACAAACCCTCACAAACTCACAACATTCCAGACCCCTTTTGTATGTCACTTTCTTTCTTTTTTTGTCTTTAAAAAAATCCAAAACTTCTCCGTGACTATTCTTCTCGCTCAATAAAACTATTCTCCAAAGCTAGAGAAGGGACAAAGCAATTACAGGCTCAGACTCATTAATACCAGATTGACTCCCTGACAAACGAGTGAGGACAAAAGTATGTCACATGTGCCTGAAGTGTCTTCCTTTTTTATTTTAGTTTCCAAGTGAATGAATCGGGAAGCAGAGGTCAGATGTCTCTGTGAGTTTACAGGGGAAAATTCCTTCTTCAGACACTCATTCTGCTCTGCCCCAATTCCAGGAGAGATGCCCATAAATCCTCACAGAAGAGCTGCCTTCAGATGCTTGCAATGGTTTCACAATGAAATTCCTCATGAGCTGTCCAAACAACTGGGCTAAACAGACATTAGCGGATGGTTTCTTCTCTCCCATGTCTTCACTCACCCTACAAGACATTCCTGTGGAGCCTTATTTGTCCCAATTGACCAGGACCAAGCACCTATTCAACTCTAGCTATTCTACAGATATAGATTGGGGTCTTTCCTTTGCAAAAGAGGGGATAGAGTAGGGGTGTAGAATTAGCAACCCTCTCTCTTTATCAGATGATACTACTGGGACCTCTCCCTCATATATTTAAATTTTTCCCCTTTTTAAAAATCACAAACTTAATATTGACAAACAACATTTCAGCTTGCAAAAGAGAGAGAAGATTGCAATTGAAAATACAAACTTCTATTTAATACAGTCTTAAGTGCATATAACATTTAATATTATAGGAACAAAATTTTCCTCATTGTGTGTGTCCCTTTCTGAATGTCTCTGCTCTTTTCTGTGTATTTTTTTTTAAAGCAATTGGGGTTAAGTAACTTGCTCAAGGTTACACGGCCAGTCATTACTCTTCTGTGTATTTTTAAAGCATTTCATTGATTCTCTCTTCTTTTTTCCTCCTTTTGGATCTCTATCACTATCTGTTAATTACTGTTTTCTTTGTAGAAGTCCTCCTTTGGAATAAATAAATGTAATCAAGCAAAACAAATCAACACATTGATTATGTTTGAAAATGTATGTCTCTTGCTATACCTCTGATCTACCCACCCTTCTGCCAATAATGGGAGGCATTTCATCATCAGTTCTAAAGCATTTTATTTGATAAGAGCTGTGAAGTCTTATAAAGTTGTTTGCCTTTACATTACTGTAATCATTACATAAATTGTTTCTAGTTCTGCTCACTTCACCCATTCACTCACGTCCATTCATATGACTCTTCCCATGTTTCTCTGAATTAATCCCTTCTATCATTGTTTACATTACAATAATATTCTATCATACTTACTTAGCATAATTTGTTCAGTTATTTCCCAACTGGTAGACACCCCACTTTGTTTCCTATTCTTTACTAAAATATTCTTAATCCTTTGATTTTAGGGGAGTATATATTCCAGATAAAAATCCAAGATGTTAACCATTCTGTCCTTGGGGCAGAGTTAAAGAGAAATTTTTCCTTAGGATATTTGAATAGACCATATAAAAGTCACAGGAGCTATCTCAAAGACGAATGTTGCACAAAATGATGGTGTTGCTGAACCTAAATTTTCTGACATAGGAAATATTTGCTGAGTATCTGTTATACTCTGTTGTGGGGGAAACCAAAATGTCTATAGAATAATGAATAGTATTCGATAGTTGGAGTCAAGAAGACCCAGGTTTATATCTCACATTTGAGATTTACTAGTGATATAACATGAATAAATCTCCTAGTCTCAATTTCTGAATATGTAGAATGGTCCCTGTCATAATTACAGGGTTGTTATGAGGTTTACAAGACATAATGTATGTAAGACACTCAGGAAACTATGAAGCATTAAATCAATGTCAATTTTTTTTTATTTGCATGTAGTGATTTTACCATCTAGAAGCAGGAATGAAACTTATGTACAAATAATTAAATGCTAGATAGTGTGTGATGAATTCTATATGAATGTGACAAATGAAATGGATAGGAGTTGAGAGCAAAGAGACATCATCTCTAGCTTGGTTGATCAGGGAGAACTTCATAAAAAATGAGATGGAACTTAAAGAGTGGATAAAGTTTTGACATGTAGGTGGATGTATTCTAGGTAAAAGGAACAGGATGAGCAAGGACAGAGGGACATGGAAGTAATAGGGATGGGGACTATTCAAGGAAAATGCAGTAATGGCTATAACATGGGATATATATCATTATGGCACTATAGTTCCATGATAATAAATAAACCTGGAAAGATCAGTTGTAGCCTACTTGTAGAAGGAAAAATGGCAAAGAAGCAGTCTGGTCTGTATTTGGTAGGCATTGGGAGCCACTGAAATTTTTGAGCATAGGAGTGACACAATCAAGGCAGTTCTTTAGAAAGCTTGATATGAACATGATATGAAATACAGAGGAGAAGAGACTAGATATTAGAATACCAGTTAGAAAATAATTTAAATGTTGTAGACATAAAAGTAAGAATGGCCTCAACTAATTGTATAAACCTGTGGTAAGTTATTTACGGTCTCTGGGTCCCAGTTTCTTCACCTTTATGTCATGAGAGTGCTTAGTCTCCACAGACTAAGTCCTACTGATGTAATCTTCAAAAGTAAGGGTTACAGACTTAAATTAATATGGCTGCATGGCAAGCCACACAAGGGCACAACTCTGCCACTTTATATCAGTAATATGTTCCTCCCTCCCCCCATCCCAGAAAAAAAGAAGAAAAAAGGGTCATTGTAGCATTTTTCCATTAAAAACTATTTTTTTCATATTTTTAACATCCTTTGCTTTTTGCATTTTGAGTTCCAGATTCTCTCCCTCCCTCCTCCACTCCTCCACCTACCAAAAAGGCAAAAAAAAAAATGTCAATTACACATGTGAAATCATGCAAAAAGTATTTCTATATTAGCCATATTGCAAAAAAGGCAAAAGAAAATAAAGCGAAAGAAGTATATTTCAATTTGCACAGAGTTCATCAGTTCTCTCTTCATCTTGAGTCCTATGGGAATTGTCTTGGATCACTGTATTGATCAGAGTAGCTAAGTCTTTTACAATTGATGATAATTACAACATTGCTCTTACTGTGCACAATGATCTTCTGGTTCTTCATGCTTCACTTTGTATCAGTGCATGTAAGTCTTGGCTTGTTTTTCTGAAAGCACCCCCCTTGTCGTTTCTTTTTTTTTCCAAATGCTTTATTAACTTCTGGTTTACATCATTCATTTCTGCCAGATTTTGAGTTACAATTTTTCCCCATTTTTCCCCTACCCACCTCCCCAGAATAGCAGTGCCACAGGAAATCCCCTAATTCTATCGGCTCTCTCCCATATCTTCTCCCATACCCCCTTTGACTTTTCCATTAGGGCAAGGTGAATCTCTGTGCCCCAATGCCTGAACATCTTATCTCCCAATTACATGCAAAATAGTATTAATGACAGTATTTATATATATTTGAAACATTTAATTTTAAAACTTCAAATTCCAGATCCATTGCCTTCGTGCCTTGTCACCCACTCCCCCTGGGAAGATAAGCAATGCAGTATATGTTGTACATGTATAGCTATGCAAAACCTTACCATAG
This sequence comes from Gymnobelideus leadbeateri, assembly GCA_011680675.1. Lineage (NCBI taxonomy): Eukaryota > Metazoa > Chordata > Mammalia > Diprotodontia > Petauridae > Gymnobelideus > Gymnobelideus leadbeateri. The sequence continues at coordinate 577,502 of WOXC01009692.1, read as the reverse complement.
TAGATATATTGTAAAAGACTGGCTATATTTCCCTCCCACCCATCCCATCCCCCACCTAGTCCATTCCCTACTTTGATCCTATCCCTCTTCAAAAATGGGTGCCTCCAACCTCCCATTCCCCCAGCATGCCCTCCCCTCCATCATCCCCCCTTTCATTCCCCTCCCCCCTACTCTCCTGCAGGGTGAGATATGCCATTTAGTATGTATGTTATTCTCTCCTTGAGCCAAATTCAATGAAAATATGGTTTTTCCTTTTTGCCTTCCTGTTCTTCCCCTCCTCTGCAAACACTTCCCCTTGCCTCTTCTACATGAGATAGTTTACCCCCCCCCCCGTTTCTCCCCATCTGCTTGCCACATTCCTCTCTCACCTCTTAACTTCACCCCTTAAGTATCATCCCTTCCCATCAAATTCAAACTGTGCCCTCTATCCATGTATACCTGTAAACATATATACACACATTCACATATTTATTCATATGCCCATATACCCTTCTTCAACTATTTTCATACTGAGAAAGGTTTCATCAGTTACAGTTATTGTTTTTCCATATAGGAATGTAAGTAGTTCAACTTTGATAAGTTCATAGTGATTTCTTTTCCCTTTTTACCTTCTCAAGCATCTCTTGCTTCTTGTGTCTGAATGTCAAATTTTCTATTCAACTCTGTTTTTTTCATCAAGAATGCTTGAAAGTCCTCTATTCCGCTGAATGACCATATTTTCCCCTGAAACAAGATACTCAGTTTTGCTGGGTAGGTAATTCTTGGTTTTAATCCCAGGTCCTTTGCCCTGTGGAATATCATATTCGATGCCCTTCGATCCCTCAGTGTAGAAGCTGCCAGGTCCTGCGCCATTCTGATTGTGTTTCCACAATATTGAAATTGTTTCTTCCTGGCTGCTTGTAGTATTTTCTCCTTGATCTGGGAATTCTGGAACCTGGCTATAATATTCCTTGGAGTTTTCTTTTTTGGGATCTTTTTCAGGAGATGATCAATAGATTCTTTCAACCTCTGTTTTGCCCTCTGGTTCTAAAATATCAGGGCAATTTTCCTTGACGATTTCTTGAAGGATGATTTCTAGGTTCTTTCTTTGATCATGGCTTTCGGGTAGTCCAATAATTTTTAAATTATCTCTCCTGGATCTATTTTCCAGGTCAGTGGTTTTTCCCATGAGATTCTTTCTTCTATTATTTCAATTGCTTGGATCTGTTTAACAGCATCTTGATTTCTCATAAAGTCACTAGCTTCCATTTGCTCCAGTCGAATTCTGAAGGAATGAATCTCCTCAGTGAGCTTTTGAGATTCTTTTTCCATCTGGCAAATTCGACTTTTTAAGGCATTCTTCTCCTCATCGCCTTTTTGAGCCTCTTTTGCCACTTGAGTTAGTCTATTTTTTAAGATGTTATTTTCCTCAGTCAGGCTGTTGACTCTCATTTCATACTTTTCCTGCATCCTTCTCATTTCTCTTTCCAATTTTCCTCCCCTTCTCTTATTTGGTTTTTAAAATCCTTCTTAAGGTCCTCTATGGCCTGTAACCCTCTCATAGTTTCATTTGGGGCTTTTGGGACCTCCCAGTCCTGCTTTTGTTCCATGCTTCAATCCTCTTTGCCCCCAAAATAGGACTCTAATGTTGCATTTTTTCTGTTTATTTTGTTTCCTTTGCCTAGGCATGTTGACACTTAATTACTTGACTTTTGGGCTTGTTGCCACAGTAGGACTCTGCCACCAGACAGGGGAGCTTCCATCCCAAACATTGGAGTATTCTCAACTGCCGGAGGTATTAGTTGGGTGCCCTCCCTGAAGCCCCCACACACTCTGGCAGGCTGGATACACACCCCAAGACCTCCACCCCAGACCGCAAACCAGATCCGGGGAGGTTAAAGCAAGAGCGATTACCCCGCCCCCAGACTGATCACCGGATCCCCCTATAGTCCGCAGGCCAGAAGCTGAAGCTGCAAAATGGCGGCTGTGCCACAGCTCCTAAGAGACTTCTAGCCCCCAAGGGAAGAAGCTGATATGTTCCCAAATGCTAGTTCCAAAGTCCATAGGGCACTAACCTCTCACTTTGTCCTAGACGTATCTGTATTGATAATTCTGGAATTGCCACAGCAGCTGGTGTTCTGGGGTCCCTCCAGCCAGCTGATGGTCTGGCTGCCCTGGGGCTAAAAAACGTGACTCATGTGGTCCTGGGCTCAGCTCCCAGAGCGCTGCGCTGGCCACTCCCTGCCAGGTTGCCGAGCTGTCCTCAGTGGGAAGTTAGCTTCTCTGTGTCTTCTGTGGGTTCTGGAGCTCCAGAGGTTATTCAAAGTCCCCTTTTACATGATTTTGAAGTGTTGTGGGCTGGAGCACCGTGGAAGTCCTGTTTCTCTCCCTTGTCATTTCTTAAAGCACAGTAATACTCCATCAGAACCATATGCTATAACTTGTTTAGCCATTCCCCAATTGATGAGTGTCCCCTCAATTTTAATTCGCCTCCACAAAAAGAGGTATTGTAAATATTTTTGTACACATAGGTCCCTTTTCTTTTCCTTTAATCTTGTGGGGAAATAATAGTAGTGGTGTTGTTGAATGAATGGATGGATATGCACCCTTTTATAGCCCTTTGAGCATAGTTCTAGGTTGTTATTCTAGAATAGTTGGACCAATTCACTACTCCACCAACAGTTTGTTAAGGTACCTATTTTACTTCATCCCCTCCAGAATTTGTCATTTCTGGCAGGTGTGAGGTGGTATCTCAGAGAAGTCTTAATTTGCCTTTCTTTAATAATTATTTAGAGCATTTTTATATGACTATTGATGGCTTTGATTTCCTCTTCTGAAAACTTTTTTTAAACCATTTATCAATTAGGGAATGGCTCTTATTTTTATAAATTTCACTCAGTACCCTAAAGAATGAGACCTTTATCAGAGAAACTTGCTATAAAAATTTTGGATTTTCTTCCTTGTCTATGGTGCCTTTTAGCAAAATGTAGTTTCCTTAATTATCTCTTTCAATTAGGTCTATTTTTGCTTTTGCTTCATCTGAGATCTTGATTGCTATTCCTGCCCTCTTTACATCAGCTGAAGCATAATAGACTCTATGCCAGCTCTTCATTTCAACTCACTGTGTGTCTTTTTGTCCCAAGTGTGTCTCCTGACATTTCTGGAAGCTCCTACCCAACTGAAAAAACTCCAAATGTAGACCCACTTATTATCATGTCAGAGGCCCAGGCTGGCTAACTCAGGAGAGGTTCAGCTCCAGCCTGGCTAGGGTTTTCAGTCACAGAGACTCTGAAAGGCCATCTGCTAAGTAATAGAAAGAGTTTGTTTCACATTGGTGGAAGAAGCATCCTCACCAATAAAATTACAGGTGCTAGAAACCATATATAGTTATAGAAAGTTATTTATGGGTATACCCTCATGGCAATTCAAACCACTCTAGCATCTTTACCAAGAAAACCCCTAATGGGGTCACAAAGAGTTGGACAGGACTGAAAAACCACAAAAATGTGCATACATATATACACACAAGACACACACACAAAGACTGGAAAAATACGTATGTATATACATAATGAACATACCTATAAGTACCATATTGTTTATCACATGTATACATATATATGCATGCATGTACATCCATGAAAAATATATTCTTCTTTCTTTGTCTGGATTGTGGATTTCATCAGTGCAGAAATCCCCAGTAAGGAATCTCTCCACTAATATAGACTGGAAAGTATTTTGTAACTTATGACCTTAAAAATTGCTTGGGGAATTAAATCACTTGTCCAGGATCACAGAGTCAGTAAATGCCAAGTGAAGGACCTGAACCTAGGCATTCCTGACCATGAGAACACCTCTCTTCTCATTATACTATAATGCTTCTCACATATATGTGTATATATATACACACACACACACACACACACACACACAGTATGTTCAGTTTTTTTCAGTTACATTCAACTCTTCATGACCCCATTTGAGGTTTTCTTTTTTTTTTTTTGCTTTTTGGAGGGCAATTGGGGTTAAGTAACTTGCCCAAGGTTACACGGCTAGGTTTTGTTTGTGTGTGCGTTAAGTGTCTGAGGTCGGATCCGAACTCAGGTCCTTCTGACTCCAGGGCCGACGCTCTACTCACTGCGCCACCTAGCTGCCCCTCATTTGAGGTTTTCTTGGCAAAGATGCTGGAGTAGTTTGCTATTTCCTTCTCTAACTCATTTTACAGATGAGGAAACAGAGACTAAGAGATAATTGACTTGCCCACAGTCACATAGCTAGTGTCTGACGCCAGATTTGAACTCAGGAAGATGAGTCTTCCTGAATTTGGGTCCAGCGCTTATCCCCTTTGCCACCTAGCTGCCCTTATATGGTACATACACACACACACACACACACACACACACACTACACTGTATGCATGTGTGTATAGATATATAGTTTATAGTGCATATGTATGGTATATGTATGTGTCTGTATATGGTATGTACTTATTCTGTATATTATATATTTTATGTGTAAATACATGTATATGTATATGTATTTTTGTTTATGTATGCATGTATCTGTATGTATATATGTGTGTATATGTGTATACACACATATATACACCAGATGCTTTCTTTTTTTTTTCCACTTTTCAGAGGGCAATTGGGGTTAAGTAACTTGCCCAAGGTCACACGAATAGGTTTTTGTTTGTGTGTTTTAAGTGTCTGAGGCCGGAACCGAACTCAGGTCCTTCTGACTCCAGGGCCAGCACTCTACTCACTGCACCACCTAGCAGCCCCCACACATATATATATACATATATACACATATATGCATACATATATATGTGTGTATATATATATATATACATATATATATACACACTATTAAAGCTTAAAATTACACTAAGACTTTTGGAAAATCCTATATGTATACATGTGTATTTATAAATGAATTTAAACAGTTTTACCAGAAAGAACACAATAAGCCTTAGCTTCCATCATTTCAAATCCTTTTTTTCTGATAAATGTTTATACATAGCTATACTCAGTACATATAAACTCTTTACCTCAAACATGATTTAGGGTTATAAAATTCAGAGCTGGAAGGAACCTTAGAGATTGTCAGAGTCCAGCCTATGGGTTATATTGGGTTTTGTTGTTATTATTGGCCAGTTATATTTTTTTTTGCTATGTCTGACTCTTCTTGACCTCATCTGGGGTTTTCTTGGCAGAACAACTGGAATGGTTTGCCTTTTCTTCCTCTAGCTCATTTTTACAGATGAGAAAACTGAGGCAGACAAGTGTAAGTGACTTGCCCAGGGTCACACAGCTAGTATGTATCTGAGACCAGATTTGAACTTAGGATGATGAGACTCCAGGCCCAGGGCTCTATCCACTGTACCACCTAGCTTCCCCTATACATGAGTTTTACTGGTAAGAAGACCAAGGCCCAGAGAAACAACATGATTTACCTGGAGTTGTGTAGGAAATAAGAAGAGCCTGAATTTACACTCGGTTCCTCTGACTACAAGTGGAGTCCTTTTTTATCCACACCAGCAGGCCTCTCAGGGACACTTCTCCATGTACAGAAATAGTCTGTGTTTACCATTTTGAGTTCAATTCAATTCAACAACTCAATGCCAAGTGGAGGACCTGAACTATGAGAACACCTCTCTATTCATTATACTACAATACTTTCCACATATGTGTATGTATATGAGTGTGTATGTGTGTATGTACATATATAGTTCAATTAATTCAATATAATTCAATTAAGCATCTATGCTGGGGCCTACAGATCCAGTGAGAAAAGTTACACTAGTCCCAGCCATCAAGGATCTTATGTTTTCCGAGGGGATATGTTATGTATACAGATCAAAAAATGCACATAGGACAAAGAAGTAGGTGGTGAATGTCAAGGAATAACCATGTAATAATCTACCATTGTTTGCTTTTCTACTCACTTATTATTATGCATCTGAGTTTTTTAATCAATATTACAAAAATACTGTCATGAATATCTTTGTGTAAGTTACTTTGATGGGGTTGGAGAAGAGCATGACTTGGGGCATATTCCCCAAAGTGTAATTACCAGGTTAAAGGATCAGTCATGAACATTTAATAGAGTTTGCCTTTCATACTGCTAAATTACTTTCCAGGAATATAGCACTGATTTAAAATACTACCAAGCTATATATAAATGATCTTATCCACAAACCTCCTCTCTCACTTTTGTAATTTTATTTTTGCTAGTTTAATGGATGCATAAGGTTACTTTAAAAAAAAATCAGACCTAAATTCACCATGGTGTCGTGGCTAACCAGAAATGTATACTGGGGCTGTAGTTTTGATCAGATTCAAAATTCCTGGACAATGTTTCTAAGGGATTTAGCTAGTTAGACCCCAGACTTAGAAGAGATAATACAGCTATTTCAGGGCAGAGACCATAGTAAGGGAATAAGAACACTAACTTTGGAGTCATAACAGCTCGGAGTTTGAGTCCCAGCTCACCTGCTTAATTGTAGTAGAATTATAGGTAAACCACTAAACCTCTATAGTCCTCAGTTTCCTCATCTATAAAAAGAAGAAACTAGATTTATAAGGTACTTTCTAGCAAGAGAAAGAGAGAATTAAGAAAGGGATAAGAAAGAGTGTAGATGGCTCAGTGCAGATCCATCTTCATTTCTAGTAAAGACTATTGAAAGTAAGTGACCTAATGTAAATGCCATGCAAAAAAATGGCAAAAGGTCTTTATTTGGATGAATAGTTAAGGGTTTGGTTCTGACATTCTGTGAGTCTCTCATACCTGAGGATTATAACAGTTTTGAATTTCTTTACAAATGTCTAGATCATGTAGGGCTGAAACAGTGGGCTCATAGGACTAGATTGTGGGAAAGATCCACCAAAACCTTGATGAAATTGATTATGAGTTTTATAGGGTGACTATATGGCTTTACTAATAAAATTAGAGGTCTCTTTTAAGAAGATTATAAAGCCCACAGCTTTTTCCTTGGCTTCAGTGACCAACTTCCCAATTTCAAGATGGGAAAGACATGACTACATAGCAGATTAGCTGAAAAAAAATGTGTTTTAAAGAACCACAAGTGAAATATGAGTTGGGGGTGAGGAGTGGAGTCAAGATGGCTGAGTAGAAACAGGACTTCCACACTGGCTCTGGCTCCCACCAACTCCAATTCATGTAAAAGGTGACTCTAGACAAACTTTGGAGATACAGAACCCACAAAATGACACAGAGAAGCTAACCTCCCACTGAGGACAGCCCAGCAGACTGGCAGCAATCAGCCAGCAAAGAGCTCTGGGAGTTGACCCCAGCCCTGCACAAGCAGAAGGTTTAGCCCCAGGGTGGCCTGACCAGCCACCGGCTGGAGGGACTTCAGATCAACAGCAGCTGTGGTAGTTTCCAGAACTATCAACCCATAAATGCCAAGGACAAAGTGAGAGGTCAGTGCAGGACTTTGGGATCCAGTAGTTCCAGAGTGTGGTTGGCCTTTGACCCCGGGGCGAGAAGCCTCTGAGGCATGGCTTTGCAGCTGCTGCCATGTGGCAGGTTCAGCTCCTGGACTTCAGATTGTAGGGGCACCAAGCGACCAGTATGAGGGGTAATCACTCTTGCTTTAACCTGCTTAGATCTGGATTGAGGTCTAGGGTGGAGGTCCTGGGGTGTGCAACCAGCTTGCCAGAGCATGTGGAGGCTTCAGAGAGGGCACCCAACTAATACCTCTGGCAGCTGAGAAAACCCCAGCATTTGGGATGAAGCTCCCTTGTCTGGTGGCAGAGTCCTACTGTGGCAAAAAGCCCAAAAGTCAAGTAATTGAGTGGCAACATGAGCAAGCAAAACAAGCAGACCAATCCAACTTTACACTCCTATTTTGGGGACAAAAAGGATCAAAGCATGGAACAGGAGGAAGACAGCAAAGTCAGAACTCCTACACCAAAAGCTTCCAAGAAAAATACAAGCTGGGTTACAGGCAATAGAGGAGCTTAAAAAGGATTTTGAAAACCAAATAAGAGAAATGGAGGAAAAATTGGGAAGAGAAATGAAAATGATGTAAGAAAATTATGAAATGAGAGTCAACAGCCTGACTGAAGAAAATAACACCTTAAAAAATAGATTAACTCAGATGGCAAAAGAGGCTCAAAAAGGCAATGAGGAGAAGAATGCCTTAAAAAGCCAAATTTGCCAGATGGAGAAAGAATCTCAAAAGCTCACTGAAGAGAATCATTCCTTCAGAATTAGATTGGAGCAAATGGAAGCTAGTGACTTTATGAGAAATCAAGATACTATTAAACAGATCCAAAGAAATGAAAAAAATAGAAGGCAATGTGAAATATCTCACTGGGAAAACCACTGACCTGGAAAATAGATCCAGGAGAGATAGTTTAAAAATTATTGGACTACCTGAAAGCCATGATCAAAGAAAGAACCTAGAAATCACCCTTCAAGAAATTCTCAAGGAAAATTGCCCTGTTGTTTTAGAACCAGAGGGCAAAATAAAGGTTGAAAGAATCCACTGATCACCTCCTGAAAAATATCCCCAAAAGAAAACTCCTAGGAATATTATAGCCAGGTTCTGGAATTCCCAGATCAAGGAGAAAATACTACAAGCAGCCAGGAAGAAACAATTTCAATATTGTGGAAGCACAATCAGTGTAACACAGGATCTGGCAGCTTCTACACTGAGGGGTTGAAGGGCTTGGAATATGATATTCCAGAGGTCAAAGGAGCTGGGATTAAAACCAAGAATCATCTACCCAGAAAAACTGATTTATCCTGTTTCAGGGAAAAAATATGGTCATCCAGTGGAATAGAGGACTTTCAAGCATTCTTGATGAAAAAAACAGAGTTGAATAGAAAATTTGACATGCAGATACAAGAAGCAAGAGAAGCATGAGAAGGTAAACAGGGAAAAGAAATTATAAGGAACTTATCAAAGTTGAACTATTTACATTCCTACATGGAAAAATGATAGTCTCAACTTATGAAACTTTTCTCAGTATGAGAATAATTGAAGGGAATAGAAATGTGTGTGTGTATGTGTGTGTCTGTGTATACATACATACATACATACATAGATATAGATATAGATATAGATATAGATATAGATATAGATATAGATATAGATATAGATATAGATATAGATATAGATATGGGAGGAGATGGGGAGAGACAGAATGGGGTAAACTATATCATATAGAAGAGGCAAGGGAAAAAGGTTACAATGGAGGGGAAGAACAGGAAGGCAAAAGGTCAATTTTATTCTCATTGAATTTGGTTTAGAGAAGGAATGACATACACACTAAATAGGTTATCTCACCCTACAGGAGGGTAGGGGGAAAGGGGATGAGAAGGGGGATGATGGAAGGAAGGGCAGGCTGGGGGGGGAGAGAAGTTGTGAGCACCCACTTTTGAAAAGGGATCAAAGTGGAGAATAGAACAAGTGGGAGGTGGGATAGGAGGGAGGGAAATATAGTCAGTCTTTTACAATATATCCACTATGAAAATGTTTTGCATAGCTACACATGTACAACCTATATTGAATTGCATATCTTCCCAGTAAGGGTGGGTGACAAGGGAGGAAAGGAATGAATCTGGAATTCAAAGTTTTAAAATCAAATGTTTTATATGTATATGTATGTACGTATATATATATATATATATATATATATATATATATATATATACATATATATATATACATATATATGTATATATACTATTATCAATATTATTTTGCATGTAACTGGGAAATAAGATATACAGACACTGGGGCATAGAGATCCACCATGCCCTACTGGCAAGTTGGAGGGAGTAATGGAGAAGAGATGGGAGAGAGCAGATTGGAGGAAGAGATATCCAGTGGGATTTCTATATTGGGGTGGGTAGGGGGAAAACAGGGAAAAATTTTGTAACTCAAAATCTTACAGAAATGAATGATGTAGGGGCGGCTAGGTGGCGCAGTGAATAGAGCGCCGGCCCTGGAATCAGAAGGACCTGAGTTCGGAGCCGGCCTCCGACACTTAATCCGCACAAACAAAAACCTAACCGTGTAACCTTGGGCAAGTTACTTAACCCCAATTGCCCTAAAGGGGCGGCTAGGTGGCGCAGTGAGTAAGAGCGCCGGCCTCGGAGTTTGGATGACCCGAGATCAGATCCGGCCTCAGAAAATGAGCACCCACGCATAAATCAAATGACTAGCCGTGTAACCTTGAGCAAGTTACTTAACCCCAATTGCTTTAAAAAAAAAAAAAAGAAAGAAAAAAAAAGAAATGAATGATGTAAACTAGAAGTTAATAAAGCATTTGATTAAAAAAAACAGAAACAAAAAGCAGAAACAATATACTTAAGTATGAGGTTATCAAGAATAGTTAAAATAGTGAGCTATTAGATGACAGGTTAAGCTCCTTTCCACTCCACCCCAGTTTGTACCTGGTGGTCTTCCAATCAGCAGTCTCTGACATGATGACAACCTGTCCCCACCCTAATCAACTTAGGACACAATTTATACTGCTTGCCCTGGCACAAAAATTTTTAGTTATAACTCTGATGCCCAAGGATAGCCTGAGAGTCTGGCTCCAGAGAGTCTCAGAGAAGGAAGGGAAAAGGCCTTCTCAGGAGGGCCTAAGTTGCTCAAATTTCTAACAATGTATCTGTGTTTTTCAGCTCTGAATTATTCTACAAATCCATTATTTTCCCATCCAATTACTAATTCTTGTATGTGTGTACATGCACAACACTTTAAGATTCTTTGTTTTTCCCTTTAGAGATTCCCCCTCCAATATTATTGATGTGACTATAAGACTCTCTTGATATGATGTTATGGCTTAATAAATTAATTACAGTGACAAAAAAGAAGAAATTTGAGTTGGGAACCCAGGGAGGCTTGTTGGTGCAAAGGAGGTGGAAGAACATTCCAGCCATGTTAGAGAGCAAGGGAAAAGCTAGAGTGGGGAGGAACGTAACGTGTGAAGAGCAGGAAATAGGCCAAGAGCTGGATAGTAAATACATGGAGGGGTTAGAGCATAAGAAGAAAGCTAGGTCCAAGCTATCCAAATATCAGGGACTTGAAGTTACAAACAGAAGAGTTTATATTTGATCCTGGAGCCAACAGGAAGACACTAGAGTTTATTGAGAAAGGGGATAACACGGTCAAGTCTGTGTTTTAGGAAAATTTTTAGCAACTGAGTGAAGGTTAGATGGGAGTGAAGAGGAAATTGAGGCATGGACACAAATTAGAAGGTTGTTGCCATAGTCTAGGAGAGGATCTGGGGTATTGTGTTAGGTTCTGGGCACTGCATTTTAGGAAGCATGTTGTTAAACTGGAAAGCATCCAAAGGAAGAAATCTACAATGGCAAAGAGCCTCATGTCCACATTCTGTGAGAAACAGCTAAAGGAAATGGAGACATTTACCCTGGAGAAGAGTAGACTTAGGCCCCCTTTGAGTCATGTGGAAAAGCCTAATTCTACTTGGCTCCAAGGACAGAACTAGGGACAATGGTTAGAAGATGTAAAGAACCAAAGTAAGAGTTAAGAGCAAGGGTATGTGGTGGCTGGGGGGGGGTGGGGTGTGGAGTCCTATGCATTAGATCCATCCCAAAGTGTAATGGGTTGCCTACAGAAGCCATGTGTTGCCCAACATTAGAAGTATTCAAGCAAAGTGTGAGTAGATGAGCAGTGGTAAGGTAGGGTGTAGAGGGAATTCTTGTTCATAACATCATAGATTCAGAGCTGGAAGGCACACTGGAGGCCATCTAACCCAACCCCTTCATCTTACAGATGAGGAAACTGAGGCCCAAAGAGGTTCATAGCTTGCTCAAGATCATGTGCATGGTGAATTAAAGAAGCCTTATTTTGGCCAAGTTTCTCTGACTCCAGATGTGACTCTCCTCCCACTTTACTACTCTGTTACCACTGGATTGGGCTAGACAGGCATAGATTTCTCTTCCAACTCTGACATATGGCTTTGTATCTTTATTCTGTTCCATTTTTCTTTGAGATTACAATAAAATCTCTGTTCATGAAAAGCATGCAATGCAATAATATACTTTGTCATCAGAAACACCATTATCAGAGCTAAAAATACCAGCAGTGTGAGGCTGTGTTCTAGATGCAATCCCTCCCAGAAGTTGGATGTTTCCTTCTTTCTTTTAAATCCATTTCATTTGCAAGTCAAGACATCACCCTTGTGATGTCATTGAAATCAAAGAACAAACAGCAACAGCACCTTTTTTTCTGGGGGATGGCAGACTCCATGATTCTCTTCCCTTCTTTTCCATTCTAGGAGTGAGTAGAGGGCAGGGCTCTCTCAGGACTTACATAGTCAGTGATGTGGCTCAGGTATCACCTCCCTTTCTCTCAGGTGTATGGACCATGCAGCCCCTCGAGAGGTCCTGGTTTAGCCCCCATTCAGCCCATGTAAGAGACAGCACCCCACCTGCCAAAAAGGAAGAAGAAATAAAGAAAAAAGGATCAACGAAAAACGTAAAAGATACTTTGAAGAGAGCAGAAGGAGGTTCAGATGGGGACATAGACAAAGGAGGCCAATGCTAGTGCTGATCATATTAATGTTGATGTATACTTAAAAAAAACCAAAGTTGTACACGGCATATTCAAAGTTCCATATGCAAAATTCACACTCTTTCCTTTGTATATGCAAATGTTCATGTTTATTGATGACTATAAAGTTCATAATTTTAAAACCCACTTTTATATAATATTTTATATAATATGTTCATATAATATTTTTAAGATGGAGGAAAAAAAGAGACAGCATTAAGCACTCTTTCTTTAGCTATCTCATTCCTGCCAGCCTCAGAGGTTAGGAAACCGGAATTTCTCTCAACTCCTTTCTGCGACCAAGCCAACTTCCTTCAAGAATAATGTGAAGTCGGGGTGTCTAGGTAGTGCAGTGAATAGAGCACTGACCCTGGAGTCAGGAGGATCTGAGTTCAAATCCAGCCTCAGACACTTAACACAAAAACTAGCCGTGTGACCTTGGGCAAGTCACTTAATCCTAATTGCCCTACCTTCCCTCCTCCACAAAGCAAATTAAAAAAAAGAATAATGTGAAGTGGGGTAGACATCTTTATTAATAATTACCTGTATTCACTAACACTTATTGGCTCAGTTGTAGTGATTGTTTCCATGATGACATTTCACATCACAGTAGGGGAGCCCCAGAAGTCCTGAGAAAGAGTACTATATTAGTAAGTGGAAGGAGCTCTATGGAGGTGTGCATATCTCAAGGATCCTTCTTTTCTCTTCCTATGCCCTTGAAAGACACTTCCCATTGGCCATTCCTCTTTGTATGCATTTAGGAGCAGAGACGGAGATTGGTTAAAGTGATCTACTGGAACATATGATGGCAGTTTATCAATATTTCTTTACTATGTCTTAATAACTCACATGACAGCAATGCATTATTAGCACCGTACTATAAAGAGAGAGGGCTGGTCAGATTAAAGGAAATTACCCCAAAATTGACTTGGTAAGGATGAGCCAGGCAGCTCGGAGGTGCAGTGGATGGAGTCTGGAGTCAGGAAGACATCTTACTGAACACAAATCTGACCTCAGATACCTTCTAGCTGTGTGACCCTAAGCAAGTCACTTATCTCTGTTACTCTCAGTTTCCTTATCTGTAAAATGAGCTAGAGAAGGAAATGGCAAACCACGCTAGTATCTCTGCCAAGAAAACCCCAAATGAGGTCATGAAGAGTCAGAACAGTGGATGGGCCAACTGAGATTTCACAACTGTAATATTTCATCTTATATTCAGTGAGGGGGAAATGTGTAACAAATATGTTTTGGCTTAAAATTAAATTTCCTTATGCAAGTTCCTTATCTTTTCCTTCCCCTCCTGTAGGAGAATAGGCATAGTAAAGGGAGAGGCTACTGCTCTGGGTTTGAGAATCAAGTATATGAAGGACCTACAGATGCACCTGTGTCCCTACTTTTTATTCCTTGACTTTGTAGAGACAGGTGCTGAAGCTGGACAGAATCACAGCATCTGGTGCCCATCTGAAGACCACCGTAGCATTTGTGGGCCCCAAGTGGAAAGGGGATAACTAGGTGGGTATATACAAATCACCAACACATTCCATCTACCCTTTGCACCTCTGAAAGGGAGCTTCACATGTCCCATGAAAAGGGTAAGAGAAGGACCCAAAACTGGATGCAGTCGAGGGAGTATTGTGCATGACAGGAATCACCATCACCCATTCGATTGGGGGCAGAGAAAAGGGAGTACCCAAAACAAATCCAGGCTTTGAAAACCTTTGGCTCAGTTGTGCACAATCTCCTGGGATTCTCGGCCCCTCAGACAGGGTCGGGGGACAGAGTAAGACCCAAAGGCAAAGCCACCCAGAGCCTGAGTCCCCTGGGATCACAAGCAAGGGAGTTGGAGTTGAGCGACCTCACTGTGCCGCCTGCTGAGTGTCCTTTCAGGCTGCACACTGAAATGCAAATGTGCATCCTTGTTGTTGGCTGCAGGGGGAAATCTGAAATTGGAGGAAGCAGATGCTGTAATCTGATGATCATGTTGTTCTTGCTGAGTCTAAAGAATCCCTTCAAGAGCTAGTAATGAGAGGAGCTGAAGCTCATGTTGATTACAGACTACATCAGAATGTAAAGACAAAGGTGATGACATTTGGGGAGCAGCACATCACAACCACAATACAAATTGGAAATAAAGAAGTTGAACAGGGAAGGGAATTCTGTGTCTAAGTTCCCTGGCATACAGAGAGGGATCCGTCCCACAGCTGACAGAAGTTGGCAGGGGGATGGAGAGCCTTTCCGAGACGGCAAGTCCTTGGGAGGGGCTCATGGGGAGCCCAGAAATGAGGGGGCTGGTAAATGCACTGAAAACGTTCCTATTTCTGCATGGCTGAGGGGATATGGGGAGAGAGAAAGGGTGGAGGCAGAAAGGAACAGGGGAGAGCTGCGGGATCCAAGGCAGCGGGAGCTTTGTAAACGAGTGTGGGGCTCAGGAGAGGATGTTCAGTCTGTTCTTGAGTCTGTGTGACTGAGAGGATGTTGGGGAGGAAGAGAACAGAGCATCATTCATGGTTCAAATGCAACCTGTCCCACATATTGGCCAATTGGTGCCAAAAGAGGATACCTTTTGAATTATAAAGAAATGATGTATTCTAGAAAATGGAAGCATTTGCTTCAAGTTCAGCGGCTTTGACCAGTTCAAACAACTGGGCAATCTGGCCAACTGAACAAATTGTTTGTTTGTTTTTTTTTAGAAAATAATGACTGACATTTTGACAGCCCTTGGTAGTTTTCACCAAAGCTTTTATTAACCATCATAGGATCATGGATATAGAATATCCAATCAAACCTTCCTTCTTTTTTCAGGTGAGAAAACTGAGGTCTAAGTAGGTTAAGTGACTTGCCCAAGTCTCACTTGTTAAGGCATCATTAAAATCCTGTGAGAGAAGGAAGCTTATTATTATTATTATTAGTAGTAGTAGTAGTAGTAGTAGTAGTAGTAGTAGTAGTAGTAGTAGTAGTAGTAATAGTAGTAGTAGTATTCCAGTTTTGAAGATGAGGAAACTAAGTCTCAGAGTGTTTAAAGGACTTACCTAAGTTTATAGACCTAGTAAGGACTAAAACAAGGCCTAAACTAGAACTCAAATCACCTGGCTCCTTCTTGGTCCAATCTTCTTCCCTCTCAACCAATCATTAACAAGCATTTATTAAGCACTTACTGTCTGGTGTAAGTAATCACTGGTTAAAATGAGCCTTGAGTTCACATATAAACAGGCTCAGGCAGATGTATTGTGTCTGGTACTTCATCCGTTCTAGTCTATCAAAGCCCTAATGAAGAGCCTCTACTAGCATTTCATTTTGCAACATTAAGTACATTCCTCATAATAAAAAGCATTAACTAAGTGGTACTTTGTGGATGGGCAGCTAGGTGGTATGGCAGATAGAGCACTGAGTGCAAATCCAGCCTCAGACACTTAGTAGCTGTGTGACCCTGGGCAAGTCACTTAACCCTGTAAAATGAGCTGGGGAAGGAAATGGCAAACCATTCCCAGTATCTTTGTCAAGAAAACCCCAAATGGGGTCAAGAAGAGTGGGACTTGACTCAACAAGAGACAAGAGATTGTGTGGATGGGGTTTTGGGGAGTGGTACAAAGCAAAATAGAGATAATACCTGTCTGCTAAAAGTTTATGGTTCAAGGCACATGTTAATTCATATGGAAAATGTACAAATATGTGGATATTGAATACAAGAGTTGGACAGCATACCTTGATCTGAAACATCAAGCAATCAAGATTAAATTAGGAAACCTTTATTATATACACATACTATGTGTCTAACCTCCAACCCAGGGGACCCTGTGGAGATTCCTCACCCTCTCATTGCCCTAGGACCTCAGAGGTGGGGAATCTTCAGCTTGGAGGCCACATGGGGCCCTCTAGGTCCTTAAGACTTTGACTGAATCCAAACTTTGGATTCAAAGGATTCAAATCCAAAGTTTGGATTCAGTCAAAGGGCCACTCTTAAGGACCTAGAGGGCCCCATGTGACCTACACAGGTTGCAGGTTCCCCACCCCTGCCTAGGTAATATTCAAAAACTATAAATTGCAGAGTAGGTGGGGATCTTCATACAGTTCCCTCACTGGACACCTCCTCTGATGAAACCACAGGTCCTAGAAAAAAACAAACAAAAAACCCAATGTACAAACCCCAAGGCTAGACTCTATGAAAACAGTTTTTTTAAATGAGGGAGTTCATGCCCTCAAGGAGCTTGCCTTCTAGAAGTGTGGGGAAGTTAGGAAGGATTGTGGGTGGAGATACTATAGAGAATCTAGGTTCATCAGCATCCCTCAAGCTAGACCACCCAAACAGCCACATTTTCACACAGGTAATGCAGAACCAAAATACCCCAAACCCAAACATGGCAGCACTTCACAATATGTCTTCTAGGCTTGTCTGCCAATGGTACCTTGAGCTATCTTGTAGGAATAGGCTTCTGTCTGAGACCTCACTGTCACATTCACCTATGATACCTTTGCCACTTTTTGCTCTTGCCAGTCTATGGAAATAGAACAATGAAAATAATGGAATACAGTAAAAATGTATTAACACCAACTATTTAGAACCTAGTTCTATGTAAATAACCCAAATACCAAAATGAAATAGTGCCTTTCCTAGAGGAGCTTACATCCCTATTGGTGAGAAACATCATGTTCATAGACAAGTAAAAATAATGACTTTCATTAGATTTCCATGAGAAACTAAAACATATAATGAAATAAAATAAATGGGAAAAACTTAGAATTTCAATAGGTAATGATTTTGCACAAGGTATTGGTGTGTAGGGGTGTGCATAAAAATACGTATAGACAAATAAAAATAAGCATGTCTGTGGCTGTATTGGTTGTTTGTAACTACATACTCCCAAGAGGGCAATGAGTTTATCTATTACTTTTACAATGATGAGTGTTTGGTCTTATGTATTTGTCATCTTTCAATGTTATGTTATGAAGTTATGGTGAAAAGAAGAGGGCATGGTTTAGGGGATTATCAAGAAGCCATGTTGAAGTACTGCCTCTGACATTTATTGGAAATGTATGACCACTGGCAAATCACTTAACCCCTCAGTACCCTGGGAAACTCCGGAGGGTTAACACTTAGAGATGAGTTGCTGATTGGCTGGTCAAATGAGATAATAGATGTAAAGCACATTGAAAACCTTAAAGAGCTATACAGATGTTATTCTGCTGCTGAAAATGATGATAATGACGGTGGTGGTGATGGTGGTGGGTGGTGGTAGTGGTGATATGAACTGGTGTAGGGAATTTATACACTGGAAGCTTCTTGCACCCAGGAAATCAAAGATCCACTCCATCTTCCAAAAAAAAAAAAAAAAAAAAAACCCAAACAAACAAAAATGAAGAGAAACAAGATGATGAGTTTAACTGTGGGGTAGAGTACTTGAGGGAAAATGTGAACTAAGGTAAGGGGGAAGTTATTAATGAAGTAAAAACCTTGTTGGGATGGTGATATTGATAGCAATTCTATCCACTCCAACAGTCACTTATTAAATGCCTGTCTTCTCAGTGCTCAAGGCAACTCTCCAAGACTGTAAGTTGTAGGAAAGTTGCTGACCTGCATTGGTAGAGGAAATTTCCCCATTTTGGATTCCCTACACACATGAAATTACAGGTCCACAGTCCCTGTCACTATTCCTATGACTATTTTCTATAAGGTAACACGTTAGGCACTGGGGATAGAAAGTGAAAATTTTTCAAGAAACATACATTCTATAGAGGTTGGGGGCTGGGGAAACATCAATGGAGATAAAAAAGGTGAATGGATAAATAGACATGATTGAAAATGGAGAATACCATCAAATGGGTGATCAGGAAAGTACATAAGTGGGCATGTAAGTGAGGCATAAAGGAAGCCAGGGCAAAGTGCACACCAGGTGTGGGGTAAGAGCCTGCACCAAGATTTGGAGGCCACAAGGAAGAGCAGGCAGACTAGTTTGGAATATAGACTGCATGAATGAGAGTGCTGTGAAATAAGCCTGGACAGGCTGGAGCCAGACCATAAAGGGCTTTAAATCCCATGATGAGGAGTTTGTATTTTAACCTGAAGTCAACTGAAAGCCACAGAAGATAGAAGCAGTCACAAGCAAGATCAAGGAAAAAGGATTCAAAGCAGTTCCACGGCAACGACATCTTTAGATTTTGAAATCAAGAAAAACTTGCATTTGACCCTTGTCTCTGACCTTTACCACCTGTGCAGCTGTGGGGCAGGTTTCTCTACTCTCTATAAGCATCAATTTCCACATCTGTAAAATGAGATAATAAGACCTGAGGTAAATATTTACCCCACAAGGTTGTTGTGAGGCTCAAATAAGCAAATCTTAATGCGGTTTACTATTATTATTATTATTATTATTATTATTATTATTATTATTATTATTAATTTTAACTTAGCATTTTCCCCAATTACATGTAAAAACATAATTAACATTCTTTTTTTTTAATTTCAAGTTCCAAATTCTCTTCCTCCCTCCTTCACTTACAGTGCTATATAAATGTCAGCTATTATTATTAAAATTTTGTACTTGGCTTTTGTTTGAAAAGAGGGTACCTTTACATGAGAGACAGGGTGATATAGTTGAAAGAACATAGCATCACAGATTTAGGACTAGAATGCACCTCAAAGACCACAAAGTCTAACCTCATTATACAGGGGAAGAAACTGAGGCCTAGAAAATATAGGTTCACCCAGACAGTAAATGACACAAGATCTGGGTTTGAATCTTTGTTCTAAATCCATCTGTGTGAGTTAGGCAAGTCATGGAATCACATTATTAAGATGATGGTTCTTAACCTGGGGTCCACAGCCCATAAAATTCAGGAGGTGTTGTGATTTAGATGACCAAAAAAGTCACATCTTTATTTTCACCAATATCTAACAGAAATTGTAATATTTCCTTTAGTTATGAATGTTGTTGTTGTTGTTGTTGTTGTTGAATTGTCCTGGTCTTGTCTGACTCTCTGTGACTCCGTCTGGGATTTTCCTGGCAAAGATATTGGTGTGGTTTGCCATTTCCTTCTCTAGAATATAGACAACCAATATTCTGAGAAGCAAGCATTACATAGACCTCAGCAGACTGCCATAGGGGTCCATAACACACACACACACACACACACACACACACACACACACACACACACACACACACACACACACACATGAGCCCTTGTATTAAGATTTAGACAGGATCTTACAACTCAACTCTTCCAAGCCTTTTATTTCACAAGTAAGGAAGTTATATCCCAGAAAGTTTGTGACTCGCTCAAAGTCACATGAGTAGAAAATAACAAAGCCGGGGCGGCTAGGTGGCGCAGTGAATAGAGCGCCGGCCCTGGAATCAGAAGGACCTGAGTTCGGAGCCGGCCTCAGACACTTAATCCACACAAACAAACAAAAACCTAGCCGTGTAACCTTGGGCAAGTTACTTAACCCCAATTGCTTTAAAAAAAAAGAAAAAAGAAAAAAAGAAAATAACAAAGCCTCTATTCCTCCGCATACACACCCGACATGTTTTCCATTACCCATGCCTCCGGGACTCAAACTCCTCACTTGAAAAATGGGGGCCATAATATTTGCATCACCTATCTCAGAGAAATATTGTGATGATCAAACAAGATGATGTATTGGAAGTGCTTTGTAACTCTTAAAGGCCTGCACAAGCATAAAAGATCATGGCTGTGTTAAGAGATGTGTTAAGATGGTGATGGTCAGGAGCCTGATGGAATTGAAAGTATGCCAAACTTCCCCTTCCCTCAACATGTCCCCCCCACTCACCCACCATGTCCTCAGATTTCATTATTAGACTAGAGAAAAGGAAGAGAAAGATAAGGAGCATTTCAAATCTGCCTCTCAGCCTCAGTTTCCTCATCTGTAAAGTTTGGAAATTAGATGAGGGGAGGTTTCTGCCCATTTGAGAAAGCTTTGGCTTCTCTACCTGTGGTCTCTTGTCAGCTTGTTGTAGTGGCAAGCATGCTGTATGTAAGGTCAGGAGAGACTTAGATGTTTGGCTCTCTGACTCTTAATAGATATAGAAAACCTCCTCTGGTCCAGGAGTCCCTAGCCTGCTTTGTGTCAAAGACTCGAGGTGGGTGTGCTGGCAAATGTTTTATAACTGACTCTCCAAAAAAAAAAATCTCTGCAAGACTCACACTTGCATTATTAACATTTTCTCTATCATTTTCTTAAGTCTAGACAATCAACAAAACAATAAATCATTCGCCAATTTCTGAGGTGCAAATGTTCACACTGAAAATTTAACAATCGACTTCTCCAAAACAGCTCCAACACAGGCATGAACCCCTATAGCAGTTTGGTGAAGCCTATAAACCCTTTCTCTTTTAGATAATGTTTTTAAGTGAATAAAATTAAAATACTTAGGATTACAAAGGAAAACAATTATCCTGAAATAGAGTAATAAAATATTAAAAAAAATAAAGCAGGTTAAGAATCCTGGTCTAAAGGAAGAGATAACCCTAGGGAAAATCTTTTTACCCTTTTGAGCCTCAGTTTCCTTATCTGTAAAGTGAAAATCATAATACTGCTACTACCCACTGCAAGGGTTGTGTGGAAATGTAAATATTAAGCTTTAAAAAAATTCTAAAAATGTAAGTTATTATTATTACTGCCCTATTTCTACACTTTTTAATTTTTCTGCCTTGGGAAAAACAGGTAGAGCCTGGATAGCAGTGGTAGCTGCTGACTGACTGTGGGAAAGAGTTTGGAAAACAAATTTTATTTAATTGTTAAATCTTGTCCATGGCCACTGCGGGTTAGCAGCTGGGAGGTGGGGGAGAGATCTGAGAGGGTCTCCTCTACCCAAATGCCATTTGCCCAGAAAAAAAGCCAACACTTCCATGACATTCACCTAGAGGAAAGCCATCACCACGGGGTTTTAAGAAGCTGCTGGCCTGCATTCTCCAGACTGTGCAGCCTGAACTCTGGCCAATTGAGTTTTCTTCAATCTTCCTTTAAGAAAGAAAACCCCAAAGCAAGAGGCGCTGGAATCGCAGATCCGGAAAGCTGAGAGACTGATTTCCTTCCTTTCTATAATCCAAACAAGAAGAAATCCGGTGTGTTTCCCTTTAAAATGGAGCTGCTGTGTCAGGCCACTTTTGACACATCATGTCATGTGTGGTGTGAATTCAGATAGCAGTGTAGTTAGTCTCGGAGCCAAGTAGTCAGCAGATGTTGGAGAGACCAGGTGGCCATAAGAAGCTGGTAATTTTAGCTCTCTCCAAACAGTGTAGCAGCCAGCCGCCTTCAGTGCGCCTGATGCGCCAGTCAACGGCTCTGACAGAGCCACAGAAGGCTAGCCTGTGCTTTCCCAATGAGCATCATCAAGCGTCCTTAATCGTCCCCAAACACTCAAGATTCTGCCCACCTGGGCTTCCAGGGTGAGGAGGAAAGGCGGGGGGAACAAGGGAGGATGAAGGGATGGCAAGAATGGCTTGGAGGTCAGAATTGCCAGCTCTGTTTGCTCTTCTGAATCTGGAGTCACAAGATGTGAGTTCGAGCTCTGGTTAGGAAATATACCTCTCTGAGCCTCAGTTTCCACATCCATAAAATGGAGATTGATAGCAACACCCGTGGTACCTGCCTCTCGGGGTTGTGGCTGTGTAAACTCTTGGTGATGAGCTGCCAGCCACACTGGAGGTCTCCACTTTCTCCTTCCCACTTATTCCATCCCAATAGAATGGTAACTTCTTTGAAAGCAAAGATGATTTAATATTTGTTTTTCTATCCCTGCTGCCTCATACATAGTAGTGCTTAATACATGGTGATTTGAAGGACAGTCTACTGCCCTATGGCTCCACTCCAAGTCCCAGTTATTCCTAGGTGAAAGCTGCCTTGGCCAAAGTTCCTTTCTCTGACCACTCCCTACTCCCTCAGCTCCATCCCTCTTCTACCCCATCCCTCTCTTCCTTCCCCTTCCACTGCATCCTTTGGAAGCCCAGATCTGTTGTTAATAAACTCTCCTTCGGACCCATGCCCACTCCCTGGAAATAGAAATTTAATTTCTCTTAGGGGAAGGACCTGTAATTTCTACAGGGGAAGGAGCCAATTTCTTTTCTTTTTTTTTCTTTTTATTCCCATTGTCTGGCATGATGCCAGATACACAGTAGGTGCTTTATAGATGCTCCTAGCACCGTTGGATGGGTTCTGATAATGTGTCACGGATGCCAGGGAAGCACTCGGGCTGCCATTCTCTGTCACGATTGCTCCAAGACTAGCCTGCCTCCTGTTTCTAATCAAACATGTGATTGTTGATATCTTTTATGCCACTTCTGGTGTGCCATCTATCTTTGGTAATGTGCTACAGCCTACTTACACCCACCATGCGTCCTTCCATCACCCTTACAGAGTCACCTTATCTTAGGGGTGAGGGAAAGAGAGAGAGGGAGAGGGCTTGTGGAAGAGGGGCTGTCTGGGCGGTGACTGGAAGTGGGAGGTCCTGGGCAGCCAGGGCGTACAGAGAACATACACTGTGTTCCAAAAAGTTAGAAGGCAGCCCAGAGAGGGTCTTGGAGGGTTACCAAAAGCACAATTTACCTACATTATAATTTTGCCTCAGATAGACTAGTGGAGTGTAATGAGGATATGCCTGGGGTAAGTGCCAAGAGACCTGGTTTCTTGTCCTAACTTTGCCATTAGTTCACCTTATGACTCTGGACAAAGACCTCCCTTCTCTGTGCCTTGGTTTCCCTAACTGAACAAGAGGGCGTCCCCCAGATGATCTTGCCATTGCCTCTTGGCGGTGTGTTCCTCTGACAGTACCACGTACAGCAGTCATGCTCCTGAAAAGTTTTTGCCGTCTGGATTCTATCACTTTACTTTTTTTTTCTTCTGGAGGTAAGAGAGTTCATTTTAGGTGATAAATTCTGCACTGCCTAATCCAAGGAAGCAGGAACTGCAGCGCTCCAGACAAGGTACTATTTTTCTCAGTCATGATTTAGGTCACAGCTTCCTCAGATTGACTATTGCTATAGCAACCAGAGCCTTTGTACAGAGACTCAGAATACTATTCCACAAGGTAAAAGAAACATTCAGAAGCTTAGAAAAAAGATGCCCACCCGCACACCTGCCCTCCCCCCCCTTCTCTACCAAAGGGGGAAAACAGAAAATTGAAATTTCAGTGTGATCTAAGTTTAAAATAATAAAGACCAGCCACCATATTTTCTTAAAGATTAAAAATGTTGCCACCATCACTTTCCTGAAGGGCTTCTGCAACTAAATATAACCAGTGTTCCACAAGGTCCTGAGAAATCAGATTATTGTAAAATTATCAATTATCAACACATGCCTCTTTCCTATGCTACAGAAGGTCTCCGAATGAACTCCCAGGAAGGAAAAAGCCAGGCAGGCTGAGCCCCACTCGACATTTTCTCTGTTGCCAAGGCCATACTCCCCACACCTTTAATTATGGGGGACTCTCACTCTGTCCTACTAACAGTGACAGGGGCCTTACCCTTGTCAGGGACGACAGTATTTATTAGCTACTGGGTGCTTCTCTGAGCCCTTGTTGCTGAAAGAATAATTATATTTGGTAACAGCCCAGGAGACACTTCTGCCTTTCTCTTCTGGAGAGGACCATTTAAAAAGAAACTTGCAATATCCATTCTTGTTAAGATTCATGTACCAGCAGCTCTCAGAGGAGATGGTCCTTCCTTCTATCTACTTTGGTAACATTACAGAAATGTGAGGCCTCCTTTCTGCCTGAGAGAGGGCCACCTACCTCAATACTTTGCTACATAAAAATAATCTCTTATTTAATGGGAATACTGACTCATGAAAGCTCAGAGTTCTGAAGGATAGCAGGAATCATCTAATCAAACCCAACAGGGATCCGTGACAAGTAGTCATCCAGAATTCAACAAAACTGAGAGGGATTTGTGGGGGCCATTTTATGCCTCTTCAATTCAATGATTGGATTTTTCTAAACATACTTTAATTTTCATTACACTCACTGTTGCCATGTTTCCATACTGCTTCACCTTCCTTGGACAATAAACATTTCTAACATCTCATGATGTCAACATGATCACAGAACTAAAGTTGGAAACTTTCAGGAAAATGAGTTCTTATAGTAAGGACATGCTATACTATCTAGAGGTTAGATTTCTAGTAACTCCACCTATGTGGACATGACTGAGAACCTAGAAATAACTGAAAGGAGCCTGTGAGTGATTTGGGAGCAACTAAAAAATTCATTCATTAAGGTCCATACACTCTGTTTGGAGGAGATTACCCCCAACTCCAACTGCTTCATTCTTCTGGTTTCTAAGTCCGCAGAATCTTCAAAGTGACCTATCAGAAAAATGTGGTTAAGGGCATTTGAGAACAAATGAGAACAACTGATAACCTTATATGAGGAAAAAAAAAACTATATAAAAGCAAACTGAAGAACTCAAAATCATAGCAGTCTTCCAAGGGTCATTTATTGTAGGACCGAAGAGATTCATTGGGCTGGGATGCTCCACTCTCTAATAATTGATGCTTAGTATAAGAACCAAAGCTTCTACAGAGTTGTTGTTTAGTCTTTATTCAGTCGTGTCTGACTCTTTGTGACCCCATTTGGGGTTTTCTTGGCAAAGATATTGGAGAGGTTTGCCATTTCCTTCTCCAGCTCACTTTACAGATACAGAAACTGAGGCAAACAGGATTAAGTGACTTGCCCAGAGTCACACAGTTGGTAACCATCTGAGGCCAGATTTGAACTCAGAAAGATGAGTCTTCCTGACTCTAGGCAGGGCACTCTATCCACTGCACCACCTAGCTACCCTCTTATACAGAGTACAAAACAAGAATTTAATGACTACCTTTAGCCATCAAGCAGGAACTAAATTTTGGTGAGTATATTCTGTTTAAGGAAGCACGAACATGTGTAATTTATATTTGAAAGATTTCTATCCAAAATGGTTACAATAAAGGAAAAAAAAACTTGGATTTTCAAAGGGTTCAATTTTCTGGATAATTCATCCATTTGGGGCACTTCAGCCCCCACTAACATCAGATTCAGGTCAATTAAACTAGTATTTATTAATTATCTACTACAGGCAATGCATTATACCAGGCACTGGGGATGTAAAGATGAAACAAAACACTATTCTTGCCCTCAAGATGCTGATGATCTAATGAGGGGCTAATAAATAATTCAAGTTATATGAGGATAAGTGAACTGGAAAAGCCCGAACATATTGTAAGAGAAATTTAGGAGATCACTTATGGGTAGGTGGATCAAGAAAGCTTTAAGAAAGAGAATGGTTTTAACAGACCAAAGTTGCATGTGTGTGTGTGTGTGTGTGTGTGTGTGTGTGTGTGTGTGTGTGTGTGAGGAGGTAGGGGTAGGGATGAGGGTATCCTAGTCATAGGAGAGAACATATGAGAAAGGTTAAGATGAGATACAGGTAGAAAGTCATCTGGTTTGGATGAAATCTAGAATTCATGAAGCATGGGCAATGACTTAGTAGCAAGGTTATAGTACATTCATTTTAACAATTAACCCTTCTCCCAATGCTACTTTGGATACCTTTTTCTTTTCTTTTTGGAGTGGGGAAGGCAGGGCAATTGGGGTTAAGTGACTTGCCCAAGGTCACACAGCTAGTAAATGTTAAGTGTCTTAGGCCAGATTTGAACTCAGGTCCTCCTGACTCCAGGGCCAGTGCTCTATTCACTGTGCCACCTAGCCACCCCTGATTTTTTTAATAACCCATCACTTATTAAAAAGTGACATACAGAAACAAACAGATCATTCCAATGTTTCTATTGATCCTCCCGTACAGGGGGGCAGTTAGGTAGTGCAGTGAATAGGCGCCCGATCGTGAGTCAAGAAGACCTGAATTCAAATCCAGCCTTGGACACTTAGTAAGTGTGTGATGTTAGGCAAGTCGCCTAACCCTGTCTGCTTCAGTTTCTTCATCTGTAAATTGTAGATAATAACAACACCTACCTTCTAAGGCTGTTATTAGGATCAAATGAAATAAAATGCTTACCATGGTGCTGGCACATAGTAAGTGCCACGTGAATGTTATAGGTACAGATAGAGATAACTGACATTTATAGAGCACATTTATATCTAGATGTCAATATAGATTTAGATATCCATTAAGCAAGAGCAGATTAGCTGAAATACCTCTGAACCCTGAGCCCACCAACAATTGTATGGTCTTTCCCTGTGACCTGAAGGCCAGGCTTAGTCCTCACTGAAGGTAATTGCAAAGTGTGTAATGTGTTCGAGAGGCAGGGGAGGTGTGATAGAGTAGGGGCTAACCTGCCCCCAAATTGAAGGATGCCCCAAAATAGGCATGTCACCTAAAAAAAAAAAATCTACATTTGCCTCAGTTTCCCCATGTGTACAATGAGGATATTAATAGCACCGACCACCAGCATCGTTGTGAGATAAAAATGAGATAATGTTTATAAGGCACTTAGCACACTGCCTGGCTCATAGCAGGTCTTATATAAACCTTCGTGATCGTCTTCACCATCATCATCAGCCAGTTCCCCATTTAGGGATGAGGGAGAAGGGACTAAGTTTGGGGCCTCTTCCATAATAACTCACAAAGGCTGCTTGATGGGATAAAGTGCTAGACCTGGAGTCAAGAAGAGGTGAGTTCAAATCCAGCCTCAGACACTCATTAGCTGTGTGACCCTGGGCAAGTCACTTCTGTTTGCCTTCATCTACTACAGAAGGAAATGTCAGGCTGCTCCAGTATCTTTGCCAAGAAAACCCCATGGGGAGTGCTGGTGTGCTAGGGGCCATGGGGTCACAAAGAGCTGGACATGACTGAACTATAGTAACTCATAGTTTAAAAGCACTTTAAGATTAAAAAAGCACTGTCTGTCCCCAGAACAACCCTGAGAAGTAGACAGTGGTTATCCATGTTTGACAGATGGGGAAACTGAGGCTGAGACTAATCAAGAAACTAAGAAATCTAAGATATTTTCCAACTCTAGTTGTATGATGACATAATTTGATCAAGGTCATATAGCTAGCAAGTGTCAAAGCCAGGACTGAGACAAGTCTCCTGACCCTTTCCACTCACTACATTACAAATGGTGTAGTAACAGCCATGTAGAGTCAATGCTAAATAGTTTGGCTGATTTCCCATATCCTCTCAAGAAGGCCTTAGGTTGGTGAGTCTCAAAGCTACTGGTGGGTGCCTGTTTTCTGAGCCTCTGAAGGTAGGAAACAGCAGGACCATAGAAGCCCAGACCTTAGAGTTGGGGTGGCCATCATGGTCAGTGCATTATTTTGTGATTGTCCTTCATTTTCAAAGAGGACCAATGACATCATCTTACAGATGAATCTCAGAATCCAGTGTTAGGAGTCACAGCACCTCTGGTCCTTGGGCTGCTATTCCCTGCATTACATTTCCCCCCAAGAAGACTTCCCAAGAAATCTGTGGGAAGAGTGACTAAAGACTGGTGGGAGTAAAGGGGGTAAGGATAGGGATTATTGGGAACAGGTAAATATTTTGACAAATCCTTCATTTCAGGGACCTACTTTGCCAAGCCAGTGCTCCAGGCTGAAATGAAAGTGTGACTGAATGGGCCAGTTAGTCGAATTCTTGAAAATACTGAGATGAAATAACAAATATATTTCTTACGAGAGCCATTGTTGAAAGGAAGTGTTTGGACCCAAGGGAATACAATGCCTCCTGCAAAACAGTAATTTCTATTCATAAAAGACACGTATAATGACAACTTGAAAAACGGAAATTAAAGCAACCATAACAAAGCTATTCTGTGCTTATTGAACTAAGAAATACATTCGAGGCTTTTGCTGGTTTCCAAATCTATTTTGGTCCCATGAGTGGAGAAGACACACGATTTGGTTGCTTTGTCGAGACTGTCCTCACAAGTGCAGCTATCATAATGAAATTGATTGATATTCATGTGCATGCCGTGTTTACGTCTGCTGCCTGTCCCATCTTATTCTGTGCCAGCTAATGGGCACTTATGGCTCTATTCATAAAGAAATTATGGGTGTGTATATCAGGGTGGGGGGTGGAGGGCGAGGGAGTTCCTGTGGAGTTTCCACAGGCCAGCTGATGATTGACATCTAAAAGAATGATGTCTCGAATACACCATGGGGGCTATGAAAAACCTGGTCAAAGGGCCCAGTCTACACTCATCCCCCATGTAGATGTAAGAGTTTGAAATTACCAATTTATCAGACTATCCACTAGGTAATACTCAGAAAAATAAGGATTATGTGTATTTGGAATAGGAAAGAACTTTAAGTAATAATCTAGTCTAAAGCTTAGGGCAGCTAGGTGGTATGGTGGATAGAGAACTGGACTAGGAATCAGGAAGACTCATCTTTCTGAGTTCAAATCTGGCCTCAGATTAGTTATGTGACCCTGGACAAATGACTTAATTTTGTTTGCCTCAGTTCCTCATCTGTAAAATGAGCTGGATAAAGAAATGGTAAACCACTCCATCATGGTCTTTCTAGCTCATGGGTGCACTGGCTGTAGAACTAGGAGCCAAGAAGTCTCAGTTCCAGTTCCAGTTCTGCCACTAATAGTGTATGTGATGCCTCAGACCTTTATTTCCTCGTCTGTCAAATAGGAATAGTACTTATCTTTATCATATGAATGGGATGAAGATAACAGATTATAGGACAAGCCTAGGCTTCTTTGTTGTCCAGTCCTGGACCCTTCCTTGAAACTCCTTAGGTTATTTCCTCCTCCAATTATTGGCTATGTTGAGCGCTATTGACTCGTTGAATTGACCCAGACCGTACCTGGTGATTCTTTCCTTCTGGGGACTTTGATTATCCAAGGAACATATTTGGCAGATGTAAGGGCCCGCCTTACTGGGCTGACGTCAAACTCACCTCTCCAGCCACCTCTGTGGCACTCCAATCGCTTCCACGATTCTGGTCACCCTACTACAACCCTTATGGTCACCCCACTGCGACCCCTTGGAGAGTTCCTTTCCCGGTAGCACCACTGCGACCTCTGGTTCGCAGTGTATGTGATGCCTCAGACAAAGGAATAGACAAAGGAATCCTGACACCAAGATGTAATACCTTGCTGTTTAATTTCTTTCTCGTTCACAATCCCCTCTTCTCTCCCACACCCTCCTTTCACCTTGCCTCCCTCCTTTTATCTCCTTTCCCCTCCCCAAACTCTGTTCCCCCACATGCCTCAGCAGTAGCAGGCTTCTCATGGCAGGGGAGTGCTCCCCTCTTAGCAGCATATGCTCAATACCCCGAAATCATGGGGCAGGACATATGCTCAGGTGCCTCTAACCCTAGCCTGAGTTGCTCTGCCATTTGCCTGAGTTTTCTGTGGGTTCTCAGAGTTTGGGTAGAGTCTTAAAGGGCCCCAACAGGCAGATAGCAAGGGGAGACTGACAGTACTTGGAAGTCTAACTATGATATATGTTCTAACTCTATTGAACTGAACCCCAACTGGAGTTCTACTGTTTTGCTTTATCATGGTTTATAGGTTACCTCAATGAAACAGAATCTCCAGAAGATCTTGCCAAACTAGAATAACTTTAAATATATATATGTGCGTGTGTGTGTGTGTATGTATATATGTACATGTGAGTATATATAGCCATCCCATGGAACATGTATCTAGATATTCCTAGGTCCTGGACACTGACTTTCCCAGCACTTAAGACAATGCCTACCCCAAAGTAAGTGCTTAATAAATGGCTATTGACTGACACACCTTTGCTCTCACTGGAGCACTTCCATGGGGTACTGGGACTATTTCTAGGCTATTTCCATGATGCAGATTCTCAGTGATGAAGGATTTGATGCTTTGAGATGGCACAGAAGGCTCTAGATGCTCCCTTCCAAGCTGCACTGGACCAGGGGAAGCTGCCCACATGGCATTTCTACTCCCTGGGCCCTTTGACCTTCTATTGCCTATTTAGTAGAGGGGTCCTTAACCCTTCTGTGTGTCATGGATGCCTTTGAAGTCTAGTGAAGCCTATGGGCTACCTTCTCAGAATGTTAGACATAAAAAAATTTGGTAGGATCTTAACTACCTGGAGGTGAAAGGGACGTTAGAGGTTATCAGTTTCAACTCCTTCATTTTACAGAGAATTTTACTCAGAAAACTGAGGCTCAGAGAGATGCCTTATCCAAGGCCATGTAGCCAAAAGGTATGTGAACTGAGGTTAGAAGCCAGGTCTTCCTGACCCCAAGGTCAACCTTGCTGCCTCACTACTGAGACTGTCCTTTGTCTTTCTTTGTATGCCCAGGACTCAGGGTTATACACTGCCACATACTGGACACTTCATAGATATTTATTGTCTAACTGGCTAGCCAAGGTCAGGAAGGGCTCAACCACTAGATGTTTAACCATTTTTGACTACAGCAATGCTTGAGCACTCTGCACTAAGTATTTTTGGACCCTGATTCACACTGATCTTACCAGATCACGAGATCATAAATTTTGAGCTGAAATGAGTCCATCTGGTCCAGGGCTCTAATTTTACAGGTGATGAAACCAAGCCCCAAGGAAGTTAAAGGACTTTCCCAAGGTCAAACAGGTAGGAAGAATCAGAAGTAGAATTTGAACCCAAGATGCCTGACTCTATAGCTAATATTCTCTAATGTGTTTCACTGGACTATGTTCTAGGTCCACTCGTACCCCACTCTCCTGGGTCCTGAATGTTCTTTTTTCCTGTGTGAAGGCACTGAGAATCAGAAATGTACTATAACTATTCTAGATTCATCACCGCATCTAGAATACTGATATGGCTCTAGAGAGAAAACCTTAGGACCCAGCACACACACACACACACACACACACACACACACACACACACACACACAATTTCACCTGCTATCTGTCAAGGCTGGTGCCCTAATTCTCACTATCTAATGCCTCTTAACTCAATATTCACTCTAGGGCAAATCTACCTTGACTAACTCAGAAACCTTCAAGGATGCATACTTAAACAGGACATGAGCCCTCACACTAACTGGGTCCTGTTCAGCTTTCTAAGCTGTTCTGTTACTTGTGAATTCCCTCTCTCTCTTAGCACAGACTAATGCTATGAGTCAGTCTCATTAATCTCTCTCCCACCATTGACTGCTGAACAATTCAGTACCCCTCTGCATACCCCTATTCCATGCTACGTGGGACTGACAACATTAAGAGAAAAGCTTGCTCCTCTTTTATAGTCCAAGGTGTAAACTGACAATTAGGGGCAGCTGTGGATCCCCTTTTTCTTCCATGCACAGCTGTATGATTTTTAAATCAGTCGTAACCAGAGAATAGGGTATGAAGGGATAGTAGAGACAACCCTCATAGGTTAGATTAGATAAAGCATTTATGAAGCCCTCTATCACTGGGCTGTCTGGCTGCTAAGAAGTGCCTCTTCTAACCACTTCCTCAGACTATCTTGTCCCCAGTAGTCTTCTCACAGGGGCATCCTCCTGGTTGATGAATTCCTCCCCAAAATTTCCATCTGAGCAAGCATCCACACCAACCACGCTCATTTCTAACCCCAAATCCCCAACTCCCTTGGCCTCTTTTCACCTTGCTCCTGCAGAGGACTTCTTGTCCAATCCCCACCCCTAACATAGAACTTTCTTGTGTGGTTTTATCTCACTAGAATATAAACACCTTAAGGGCATGCACTAGCTTCCTTTCTACTTGTATTTGTATTCTCTTGGCACTGTGTCTGACACATAGTAAGCAGTTAATAAATGTTTGTTGTCTTGATTTGATCTCAAAATGCTAGAGATGTCTCTGAAATCCTTAACTTTCCCATAGGGTAACCCATTGTGTAATTATCAACTGCAAAGTTAAACCAAATCAATGTTTACCAAACTGTATTTGCCCCCACCCCACCCCCAATCTTCCATATGGTGTGAATGAAGAGTCTGTGAGGAAAAATTTGATACTACTGATGCTTTTCTAAAACTATGTGTTCACATATTTATTATGCAGAGCAAATTTTCATTATGAAAATAGGTTTTATTCTCCCTATTTTGCTTCAGAATTTCTCTAATCCTTTTTCTTCACATGCCCCTCAAGGCCTGAATCAGTTAATCAGCAAGTATTTATAAAGGATTTTTCTATATGCATAGCACTGTGGTAGACTCCAAGCATGCAAACAAACAAACAAACAAATAACAACACCAAAAACAAAAGGGTCCCTGCCCTCAAGAAGCTTACATTCTAATGGGGGAAGGATAACATGTGATTAAATTGGTAATACAAGATACATAGTGAGGAGGAGATGGAAGGTCACCTTGAATGGAAAGAACTAGGAAAGACTTCCTGCTGAGCTGAGTCTTTAAAGAAAATGAGGGATCTAAGAGGTGGAAGAAAGGAAGGGGAAGACATTGATGAATATGCATTAC
This sequence comes from Gymnobelideus leadbeateri, assembly GCA_011680675.1. NCBI lineage: Eukaryota > Metazoa > Chordata > Mammalia > Diprotodontia > Petauridae > Gymnobelideus > Gymnobelideus leadbeateri. Next base: position 544,607 of record WOXC01009692.1, on the reverse strand, counting down.
CACATTCCATCAAGATATTTTCAGCTCCAGGGTTCTGTAGCCAAATTAATTTGGGAAACACTGATCTAAAACATTCCTGAATCTATTTATATTTCATACCTGGCCACATGGTGTCTAGAATGTGGTGCTGTGTAACCTGGCATTTATTCCCCACCAACTCCTTTCTTTCACTTCAGAGGATTAAGCACAAGGTGGACTCTCCACTTATCCTCTGTCTTTCACCATTCCTAGCTTAGTTAATTCTAACTCAGGCAATTCTGTCTTGCATTTGCATATATACACATCCTCCTTAGCCACTTTCCTGGTGGATAGATAGATAGATAGAAACAAAGATAGGTAAATTCCTATAAACCTACACTGATACCAAAAAGACATTAGAACAATTTCCTACAAGAAATAAAAATGTACTTAGCAATCTAGAGTTAGGAGGAATCCCATAGGTCATGTAGCTCAGGACTTCTTAAACTTTTCCTACTCATGGCTCCTTTTCTCTTTGGCAGTATTTATTAGCTTTGAGGTGCCATGTGCTGTGCAAAATGCCATGCTTTATATTCAGAACCAAGGCTGTAATGAAGTTATACCATGGGCAAGTACTGCCAGAACACCTCGAGTTCTTTACACATTTGATTTTTAATTAATTTTTGTTCCTTGTGCCCATCCAGAAACCTTTCACTGTTGATCACAACCCACAGTTTAAGAAACATTGATTCTAGTTGCACCCTCTCAGTACAACCCTCCCTATATTGCTTCTAGTTTAATCAATCTTTTCAATGGCTCCCAAAACCTGGAAGGGTAAGTATGCAATAGAAACCATTAAGGATCCCCTCACTTGGATACATCTTAATGGATAAACACATACAAAGAAAGCTTAGAGATAGACCAACCTAACAAATTAATGGGAAAGGGCAGGTTATAGAAGTAATAATAGAATTAGAAATCATTTAGGCTATGCTACTACTCAATTAATTATAACATATCCTAGTCCTGAAATTATCCCTGCCCTTATCCCCCTAATTTCTATCATTGCCTTTAAGTATTTCCTAGGTTTGTTACAGAAAGGCAAAGGAATCCATAGATATTTTTATGATTTGAATGATAGAGGGGGTATGATTCTTTTAAGGGTATATAAGATAATGAATGGAGTGAAAGGTTTCAATACTGATCAATTTGGTAATGGAGATGAGTTATCAACAGATTAACTATAATGTTCTAAACTTAATTATTCTTTCTTTTTGTTCTTCTTTTCTTTCATTTTTAGCATTTCCCTGAAAATGAAATAGCCAAGAAATTATGTGTAGAATGGCACATAATTCTTATTATTATGGATAATTAAATAACACTCTCTGAGACATGTCGTGGTAATTATCTCCTTTCTCCTCACTCTTCTTCTCCTGTTAATTTAGTCCTTAAATTTATTTCTGAACTGTGGACTTTAATAGATAGTTATTTTAATGAGTTTTTTAAAGCTTGTGTTGTCGACAAGGTTTCATTTTGCTATTCCGTGTATGTGTGTGTGTCGAAAAACAAAACAGTCCTTGTCAGGTAATTTAAAGAAGGTTTTCAACATTTCTTGTAAAGCAAGACAAAAGAAATAGAAAGACAAAAGAATTAGAAGCCCTCAGAACATCCCTCTTGGACAGGACTGGTGTTTTGTTAGCCATCCACAATGCCTGCCTCCATTCACAACCATGTCTGATTCTTTCTAGTCAAATTTCCTGGTCTCAGTCTGAGGCCCCAGTAGAAGCCTAAGGGTCACAGAACAAGCTTCCAACTCATGCTCCATTCAGAATAAAAAAAAATATTAATTAGACACCAGCCTACCACCATTTTGTCCATTAATTTTGGTTTGGGCACTCCTCCCCTCCCCTTTCTGTACTCCTAAGCATCTCCTCCCTTTCACCTTCACATGTCCAAGTTCCCCATGCTGTCCTTCCTCTTGTCCTCTAACTGCATTAGAATCTGCCCTGAGTAAAGGACCCCAGACTCTCTGGCCCAGTGACTTTGAACTGCTTAAAGTTCAAAGGAGTTTGGATTTTCATAGAAATCCAATCCTTTCCTAAAAGAATGAAGCTTGAATGGGAGAATTTGGAGCATCAGTGAGAAAGTGAGGATGGTATTTTGAAAGAGAAAGAACATTTAAATTATACATTATAGACAGCCATACACTCTGACTGACCTTGAATCTTCTCCTCCCCCTCCAACTCTAAGCCAGCATAGAAAGAAGAAAATGAATAAGACTGTCCTAACCATTAAATTATTCTTAATGAAGACGTTTCTTGTGGGGTCCTCTTAGAAACATAATAAGAAATCTATAGGCTAGCAACCTTAAAAATGGAAAAGGCCTAAGGTTTCGGGGTTGACCATTAAACTAAGAACACGAGACATCACATTATGTCAGATCTATGGCTCTGTTTCTGACAAAGAATCCAAGGGACACAGTCACAAGTGGGACCAACATCCTTCTTACTGGTATAATAAAGTGTCTATTTATAGACTTTCCCATCAACACTGAGTTTGACATGCAAAGCAAGCTGTAGATGAAAATGTTTGAGGTAATTTAAGGTTTAATAAAAAGAGGTTGAAAGTAAAGATGAATTTAGTCTCAGAGCCTTAAACCTGCTCTCACAAATACTAATGAGAATGTTATAAAGTCCAACAATTGGAAAACATAAATGTGAGAAAAAAGAGAGAGGAATCTGTGGGAATTTTTCTGATGTCATCCACACGAGGGTTCCAGTCAGGTTAAAGGGTCAGGGGAAACATTATTGAACACAGATTCCAAAGGCTCAGCTTTGCAAACTACAAATCACAAATATTGCTATGGCTATCCCAATGCCTTGGTTCCCCTGGGAGAAGGAAATTCCACACTCCAAATCGAGTTTCTCCCTGCCACTCCCCCAGTTTGAAATATGTCCCTTTTTTGAGTGGTTAATAACCAAGGTGCAGTGCTCTCAGCTTGCCCTCAGTAGACGACATCTGCTACATTTGCAATGTCTTGTTAACAGCTGGGCTTTCTCCCCTTATTTGTGTTATTCAGTGCCTGAACATAGAAAAGATCTGTGATTTCCCATGTATGGGAACTCCTTTCTCCAACACAGATGATGACCTGGCTATGATTTAGTAGATAAGTCCTAGGGAGTTGTGTGAGGCTCATGGAGGGTTAAGTGATTTGCCCCAGAGTTACCCAGTTGGTAAGTATCAGAAACAAAGCTTGAACTAAAGAGGTCCACCCTCTAAACTCAGCATTATATCTACTGTGCTATGCCATCTGGGTTGTATCAGAAAAATATCATTGAATTGCCTATGCCAGTGATACAATCCCCTTTCTTGGACCTTTTTTTCCCATGTCCCCAAATGCTCTTTCCCCTCAGATATCTTACCTACTCTTTTTGCTACAACTTTTGTCTCAATGTAGATGACTTCCAAATTTATCTCAGTAACTCTAAATTCTTTCCCAAACCCTTACCCTAGGATTTTCACTGTCTTGTGAATAGTTCTATTAAGGTGCCCTATGGTAATGAAAAACTCAAGTAGGGTCTAAGAAGGAAATCATTACCTTCCCTTCTTCACCCAACCAGCTCCCCCCACTTATATCCCTATTCTTGTCAAGGGTACCTTCATTCCCCCAGGCACTCAGGTTTGAAAGCTCAGGACCATCTTTTGACTCATCTATCCCAAATTTTCTATGCCTAATCCATCACAAAGTGCTATTGATCCTTCATGGCAATGGTTTTCATATCAGACCTTACTCCCATGGCCACTATCCTTTCTACATGCCTCTACTAACTGAATACCATAAAGGTACCATAAAGCCATGACTATTCAACTTCTAGTCTCTCTCCTTTCAATTTCACTCTGCACAGTGATAATACTAGGTCATTCTTTATCATGATGCTCCCATTGAGTAAGAATTATGGGAAAGTCTGTTTCCATGCTCCTATTGTTATTAGGGTATACTGGTACCTATGAGCCTATGCTGCTCTCAGACAGACACCTGAGAACATTTGCCCACTCCCACATAGTGGGGGTGGGAGATGAGGGGGCTAGGAACAAGGTAAAAGCAAGCAGTCTTTGCCCTTTGCAAGGCAATTCAATAAATATTTACCAAAGCATCTTACATGTGCCAAACTAAAAGATCTTATATTCTACTTGAGAGATGGGAGGTATACAGCATGTTTATATGCAACTTAAGTACAAAGTTTATGCGGAATAATGAAGGAGAGAACTAAGGATTAGAGGGACCAGGAAAAACTTTGTGTGGGAGCTGTGCTTTGAAGGAAGCTGAGGATCCCAGAGAGAAGACATGAAGGAATGCCATATATGTGTATAGAGAGATATGACTAGAGCTAGAGAGAGACAGGGATAGAGAATAGACCTTTAGTTTTACTGGCATGTTTTGTTTTTACATTACAAACATTTCCAGATTACCCCTATAATGCGAAAGCTCTGATGTAAGAAAATAATTGAGCAAAATTAACAATACAATGACCTTATCTGAAAGTATATACAATATTTCACATATGAAAATGAAATTCCCCCCTCAATCTATCTTAAAGCTTTTTAAAAAATTAATGGAAATCTACACCCTCTTCCTTCCATTTCCCACACCATTGAAAAGGAGAGAGAAAAAACACATTTCCTTATAACAAATATTCATGATTGAGCAAAACAAATTCCCTTGTTGACTATGTACAACAATGTTTATGTCCCATTCAGCTTCTTAAATCCATCCATCACCTCTCTGACTGGAGGTAGAAAGTATGCTTCAGCATAAATCCTTTGGAATCATGGATGGTCATTGTATTGACCATGGTTCTTCCAGCTTTCCAAGTTGTTTGTCTTTACATTGTTCTTATATCAATTCTCCTGGTTTTGCTCATTTCATTCTTCATCAGTTTATAAAAGACTGAAATTGTTCCTTTTTACAATATTAATGTCATAGTATAAATTGACCTTCCAGATCTGCTTTCTTCACTCTGTATCAATTCATTTAAATATTTCCATGTCTCTAGGTCTTCATTTCTTACAGCATGATAGCATCCCATCAAATTCATATCCTAAAATTTAGTTAGCCATTCCTCCATTGAAAAGAATACCTTTAGTTTCCAGTTATGTCTATTTGCTTTTTGTCACCATAGAAAAATTTGCTGAAATATTTTTGTACCTACAGGACCGTTTCCTGTTTCTCTGATCTCTTTTGGGTAGTCTTAGCAATGGTATAATTGGGTCAAAGGGAATGCCCCATTTAGTAATGTTTTGTGTATAATTTCAAATTACTTTATTCACAGGTCCACTAACAGTGCATGGACATGCTTGGTTACCCATAGCCCCTCCAACATTTATCCTTTTCCTTTTTTGTCATCTTTGTCAATCTGATGGGTGTAAGGTAGAATATTTGAATTATTTTAATGTGTTTACTACATATGGGGGAACCACCTGTGCAAAATAAAGAGGTGGGGAAGATGGAAGGTATAGAGAACATTTAGTTCACCAGGTTGACCGGAATAGAACATATGTGAATGGAAGTAATATGAAAGAAGACCAGAAAGACAGGTGGGAGCCAGATTGTAAAGAGTTTAGAATGCCAAATAAAGGAGCGTATATTTTATTGTAGAATAAAAAAGAAGCCACTGAGGATTTTTGAGTAGAAGAGTCATATGATCGAATCTGTGCTTTAGGAATATTAATTTGGCATTTGTATGGAGGTTAGGTCAAAGACAGGAGAGAATAGAAACTGGTAGATCCATGAGGGTATGACAACAGACCAGGTGAAGAATAATAGTCCTGGATTAAGAGACTATGTACATAAAGGGAAGGAGACAGATGCAAGAGGTGGTGTGGAGGGAGTCAACTATGCTTGGCAACTGATTGGATATTGGATAACGGAAAAGGACAAGTCAAAATTGGCTCCATAATTGTGAAGGTGGCTGTCTGGAAGAAATTGTTGCACTCTTGTTCAGTAACAGAAAAGGTCAGAAGGCAAGTGGGATTGGAGGAAATAAGCAGCTTATAATGCTGGGCTATAGCTCAAAAGAGAGGAAAAAACTGGTTCTACAGTTGGTACCATTCTTGTAAGCCTTTACTTATTTTCCTTGACTCTGGACTCAGCTTATATAGTGTATATTCCTGTGCCCAACTTTCTACTTTAGCAGATGTCTAAGTCTCCAAATTTGCTTCCCTGTTTACATCTACATTGCTCACTTGTTCTCTTTACTAGCCAGTTCCCTAGCCTCAGCCCCACAACCTAGACCTTAGGTACCATTAAAATTCCTCTTGCTTAACTATATTCCTGCCTATATTCCCATTACCTACCCTATTCTATCATCACTCATGCCCTGGCATAATAAATGAACATATGGAAGATTATTGTTTGTTGCCAAATCTAATGGTTTTCAACCTTCTTGACCTCTCTGAAGCCTTGGACACTGTTGATTATCTTCACCATGTAAATAATTACTCTTCCCTAGGTTTTTGTGTCACTCTTCTCTACTGGTTCTTCTCCTATCTTTGTGACCACTCCCTCTCAGTCTCCTTTACTGATTCTTCATCCACATCACACTCATTAACCTAGGGTACCCCCCACATCTCTGGGCTGATTTCTGTTCTTTTTTCAATCTAGACTATCTCACTTCTTGATCTCATTCCATGGATTCAACTATCATATCTATGCAAATGGTTCCATCTATATATCCATACCTAATCTCTCCTGAGCTCCAGTCTTACATCACCTATTACCTATTGGATATCTTCAATGGGATGTCTTGTAGGTACCTCAAAGTCAATATTTCCAAAAGAACCCATTATCTTTTTCTCAAAACAATCCCCCTCTCCAAATCTCTATTATTGGAGAAGTCACCACCATTTTCCAGCCTCACAATCTCAGTGTCATCTTCAACTCTGGACTTTCACTCTCTCCCTGTATCTAATTTGTTGCCAAATCCTTTCATTTCCCAACATCTTTCAGATATATTTCCTTGCCTCCATCCACACAGCCATAATCCTAGTTCAGTCATCACAGCTTTCTGATTGGTCTCCCTGCCTTAAAGTTCTTTCTATTCTAATCCATTGGCCTTACTTTTGCCAAGTTGATTTTTTTTAAATTGTAGATATGAACATGTTGCTGTCCCTATTCAATGAGCTCCTAGGATCAAATATATCCTCCTGTGTTTGACATTTGAAGATCTTCACAACCCTTCCTCTTCCTACATTTTCAGGCTTTTTATGCTAATTTGCCTTCATGAACTCTACAATTCATTTATACTGATCTCCCTAAAATTACTCATTCACAACATTCCATTTCCACCTCCATTCCTATGTACTGACCCCATGCCTGGAATGTTTTGTGCCTTTTTCCTGCCTTTTAATTTCCCTGGCTTCCTTTAAGATTCAGCTCAAATTCCACCTTCTGTAAGAGTGCTTTCCCACTCCCCCCTCCCCAGAGTAGTGCTTTACTCTCTCAGATGATCTTCCATATACTCTGTATAGACCTTGTATGTACCTGTTACTTATATTCTGTCTCATCCTAGAGGAATTGCTTTTGTCTTTGTATATCTAGCACTTAACATAGTAAATGCTTAATAAAGGTTTACTTATTGACTGAATAACTGGTTCTATACACCTTGGTCTCAAACATGAAACTGAGGGCAAGGATTATCTTTTGTCTCTTTTTGTATCCACAGTGCTTAGCGCTGGCACATAGTGCCTAGCTCATAGTAGGTGCTTAGTAAATGTTTATTGATTTTTTGATTGAATGAAACTACTCATCTTCTATTTGCTCTACACAAACTCCCTATTTTAGTCAATCAGGCCTGCTCAGTATCCTGAACATTGCTTGTTCACTTTCTCCTTTCTTTTACCTCTTCCTTAGAAGTTCTTTCTTCTTCTTCTTTGCCTATGTAAATCAGATTCACCCTTTAAAGCCTAACTCAAATCTTATAACTTCCATGAATCCTTCCTGGAAAACTCTAACCCACCCTAATCACATTTAGAAAATGCTCTTAAACTTTCATACACTGCTTTATAATGTCATTTCACTCTTCATATATGTCTTACATATAGTAGGTATTTTATAGGTGATTGTTGGATTGGTCTCAACCAAATAACAATAACCAATTAATTCAAGCTTTCCTGGTCCTCATCAGAACATCCTGGCCTATAGCATCTCCCCATAATTTTAAGATGAAGCTTATCATTAATTTCACAAACACTACTGTATCTTGTTCATTTGTTACTGAGGGGAATGCACATTGATTGTAGATTACAGTGTTTCCCTTTCCTTGCTAGGGTAGGCAGGCTTGTATTACTAGCCATAATTCCCCAATATTTGTGCAATAACCCTTACATTTTTAAAAATGGTGCCTACAGAGCTAAGTATGGAAGAATGTGTAGCAGTGGTCCGCTACTCCTAGAATGACTCTCTGACTCCTAATCATTTGAGGGTCATTGAAGCAAGGTTGGAGCACATGAATTCTGTTTTCAATATTGGGCTAGCTCTTTTCTTTATCAGACAATGCCCTATATACTATAGTTTATAGATTTTAGTATTTAGAGTCTGAAAGATCTTTAGGCAACATCTAAGTCAGCCGTTTTATTTTACAGATGAGGAAACCAAGACTCAGAGAGTTTCAAGTCCCTTGGCCAAGATCATGTAGGTATTGAGTAGGCTACCAGAATTCAAACCTAACTCTTCTTAGCACAGTGCTTGGCATTTAATGAGTACTTAATAAATATTTGTTGATTTATTGATTAAATCCAAATTTAATACTCTTTCCACTGCATCACTCAAGGAATTTCATAGTTTTGTCTAAAGTCATCCATTCCAAAAGAATTCTAAGCACAATTCAACAAGGGCCTTAGAAAAACCATTTCTGGAACTGATTTCATGATCTCTCAAGGACAGTTATCTCTTGAGAGCAGTTACAGTTAGAGGGTCTAAAACTCAAGAATATGGAACAAGTGTGGCTCTCTGAGCCACTGAGAGTTGCCAGAAAGTATAAGATGCTTTCCACAGTCAATTATTGTAGTGGTAGTTGGAGAACCTTCCCCAGAGACCAAAAATCTTTTCAGAAGGTCAAGTCCATTAAGCAGGGTGAACTTAAATTCAGAGTTTCAATACAGTTACATGACTCAGTCCAAATGGCTTCTCTGTGAAGTTGGTAGAAATGATAGAAATATCAATCTTCTGGCGAAGGCATCAACTCCAAAGTTATTCTTCCTAATGCCCACGGTTATCTTCCTATTACAAAGGATGGGGAGATCATTAGGGCAGCTAAGCAGTTAAGGGAACCAGCAGGGCACATATTACATGGTGTCATTCTTTCAGGACTTCCAAGGCCCTCCAAAATAGAAATAGGAGCTTTTCTGTGCCTGGTCCTAATTTTGCCTCCAAATATATTTTTACACCTACTTTAAGAGAACATTCTTCTCTCACATATTTGGGGACATGGCTTCCTTTATCCATATCCATTAACAGCTTTGGTAATATGGAGAGTATATGAATAAAGTGGAGGCTTGTGCAAAATCACAGTTAACCTAACTCTGTGGCTTTTTAACTTCTGGGAACATTTGATTATCTGTGCTAATGGGAGGAAGCAGTGCCATGGATAACTCTACACTTCAGATAATCCAAAAATCACTGATACTCAGCTTTGAAAAGCACTTTGGTATTTACATTTGAAAATGGGCGTCTGGTGTTCTGGGAATTCACAACTTATTATTATTATAATTATTATTATTGTATCTTTAAAAGTCAGATGGATCTGATATAAACTCATAATAACAGTATGGGTCCTATTGGGATAGTGAATTATCATAATCTGTTGTGGGTATAGAAATCTCTTAGTGATAATAGCAAGTATCTGGCAGTGCCACTTTTTAAGTGCCGTCAAGATGATGGATCCACTTTTATAAGATGTCTCAGTAGTGTGCATGAAACCACCCCAGTTGCTGAGATAATAATTGGTCTTTCTTTGATGTTCATCAATTTCCATGTTTGCTTTAGCTCATGCTCAAACATATATTCTGTGTGTGTGTGTGTGTGTGTGTGTGTGTTTGTAATGGGTAATTTTATGCTATTTCCACCAAGATGAAAAGTTATCTATCTAAATAAAATCTATTATAATATCAATTGTTTTAAATAATAAGAAAATAAAGGAAAAGTAGTTGGTAACCAAATATACATAGAGGAGATTCTTGCTGGAAGTGACACGATTGTGAGCAAATTTAAGTATGGGTTGACAAAACATATAAGAAGGAAGAGATAATAAAGGTGTGAAAAATCATTGACTTTATTTATACAAAAAGAGCAACTGAGAGATTATCAATAACTACCAACCTATATACCTACTTTCCCAAGTATATAAATTTTTTTCTATGAGAATAACACCCACACATCAAGGGCAACCTTAATGAGATCATTATTAGGGAACAGACAGGCTTTCACAAGGAATATTCCTCTATAGACCACGCCTTTACCATCACACAATTGCCCAAAAGGTATAAAGGATACAGAACTATTCTCTGATTATTATTTGTTGATTATTTTTTTAAAAAGCTTTTGATTTGTTAGAGCAAGACACTAGATTAAAAGCTCTCTTCTCACAAAGTGTTTCTCATACATACATTAAAATTATTCAGGATCCTTTGAAAGATAACTGACATAATCTTGTTTGACAACCTTCTGATCATTAGCATCCGGTGAGGCATAAAATAAGATGTGTGTTTACCAAAGGTGTTCACTCCTGTAATAGAAGAGTTCCAAGTTTAAGGTGTGGCCCCCTCCAGATATTCCTGTTTGCCAATGGCACTATGCTGGCTTTAGAAGCTTGCAGAACCTTCTGGAAGAGATCCATAACCATTTCAAAGAGGCTATCCTAACAATCCACATAGGAAAAACCAAATGGATGACAAAAAACTATTGTCCAGATGAGGATGTGCAATTAATTAAATAAGTAGCCTATACAGCTCATCCACGAATACAAATGATTTTTAAAGGACCCTGTAGATAGACAGTGAGTTGGGTGCAAAATTAAACAGGAGGAGAGGAATGCTCACTATAAATCACCTTTAGAAAATTTCAGTGCTCATCTCATGACCCAGAACATCTCCCTGAAGCAAAGCTCCCTATTTTTAATGGCAAGAATCTACTGGTTTTGCACAGTTGCATGTCATGGAGCACTACAATTTCCAAAGAGTTAAAATTAAAAGCCATTCAGAAGGCATTGGAAAGGCACATGGTAGACTTAAGCAAATTGCAATGCTTAACAATTAAAGGACCTAGAAGAGCTGGAGTGAGGTTGTATATAGGCATGCCATTTCATCTCTGTCGGTCTCAGTGTCCTCTCCTGTAAAGAGAGCATCTGGGGATGCTGTGCTAAAGGCACAGCACAAATCAGCTCCCAAGAGCCAATGGTTACATTTCCATCTATTCCCCTGGGTTTCACCAAAGGAAAGTTTTATTAAAAAAAAATAAAAAGATGAGCTGGTCACATGGCACAAGCAAAAAATAATGGATGGGCAGCCCATGTGCTCCACTGGCATCTTCATAATAACAAAGGGAAAGTGAAAAAATATGCTCAACCTGCTGGAGGAACACACTGTAGTGAATTTATGGAGGGATTCAGACAATGGGCAGACAGAGAGGGGCTGCACTGAGCTTTATCAGCAGGAATAGCCGCCTTGATGGGAACACACAACCATTACAGCATTTGAGTATCATTTGATAGAATGCATAGCTTGTTGATCAAGAGCTAAAAATGTGTTATGGTTCTATCTCAGGACACCTTATTTTTTTAATTGAATTGACATAGTCTTAGATTCCTACTGGGGCTGCTAGATAGCACCACAGTGCATAGAGCTCTAAGCCTGGAGTCAGGAAGACTCCTCTTCATGAGTTCAATTCTAGCTTCAGATGCTGAGTAGCTGTGTGACCCTGGGCAAGTCACTTAACCTTGTTTGCCTCAGCTCCCTCATCTATAAAATAAGCTGAAAAAGGAAATGGCAAGCCACCCCCACTATCTTTGCCAAGAAAACCCCAAATGGGGTCACAAAGAGTAGAACATGACTAAAAAATGAGTGACTAGGTTCCTACTAAAAGGACTGTATTAATTCCTTCACCAGCCTTCATCAACCATTTAGTCTTAATTGATGACATGTAATCCTAGCAACCACAGCAAGGAAAGTGGAAGGTATTCCAAATATAGAGTGGGTTTCAATAAAATGGATGATTGACAATAACAATGATTACTGGCAAACACTAACAAAATACTTTACATCTTCTATTTCATTTGAGTCTCACAAAAACCTTAAAGAAACTTTCAGGGAGGTGAAGTTATTTGCCTCACAACACAGCTAATAAGTGGAAGAGGCAGAATTTGTACCCAGGCCTTGATTACTTCAGGTGTAACAGTCTATCACATTATACTGCCTCTTCCCAGTCTTATCCAAAAGTAATTATTTGTATTGAAAATTTTACTATAATTTATATATTTTATATTATATATAAATTATTATAAATTAAATATGTAAAATAATCAAGAAGATTTGGATTTGAATTCAAATCTTACCTCTGACACTTACTAGAGTGAGTGGGAACTTCCATAAATCACATCACTTGACCTTTCAATATCTTAGCAGTTTATGTGCTAAGTGAGAAGCAGAGTAATTCACTGGATTTGAAATAGGAGGATTTATATCTCTAAAGCTAGAAGGGCACTTAAAGGGTATCAAGCCCACCCTTTCACTTTAGAGATTTGGAAACTGAGGCCCAGATTGGCTAAGTGCCCAGAGTCACATAGCTAGCAAATATCTTAGGCAAGATCTGAAGCCAGGGTCTTGCTGGTTTCAAGTCCAGTCCTCTAGCAAGTACAGTCCAAATCCCAACTCTGTTACTACCTATGGAACTTTGGAAATGCCATTTCATCTCTGTGGGTCTCAGTGTCCTCCCCTGTAAAAAGAGACCATCTAGGGAATGACCAGAAGAGAGCAATTGGAATGCTGAGGGGCTTTGGGGTTCAGGCCACATGAGGAAGAATCACTTCAAAGGAACTGAGATGTTCAGCCTGAAGAAGATGCACTGCAGACATAACTGTCTTCAGGTAGTCAAAGAGCTGGCATGTGAAAGAGAGATTAGCCTTATTCTTTTCAATCTCAAGTAGGTGGAACCAGGAGCCACAGGTAAAAGCTGCAAAAGGGTAGATTTAGGGTGGGTATTAGAGTGGCCAGCCTCAGGAGGTAGTTGATTCCCCCTCTTTGGAGGGTTTTAAGAAGAAGCTGGAAGCCAATTACTGGGGATACCATAGTGGAGGTTCCTTCTGTATGTGGATTAGACTGTTTGCCCAATCCCTTCAAATTCTTAGGATATGAGATTCTGTCCCTTCTAGCCCCCGATCTATGATCTGGGGAGCCTAAGTCATAGACAGGTAGTGATCTGGCATTGGTAAAGGTTGTTCCTTATTCTGCAACAACCATAGATTCTCTCATATTTGTTTCACCTGCTGGACAACTCTAAGGCATGGAATCAACTTAGCATCCTCAGAATTCTCATTGTTACTTATGAACTGTAGCTAATGATGCCTATCCAAAAAGGGTCACCAAGAATTAATTCTTAAAACATAGCCCATCTTCTAGGATCATTGCAAAATATCTCTGATACATAAGCCATGTTCAGATGATGTGTCAATAGACCCAATAGAACAACAGTTTGTCCCATCCACAGGACAGTTCACAAATCCCATTGACCTAAAGCCCGACCACCAGCAAATTCTAGTTACTTGCCAATGCGGTTGTTTCTTCGGAGCTATATTGCCCACAGAAATTGTTACAGGTTGTTGAGGCAAATGGCTCTAAGAGCAGAGAGGGGTGGAGGAACTGGATTTTTCTGAGTAGAACAGGGGTGGTCATCTAGTCTAATAGCTACTAGGAGCAGCTATTTGACTGCAAGCAGTAAGGCAAGTGGATTGACTTACACTTGTTCGTCCTTCGTTTTCAAAGCAAATCAATGACATCACAAAGTAATGTCTTAACTTGCACTTGAATTAGATTTAAGTGAGGCAAAATTTCACAAAGTCATTAGCCTCCTCTCTCTTTCAGAGTCACTGAAGTTCAGGGACAAGATAAAAGTCGATATGTCCAGAGATGGCCTGGGATGCTTTGGATGTCCTTGGCAACTGGCAGTAGAATCTTAGAAAATGGATAGAGTGCTAGATGTGGACTTGGAATAATCTGGGTTCAAAGCTAAACTTTGATGTTGTACTTGCTACCTATGTGGTGTTGGGCAAACCACTAACCTTCTTTGAGTCTCAGTTTCCTTAGCTATAAAATACAATGGCTAGATTAGGTGGATAGCCTCTGAAGTTTCTTCCAGCTCTAGGTCTATGGTCCAATGAACTAAAGGTTTAAAATGTTCACTGTTGATTTCTTTAGATTTTTGAGAATAGCAGGCTCTAGTCTCCAATGTAGACACTTTCTGCTTATCCTATCCATTTTCCAGGGGAATAAGCACCCAAATACTGCAGGTTCCAATATCATTTAACCTCAAAATGGCCACCTGTGCTATGCCTCAGTGCCCAATTCATGTCTCTAAAGAAAAAGCTTCCATTTTCGAGTGACACTTTAAAATCTGCATTGGGGAAATGTCAAATGCAGGATGTTTTTCACTCATTTCCTTTTTTACCCATGTTGCAATTAGGGTGATCCTATGACATAAGAATTTCAGAATTCTAACCATTATCCTATCATGTAAATGTATAAATAACTATATTTCTATTTATGTTTGTAACTGTCAGCATTTAAACTGCATATCAATTTTTATTGGAATGCTCTGTATGTTGCTTTTCTAGTCACTTATATAATCAACCAAAGTTTCCTGCATAGTTGCAATAACCTTCATCATGAACTTGTAATTAAACTTTCCTGACTTAACCGTAGAAGATGAGAACGCCATGATGTAACTGACAGCCTGCATTTTGAGTGAGAGGACCTGTATTGAAATACAGGTACTATCTATATAACCTTGGGAGAATCACTTCATCTCAGGACCTCCCTTCCTCTGCAAAATGAGAAGTGTGGATGAGGTAATCTATAAATTTCTTTCTCTAAGTCCTGTGCTCTTCCTGTGGTCTATAATATACAACCTTTCCATTTTAAACATGCAAAAATCTTACCTGGCTTCAACCCAAAGTTAAAATGAGCTCTATCAATACAGGGCAAATAGTGAAGTTTATATTGGCCAAAAACTCAGCATGAAAGTCTTTAGAAGATATGAATAATAAAGGCAAGAATGCAAAGCAAGGTTGGCCCTGCTTGCTTCAAGTAGTCTTTTGTATTTGCTCCCAGCTTAATTTGCATGCCAAAGAAAAAGCATCTTGGGATTGAGAAGAGTCTTGTCTTCCAAACCCCCAACACAACTTCTTTGGGACTTGGGGATCACAATCCCCAAAATGAATTTTTGGAATGCAGACACAATCAAGAGTCCAATAAAATTAAAATGAATTTTCTAACCCAAAGTCAAATAGATATCTGTAATCAAAGTCCTTGAATCTATGCCAAAAGAAAGGTCATCAAAACAATAGATTCGATCTTGGTTTCAGGCATTTAATGGCTCTTGTTGATTGCCTGGCTGAGTGTGATAACTCATATAGTCCTTGGCTGTGGACAAAAAGAGAGTTAGCCTGTCTTTGTCAGGAAGAGGATTTCTAACTATTATATTCCCAAAGAGCAGAAGGATAAATAATTGAAGTACAGTAGGTGATCCCTAGAATAGGTCAATGATTGTGATAACAGTGAAGATACCTAGGGAAAATGGCACAATGGAGAGCTTAGACATGATACCCAACAATGATGCTATGCTCAGCAGAGAAAAGAAACCAGAAATGTTACATCTGGAAAAAAGAAACAGAAACCAGCTCAATGACCAGGTTTTTTTTTTTAATTGGTTTTTAACATTCTTTTTCTAAATTTTGAATTCCAAATTCTCTCTCTCCCTAAAGTCATTCCAATGACATTTTTAAAATGACTTTAGCAGCCATTCAATGCCGAAGATGGGATTTTCCATAGCAACATGTTTGCCCAAGTTGCATATGTTTCTGCATAGATGCCAGTCATGTATATGCCCTAGCCACATAGCCTGGTATCTGTTCTATCATGCATGTCCCCTGGCCACATATGTTCGTCATGTGCATTTCTCTTCCTGTTTAATAATAAGAGTAAATACTTCAGTTGGAACTTGAATCCTGTGGGTTTAGGTGGGTACTTACCCGCAGAATGCTTTGGACCTAGAATAGTTTAGGGGGCATTGTTAGAGAGGAGGTGTCCCAGGTACTTAGTGTATATTACTAAGAATGATATGATTTTGTAACAGAAATCTTTATTTTATTTCAATGTCAGACTTTTAATAGATTTTCTACTAGATTATACTCTACATTTCCAACCTTTAATAGCATAAATCTATGGTCACATAAAGATTTTAAGCAGATTTCCTAAAGAAATAATCATTTTTTAAAATTATCAGTGAGCACTGGAAACTCTTGGTGGTAATTATTCCCCTGGTACATCTTTTGTGTAATCCAATGGTCCTTTCAATCTTAGTTTTCAGGTAAGTGACCTATATTTCCATGAACACTCAGATTATTTGAAATAGTTTCAAAATCTGCATCTTTTAGACCATTCCATAATGTGTTTGGATAAAACTTTTGCCTGATCCTTTCTGGTCTTGTTGATTTTCCATGCTAAGCTGTGGAAGTATTTCTTTTTCCTCAGGAGATTCCAGTTTCTCCCTATTCATTTGTTTGGGTCTTTACTATTTTTAATCCTATTTATTCTTTTCATTGTTGTTATTTAGTGTATGTTTTCCAACGTTTGTGTTCCTTTAGATATTGAGGTGAAGCTGGTTCTCTAAGTAGTTTGTATTGACAACCTTCCAATTAGAGGTATGGATCTTTGGGATATTGTCTCATTGTGTAGGGTCAGCGTCCCTAAAATGGTTTTATGTTATCTGAAGCATTTTTAGATCCTTTTCATCCCCAGCCACTGCTGACCCTCCCTTTGTTCTTTTCCTGTCGCATCCCAGGGCTAGCTCTCCATCTCCTGATTCATCATGAGTGGTGGCCTCTTCACATGTTGTCTGCTTAAATCCTGATTCTTCTCCAACCTTGTGTTTGATGGTATTATATTCAGTTTCATTTAGCAAGTTTCCTTTCCCAGAGTCCCTCATCCCATTCCCCCCATTTTGTTTACCCAAACTCATTGTAAACTAAGAGTATATTGTGGCAAATCACTGGTAAATTTCTTGATTAAGTATTATTTCTACAGCTTTCCCATTCTGCCTCATTACTTCTCAACTGTCAGCATTGAGGATGGTCAGCATCACTTCAGACTCAGGAGGAAAAAAAAGGAATTCTGATTAGGTTAAGTTAACTTTGTTTTGTTTTCATGTTTTGTGTTGTAGTTAAAGATTTCATTTAAAAGAGTGAGAGAGTAGGTAAAGAATTCAGACTGAATTCCTTTTCATCCCTGGATGGACTATAATTCAAAGTTGAAGGCATTGATAGTATTCAAAGTGAAACCATCTTGCTGAGTCTCTTGAGTAGCAAATGTGTTCAATTCTATGCTCCGGTCAAATTGGATAACTCACTATCCTCGATACATGCCCCAAATTTTGCCACCTCTGGGTCTTTGCTCACAATTATTTCCTGTAACTAGGGTCTACTTTTTCTGCTTCTTTCCCACATTTAAATTCTTCCTCATCTTTTATAACTCAAGTGGTTTTTTTTATTCCATGAAAACTTCCCTGACCCCTGTAGTGATCAGTAACATCACAGAGTACTTTGTATCTTTCTTACTTCTGTAGTATTTTGTTTATCCTCTGACTAGATTAGAAGCTCCATGAGGGCAGGGACTATATCTTAGTTAAGCTTTCGCTCTCACATAATATAAAAAATGCAACATTACTTCATGCTACAAGCTATTGGAATAACTTCAGGGGATGAGCTAAGTCAATTGTATAATCATCTAATGATAAACCTAAAGAAATTAGATAACAGTTGGGTGATAGTCCATGGTGTGGTTACTCAAGCAACACATATATGCCTTGCATGTATATACCCTGGTCCCATATGTTCCTGGTGTCTGTTCTACCATGCATGTCCCCTTGCCATATATATTTATTATGCGCATTTCTCTTCTGGTTTAATGGTAAAAGTAAATACTTCAGTTGGGATTTACATCTTGAGGGATGCCCAAGGAGGTCCTGTAATTTAGGGAGGGAGGGCAGAGTGCTATAACTACAGTTATATGATAGTTTAACATTCATTCAATAGCCATGTAGTAAGACCCTAGTATGTGTTAAAACATTATGCTGGACACTTGGACAGATATAAAGATGGTGAAACAAGATAAGACATAACTTGCCTTCAAAGAGTTTATAATCTAACAGCATTACACTATCATAAGTTATTCATTGATGGTTTCAGGTTTACTTTGCTCTCAAATCTCTTCTAGTTATCTTTCTGTGACTTTCTTCCCCACAACAGGACTACTTCACCATCTGAATTTTAATTTCCTTTCTAACCACTCTCTTAAACTGGCCCTTCTAAAATCACCAAGCACCTCTTCATTGACAAATCTAGTGTCCTCTTCTCATTCTTTCCAACCTCTTGGCTCCGTGTGATTCTTGGACCCAATGGGTCCTCAGCCTCACCATTCCTTTCTTGAAACTCTCCTTGCTTACACTATGCTATTTTGCTTCTCTGACAATTATTTATCTGTCTCCTCTGCTCTCTCCCTGTGGCCCTAAGTCAATATTCAGTTTTTAGCTCTGTATTCCTCTTTTTTTAATATTTTTTCATTGGATAACATATCTACTCCCACAACTTCAATTGTTATCTCTACTGGGTCTTCCACATATACATAATATATAGATTCTTATACATACACATATATGCACACATATTTGTACAAACATATATTGCATAAATACATGTACAAAAATATATTTGTACATACAAATAGCCTAGTGAAACACACACACACACATACACACACACACACATATTATATATATACGTCTTCTGACTCTGTCCTTACTCCTAAGCATCAATTTCACATTTTCAATTGCCTGCTGGACATGTCAGCATGAATGTTCTCCTAACAACTCAAAGTCAACATATCTAAAGCCAAACACTTAATTTTCACTATCATACACCTAAACCTACTCCCCTTTCCTAATTCTCTACTTATGTCAGAGATATAACGCCCTCATTTCCCCAATAACCCAGGCTCAAAACATCCATTTTTTTTCTTTCTTTTTTTTTTTGCTCACCTCTCTCTCACCTTTCCCATATCCAATCAGTCACCAGGTCTTACTGATTTTTTTTTGGCAATGTCTCTAGCATTTGACCTATTCCCACCATCATTACTTTGGATCAGGCCCTTATCATCTCACACCTAGATTATTGCAATAGCCTCTCAACTTCTTTCTCTGTCCCTAGTCTCTCCCCTCTTCAATCCAACCTTCACACAGATGTCAGATTAGGGCTCATAAAACACAGCTCTGATCAAAATCAGCTCAGGCTCCTCCTCAAAAACTTTCAGTGGCTCCCTATTGCTTACTTCTCAGCCTTAATCTAAACCCCTTGGCCTTAGTGACCTACAACATGACTCCAACCTTGGTTTCCAACTTTAACTTCCACTCTCCCCAACACAAACTCTATGCTTTAGCCAAGGTGTTCTCAAATAGACACTGGTAGCATGTACAACATCCTGGGCACATTATGCTGCTAGGCTTGCTTTTGTTTGTGTGTGTATGCTGATTTTTGTCCAGACTTGTGATTTCATTGGTGTGGGGAACTCCCCATGTGGGAACACCCTTCACAGATGCAGATCAGCAACTAGGCTGTCTAGGATAATGGTCATGGACCCAGGGTGTGTTAGAGGAAGAACTTAAACCCAGTTTTAAAGTTAGTCCTCTTTTTTCCTTATATTATGTTGCCTAGTAGTCTTATATAATAGGATCATAAGAGTTAGAGCTGGCATGGACCATCTTATCTGACCCCCTCATTTGATAAATGAGGACTGGAACTTTAGAAAAGTAAGTAGATTTACTTGAGGTCACACAGCTAGTTAGAAGATAGCAAAGTAGGGATTTGAACTCAGATCTTCCTGACTTCAAGATGTATTTTCCATCCACAATGCCACAGGCTTCTTAATGTATGTCTGGTCTTCCAAACTAGATCATGATCTTTTTGAAGTAAAGAAATGTGTCCCATACCTATATCCTAGTTATATAATAGGTAGGGAAAGGAAGGGGATAATGATTTATTAAACACCTACTGTTAGCTAGTCATTGGGCTAAGTGCTTTACAAATATTTCCTCATTTGAGCCTTACAACAGCCCTGTGAGGTAAGTGTTGTTATTATCCCCATTTTAATAGTCAAGGAAGCTGTGGCAAATGGAGGTTAAGTGACTTCACCAGGATCGCATAGCTAGTCAGTGCCTGAGGTCAGATTTGAACTCAAGGTCTTCCTCACTGGAGTCTCAACACTCTATCTACTGTGCCATCAACAGTGGTCCATACATTGTTGTTGAACACATAAAATTAAAATTAATTGAACCTAACAAGAATATTTTCAGGAAATGCTATAATATCTTAAAAAACAATCTGCTCATTTTAAAATTGGCTTTGAGACTATGTATACATATATATATATAATACACATAGTGTATGCAATGTTATATATGTATATGCACACACACTATATATATATATATATATATATATATATATATATATATATATATATGTCCATTTTCTAATTGGCATATATGTGTATGTGTAAAATGTGCCCATTTTCTAATTGGCTTATGTATGTGCATGTATTTGTGTTTTTTCTGCTTTCAATCTAATGGAGCTTTTATTTTTATTTTGTTAAAATTTTTTGGTCTTTATTAATTTGTTTGTTTACTTTTAGTTTACAAGATTCAGTTCCACAATTCCTTGAGTTTCAAATTTTCTCTCCCCCCCTCCTCTCCCCACCCATGGCAGCATATAATCAAGTATAGGATCTGCAAATAGTTTTACATTAGACATTAGGTTATAAAGAAGGATTGTATCAGATGGAATGAACAATGGGAGAAAGAAAAGGGAACAAGAAAAAGAGCAGGTAGTTTGCTTCAGTCTGGATTCAAACTCAGTTCTTTCTCTGGATGTAGACATCTCTCTCCATCATGAGTCTTTTGGAGTTGACTTATAACCCTGCATTGCTGAGAAGAGTCCAGTCTATCAAAGTTGGTGGTCACACATATGTTGTGTCTGTAATTGTGTACAAATTTCTTCTGGTTCTACTCTTCTCACTCAGCATCAGTTCGTATAAGTCTCTCATATATTCATAAATATATGCATATCTACTTAGTACATTGAGGCTTGCAAAGTTCTTTCCTTATTTATTAGCCATGGTGGCACATACATGTAAGCCCTGATCTCAGGGAAGCTGAGGCTGATAGATTGCTTTAAGCTCAGGACTTCTGAGCTACCATAGGGGCTAAAGCAGACAGGATGACTTTACTAAATCTGGCACCACTGTAATGAGCCCCTTGGACTGAGGGGTCACTAGGCTGCTGTGGAAGGGGCAAACTGACCCAAGTTAGAAATGGAAAAAGTTGAAACTTTTGTGCCAAATAGAAGCAAGATTAAGCTATGAGCAGCCACTGTACTTCTAGCCTGGGGAGATAGGTAAAGTGGAAGGGAAGGGAAGGGAAGGGAAGGGAAGGGAAGGGAAGGGAAGGGAAGGGAAGGGAAGGGAAGGGAAGGGAAGGGAAGGGAAGGGAAGGGAAGGGGAGAAAAAAGGAAAGAGAGAGGGAGGGGAGAGGAGAGGAAAAGAGAAAGAGACTTCTTATACCAACCCTATGAAGTAGGGGGTACAAGTATGATTGTCCCAGTTTTACAGGTAAAGGAATCAAGGCTATGAGAAGTTCAGTGAGTGGTTCCATCATGCTGCCGGTCAATGTCCATGGCAAATTTCCCATCTCAGTGCCCTGATACCCATTCCATTCCAGCACAGGATCTTCTCTATCATTCTACAAACCCCTCCTTGAGTGTTCATCAAACCATTTACTCTGAATAAAATAGTAGGTTGCTCAGTTACAGAAACAAAGCTTTAATTGAATTTAATCTTAAATGTATTTGAAGCCTGGGTACATCTATGCCCTGAAATATTGCTTTCGTGACCTCTGTGGCCCAAATCATATGAATGAGTCAGTTAAAGATGCAAATGAGATGATTGCTACCCAAGAAATTACAGGTTACAGAACTTGAGACTGATTATGGGCCTAGAGTTCCTGTGAATTTGGTCCATGAAGTGTCTATAATAGATTACATAATAATCAAGAGGCTTAAGAACCTGAATACATTATAGAATTTAATAATACAGCATAACCTAAAGCTGGTCATTACCTATCATGTTTTCAAATGCCTTATACAGATTCATTGTTTTATTTTATTTTTGGGAATTGAGAAGTACATTATTGGGGGAAAGTATATTACCCCCCAGGAACCAAGCAAATTCAATACAATTTAGAATCAATCATATGGTATTGGTGTGTGTATGCATTTGTGTACGAAGTTTAGTCCAGTTTGCATGTGACTTGCTTGGTAACAAAGGGACTTAGAGAATCTTTAATTTCATATTCCCAACTAGTTTGTCCTATTTGTTTGCTTTGAATTACTCATTTCAATAAGGTGAAAACTTGGGCTAATCCTCCATTCATTCTGTTGTCTGGGTGCGTGTGAAATGGATCATGTGGACAAAATAAACCACCGCCAGGCACGATATTTCATTGTCCCCTAAGCTTCTTCAAGGGGGCTCTTCACAGGTAACAAGAAGCCACTCCATCCACTTCACATGTTTTTGAAGATTTTTTTTTCACACTCTGTATTACTCATGCAAGGGAGAATAGCCAAAAACAAGCACCAAATGAAGGAAAGGCTAAATTAATTTTACACACACACATACACACACACACACACACACACACACAATTGGCATGGCAGTAATTTCAGAGACCTGAATTAAATGAATAAATTGTGACATGGGAAAAGCTGAAAAGGACAGCAGTTTCCTGGTATACACAGAACCATTATCTCGTGCAGACATTTTTCATGAAGATCAATTGATAAATCAGGACAAAAATGTTTTTCATTAATTGCTTTCAAACATTGTCCTGTTAAATACCCAATTAAAAGGTAATAGTGTGGTCCTGTGTTTGCCACTAATGACCATGTATTACATGGGGGTGGAGTGGGGATGGTTAGTAAAAGAGGTGGAGCTAAGGCACGATGAGAAAGGAAGGAGGTAAAGCAATGACCTCATCCAGGATTTTCTTTTATGGGCTGTATAATTTAAAAAAAGATCAATAGAAAAGTTTTATTCTAGAAAAGGTGCCTGAGAGACCAGGGCACTAGAAATAGATTACTGACTACTGAGTTCCATCATTGAAAAAAAAAAAAAAGAATGCTTTGTAACACACTAGAATCAACATTTTTATCTGCTCAGACTTCCTGATTCATGGACTCAACTCACATTTCTAAAGTTGCTTTAAATTTTACAAATCTCTTTTCCTCATAAAAGCCCCTTGAGAGTGGAAAAATGAAAATATCATTATCCCATTTTACAGATGAGAAAACCAAGGCCTAAAGAGGGAAGTGATTTGTCCAGGGTCATCTAATAAGAAAAGAA
This sequence comes from Gymnobelideus leadbeateri, assembly GCA_011680675.1. Lineage (NCBI taxonomy): Eukaryota > Metazoa > Chordata > Mammalia > Diprotodontia > Petauridae > Gymnobelideus > Gymnobelideus leadbeateri. Next base: position 520,880 of record WOXC01009692.1, on the reverse strand, counting down.
TTCTGCCACAGGTTCTTTAAAGGAGAATTTAGAATATTTTTTTTATCCGAAACTGATCATCTTGGGGTTAGTTTTGCTTATCACTTTGTTACAAGAGGAGGTTACAGAATGGGAATGGATATCAGGAAATAACTGGTATAAAAATATTTTTAAACTTTAGAGGAAATAGGAAGTAATTAATGACATTTTCCTTTCTACAAAAAAGTATATAAATTATATATATATATATATACTTATATGTATATAAATAAAAAAGTATATAAATTAATGAGAAATTGATTATGTTGGGTTTTGCCAGCTTTAAGATATTAGCCAGATTAAGATATTACCATAATCACATGATCACAAGAAGGCTCTAACTCTATTGACTTATTTCTCCTTATTTCTAATAAAACAGTGCTAGAATCTTTGTTCCATGTTTGTGCAATTGGTTCTCAATTCTGAATAGGAATTTATGTCAACCTCTATCATCTGATTCATTTTTTATTTCAGGCTTTGATAGGAAGAGAATTTGACTATTCATATATTCAGTGAATGACAGCAATGCCACATGCCAATCTTATTAGTGACCTCTGACACTAACTCCATGTGTATACTGGGGAAAGATGGGCAGAACGTGAACAATTATCCAATGAATTAGGGAAATCTTGGCAGTTAAGTTGGATAATTCATATTGAGTAATTTAGAAAAAATCAGTAAGATCAAGTATTTCCCCCCTTGAATTATCTGGATTCTTGTAGTTTAAGTGTACTTGGCTTGAGAGATAGATGATATGATTTAGTGGGCTAAGTCCGGTAAATTCATTGAGTCTCCAAAGTTATCTTATCATTAATTTTTAGTCCTTTCCCTCCTTCCTTTTTTCTCTGTCTTTCCTTCCTTCCTTAGACACTCATTAAGCACATTCTGTATGCAAGGCAGCATGGTTTGGTGGAGAAAATATGATCTTGGAGACAGGAAGGCAAGGGTTGGAATCTTGCCCTTTGCCCTTACTAGCTATGGCATCCTGGATAAGTCATTTAACCTCTAAATCCCTCCAGCAGCTCTTGAGCACTTAACTGCTAAGTTACTGACACCCAAGGAAAGAGCTTCCTCCCCACACTGTTGAAATCATAGATTCTTCCCTTATTTAAAGCAAGACAAACATGTTAGACACAGTAGCATTACAAAAGGCTTATAGGACATCATTCCTACCCTCAAAATCTTTCTAATTTACTAGGGTAAATAAGATAAATACACAAACTAAAGAAAGATTTGGCATCCCTATCCCTTTCTTTTGCAAAGATAATGTCAACACAGCCTTGATGATAAGCTAATAACATATCTGCTAGGGCAGCTGACTGTTGGCATGCATGACTCTGTCTTCCTGCTCCTGTCCTTATATGAAAGGACAGGCTTGGGGCTTCAAAACATGGTTCAGTGCTCATTCTTTATTTAACAATCTGACAGTGTGCCCTGGGTATCCCTAAAAGTGACCAGCACCCTCCCCCACTCCAGTCCATCCCATCTCTGTTCTCTGCTTGCTTGAAAATGATGCTAGAAAATAACCAAGGCCATGACTTTATAGGGGGTAAAGAACAGTGATGACTTAATGTCCACACTGGAGAAGAAAAATCTGTAAATTCATGAATTATCCATAAGCTGTATGTTTTTTAGGGCATAGAGGATAATTTATGAGTAAATGGTTTTGATGACAGACTCTACCTTGATTGGCCTCCCTTAATAAACATTAATAAATGCATCTGTTCATATTTAACAAGAATGTTTATATTTTAAAGGAAGTCAGGCTTGGTCGACTTATGGCATTATAGAAAGAGCACTGGGTCCAGAGTAAAAGAACTTTGGTTCAATTGACTCTGACTCTTATTATTTGTCTGGCCTTGGGCAAATCATTGAACCCATTGTAGACTTCAGTTTCCTCTTCTAGAAAATGAGAGACTAGCTTTCCTCTGATGTCCTTCCTGCTCTATATCTATAATCCCTTTGCAATAAGGCAATTTCTTCCCCTACAGAATATGCTCAATAGCTATCTCTGGTTCTGGAAGCTTAGAAGTAACCAAGTAATACACATAGCTGAAAGGCTTGCACTGTGACATGATTTTTTAAAAAATCTCCAAATTGGCTCCTGAGCACAGACATTGATCACTCAGGGTGTACAGAAGTGATGAACCCATTCCTCTGCTATTCTCTTCCTTTCTAGCTACAAAGCTTAAACATTATTTCAAGCTGCATCATGAGAATTTGGTAGCAGAAGGGGTGAGTGGCCCTATTTCCTACCCAACTACCATATGACTGTGACTTCATGGCTAATAAAATACATGTCCTTCCTACCCAAGATTTAGGTATAATCCAAGTCCAAACCCGAGCCTGGGTTTAGGCTGCCTCCTGAGTAGATAACCAAAAGGCAACCTGGAGATGGACAGGTCCATCTTTGGAGGTGACTTTGGGTACTCAAAAGGTCAGGAGGTTTGCAAATTCAATCAAAGCAGTGTCTACTAGAGCAGTGTCTACTGGAGCAGTGGGTTGTAACAGTGGCAGGAATGATACTTATTAGGGGCTGACAAGAAAAGTAGCTGAACTGAATTTCAGAGGAGATTCAGGTTTGGAGGAGAGTGACAGTGCAGGGCTGAGGTGAAGTCAAAGGTGCTTAATTAGCATTTCTTCAAACTTACGTTCTTATGAAATTTAAGTATGAGTGACCCAGAAGATTTTGAAAGTAGTTATAAATTAAGTTACCTAATACTATTTAAGTACATTTTATTAATGTTAATAATATTTAATATTTTAATATTTATTTAATATTAAAATTTAATAATAATTATTAAAGCAATTAGAGAATGGCTGTCCCCCACTCCTACCCCACAACTGAACTCCATCCAAACCATAGGCTTGGGTAAAGAACAGGAAATGTTGTAGTACCCCCTGAAGTCCAAAAGTGTTCTCTGGGCTCAGATGCAGCTTCTCAAAAAATTAAAATTCTACAAACTCTTTCATGTAATGACCTCCATAATCAGGCAGAAAGATAAATTCACAAACTGGCATTTAACTCCTCTTTAAATTTAATTGTAAATTAAAGGCAAATTCATATGTAACATATAGACAGAGAAAAACTCCCAATTGCAGAAGCAGTGTTCTAGACTAGTTGTTTTTTTTAAAAGTGGGCTCTAGTCTTAATTCTGCCAGTCATGAGAAGTGTGAACTTCTTGCACTGTGTTGTAATACACTTTTCTTCTATCTTATTTTCTTCATCTGAAAAATAAGTTTGACTATCAAGGGTTTTTAACCTAGAATTAACTTGTTTAAAAACACTTCATATCTATTTCAATATAATCAGGTTCCTTTATAATCCTATGTATTTTATTTTATGCATTTAAAAACATTATTCTGAGAAGTAGCTCCACCTAGGCTTCAGTGAACTGCCCAAGCATTCCATGACACAAAATATTAAAGAATCTTTGACTGATCTATAAGGTCACTTCTAGTTCTAACAGTGCAGGGACAATTTGAGCTCATATACAAGCTTCCCCCACCCCCAAAAAACCCCTCAGACCCTAAAATGGCCAGTTCTGTGATTAAAGTATTAGTTATCTTAAGTACTTTTGAACTATTTTTGCTTAAATCTATCCTAGATACCTTTGATGTTATATGGTCAGTTAAGAAGCAAAATGAAAATTTGACCCTGGAACCAACTACAAAGGAGATTCCTAAGGAATAAAGACCTCATTCAACAGTTCATAATCTTACCAAAGTATAATCTTGGGAGCTAATGTGAAAAACACCTTACTCACTGTAACCAGCTTAGAGTCAAAGGATGCTAACATACTTCTTCACTACCTTCCTTATGCCCCATGCCATTCCTAATGATTCTTCAGAGGAGAAAGTATAATTGGCCTACTGGTCCTTCTAAGCTATACACATCTTATTATGTCTCCACTCATACACTCACAAGTAGACCACTTTCCCCTGATAACCTAGCAGTTGAACTTGCCCCATGAGTAGTTTCAATTAGTTATGGCTCTATGGATATAGAAGAAGTAGTTATTTTGTAGGGAAGAAGAGAAGGAAGGAAAGAAGGAAAGAAGGAAGGAAGGAAAATTTTTAAATTGATTTAGAGTAATGGGGTTGAATTTCTAATCTTGGATTTACCTCTTGCTACCACAATGGGATCTCTAAGGTTCCCTTCAGTTGTAAAAATCCTGTGGTCTGGTGATTAACCCTCCAACATCAAGTTCAATTGATATAATTATGAATTATATGAACATAATTATGAACACCATTGTATTTGTTCAGGTTGATAACCAAGTGAAGAATTTTATGGATATAGCAATTATCAAATACCATACACTAAGACACAGAGAGGTTATAGCCTATGCTGGTGGAGAGACACTTAGACCAACAAAATTATGGATGATTGAAGTGATCTTGTAAGCAAGTTGTATACTTGTGTCCAAACAAAAAAGAAAAAATATACAACTAGAAGTCAGGAGACCTTGGCTCTCAACTCTGCTCTAACATTTTTCTGATCTGTGGTTATCTCCAATACTTTAATTTCTCAGGGCTGCCGAATATCAGTGGAAAAGGTCACAAAATCAAGCTTATTTCAATCAGTACAAACCAAACAACATGACCTCACCTGGATTCTTATTGCTGCTTAGCAATACTCACTCCTTCCTTTTATAAACCCTGTCTCATTTCCCAGAGTCACTGCTTCAAACCTTTTATTTTCCTACTCCCAATTTCTATCTTCAAATATAACCCTCAGACATATAGCTACTTCCCAAGAAAATACTGATACTAACCATCTCATATGGCACCCCTCTCCATTTTTCAAAATTCCTCGTTTCTTCACCTTTCTCTCCTCCTTCTTCTTTGTAAGACTAGTCATTTTGTCCTTAATCCCAGTGCTTCCTGATTCCTCCAGGATCTTACTCCAGCATCCCAAACAGCTATGAGACATTGCCATCAGGCTGTTCCATAGGCACCTCAGACTCAACATGTGTTTTTTCTCTTTATATCATCTTTTCCTTTTGCTTAATTATTTCTGTCTGTGGTACCACCATTCATTCAACTGGCTTCCCTTCGAGGTTTCTTTTGCCCTTCCCTCTCCTGTACCTCTTACATCCAGTGAGTTGCTGAGTCCCATTAATTCCATCTCCACAACATCTCACATCTGTGTCCTCTTTACTGTCCCTACTGTCATCACCCTAGCAAAGGCTCTCATTACCTACCAACTGCTGGGATTATTACAAAAGCCAATTAATATAGCTTTCTACATTTACCCTTTCCCACTTCTACAACCCAGCTATTGTACTTCTGCTATAATAATGCATTTCTCTATTCTGAATTCTTCAGTAGGATCTCTATTGTCTACCAAATGAAGTCCAAACTTCTGAGAAAGGCAGCTAGGGCACTGGGCTTATAGTCAGGAAGTCACATATTTAAATCTTTTATTAGACACTTATAAGCAGTATGTTCTTGGGCAAATCACTTAAACTCAAGAGTGGAATTTGAGAGGGGAGTCTTTAAAATGTCTCTAATATTATGCTCCCAAGGAATCCACTGATTAAATTAGGTGAATGTTTCTTCTTAGGTTGATATTTGAGGCAGAGTATTAAGGCAGTGCAGTGTTCTAGCTCCGACTTGGGAAGCTTATCGTGATGTCTTCCTGTTTCTGAATATCAGTGAATGCTTCTTGCCTGACTCTCTAGAATCACACAGTTTCAGAATCAGCAGGAATTTCAGAGTCCAGTTCAATCTGTACTCGAATAGGAATTTACTTTCCAGCATCCCTGATAGTTTATCATCTGGATTCCAAATGATTTCCAAAGATGGGGAACTCATTACTTCCTAAGGAAATCCATTCCATACTTAAGCATTTCTAATTCATCAAGTTCAGTTCAGTTAAATTCAATGCAAGTTTAGCATACACTAATGTCCACTATGTGCAAAATACTATGCAGGGTGCCTAGGAGACAAGGCTTTTACTGCTTAATGTGTCTGAGTGAGAAGGAAATATGATATGAGTATACATGTATATAATAAATATGAATCAGGGTAGAATATGATGGAGGCAAGGGACTATGAATCTGATTATAAAAATATAAAATCTATATCATAAAAGGAATCACTTTTGTGAGAGGACAGAAGGTAAATTGTTCCTTATATCAAGCCTAAATCTGGGTCCCTAAAATGCTTAATCCATTGTTTCTAACTTTGTCCTTTAGAGTCAATCAAAACAATTCTAGATTCCCTTATCTGCAAATACTAAAGACATCAATGGTAACACCATTACCAACCCCAGGCTTCCCTTCTCCAGGTAAATACACCCAATCCTTTCAACTCATCATTTCCTATTTTGCCTCTTTGCTTTTCCCACCCAGAGTTCCACATAGTGGGCAGGTTTGGACTCAGAGGGATCAGGAGAGAGGAGGGGACCGCTGCAGCTCCTTTTTATCCTATATGAAATCTCACATTAGATGGCAACACCCAATGCTGGCTTCATGGAGCACATCTTTGAACAAACATTATGGGAACAGAAGAGTTCAGTGGGTGCTGATAAGGCCTTGGTCTTGATCCTACAGTACCTGAGGCCAAAGCAAAAATTATTGTTTATTCTGAGTGCTCTCCCCTCTCCCCTTTCAGTGTCTTCCCTCCCATTCCTGTGTTTTCCAAAAATATATTTGTGTCCCATTTCAGGGGGTCCTGTTCAATAAATGACTTGTCAAGTTGAAAAGCAATCCCCACTAAGGTATACGTTTAAGGTAGTCTCACCTTTTCACAGGTTAATAAGTATTAGCTAACAACTAGGTGAGTGTGGGAGGAAGAGGGGTAAAAATCAATTTTCCTTCTTTCCTGATACATTCAACGTCTGTTATGACACAAAGGACATGCTTGTGTTCCTATGAAGGAAATGTCACAGTTAAAAGTTGAGAGACAGCATGATAAGGTAAATAGAGCTTTGGGCTTGAAGTCAGAAACATATAAGTTTGTATTCTGCCTCAGTTTATCTGCATGACTCTTATTCTCTCTAAGTCTGTTTCTTCAGCCTGAAAAAGGGAGTTAATTATAGTGGTTAATCACAGAGTTGTTGTGAAGATCAGATATGATAACGTATCTAAAGCAATGTGCAAACCTAAAAAGCTATATTAATGTGCAAGATTATTACAAATACAAATAGAAATCATTTGGGGGGACAGACATTCTTACTTATTTTATCTCTAACCTAGTGGTGCGTGTTATGGTTAAAACAGGCTAACTTGGGAGCCTTTGAGAGGGTAGTTCCTTCTTGGTTTTAGTGTTCCAGCAGATATCATATGTGTCCTACTACAGGTTGAAATTTTACCAAAGTTACTAATTTGGTGAATGTTTTGTGAACTTGTTCTTGGCCTAACTCCCAACAATGGATTCCCATATAAATGTCTAATGATTCACCATTTGAAACTATAATGTATAGAAAACCATAAATCTTGAATCATTCATTATCCCATTCGAAAAGGATCTTTTCTGTTCAGCTCACAGTTCCAGAAGGCTCATATTAATGGGGACCAGGGAAGCTGGACCTTTGAGAATCTTATTCTCCTCAGATTGGGGACAAGGGAATGAGAAGAGGAGGGATTTAGGTGAAGAAGTATTAGCATATCTTTAAACAGTGTAAATGTTGACAATGACAGTGGAATTTTCCACTCATGGCAATACAAGATAACCCAGTTACAAGAAACACTCTGATTTGGGGAGGATCCCATTACCCAGATGTGTGTGATTTGTAACAATTTGTGGTAATAAATAATCCATGACAGTATAATAATCCAACATGATATCAGGACAATAATCCAATGGAATTACTTGGTTGGAGCCAAACAGACTTTGGATCAACCCCAGGGCTGGATTTTCTTGATAGAAGTTGTTGTAGGGGTTTCTCTGAGAAGAATAATAGCATTTATATGGTACTTTAATGTTTGTAAAACTTCATACGAGTTATCTCATTTGATCTACATAATAGTACCATGAGGTAAGTATTACAGGTGTTATCATCTTTTTGCAGATGAAAAAAAAATGATGCTTAGAGAGATACGATAATCACAAAGCTAGTAAATATTGAATGGAGAATTTGAACCTACACTTTCCTAATGGGGAGTCCAGGAATGTATCTAACTACTCTTAAGAAATTGAGAGAAAAATATAAAACAAAGACTACGTAGTCATAATAAGACAAGGAGATGTGTCTTGGCTCTTTCTTGATAGCTTGGGTCCAACATTGAGCATTTTTTTTTAATCTGAAAGAAGGGTCAATAGAAGTCACAAGTTGAAAAAATTGCAAATAAAATCCCATTTGTACTGAGGATAGACAAAGGCCATAGTGGTTATCATGGTCACGAAATGTTTAACAACTAGCTCTTTGGTGGGGGGGAGGGGGGTGTACACAAGACACTCTTTTAAGTTCCATCTGCATTATTACAATTTTTCTTCATAATTTTCTTAAGCTTAGACAATTAAAAAATCAAGCCCTAGTTGTGTAGTGTTTGGTGATTTCTGAGATATAAATGCTCATACTAAAATTTTAGCTATCAGCTCTCCAAGTCAGCTCCAGCACACCCATGGACACAAGTCTAAAAGCCCTGGATCTAGTGTCAGAGAATCTGAGGTTCAAAACCTGGCTTAGCTATTTCCCATCTGTATCATCTTGTATCGAGGCAGCTAGGCAGCACACTGGATAGAGCCTTAGGAAGACCTGAATTCAAATTCAGTCTCAGACACTTATAAGCTATCTGACCCTGGACAAGTCATTAAGCTTCTGTCTGCTTCAATTTCCTCAACTGTAAAATAAAAATTATTATAGCACCTACCTCTTGGGGTTGCTGTGAGGATCAAATGATATAATATTTGTAAACTGATTATCACAGCATCTGGCACACAGTAAGTGCTTGATAAAAGTTTGTTGTCTTCCCCACTTCACCTTCTTTTGAGGATCCAATGAGTTTGTAATCTCGAAGCACTACATACATTTTAGCTATTTTTGTGTACAGGGCTTTGCAAACCATGAAATAATGTCAAAAGGTCAGCTATTATTATTATCACATGATTTTACTGGATCTAACACTGTGAAATAGGGAGATGTTATTAGCCTAGTTTTACATCTAAGGACCTACTTTGGAACTCTCACCCTGGGGCTGAGCTGTCTTGATTGGTGGATTTGTAAATTCAGACTCAGCCGCTCCACTATACCTATTCAGCCCCAGACCAGATCATATTTTATATCTTTTCCATAACTCCATCAGTGTTAAGTAAACATCTGTGCTGGACTTTGAATCCCTTATGATTTCCTCCCTCTCCTTTACTTCCCACCACTTGCTTAGGATAAAATAATCAAATCAAAATTACCCTTGATCCTATAGGTCCTATGGCATCCCTCTGACTCTCCTGATAGAAATTCCTTTATTGAGTACCAGTCTACCTTCTGATTTGTCTCTCCCATTAGAATGTAAGCCCTTTGGAGATAGGTATCTGTATACCCATAGATTGCCATATACCACACCTTTGTATTTGTACACCCATGGATTACCATATACTACATGCTTAATAAATACCTACTTATCTTTTGTTTCATTTATTGTATGTAACTCTTCCCAAGTGTAGCTTGATGGTTCTTTTCCGCAAACATACAAAAAAATGAATTAAAGACACATGTTTTTTACAAAAAAAAGCTGGGGTGGAGTCAAGATGGCAGAGTAGAAACAGCATTTCCACAGAGCTCCAGGCCACACCACTTCAAAATCATGTAAAAGGGGGACTATGAACAACCTCTGGAGCTCCAGAACTCACAAAATGACACAGAGAAGCTAACCTCCCACTGAGGATAGCCCAGCAGCCAGTGCAGCACTCTGGGATCCAACAGCACAGTGCTCTGGGAGCCAAGCCCAGGACCATGTGAGTTGAGGTTTTAGCCCGAGGGCAGCCAGACAAGTGGCCGGCTGGAGGGACCCTAGAACACCAGGAGTTGTGGCATTTCCAGAATTATCAACACATAGATGCCTAGGACAAAGCAAGAGGTTAGTGCCTTATGGACTTTGGGACTGCTTGGGAGAATGCGTCAGCTTCTTCCCCTGGAGGCAAGAAGCCACTGAGGAGCAGGTATGGCTTGTGCCACACTGCCACATTGCAGCTTCAGCTCCTGGCTTGCAAACTGTAGGGGGATCCAGTGATCAGTCTTGGGGGTAAACACTCTTGCTTTACCCTTCTTGGATCTGGATTGCGGTCTGGGGTGGAGGTCTTGGGGTGTGTGACCAGCTTGCCAGAGTGTTTGGAGGCTTCACAGGGGCCAACCGACTAATACCTCCAGAAGTTGAGAAAACCCCAATGTTTGGGACGGAAGTTCCCCTGGCTGGTGGCAAAGTCCTACTGTGGCAACAAGCCCAAAAGTCAAGTAATTGAGTGGCAACATGCCTAGGCAAAGGAAACAAAATAAACAGAAAAATGCAACATTAGACTTCTATTTGAGGGGCGAAAAGGATCAAAGCATGGAACAGGAAGAGGACTGTGAGGTCAGAAATCCTGCACCAAAAGCTCCAAATGAAAATACGAGCAGGTTACAGGCCATAGAGGACCTTAAGAAGCAGATAAGAGAAGTGGGGGAAAAATTGGGATGAGAAATGAGAAAGATGCAAGAAAAGTATGAAATGACAATCAACAGCCTGACTGAGGAAAATAACACCTTAAAAAATAGACTAACTCAAATGGCAAAAGAGGCTCAAAAAGGCAATGAGGAGAAGAATGCCTTAAAAAGCCAAATATGCCAGATGGAAAAAGAATCTCAAAAGCTCACTGAGGAGAATAATTCCTTCAGAATTAGAGTGGAGCAAGTGGAAGCTAGTGACCTTATGAGAAATCAAAATGCTATTAAGCAGATCCAAACAAATGAAAGAATAGAAGGCAATGTGAAATATTTCATGGGAAAAACCACTGACCTGGAAAATAGATCCAGGAGAGACAATCTAAAAATTATTGGACTACCTGAAAACCATGATCAAAGAAATAATCTAGAAATCATCCTTCAAGAAATTCTCAAAGAAAAATGCCCAGATGTTTTAGAACCAGAGGGCAGAAGAGAGGTTGAAAGAATCCACAGATCACCTCCTGAAAAAGATCCCAAAAAGAAAACTCCTAGTAATATTGTAGCCAGGTTCCAGAATTCCCAGATCAAGGAGAGAATATTACAAGCAGTCAGGAAGAAACAATTTCAATATTGCAGAAACACAATCAGGATAACACAGGATCTGGCAGCTTCTACACTGAGGGACTGAAGGGCATGGAATATGATATTCCACAGGGCAAAAGACCTGGGATAAAACCAAGAATCACCTACCCAGCAAAACTGAGTATCATGTTTCAGGGGAAAATTTGGTCATTCAGTGGAATAGAGGACTTTCAAGCATTCTTGAGGAAAAAATCAGAGTTGAATAGAAAATTTGACATTTAGATACAAGAAGCAAGAGATGCCTGAGAAGCTAAACATGGAAAAGAAATCACTATGAACTTATCAAAGTTGAACTATTTACATTCCTACAGGGAAAAACAATAACTATAACTGATGAAACTTTTCTCAGTATGAAAATCATTGAAGAAGGGTATATATGGGCATATGAATACGTATGTGAATGTGTGTATATATGTTTTCAGGTATCCATAGATAGAGGGCACAGGTCGAATTTAATAGGAAGGGATGATACTTAAAAGGTAAGGTTAAGATGTGAGAGAGTAATGTGGTGAGGGGGAATGGGGAGAGACAATGGGGTGAACAGTCTTGTGTAGAGGAGGCAGGGGAAGGTGGTTGCAGGGGAGGGGAGGAACAGGAAGGCAAAAAGGCAAAACCTTATTCTCATTGAATTTGGACCAGGGAGAGAATGACATGTATACTAAATAGGGTATCCCACCCTACAGGAGAGTGGGGTGGAGGGGGATGGGGAAAGGTCGTGGAGGGGAAGGCGGGCTGGGGGGGAGGGAAGTTGGAAGCCCTCACTTTTGAAAAGGGACAGGATCAAGGTGGGGAGTGGACCAGGTGGAAGGTGGGATGGGAGGGAGGGAAATATAGTCAGTCTTTTACAATATATCTACTATGGTAATGTTTAGCATAGCTACACATGTACAGCATATATATACAGCTATACATATACAGCATATATATACAGCATGTACAGCTACACATATACAGCATAAGAGTTACGTATCTTCCTTTTAAAATCAAACTTTTAAAAAAATATATAAATACTATGACTAATACTATTTTGCATATAATTGGGACATAAGATGTGCAGGCAATGGGGCTCAGGGATTCACCTTGCCCTACTGGAAAAGTCAAAGGGGGTATGGGAGAAGAGATGGGAGAAAGCAGATTGGTTGAGGGGATATCCTGTATGACTGTTATTCTGCGGTGATGAGTAGGGGAAAAATGGGGAAAAATTGTAACTCAAAATCTGACGGAAATGAATGATGTAAACTGGAAGTTAATAAAGCATTTGGAAAAGCAAAAAAAAAAAGCTTTCCTTTTCATTTCTAGGGACTTTACAGAAAGTGCTGGTATATCCTTGTTCTGTAATTGGTTCTGTCCAGAGGGTTTCTACTCTTCTAGCTAGCAGCTAGCATTCCAGGACCTACCAAGCTAGCAGCTTTTCTGAGGTCCTTACTATGTCTAGAGGTAAAGAGAGTTTCTTTTCTTTCTCTTCATCTCATGAATTTGGCATGTACTAGACTCCTGAGGCCCTCATACTCTCAGCTCCTGGCCCCCAAATACCCATACTTCAAGATTCAGAGCAAGGGTTCTTAACCTTGGTTTTTGTGTCCTTGACCCCTTTGGGTCTCTGGGAAAGCCTATATAATCTTTCTTAGAATTATGTTTTTAAGGGCATAAAGTAATACAAAGTATCCTTTATGTGATTATGAAGGAAACCAATTAGATTGAAATGTAGTTATTAATTTTTTTAAAAGCAAGTTCATGGATCTGACAACAGTAGCCCACTTGAATAAGAAAGACATGCGATTTTCATCAGACAGTCACAGCTACTCTCACTGTATCTACCCTTTACAATACTTTCTATCTTCTGTGAAGAACAAGGCCAGGAAGTAGGTGATTGGATATCTATGTGGTGATATTTTAGGGAGTATTGTTATTCCTACTTGTGTTCTCTTGAGTTCTTGAGAACTTGAGTTCTCCCTCATTTTTCCAAAATAATTAGATTTGTCATTGTAATATAGTAGAAAGAACACTCAATCTGGAAGTTAGAAGACCAGAGTTCAAATCCTGGTTTGGCCACTTAACTAGCTACATGACATTGGGCATGTTATTCCTCATCTATAAAATGAGGTGCTTGGACAAGATCATCTCTTGTGGTCCTTCCTAGCCCTAAGTCCTATGTTTCTATAACATAGGAGCCTTCAGACACTGAGTACACAGATTGGACCCCCAATAAATCAGACATACATGGACTACTTACTGAAAACAGGGATATGTATTTGTCAAATACAGATGACTGAACTGCATATTAATTACTTTGAGGATCCATTCTGTGGATGGGTTTTGATCTACATTTGAAGAGGAAATAGCCACATTGATAAGATCAAAGATACATTGAAGTATCAAATAATAATAACATGGCATCTCTACATGCCTTTCATTGCTAGCTTTGCAAAGTGCTTTTCCATCAAGGTTCTTATTTTACCTGTCTCTCAACAAAGCAAAACCTTTAGCAGTATAAAATTGGAAATTTTACCCTTTTACAAAGCTTTTTTTAGTATTTGCAATTCTCTGGCACCAACAATTTCTGGATTCATTTTTGGGTCAATTCCATCCTTCATAATTAGAACCTCGGGCTCAGAAAGAAAAGGTAATGTATAGAGAGAACTCACTCTGATTTTCCAGCTCTCACAATGGTGTATGTCAGAAAATTGGGAGGGGGGTTGGGAAGTATTAGACCAAAGAACAGAACAAAGACACCCCCACCTATCCCCACCCCCATTCCCACAGATTCAGGGACAGTAGAAGGTGACCAACCATGTCCCAGGAGGCAGATTAACACAGCTCTAGAAAGAAAGGGTGTTGACCTCCTGATAATAGCATGCCAAGAGCAGGAGAAAAGACTTTGATGGCAAAGTAGTCAGACACCTGAGAAGCTGCAGGTTTACTGTATACTTCCAATTGTCATCTGGCTTATAAATTTGGAATAGGCTGGAAGAAGAGGGCAGGATTTCATTACCATAGTGGAGGAGGAGACCGGGGTTACATGGGACATAGGCCAGGAACAATGATAGAATGACTGAGATGAATTCAGAGAAGAATGATGATGGATTCTCCTCATATTGGGAGCAATCAGCATAATTTACTTCCAAATCAGCAGTGAAACAGAGAGGCATGCATGCTTGACGCGTGGGCCGGCTATGTGACAGAAATTGTTTTTTAAACGGTAGGCCCTTGAAAATATTATCCCTTCCCTGACACCCGGTATAATGCCCTTGATTATCTGTCAGGCCTGTAAAATCAGGAGTAGTTATTGAGGGTAAGTTAGCCAGTTGAAACTAGCTCTTTCTAAAGTGCTCTCAATTTTTTTTCACTGCAGAATCATTCTTTGTTCTCTTTCTTAATCCCCTCTCCTGCCTCAGCTCCCTTGGAATTTTGCTGTCTCCTGCCCCTGTGGGACTCTGCACACCCTTTGCCTGTACCCACTGCCTAGCTGGCAAAGCATAACTTCTCCAACAACTCAATAATCTCAACAGATATTTCACCAACTTTGGGTGAGCAGGAAAATATCTGATATACAAAAACTAGATTAAAGCAAGATGGCTTCCATCAGAGGCATATTGTTTCCACTGTGCAGATGTCCATCTCCTTTCTGACATTATACATGTTGACAGAAATGGTTAAAGTGGGGACGACTCCTAGCCTTATCCTCTCTTTAGTTTTGTTTTCATGTGAGGACAAAAGTGGTTAAGGTGAACAGGACAAAAAAACAACTTTGGTTAGCACCTTCAATCTCTAGGTATGTCCATGATTTGAAGAGTTGGGGATTAAGAAACTAAGAGAGATAGTTTTACTTACTGATCCTTCTCCCCTATACCCTACATTTAATCAGTAGTGATTTTACATTAATAATAATAACTATAGCACCTTGGGAAACCCCTTGTACCCTAAAGGGTATAAGATAGCACCCAAGATAGCTCAGGGGACCCCACTAATATTTACTTTAGCCAGCCAAACAGAGGACCCACTAATTAAAAACAAAAGATTTCAGATTATGAAGAAGATTTAGAAATTGATTTAATTAAACTGCATGCCAAGTAAAGTGACAAGAGGTTCCCCCAACCCCGACCAACCCAAGCAGACATGGGCTACATTCTTCCCAACATTGACTATAAGACAAATAGGTAAGAGGGTATATGAAGAGAATGCAAGGGGCCAGGGAAAACAGAGGGAGGACCCATGCATAGGGAATGGGCGTAGCCAGGAAACAGGCATGAAGAGGGTAGACTCCAGGAAGCTGGGTGACTTGGGCAGATGCATGGAAGGCCAATAGATAGTGGATAGGTTTGACGAGGGCACGTGTATTACAAGACAACTCACATCTCAGAGGCTGCAAGGCTGCTGCTTAGCTCTCTCCTGGGTATTTCTTCCCGGCTCCCCAGGCTGAGGGGGTGGGGTTGGGGTGTCAGCTTCATGTTATCATCTATTGGGCTTCAGGGACATCCACTGGCTCACAGTTCCCATCTGCTAGGGTAAATCTTCTGACAAGTGTAGGCTTGTCTATTATTATAATATTGTATTATTATAACATTATTATAGTGCGTAGTTTATTATATTATAATATTTTATTATAGATACTATACTATCATATAATGCTATGTGATATATAGCATATTATTTAATGATATAATAAATGTCATATGATATATTAATTATGTAACATCCTAGTTAAATAACATATAATAAATAATGTAAAATATAAGAAATAATAAAAGAGTTTTGTGGCTCAGTCATGTCCAACTCTCTCTGTGACCCCATTTGGCATTTTCTTGGCATAGATACTGGAGTGGTTTGCCTTTTCCTTCTCCAAAATTAATATATAATATAAAATATATATAACTATACTAACAATTGATGTTATATCACAGCAAATCATATATTAAAGCAAATGAATAAATAAATCATAATCAATACAAAAGCCTGGGTCACATTCTCCCATTCATGTCCCCAGTTATTTGTGAGGTAGGGTGGGCAAACACTGACCAGAAATCACATAAATGAGGGAATACACATGTATGTGCTCAGGGTTAACTCAGCACTCTGAAACTGTGAATTTTGGGGTCCTCTTTCTGTTTCAAGAACAATACAATAAATTTCTCAATAAATGCAGCTTCCTTTTGAGTAGATATTTTTACTGCTAACTCAAATTGATCCAGATTTTGGTTAACTAACTAACCCTTTACCAGATATATCTCAGTTTATGTGTTGAGTGACATCTCTTCTTCTCTGCTTTTGATCTGTTCTGTTCAGTTATCCTCCTCCATTAATTCCAGCTTTAAGCTTATCTAATGCAGTTCTAAAGTTCATGCCATTTCATCTCTCTCACTTCTTACATTTTGAGGTTTATACTCTGCATCCTCTCTAAAAACAACTAATATCTTAGCTTATAACTAATAAATACATTCTCATCTACTGTCTATAACTAGATAAATTGTATTGGTCTCAAAATAACATAACAGTCCTAATGTATGTGTTTTCCCAGTTTATCACAGTCTGAAACAGGATCAGTCTCCTGAAACTATTGTATCTTTTCTTCTTTCCCTCATAATGTCTTGTACAGAACTTTGCATATAGTTCTGACTTTAGCCAAAAGGTTAAAAATTTGCATTTTTAATTTTGCTTTAATTTTTAAATTTGCTTCTTTAATTTTTTTTTTAAAAATGCATTTGCCTTTAAGGATGAATTTTAAATCCTGCTAATCCCACCCCAATAGTCCTACAGATTGAGCCTCAGAATTATTGCTAGGTTGTTTTCCAAAGCAGGCACGTGGCATCAAGGGACATCCTAGGGTATTACATCTGGACTTTGGATGGGTCTCCCATGGCAAATCATATAAATATTTCTGGATAGTAAGCCCACGAAAGCTTCTCACAGCAGCCCAGAATGATAGAGTAGCCAAGTCCTTGGTCTCAAAGAATGAAGGGCCTTAAGTAGTTTTTTTTGTTTTTTGGTTTTTTTTTGCTTTTTTGGAGGGCAATTGGGGTTAAGCAACTTGCCCAAGGTCACACGGCTAGGTTTTTTTGTTTGTGTGTGCATTAAGTGTCTGAGGTCAGATTCAAACTCAAGTCCTTCTGACTCCAGGGCCGACGCTCTACTCACTGATCCACCTAGCCGGCCCCCGGGCCTTAAGTAGTTTTGCTCTTATAATTGTTTTTCATTTCACTGATGAGGAATACTGTCCTTCTTTCCTCTACCCCCTGCTCCCATTTCTGAAGCCTGACTTCACTGATTTCAACTGATAACTTATTCTAACCAACTTTCCACAGTGGAAAGAATGTTGGACTTCTAGTTAAAGGTGAATTGGTTTAAACCTGGGAGGAACTCTATAGGGTTACCTAGTTCATCTCCTTCCTTTTACAAGATGAAAAAAACTAAGGAACTGACAGCCAACTAAGATGGTCAATGGAAGGATGTAATAGGTTATAAGCAAGAGCTTAGCCACTTTAAGAGTCTGTGTCTCTAACCATAGAAGACTTAAGTGACTTTCCCAAGGTCACATAGCGAAAAAAAAATGATTCAGACTTAAAACTGGAGTTTTCTGACTCCAAAACCAGTAAACCAGGCTAGCTCTAAAACTTGGACAAGTCATTCAATCCTCCTGGGCCTCAGTTTCCTCATTTTCAAATGAGAGGGTTGAACTAGGTGACCTCTCAGTTCTCTTCCAGCTCTAAATCTATGACCTTATGATCTCATTCTGTATTAAGAAAACTATGAAATTGAGTCCATGCAAGCCCAATTAAACGGCAAAGTTGAGAACAAGCCAATCAGCTGTAACCTGATTATTTGATTTAAATGATGGGTCAGAAATTCCATCTCCCTCCAAACCTCAATTGCTATGCTGGGAGATGGATGTGAAACTGTTCCTTTCATTAGGTTGATTGACATAAGGCTTGTCAATAGGTCTACAACTGTTAGCTTTGCCTGGGAATGGGGGGCAGGGGGTAGGTTCATCCATTTCTTCCACTTTCTATAACTAGGGAGAATTTTAAAGTATAACTCTTATATCAAACTAGATCTTTTTATGCATTATGTGGATTTAAGCCTATTCTTTACAATGTCCTTATTTACTCTCATAATGTACAAAATGAAATTCATTTTACAACATGAATGTTTTATATATATGTAATTCTGGAATAAATTTGGTCATGTGGCACATTACAGTGTCTGGCCTATGGGATAATTCCAAATCTTTTCTTCAGTCTTTATAACCACCCCAATGTTATCAGTTCTGAACTCTCCAAATTCTACATTCCAGCTCTTCTAAGAATCTAATCAGAAAAAATGACTGCAAATTAAGACGGTCAACGGAAGCATGCTGTTTTAAGTACACAGTATAAGCAATGACTGAACCACTTAAAGAATCTGTTTCTCTGCCTCCATTAAAGATAAGGGAGCTCTTAGGATTTCTAAATGGGTGATCAACTGAGCTCTGGATTTGGAGTCAGGAAAACCTGGTTTTGAATCCCATTTCAGACCATTACTTGATGTATGCCTCTGGGAAAGTCATGTAGCTCCTCTGGGTATCAGTTTCCCTGGGTATAAAATAAGAGAGACTGAATCTAAGGATCTTTAAAATGCCTTCTGCCTCTTAAAACTATGATCCTGTGATAGAATTGTCTCTTAGGACAGACTGGTCCAGTAGAAGAGGCAGAGGACTAGGAATCAGAGGCAGAGCCAGAGGGGGTAATTAGAAGAGCCCAGAATTTAGAAGCTGCTGAAATTAGGAAGCATCGGCAGCATTTGTAGTATTCACACAGTGCAAAAACAGCAGATATTAGTATCTGGTTAGAAAAGATAAGTTCACTGAAATAGGAGGCCACCAGTTAGCAGGTTGGGATGAACTTCTCCCCAACACTATTATGCCAATGGACTCATTTCAATGCTCTTCTGTCTCTTGTCTCCATCCTCCCTGATCTTCTACTATATTGCCTTTGCCACTAATAAGCTATTATGACCCTAAGTAAATAGATTAATCTCTCTGTATCTCTGTCTCCTTGTTTGTCTAAGGGGATAATAATATCTATTATACTTATAGAGCTATGAGAATAAAGTAGTGTGTTGATGTCCTTTGAAAAAGATAGCATGCTGACACAAGTATGTGACATTCCTTTTATGATAAGTTTTATTTTCTCTTATACTTTGCTTGTTAATATTGCTGGCCAGGGCATCCCTGGTGCAGAATGTACCCAGCTCTCTCTCCCCTCACTGCAGCTACACATGTGGCTGGGAAGCAGCAGCTGAGTCACTATGAGGGAGAGGGAAAGGGATTCATGGTTTTGTAAAAGGTACAATCTTCCTCCTTTAAGTAGAGAGGTAGGGAGTCCAGCTGGGTATGTTGGCTTTGCTTAAATTTTTTCTTTGCTAAAAGGAAAGGTGGGGGTAGGTAGGAAGGAATGAGAATGAAGGGCTATAACACAGGAAGGAAGGAAGGAAGGAAGGAAGGAAGGAAGGAAGGAAGGAAGGAAGGAAGGAAGGAAGGAGGGAGGGAGGAAAAATGGAGGGAGAGAGGGAGGAAGAGAGAGAAAAAGGGAGGGAGGGAGAGAGGGAGGGAGAGAGAGAAGGGAGAAAGGGAAGGAAGGAAGGGAGGGAGGGAAGGAGGAAGAAAGGAAAGAGAAGTAGAAACAGAAAAGGGCAGGTAGACAGCTGAAAAAAAAAAGGCTGGCAAGCAAGCAACTGTGGTCCATCTATATCTGTATTACTCTGTGCCCCATAACCTCACCTCAAGAAAGACATGACAGAGCTGGAGAAGGTCCAGAGAAGGATAATTAAATTGATTAAAGGGAGGGGGATGTGCTACCATATGAGGACAGACCAAAAAGACTGGGATTCTTCCATTGGCAAATGCCAAGGCTTGAAGTGGGGATGTGATCAAAGCCCATGCTATAGTGAATATGAACTCCTTCACCAAATACTAAGAAACAAGAACCCCTGGGGACTTTGCCCTTTGAAGGTTTGGGAGAACTTAGTTTAGGAAAACTACAAGTAAGCAGAACAGGAGATCAAGTGCTTTCCATGCAGTTTCATTCTATTCTTAAAACAACCCCCAGACATAGCTGCTATTATTATTATACCCACTTTTTACATATGAGGAAACCAGCCTTAGAAAGGTTAAGTGACTTGCCCATTGTCAGATAGCTAGAAAGTCTTTGAGGCTGGAGTTGAAATCAGGCCCTCCTGACCTATTGCCTACACCACAATACCTCTGCCTCAGGGCAGCAAGCATTATAGCCCTAAGAAATACAGCCAACCTGAATTTTTGACAGTCAAATTCCTAGGACTTTTTTCCCCCTCTAGATAGGTAGATATCTGCTCTGTAATATGACAAACCAAAGCAAATAAAATTAGTGTCTAAATGAAAGAACTGTATGAGAAATAGAAACAATCAGTCCAGCTCCCTGTCCGTCATCATCAGGTTAGACCCCAACAAGCAAGGATGGTTCCAAGGAAGTCAAGGTCAAATCTCTTCCTCCACTGTCTCCCCTTCCCAATGACCAAATGATATTCATGACCAAGTTCCTTTATTTCCATCTACCCCAGTGCCATTTCATCATTGACCCTCTTTATTCAGCAAGGACCACATGACACAAAGACTTCCTGGGAACTTAATTCATCATGTGTCATCATGAGATGCCTACCTTCCCATGCGCACACATGCACACATGCTCGAGCACACACACACACACACACACACATACACACATTTACTCCTTCTCTCTGTGATTAGTAAGTTAGTTTTCTGAACAAGCAGAAAGAAGGAAGAAGGAGAGGAGAGATCTCTAAAACCTGTCTTGATGGGACCCCCACACTCTACCACTAGTTCTTTCATTTCTTCCTGGATCTGAGAAAGTACACTGTAGACCTAAATGAAATTCTGGTGACCTCCTATAAGTCTACACAGTAAGCATTTGGTGGGTCTGGCTGGTGAATGGCCTCTTCTTACAGTGAGTTAAGCAACTGCTCAAGACAGTCAGACAAGCACCATATTGTCCCATTGGGTTCATACACTTACTTTCTCATGTTGCTCCAGGCCCTTGGAATCTGCTTCTAGCACAGTGAAGATGCTAGCTGGCTGTCTTGGCAAGGATAGAAGACAGCAGGGGCTGTTCCTCTCTGGGGGTAGCAGGCTGGCCATGGTAGTTAGGTTTTGCTTTGTCAGTCTTGGGTGAGGGCCAACTGGGGTCCAGAAGTAGCTTCTGCTCCTCTCAGTCTTGGTCCTTTGGGTCACTGCATTAGCAGCATGACCCCCTGGGCAGGGCCAATTCTGTGCACTCAGGCAGAGGGGGATAATATTCAACAGGGACCCTATTCTATCCCACAACCCTGGAGCAGAACTCCCTTTGGCCACCTCTGCTAATACTACCACAACCACAACTAGACTCAGGCTGATCCATTTTCCTCATAGGATTTATAGCTGGAGAGGCCTTTAGAACACATCTAGTCCAAACCCTTTCTTTTATAGATGAGGCATTTGAGGCAAAGGGAGTTAATGTTATTATTATAAAGTTCTATTATACTCCATTGTCTTTTGATAGCTTTAAAACTGAACCAGTCAAGTGACTAGAAAAATCAGATATTACAGCAGTTTAGAAAAAAAATCACTGGACAAAAGGTTGATTCAGATGTCTTTGCAAAGGAATATGAGGGTGGCAGAACATATCAGTCATAATAGTGCAGAGATATTATGGTTCATCACGCCCAGAGTTGTCCTCATGACTTTTAATTTTATTTTTCAAAATGTTAGTCATTATCGCATCATTTGATGTAGTTTGGCAGTGCCTAGCTTAGAAAATTGTCTAGCATTGCTTATAGACCCATGTATTTCATTTTGTGTGGAACAAAGAAAGACAATCATAATAATACTAGTCAACATTTATGCTGTGCTTTATATACAATCTCCTTTGCACTACACAATAATTCTATGAAATCAGACTATTATTTGTCCACTTTACAGGTGAGGAAACTGAGAGGTTCAGAGAGATTATGAGTTTGTCCAAGGTCACATAGCTAGTAAATATCAGGGTCAGTTTTCATAGGCTTGTAGATTTAGGTCTGGAAGCAATTTTAAAATCCATCTAGGCAAATGTCCTCATTTCATAGATGAAGAAACACAGATGAAAAGACTTACCCAAAGATCCAGAGGTTATGTGACTGAGACAGCATTTTAACCTGTACCACACTGCCTATCAACTTCCCATTGCCAAATGCAACACTTTTTCTCCTACACCAGATTTTTTGGTCTCAGCATCTCTTTATGCTTTTAAAAATTATTAAGACTGGTAGAGCCAAAGTGGTGGCATAGAAGCAGGAAAACTCCCTGCACTCCCCCCATAACAACCTCAAAACCTATGAAAATGACTCTAAACAAACTTTAGGGCTACAGAACCCACAAAGTGACAGAGAGAAACAAATCTCCCGCTGAAGACAGCCCAGCAGGTAGACTGGAAGGGTTCATCTCAGCCCACTGAAGCAGAGCACAGCCCTGCATGAACCCATGGTTTTAGCCTCAGGGTGGCCCGACCAGCTGTGGCTAGAGGGATGTTGGGAGAGTAGATCACCAGCAGCCATGGTGGTTTCCAGAATTGTCAACCCATAGATGCCAAAGACAAAGTGAGAGGTCAGTGTAGACTTTGGGAACAGGGAGTAGGGATTGTGGTCTGGCTTCTACCCTGGAGGGAGAAGGGGCTGAGGCATGGCAGCCACAGCCATGTGGCTGCTGCAGAGCTCCTAGCCTGCAGATTATAGGGGGACCAAGCAACCATTCTGGGGGGTAAACATTCTTGCTTTAACCTGCTTGGATCTGGATTGCTGTCTAGAGTGGAGGTCCTGGGGTGTGTGATCAGTGAGCCAGAGCATGTAGAGGCTTCAGAGAGATCAGCCAATTAATAGCTCTGGCAGTTGCGAAAACCCCAGCAATTTGGGAGAAAGCTCTCTTCTCTGGAAGCAGAGTTCTACTGTGGCAAAAAGCTCAAAAGTCAAGTAATTGAGTGGCAACTTGAGCAAGCAAAGGAAGCAAAGCAAGCACAGAAATCCAACTCTGGATTCCTTTCTTTGGGAACAAAAAGGATCAAAGCATGGAATGGCAGGAAGACAACAAATTCAGAACTCCTGCACCGAAAGCTTCCAAGAAAAATATGAATTGGTTACAGGCCATAGAGGAGCTTAAGAAGGATTTTGAAAACCAAATAAGAGAAGTGGAGGGAAAATTGGGAGGAGAAATGAGAATGATGCAAGAAAATCATGAAAAAAAGTCAACAATCTGACTGAAGAAAATAACATCTTAAAAAAAGATTGACTCAAATGGCAAAAGAGTCCCAAAAAGCCAATGGGGAGAAGAATGCCTTAAAAAAGCCAAATTTGCCAGATGGAAAAAGAATCTCTCACTGAAGAGAATCATTCCTTCAGAATTAGATTGGAGCAAATGGAAGCTAGTGACTTTATGAGAAATCAAGATACTATTAAACAGATCCAAACAAATGAAAAAAATAAATAGAAGGCAATGTGAAATATCTCATTGGAAAAAACACTGACCTGGAAAATAGATCCAGGAGAGATAATTTAAAAATTACTGGACTACCTGAAAGCCATTATCAAAAAACAAAACAAAACAAACAAACAAACAAAAAACCTAGAATCATCCTTCAAGAAATTCTCAAGGAAAATTGCCCTGATGTTTTAGAACCAGAGGGCAAAATAGAAGTTGAAAGAAGCCGCCAATCACCTCTTGGAAAAGATCCCCAAAAGAAAACTCCTAGGAATATTACAGCCAAGTTCCAGAGTTCCCAGATCAAGGAGAAAATATTACAAGTGGCCAAGAAGAAACAATTTGAATACTGTGGAAACACAGGACCTGGCAGCTTCTACATTGAGGGATCAAAGGGCTTGGAATATGATATTTCAGAGGTCAAAGGAGCTGAGATTAAAACCAAAAATCACCTACCCAGCAAAACCGAGTATAATGTTTCAGGGGAAAATATGGTCATTCAATGAAATGGAGGACTTTCAAGCTTTCTTGATGAAAAAACCAGAGTTGAATAGAAAATGTGACATTCAGATACAAGAAGCAAGAGAAGCATGAGAAAGCAAACAGGGAAAAGAAAGCATAAGGAACTTATCAAAGTTGATCTATTTACATTGCTATATGGAAAAATGATAATTGTAACTTATGAAACTTTTCTCAGTATGAGAATAGTTGAAGGGAATATAAATGTGTGTATATATGTATATGTATACATACATATATGTCTATATAGGAGTGTATATGGGTGTATGAATACATATGTGAGTGTGTGTATATATGTGTACAGGTATACATAGACAGAAGGCACAGCACCAGTTGAATGGGAAGGAATTATACTTAAAAGGTGAAATTGAGAGTTGAGAGAGGAATAGAATGAGAGGAGATGGGGACAGATAGAATGGGGTAAATTATCTCATATAGAAGAAATAAGGGAAAACTGTTATAATGGAGGGGAACAACAGGAAGGCAAAAGGGAATGGGTCAATTTTATTCTCATTGAATTTGGATTAGGGAGGGAATGACATACATACTAAATAGGGTATCTCACCAAACAGGAGAGTAGGGGGGAAGGGGATGACAGGGGGGATGATGGAGGGGAGAGCAGGTTGTTGGGGAGGGATGTTAGAAGTACACACTTTTGAAAAGGGACAGGGTCAAAGTAGAGAATAGGACAGGTTGGGGATGGGATAGGATGGAGGGAAATATAGTCAGTCTTTCACAATATATCCACTATGGAAATGTTTTGCATAGCTATACGTGTACAAGTTATATTGAATTGCCTATCTTCCCAGTTAGGGTGGGTGACGAGGGAGTAAGGGAAAGAATCTGGAATTCAAAGTTTTAAAATCAAATGTTTAAACATATATATATATATATTATATGCAACTGGGAAATAAGATATACATGGACTAGGGTATAGAGATCTATCTTGCCCTACTGGAAAGTCGGAGGGAGATGGGGGAGGATATAGGAGAGAGAAGATTGGGGCAGGGGGTATACAGTGTGATTACTGTTTTGGGGTGGTGGGTAGGGGAAAGATGGAGAAAATTTGTAACTCAAAATCTTGTGGAAATGAATGATGTAAACTAAAAATAAACATAAAATTTAATTTTAAAAAATTATTAAGGACCCTCCACCAAAAGCTTTTGTTTGTATGGGATATGCATGTGTACATATATAAAATGTGTGTAAACACATAAATATATATGTACATATATTTATATATACTGACATTTATCACATTAGAAATTTAAATCTTAGTATTATCATAAAAATAGTTTTAACCTTGAGGGCTTTGTGAAAAGATCTGGGGTGCTCGCAGAAGTCCCAGACCCCAGACTTTGAGAGGTACTTCTCCACACCTTGTTGTCTCTCTGGGTACTTAAAGCTTGAAGGGAGATATTCTGTGAATACTGGAATTCATAAAGTAAAATGGACTTTTTTCTTCTGCAACTAAACGTGAAAGAATCCACAAAGGTAACCTGGGAACAGCTTTCCTATTCAGCCTCTCACTATGTGTTTTGAGGTCAAACTGCTGAGGTTTTAAAAAAAAAATAATTATGTTTCCGTTTTTGAGTTAGTCCTTGAGCATTATTCAATTTACTGTTAATAAAAGATTATCAGAAAAGAATCTGCAGCTGAGCCTGATCCTGAGTGGGGATTTAACTACTTGCTTTCTGAATGAGATCTATATAAAAGCTACACCCTTAGGTATATGTGTACATATAGACAAACATAAATACATATGGACTTGGGTTTTGTTCAGCCTGGTGCTATCATCTAGCTTTTTTAAAAAGCACCTGCATGAAAGAAAAAGCTCAGAGAATGGGTCAATAGCAATTGAAAATAATGTTGGCACAGGTGCTGGGGCAGCATCTTTGATCTTGGGGACCCTTTTTAAAAGTGTCAGGGAGAATGTATGTATTTAAGTCAAAGGGAAGGAACCCACAACTATTGTTTTCTAAAATAAGAGAGGAGAGGTTTACGTGTAGGGGTGTGTGTGTGTGTGTGTGTGTGTGTGTGTGTGCGCGTGTGTGTGTGTGTGTACAATGCCAACCTTGCACCATGGCCTGCTACTTCATAGGCTAACAACAGAGGACAAAAGCTGTTTGTATTTTTAATTTAATTTGTTTTCAATTAACAAAAAATAGTTCTCAATACCTCTCACCTACCCACCCCACTTTTTTTATTGGAAAAAGTAAAAGAAAAACAAAACTTTCATAACAAAGATGCATAATCATCCAATATTGGCCATGTTCATAAAGAACATCGCATTCTGCAATTTCAGTCCATCACTTCTGTCAGGAGGTTAGTAGCAAGCTTCATCATGAGTCCTCTAGAACTGGTTGGTCATTGCATTGATGGGAGTTATTAAGTCTTTCAAAGTTTGCCTTTCCAATGTTGTTGTTATTGTATAAATTGTACCACTTCTCTTCACTCCCCTACTTCACTGCTTTCCAATTAGTCCATACAAGTCTTTCCAGGTTTCATTGAAACCACCCCTTCATCATTCCTTAGGGATCAAGAATATTCCAATACACTTATATTCCATAATCTATTCAGCCATTCCATAGTGGATGGACACCCTTTTAATTGGGCTATGTTTGTATTGCTCAAAAGAATGACGGCCCCTTATAACCGCCACCTCTGTCATTGTCACAACAACACAAGTTGGGATATGCTGGAGGCAGTTCATACTGGCTCAAGGGAAACAATTTTAAGTGTGAGCATTTACACCTCTGAAATCAACAAACTACAAATCAGGGTTTGATATAATTTTTGGTTGATTCTCTAGATGTAAAAAAATGATGGAGGAAAGGTTAATAATACAGATTACATTTTAAAATGTAAAATATTTACTGGTACAAGGAAGCTTATAAACAAGTAAGAAATAATCTTCACCATTTTTCCCAAGTTATCCTAAAATGTCCTGTCTCCCTCTACCATTACCAATTGATCTTGTGGTGCCTTTACTATTCTTCTATTGTGTTATAGCTTCATTGGACTATGTCCATAAAACTCTAAGACTTCCCAAAGCTAATTTGAAGAAAAAAATTGATGTATTATTATATAACAAAATATTCACAGCAATACTTTTGCATAGAAAAAAAAACATGCAAAAATTGGAAACAAAGCAGATGGTCATTGATTGGGGAATGGCTAAACAAATTGAATATAAATGTAACAATCAAACTATTAAGAAATTAGAAATATGGGAAATTCAGAGAAGTGTGGAAAGACATATAAATTGATGCAGAGTAAAGTAGATGGAAGGGTGGAGGGAAGCATACATAATTAAAACAAAGCAAGACTGAATTCTATTCAATTATAATGATTAAGAAGCTTGACCCTGGAGAAAGACTGGTGAACCTTCATTCCTTGTTTGCAAAGGGGAGAGATTATACATGTGGGATGCTGCATTCACTGTTAGACTTGGTTGATTATGTTGGTTGAGTTTACCAAACTGCTCTCCTCTCCTCTCCTCTCCCTCTCTCTCTCTCTCTCTCTCTCTCTCTCTCTCTCTCTCTCTCTCTCTCTCTCTCTCTCTTTCCCTTCCACTCTCTCTCCTTCCTTCCCTTCCCTCCTTTTTGGTACAGAAAATGGCTTTCTGCATTGGAAATAAGGGAAGGGTGATGCAAACACAAAAGAGCTTTGGTACTTATAACTATACCACCAAAGTTAAGTTTCAATCTTAACCAAAGCCACCAATTCCCATTATTTCCCTCCTAGAAATAGAGCATTGAGTTAACATGCACATAACTAAATGGGCTAGACCAGGGGTCAACAAAATACAGCTTTAGTTTGTGGTTCACACAAAAACAGGGGTGAGCTGCATTTGCCCATCCATTACTGTTATATCTTCTAGCTTTGATTCATTCCTGAAATTAAATCTGGTTGATCCTGATTGTAGTGGATGACAGGACACCCTGAGACCTCACGTGAAATACTCAGGAAATGACAGTAACTGAACTTGTGCTCACTATTGACATTTATGAATATAATGAAGCTCATAAGAGCTAGAGGTGAAAAGGATCTTTGGGATCATTTAGTCCATCGCCTTCATTTTACAGATGATGAAACTGATGCCCAGTTGGGTGAAGCAAATGACCCAGAGTCACACCGGTAATATGTATCAGAGCCAACGTTTGGACCCAGGCTGCCTAATTCCAGATCCAACTCCCAATTTTAGGTGAGCAGTACTTTACCTACATTTGAGCAGGTATAATAAGATCTAAAAAATTTTTTTAAAGGTTTTCCTTAGGAGGTGTGGTTCTGCTTAAGGCTCATAATTCAATCCATGATGTATCTGTATCAGGGTAAGAACAACTATAGTGGTAGTCATCTTCTCTGAGAAGGACGTAGTTACAAAAAAAAAATCCTTCTGTACTTCTAGCTCACTCTGCCTGAGCTCCCACAATCCCTCAAACTCAAAAGATTGCCCCCAGGGCTGGAAATGTCTGTCTCAGAATTGCTGCTTAGTCACCTATGATCAGAAAAACAGACACAAAGCAGAAATCAGAGTTTTGAGAGTCTGACTCAAGTTCAGCTAGACAAGTAAATGCTCTAGCTATCAGCTGCCATAACGTGGGGGTGGAAGTGGAGAGAGAAAGAACACTCTTCCCCCTGCTTCCAAAGGGAATCCAAGAGAGAACCTCTCAGAGTTCCTATGTATTCAGTACATAGGAGAAGGGAAAGAGAAGATGCATGGAAGTTGCGCATCCTTTTAAAGTCTACTGGGTGGTCAGTTCTTCCTGGCTTTTTGTCCATTTGTTTTTTTAAGACTCTCTCTTTCCTCTGCTTCTGTCCCAGTGACCAAGGGTTTTCTGGGTCAAGGGCTCATTGGAAGTGGTCAAGTGAGCCCAACTCAGCTCCATGCATGCTCCATCAGACATGCTCTAGCCAGAGCACATGACATGGATGGGTTCTCTGACTACCCACTAGGGAGACTCCTTTCCCTCACAGAGCTTACAATCTAACAGGAGCAGGTTAAGATGTGCACAAATGACTTTAATAAAAATTAGAAATTGGTCAAGTTCATGAAAGGAGGTATGACTTCTAATTAGAGAGATCAGGTGAATCTTCACAGAGGTCAGATTTAAGTTGGGCCTTTGCAAGGGGAAAAGGATTTCAACAGGAGGAAAAAAGATTTCAAAGGATGGAAAGGTGGATGTAGCCATTGTAGGTATGAAGGAAAGGATAAGCAAAGGCACAGAAATGGGAGGTAAAGGTATAGGAATGGATGATGATAAATAGTCTATTTTTTGTTGAAACACAGAACATGCAAAAGAGAACCAGATTGTGGAAGCTAGCATATATTAGATTGAGGAGCATGAACTTTATTTGGTAGACAATGGGGAGCCTCTGAAGATTTGGAAGAAAGGAGTTACTTGAGCAGAATATTTTTTGAAAGATAATTTTGGGGCATCTAGGTGGCACAGTGAATAGAGCACCAGTCCTGAAGATAGGAGGACCTGAGTTCAAATCGTGCTTCAGACACTTGACACTTAACTACCTATATGACCTTGAGCCCAATTGCCTTGCCTTCTCCCAAAATCTTTCCAACTGCTAGTTTCAGTCAAATCAATCAACTTCCAGCTTTTAACAACCACATTCCAGCTTCCATGATAGCTAATATTGGTTTGGAAATCTTGGGCAGAATACTGCCATTTCCCTTATCCCACACTGATCTCTTTCAACCTTTGGCCTCCCTTTCATCCTTTGTGGTGCTCAGTTTCTCCAGCCCAGCAGCCAATCTGTCGCCCAGTATCCTGAAGTCTGGGACTAGGATCCACTGTGCTGCCTGTGTCATGTAGGCAAAAAATTCTACCTCACTAAGTAGTACCCCAACCTTGCACTTTTGTAAGAGAAAGACCCTTGTGATGACCCACAAATCCTGAAACCTAGGCAACTACCTATGCCATCTATGTCTAAAGCTGATCTTGACCATAGTAGCCAGACCAGCTGGACTATGGTCCAATTAAGAAAGTATGTCTAGATACAGCTCTGAATTCCATGGAACACTCTCTAATAACAGCTTTTGCAAGAGCAGGAATATACCAAATCTCCCTGCCCTCTGAGAAACCTACTAAATACTGAGCCTTCCAGCCAAGGTAGCTTTCTTTCTGGAGGCTCACCTATCCTGACTTCATTCCATTGCAGAACTAATCCCTCGTGGTCAGAAAGGGGGAGGGGAGGGAAGAGCTTTTACAAGGCCAAATTTCCCCCTAAACCAAAGTGGCTAAAAGCTACCATGGCTGAACACATTCTCTGAGGTGTCTTGTGAAAACATTCAGAAGCTTAGCAGGGTACTTAGTTTTTAAAAAGGTTTGTCTCCCCAGCCTATGTCTGCAATAAAAAGGGGGTGGGGGTGGGAGCCTTCAGCATCTCAGGATTACACAAGCAACAATGAAAGGCAAAGCCTAAAAGCTGACCCTTCCTTCTCTCTTTAGAGCCCTGAGCTCCTGCCTGCTCAGGAACCCATTTTAGACTTAGGTGCCAATTTTTACATAAGCCCTAAGCCTCCCGTAAGCAAACAAAGGCTAAAGGAAAATTCAGAAAAGGCCTCCCAGAACCGGTGGCAAATACAAAGGGGGAGGGCTATCTGGTGAGAGGGGGTCTGGGAAATGGAACCATCATGCTCCTTGTCTGCATGACTCCTCTGTTCCTTTCAGACAGAAGGGAGAAATATGAAGCTTGCTTTTCTTCCCAATCCCTTGGGTCAACTTGGGAAAGATGGCCCTTAGAAGACCTCCCTTTTGGCATATTCATGCTAGAAGTTTGACATGAAAGTCCTCTTTAATGTCTTGAATGGGAAAAGCAAATTGAAGAAATAACTCAATGCTTTGATGGGTGGTTGGGGAGCTGGAGGGAGGTGTCAATTTGGGGCTTTTGACAGTGCCCCTACAGTACAGCAAATACAAAATGAAACCTTGTGTAGTCAGGTGGCTTCCTCAAACAGGAGACTTGTGGTTAATTGCATGTGCCATTGGAGGGAAGATTGAAATGCCAAGGAAAGACCTCCTCTTTAAAAAACACAGCAATTCTCTGGCATATTAAACAAGGCAATTGTTTAAGGTCTGGATGGTTTGCAGGCTTTATGTGTTAATTCCTTCTTTCTTCTTGCAATTTGCCCAGGAAAAGAGGAAAATGTTTTTCATTTTTGGTGGGATTTAATGTTTTTCTTCTGACATCTTTCTCAGTTACATCTGCGCTAGTATAGAAGGATAGTAAGATCACTGATTTGTAGCTAAAAGGGACTTTAGTCCAGTGCTCTCATTTTACAAATGAGGATACTGAGGCACAAAGTTGACAAATGACTTGCCCACAACCACAAAGAAAGTAACAAAGCAAAAAATAAGCAAGTGGCAGAACCTGCATCTGAGCCCACCTGCAGCTCAGCATGGCCGCCAGAGCCTATCTCCAGTATGGCTCCAGAGCTCACATCCAGAGTATGCTGGTCTGGCAGCCCGGAAGACCTAGTCTCGAATTCTGCTTCTGATACTAGCTGTACACCCTGGGCAATGATAGTAACAATAGTTAACATTTATGGAGTACTTACCAATTCCAGGTTATGTGCTAAGTGCTTTACAATTACTCACTTATTTGATCCTTATAATAACCCCAAGAGGTAGATGATGTTATTATCCTTAAAGTTGAGGAAATGGAGGTTATGTGACTTACCCAGGTTCATATATATATATATATAGCTCCTAAGTGTCTGAGTTCCGATTTGAACTCAGGTCTTCCTGATTCCAGGTCTAGCACTCTGGGCCCTAGGGTGCCACCATCTAGCTGCCCTACTGGACAGGTCACTCTAAATTTTAGTTTCCTCATCTATAAAATGAAGAAGTTAGACCAGGTGGCCTTTGTGGGCTATTCCAGCTCTAGGTCTGTGGTCTGTGATATTGACTCCAAAATTGACAATCTTTGGACTAAACTACACTGCCTCTAAAATATTCCAGAAGAAATATTCCCAAGACATATGCCCCAACTTCCATGTTCTGATTTCTGCACCACACACACACACACACACACACACACACACACACACACACACACGTTTTAAATTCGACAAGCATTTATTAAGCACCTAATCTGTACAAAAGCACCATGCTGGGCACTAGGGATATAAAATAAAAAATAGCCCCTGACCTCAAAGAGCTTATATGCTACCCAGGGATACAACATATGGTTAGGTGACTACAAGGTGATATGAAGAGAGAAAGGACACCTCTAGCCAGAGGGATTAGGACAGGTTTCTCATAGGACATAGCACCTATACCTTGGAACAAACCTCAGAGATAGAGGTGGAGAGAGTGTATATTCCAAGCATGAGACACAGCAGAAGCAAGAGATGGAGTGTTAAGTTCTGGGATCAATCAGTAGAGCAGCAATTTGATTAAAAAACAAGCATCCACAAAGGGGAGGAATATGAAATAATCTGGAAAGGTCAGCTGGAGGCAGGATGTGAAGGGCTTCGAAGGCCAAGCAGAGAAGGTTGCATTTCATCTGAGGGATGAATGTTCCAAAAGACAGTACCAATATGGTGCTCATCAGAGACCGTCTTACAATCATGATCCATGATCCATAAAGACAGTTTCCTATGGAGAAATTTTCAGGCATTTCAATGCTACTCATTATTCCTCCCCAGTAAGAGAGGGGAACACAACATAAGCCTAGGAATCCTAAAATATTTTGATGCCCTAAGTAAAAGAGTCTTTTTACAGTAAAACTAAAGAGTCACTGGCCCCACATCTTATTCTGACTCTGTTTGAAGGGGGCAGCCAAGAAAGACTGAAAGGGAAAGCTCAGTCTGCTACAGAAAAGCATATTTATGGGATATTTTTCAAAATGCTTATCTATCCTGTGGTCATGCTGAAAATGGCCCTAGTAAATCCAAGATTAATCACCATCACATTTTACAGAGGAGGAACCTAAGGGATAGTGAATTAGCAGGAGTTGCTGAAGCTAGATTAGCGGCAGAATTCACACTGGAAGTCAGGTATCCTTGATCCCATCCAATGTACTCTTCACTAAACCTCATCACAAATCACATTGGAAGAAAAACTAATATTCCATAGGTTTGAGATAAAAGAACACAATAATGGAATTCTAGCATCATGGTCTGTGCCCTCTGCAAAGAACATTTATAAAATTAACCGCAAAAGGTAGATTTTTCTGGGGGATGGAGTATTTCCACCTCCATTAGATTAAGGGTTCCATACCAGTAACTTGAAATCTCCTAGCATGTCTCAAAGTCATAATGACTAAACAAACTGTAATATATGACTGTTATGGAATACTGTTGTGCTGTAAGAAATGATGAGCAAGATCATCTCAGAAAAATCTTGAAGATTTACATTAACTGATGCAAAGAAAAGTGAGCAGAACCAAGAG
Organism: Gymnobelideus leadbeateri; assembly: GCA_011680675.1. Taxonomy (NCBI): domain Eukaryota; kingdom Metazoa; phylum Chordata; class Mammalia; order Diprotodontia; family Petauridae; genus Gymnobelideus; species Gymnobelideus leadbeateri. The sequence goes on along the minus strand of WOXC01009692.1, from coordinate 487,185 downwards.
AACATTTTACATAGTAACAGCAATATTATATGATGATCAACTTTGAATAACTTGGCTATGCACAGAAACAAAATGATCTAAAACAATTCTGAATGACTTATGTTGAAAAATACTATCTATATCCAGAGAAAAGACTAATGGGATCTGAATGCAGATTGAAGCATGCTTTTTACACTTTATTTTTCTTGGGGGTTTGTGGTCAATGTTTTCTTTCACAACATGACTAGCATAGAAATATCTTTTGCATCACTACACATGTATAACCTATATCAATTTGCTTGCCTTCTCAATGAGAAGGGAGGTACAGGAGGGAGAGAGAGAATATGAAACAATTTAAAAAATGAATGTTAATAATTGATTTGGCATGATCACAGTGATTACAATTACATGATAGGAAAAAATAAAATATATTTTTAAATTTAAAGATACATACACACACAATAAAGTATTCTCTCCCTGTTCTTTCTCCTTCCCAAAATATTTGACAACCCATATACAGGGTAGCAATCATTGTTAAGGATTAAAAGAACACCAGCCTAATGCCCCCAAAGAAATCAGACAAAGGACCCAGATGAACTGGTAACTAAAGTGGTGCCCATTAATTGGAGAATGGCTGGATGAATGACGGTATCTGAATGTAATAGAAAGTTACTATGCCCTAATAAATTTTTTAAAAGGATAGTTTCAAGGAAACCTAGAAAGACTTGTATGTACTGATGCAAAGCAGTATGAGCAGGAGAACAATTTATACAAAAACAACAACACTGAAGCATAATGGATCAAGTGTTAGGTCTGGAGCCAGAAAAATCAGAATTCCATCCATACTAGCTGTGTGTGTGACCCTGGGAAAATTGCTTAACTTGCTTCAGTTTCCTCATCCATAAAATTGAGCTAATAATAACACCTACCTCTCAGGAGTGCTATGAAGATATAATGAGATAACATTTGAATAGAACTTTTTCCAAACCTTAAAATACCATGTAAGTGTTTACTTATTATTATTGTTATTTTTGTTATTGTTATAACAAGTTTGAAAGACTTAAAAACTCTGATCAGTGTAATTACCAACTATGTTTCCAGAGAAACAATGATGAAATATGCTACCCACCTCTTAATAGGGAAGTGATATACTTAAGATGCAGAATGGAATATATTTTTGGATATGGTAATGTGGCAATTTGTTTTGCTAGACTATGCATATTTGTTAGAAGGGTTATTTTTCTTTTCAATAGGAGGGGAGGTAGGAGGGAGAGAAAATGAATGCTTATGAATTGACAAAATTAAATTTTTGAAGTTTTTTTAAAAGGAGGCCAGCTAAAGCAGACTTGGTAGACATTAGAGGACAAGTAGCCAAAAATAATCATCCAACAAAGCTAGGATCTGTCAAGAAATGAAAATTCTCCTTAATGCTAAAATGGTATCTTTTGAAAGTAAAGCATTATTTTGTGACATTTGAAATATTTTAAAATTAAATTTCCTCTATCCCCAAATATGGCTTTCTCTAGGGCTTTATCAGAGCATGGAAATGACAGCATTCTCAGAGATGGAGAGCAGATTCTAACAGTTCTAGAAGCTAGAGAGGCTGGGGAAATTCAAGGATATGCCTGGAAAGGGGTTATTAATCTTTCATCCAAGGACTAATCTGGCCAAGATCAGAACACTGAAAAGGAACACCACTGCATTGTTGGTGGAGCTGTGAATCAGTTCAGCCATTATGGAATGTAATTTGTAACTGTGCATGTACATACTCATTGCCATATCTATACCTCTACTAGGCCTATATCCCAAAGAGATCAAAGTACAAAACTTTATAGTACCTCTTTTTGTAGCAGCCAAAACCTCGAAACTAATGATGATATCCATCTATAAGGAAATGGCCAAACAAGTTGTATGTAATAGAATACTGTATTATAAGAAATTATATTATGTCCTAAGAAATGACAAATTGGAAAGTTTCAGTGGAAGACCTTTATTATGTCTTCAGGGGAAGATGCAGAGCTTTGTAAGCAGGACTAGATCAATTTAGTCCAATAAACACATTATGGAGAAAAACAACTTTGAAAAGTCTTAGAACTCTGATTAATGAAATGATAAACTACACATCCAAAGAACTGAAGGTGAATTGCACCACGCACCTCCTGCTTGAGAGATTACAAACTTAAAATCCAGAAGGAGACATGTATTTTTGGACATGGCCAATGTGGGAATTTGCTTTGTTCAACTATGTGGTTTTGTTAGAAGGGTATTTTAATTGTTCATTTGAGAAGGAAGCAGTGGGAGATAGAAACAATAAAGGCTCATAAAAATAAATTTAAAAATAAAGTCTGGGGAAAAAAGATGAGGACATCACGAGCAAAAGGTTGGCCATTGGGTGATGGATATTTTCTGCCACAACAATTCATGATGACTGCCCACAAAGGCTTGAAAAGATCATATTCTACACTAATGGAGGGGCTACCCATGCCAATGGAATCAAGCATCCTCAAAGAAAAAGTAAGTTTTATTTTTGTGTGCCTAAGTAAAAAGACAGACAAAACCAAATGAATTTAAAATACTGGCTAGAGTATAGGATGGGGAAGAAGAGATGTGTGCATGTATCTGTGTTTTTGTCAGCTTTCTCAAAGGCCAAATATACCACAGTCAGCCTCTTGGGCTCCAAACTCTCTTCCCCCCAATTCACCCTGCATACTCCTGGCAAGGTAATATTTCCATAAATATTGTCTTCTTCAAGTCACTCTCCTACTCAAAATTTTCCAATCACCACTTTCTCCCTACAACACCAAAACCCAAAGTCTTCTGCCTATGTTTCAAGACCCTACGTAATTAGGCCCCATTTGACCTCTCCAACCTTATCTTCTCTTCCTCCTTACCATATAGCTTTGTCAATTCTTGAGCTGGACTCCTGTTCCAAACTAGTCCATCCAGTAAACTTGCCAACATCCTAAAATCTCCTTTCTGCGTTCTGTTCTTCTACATCCTTATCCTTCAATAACTGATCAATAACTTCTCCAATCTAAATTGACTTCCTCCTCCTCTGAAATTCTACAGTACATAGTCTACAACACATAATTTATCACTTGATTATATGTTCCCTCAGTTGTTCTTGAATTGTATCATGATTGTCTTTGCAACCAGATTGTCAGCTCCTTGAGGACAAGATCCATGCCTCTGACTCCTTCTATATCCTCCCTAGGTCCTAGAACAAAGTTGAGTAGGTAGTGGGGATTCAGAACTACCTGAATATTTATGGCTACAAGGATGCTGCCCTTAGCTTATGCTCTTGGCCTCTAAGGTTTGCACACTGGTCTAATACTTGTCCAGTCTTCTTTTCTTAGTTTTACATGTTGTGACTATGTGATCTTTTGGCCTACAGCCTCTTACAGAACCAGTTACAAAGTTTTCCTGGGAATCTTCTGGGTTCTTTCTTTTTCCATCTTTAAGAAATCATTCAGTTAGTGGTTTATCAAGGTAGAGACGCAAGGCTTACTCTAGGCAAAAAATACAATAAAATTATGGAGCAAACAGTTTTTTGCTTTTCTTTTCCATTTTCTGTATTTTCCTCCCCTTCATTAAGACTTCTCTCCACAGATTCTTCATTTGTGCTAAAGTGTACACGACCAACAAATATATTAAAAAGTTGTCTCTCAGAAAGATTTGCATTTTAATAGGAATAAATGGTTTACTGTCATAAAGGTATGATTTCAGACAGCTAGAAATAAGTGGAAGGGGCTAGGTGATGCAGTGAATAGAGCACCAGCCCTGGAGTCAGGAGGACCCGAGTTCAAATCCGGCCTCAGACACAACACAAAAACTAGCTGTGTGACTTTGGGCAAGTCACTCAACCCCAATAGCCCTCCAAAAAACAAAAAAGAAAGAAAGAAAGAAAGGAAAGAAGGAAGGAAGGAAGGAAAGAAAGAAAGAAAGAAAGAAAGAAAGAAAGAAAGAAAGAAAGAAAGAAAGAAAGAAAGAAAGAAAGAAAGAAAGAAAGAAAGAAGTGGAAGAGGTCTTTGTGTGTGTGTGTGTGTGTGTGTGTGTGTGTGTGTGTGTGTGTGTGTGTGTGTGTCTAGGGGAGGATAGGGGGTTCTCTGAAATCATAGTACTATTGGAATAGTTGCGACGAATCAAAAAAGTAAGACACAGAACACCTTTGGGTTAGAACTGGGTTAGCTTAATGCCTACAGTTATTGGGGAACATGTCAGGTTGAGGTAGGGTGGAATGTAGTACAGTTACCTGCTGGTCGTTTGACACCAAACATTGCCCCATTGTTTGTGTCTCCTCAAACCACCACTGGTTTCAGACAGTGCCCCCTAGCAGATTGAGCAGCTGAAGCCAAACAGTGATGTTCTTGGCAGGAGCAAGGGCCAGCTGTGTTCTCATCTCACTTTCAGGGAGGATGTTTTCAAATGTCTCCAACACAACCAAACCTTACAGACAGAACAGCCAGGGCACAGAGAGAAGAATGCATATCCAGATGCTCATACAAGACAGGTTTGGCAAGGACTCCCAGTGGTGCTGTCAGAAGCACCCCAAGTACAACCCCACCTGCAAATCTTCTCACATCTTTTTGGTAAACCCCAAGGCCCAACTGCCCTCTAGCACATCACCACAGTCTGGGATATAGGATAAAAAGGGGGGAAATGATCTAACAACAAAGACCCAAGAGTCTGGCTGCTGGGTGAGAGAAGCAGCTGAAAATGAGCCAAGACTTCTGAGGAATGAATTGATCAAGAAATAGCTGTTATACTGAGTCTCCTTTGTGCCCAGCATGACTTTAGGCTCTGGGAAATGATCAGCCCTAAGCACCAGGAAGACTTTTCCATCTGCCTTGCCAGACAAAGCCTCCCATGTGACTTGTCTCCTCTGTTAAAATGGGAGCCTCTTGAGAGCAGGGAGTATCTGACTCTTTTAGGGCTTTGGACATAGTAAGTGTCTAATAAATGCTTTATTCATTTGGGAATGAATGGGGAGAGGCAAGGAGGCAGGGATATTCCTCTTGGGGCTTATTTTCTTAAGGAGAGAAGACATAAGTAAAGGAAAAATAAATAATAATATAAAATACAAATGTAAGAAGATTGACCCCCTCCAAAAGCAGTCCATGATGAGCTTCCAAATAAGTGATGTGAGCAGGTCAGTGATATGACTTGAGGTATAATTGGCTGGAGGAAGCTAGGAATGTTTCCCATAGTTAGTCAATAAACATTTATTAAGTGCTTACTATGTGCCAAGCACTGTGTTAAGTTCTGGGGATAAAAAGAAAGCAATAGTAGGAAATGCTTTGCTATTGTTGAGTCATTCCAATTGTGTCCAGGTCTCTGTGACTGTTTGGGGTTTTCTTGGCAAAAACACTGGAGTGGTGTGCCATTTCCTTCTCCAACTCATTTTACAGATGAGGAAACTGAGGCAGACATGGTTAAGTGACTAGCCCAGGGTCATACAGCCAGTAAGTGTCTGAGACCACATTTGAATTCAGTGTCTCCTGACTCTAGGGCCTATGCTCTGTCCTCTGTACCACCTAGTGGCACCTAGGTAATGCTTCAGCTGAGCACTTATGTAGGATTTGGGTAGGGAGGGAGGAAGGGAGAGAAGGCACTGTAATCATGGGGAACATAATAAGTATATGTATATGTGCGTGTACATGTACACACGTATGTGTGTATATATATATACATATATACATATACTTCTATACATATAAACAGAGAGAATGAGACTATATGGAGAGTATACACATAAAATAGTATACCTATGTGTGTGTGTACATGTATATATACATACATATATATATATATACACACACACACACACACAGAATAAGAATAGAAACAAAATAGTGTTTATATGTATATACACATACATGTATAAATACATATATATGTAGAGAGAATAACAAGGGAGTATAGAGAGAAAATAGTATTTATATCTATATATACACATATACATGCATATACACACATACATAGAGTGAGAATATGTATATAGAAAATAGTGGGGCAGCTAGGTGGCAGAGTGAATAGAGCACTGGCCCTGAAGTTAGGAGGACCTGAGTTCAAATCCAGCCTCAGACACTTAACAATTACTAGCCGTGTGATCTTGGGCAAGTCACTTAACCCCAATTGCCCTCTAAAAAGAAAAAAAAAGAATATTGTGTTTATATGTATTAAATAAAGATAGAGTATATATCATATATACATATATATAATGTAGAGAGAGATGAACGAGACTTTGGAGACCACCTAATCCAACAAATATCATCAGTCATTTTGATAATAACAATTAATAATAAATAATAATAATACCAAATGAATCCTGAAGAATCTAGCTGACTTGTTCAAGGTAATTAGTGACAGAATATAGAAGACTACTAGGCCTCAGCCTCAAGTCCAACCTTTTCATATCCATATTGTTTTCTTTTTTAGAATGCAGGCTTTCCAGGTTTAGGCCCTGTCTGTTCTATCCATTGTATTTGCCCTCAGAACTCAGTTAAGGATTCTGTACCTACCTGCAGGCCTTCAGAATGACTACTGTTACCTGGCAGGCTCAGATGACTTTGTTTACCAATTTGGGGCGTCTGAACCAACCCTGTTCCTAGAACAAATTTTATTTGAGATACTATGAAACAGACAGACAGACAGACAGACACACACACACACACACACACACACACACACACACACACACACACACACACCACATGTACATATTCCCCTCCACTCCAAAATATCTACTCCATTTGTCTACCATAGTCCTTGAAATTTCAAGGTCAAAGATTCCTCTTTTGGAATGAAGATTTTGAGACCCTGTTTAAATACAAAATGTTCATGAAGTGGGTAACACTGCAGGGAGTCATGCCTTAGCATGTATTCACTCAGACAGATTCATAGCATCCTAGATCAACAAAGCCCTGTATTTTACAAATGAGGCCAGGAGAAGAGAAAACACTTGTCCAAGGTCCCAGACTTTGTGGTCAGTCAAACTGGGATTAGAATATAGGATTCCTGACTCTAGTCTTTCTACCAGCTCATGTTAGCTTATCACCTCCATTACAATTGATCTCTCAGGGAACTTTGAAGTGGCGACATTCATCAGGGAGGGACAGGAGGGCCCAGTTAAGCATCACAATTATGGAGGTGCAGGTCTGTGAATCTAGAGCAGCATTGGGGGAACTAGACCCCTGTGATAGGCAGTGGAGGAAAGGCAGGAACTCAGAGGAAAGGAGAAGCATTAAAAGGGAGGTAAGCCGGCACCAAAGGATCCCACAGACTCACCAATGTTTCCCAAATTTAATAGCACATCAGAGGAAGCATAAGCAACTTTAGTGAAATAATTATTGTTCCTCTTTAAGGCCATGTCAGGTTTGCCTTTCTGTCTTTCTTTCTTGGATACAGGAAGCACCTAATAAGATGCCTGGAGGAAGGAGATACTAATTGACACTGACTAAAAGATTTGGGTTTTCCAGGGTAAACACATATAATGAAAACCGTTTAAATCTCTGTTCAGAAACCGTGCTCAAAATTCATTCCAAATGTTCTGGTCTATGGGAAGGGCTACGGACTTGTTCTGAAAACAGTTTCTGAATGACTTTCTAACCAAGGCAGGTTGCAGTACAGCTGAGAACCCATTTGTTAACTATGAACTATATGTAAATTCATTTAAACCAATTATAGTTAGAGGCCTCTCTGTCTCTGCCTGTCTCTCTGTCTCTGCCTGTCTCTCTGTCTCTGTGTGTGGGTCTGTCTCTTTTTCTCTGCCTCTGTCTCTTCTTTCCTTTTTTTCAGTTTCTTTCTGATAAAGTAAAAAACTTATCTCTTGCTTGTGCCCCTAGAATTTAGTAAAGTATCTGATATATGCTGAGTACTTAATAACTGTGTGTTGACTGACTGACTGACTGGGGAATAAACATGGAGGGAGGAGTCCTATGTTTGAACATCAGTCCTGCTACTTAACTCCCTGTATAAACTTAGACAAGTCATTTAATCTCTTTGAGCCTTGGTCTCTTCCTCTACAGACAGAACAGGGGAGTTTGAAGTAAATGATTTCTAAGGTACTTTCCAACTCAAAATCTGTGATCCTATGATAACATCATCGGGAGCTCCCTCTGGCATACCACTTTTTAGTTTTTTTTTCTTTCTCTTATTTGCTATATGGAAAAAAAGGATAGAGGAGAGCTAGGAACATGGAAGTAGAAAGTTTATTATGTCTTTTCTTTTTTTCCCCTGGAAATTTGTCCTTTGATATCTGAGAGAGAGTCTAAGGAAATACATATGACTGGAGGCTGAAGGAAACAATCTAAGAAGGAACCCAAAGCTGAGACCAGGCAACTTTGAAATCCATACTAACGAACAGCAAAAAATTATATAATATCTACTAAACTTATTAAATATAACTATGTGTATTATAAAATAGTAATAGATAAATAAACTTTAAGATTTGCAAAATGCTTTGCATATATTTCTTTTTTTGATCTTCACAACAATCCTGGATTGTAGGTGCTATTATTCTCCCTGTTTTACAGATGAGGGAACTGAGGCTCAGAGAGGTAAATAGAGTGCTGGACCTTAGGTCAAGAAGACCCCAACATGGACTTATCAGTTTCTGGGTGTTAGGAAAAACGAGGGGATTTGAATGGTATGAAAGAGGTCTTTTGTGATCATAGAAAGAATACTGAATTAGCAATCAGAAGACCTGGTTTGGAGTTTCAGATCTGACACCATGGACTGTGTGACCGTGAACAAGTCACCAAACGCCAGTTTCCTCAATGATGGAAATAGTACTTAGCCTACAAGAGTTGTTCTGAGGAAGGATTTCATAAGCATAAAGTACCATATACATGGGAGCTATTCTAGTCAGTTCCAGCCATTATTTCACACACAGAATAATAATCAAAGTATCTTCTGATCAGACCTGATCCTGTGAGGGGAAAGGAGTTTAATTGCACCCTACTTAGAATCTCTATGATTTCTTTCTTTGCTCTAGGATCTCTCAACTGTAAACCATTAAGGGCAAGTGACAAGATGGTGTTTGATGGGTCCTAGACCAGAGGAGACTAAAATAGTACAGGTGCTTCTAGAACCTTGGGTCAGTTAACAGCAAAGGGTTTGGCTGTATATAAAAGGAAGGAAGCCAGATAAAGATAAGATTCCATTATGTGCATTTTACATTCAATCAACTAGCCTTTATTAAGTACCTGCTGTATTCCAGGTACTATGTTGGGCACTGAGGACAGAAAGCTAAAAGAAAACAGTCTATACCTTCAATGAGCTTTCCTTCTATCAAGGGAAACAACATGCATACATAAACATATAAATTATATGAAATTTGACCTCAGACACTTACTAGCTGAGTAACCCTGGGCAAGTCACCTGAGGCAAATCACCCTGTTTTCCCCACTTTCTTCATCTGTAAAATGAACTAGAGAAGGAAATAGCAAACCACTCCAATATCTTTGCCAAGAAAACTCCAAACAGGGTCATGGAGAGTTAGACACAACTGAAAAATGAAACATCATCATGAAAATGAATTTTAAAGAAATATTCTAATTGAAATTTGCATGTGAAATGTAGATTGAAAGTAGCCGATAAGAGAAAAATTAAAGAATAGTGGGAAACAGACAAAAGTATATCTTAGGCCTGGTTTGCTTTAATAACTGTACCTTTGAATACTTTTAACATGTCCATTTAAGTAGAA